>OY757941.1:57364960-57687460 GCA_963585895.1 Sepioteuthis lessoniana | reverse complement strand
ACTCAACTTTATACATAGGTAGGACTGTATATTGTTATTAATTGTTTCACGAGTTGGTTAATAAATTGTTAGAATTAAACGAAGTATTAATTTATTTAATTGTTGCTGTTAGACTTATAATAAACGCTATACTAATACAATACATGCTAGTTTGCAGTGAATATATCATGTGACCAAAGCAGTTCAAGCTGTGGTAGGTACTCATTGAGGTTGGTAGTATTGTGGTAGTTCATGTGCTAACATGTTATGCACAGATGAATATGCAATGCCTTCTAATTTGCGAACTTATCCTTAATGAATTCAAACTGGGCCATAACACCGCAGAAGCAGCCAAAAAACATCTGCTGTGCAAAACATGGGGGTGTAGTTGATCACAGATGATAACACTGGTTTACAAAGAAATTGAGGCAAGCACAAAAATACCTGTTTTTACCTAATTTGAGGGTGCTGAATTCAAATTTGAAACCCGTTTTTACTCTAGTTTTTTTAGATATGCATAGTGTGCATTTTGTGCATACACGGTACATAAAGGCGTATATGAATTCAGGGTTAATTCTAATATTGTGAGACTTATGGCTTATTTTTTAGTTATCATGCACTAAATGTAAGTGATAGCATTACATTATATATATAGTTATATATCAAGAAGGATTTTGACAGTTAAGGCAGCAGATCTCAATCCACACTCTGGCAGTCATTGGAAGAGGTTGTCTAGCAAGCGGCGCAGGAGGTTGGTGTCCCTCAACTATCGTGTTACACATCTTTTGGGTTACTAAATATTCGTATTACATTTTCAAATGCACATTTAGTTTTCTTTGTTATATTTTCAGATTCTCCAATGGCTTCAAGCACGTCAAAATGTCGAGGATGCCTGAACAAGGCCAATTCTTTCTGCTATGTGTGTGGGGACTTCACAACAGTTGCACAGCGTCGAACCATCACTTCCCTCCTCAGAACCGCCTACTTTCATTATTTTGACTGTAAAATTGGTGATCAGGACAAGTCTTGGGCTCCACACATCTGTTGTAAACCCTGCTACAATGGACTAACTGTATGGTTTAATGGCAAGAAAGCGGCTTTCAACTTTGCAGTCCCGATGGTTTGGAGAGAGCCGCGAAACCACGCAGATGATTGTTATTTTTGTTTAACTAATATAACTGGTTTCAATGCATCTTCTAGGAAAAAGATCAAATATCCGAACCTTCGATCTGCTATGAGACCCGTTCCCCATTCAGATGATCTTCCTGTACCCACACCTCCAGTAAATAAGGATCTTCCTTCCTCATCAGATGAAGAAATGCCTTCAAGGGAGGATTCTGCTGAGTCAATATCTTTGGAAGATATTGAGTCTACATATTCAGGAACAAATGGCAATGAGCCACACTGGATCACGCAAGAAGACCTGAATGATCTTGCTCGTGATTTGTATCTGTCAAAACAGCAGTCAGAACTCTTGGCTCCTCGGCTTAAACAGTGGAACCTAGTCCAGGAAGATGTAAGGATCACCAGTTTCAGGAATCGGAACAAATAAGGTCATTGGTCTTCTTATGGGTATACAAGTGGGTTTCACAAAGTACTGTTGTTTTCTCTGTCTCTGGGATAGTCGAGCTGTATCCCAGCATTACAAGCAGAAAGACTGGGGGTCTAGAAGCACTTTTGTTCCTGCCAAACACAGCCTCAAGGAGAATCCTCTGGTGGACATGAATAAGGTGCTTCTTCCTCTTCTTCACATCAAGCTTGGTTTGATGAAGAATTTCATGAAGGCATTGCACAAAAATGGTGCTGTCTTCCAACACTTGTCTACTGTGTTCCCAGGTCTTAGTGCTGCTAAGCTCAAAGAGGGCATCTTTGTCAGACCTCAGATCCGAGAAGTGCTGAAGGATACTGATTTTGAGGAGCTTCTTAACTTAAAGGAACTGAGAGCATGGGAAGCATTCAAGTCAGTCTGTAGTGGCTTCCTTGGTTACACACGTGTACCAGATTACCAAGCCTGTATTGAGAAGTTGCTAAAGTCTTACGAGGATATGGGGTGCCGAATGTCACTCAAGATTCATTTTCTCCATTCCCACCTCAACTTCTTCCTGCCAAACCTTGGAGCAGTGAGTGATAAGCATGGAGAAAGATTCCACCAAGACATTATGAAGATGGAGAGCAACTATCAAGGCAAATGGAACCCCAGCATGATGGGAGACTTCTGCTGGATGCTCTTGCGTGACATCCCAGAGGCAAAATACACCAGATCTTCTAAGAAAACACACTTTTGACTGTCTGTGGTACTATGAATTGTGTAATTGTGTCATTCAGGTATATTGATTCAATCAGTGTTCTTTATCTATCCTGTTTTATCTGTTATAAGCTGCTGCAACTCTTGAAATATGCACATATATTCTCTGTTTATACTAAAATGAGACTATTTAAAAGCCAGAAAACTAGAGGTGATAGAGCAAAACTATCTATAAATTTGAATTCAGCACACCCAAATTAACAAAAAACACCTATCCCCATTCTTGCCTCAGACCAAAAATTTATTTTTGTAAACCAGTGTAATAAGCAGAAAGTTTACTTAGTTTGATGATCAGACAAGGTTCAGTAGGTCAATAAGTCATAGAGGCAAATCCAGCAAGTAGGACATGGAGAATATCAGTTGAGATTGGTATCTTACAGTCCAGTTTGATTTGATACATTTACAACTTTAGCCAAAATTATCTGTAGCTGCTGAATGGTACCCTAAGGGACCAAAATGTTACAAAACCTTTTACTCACTGTAATAAATCAAAAGAAAAAAGTTTGCATGAATTTGAAACCTTTTATAAATGAATTAACTGAAAAATTTAAATTAAAGTTCAGTTAATGTTTTATAACAAGGCATTCAGATCAGGCTGATAAGACTTAAAAAAGGGGGGAAAAAAAGGATAAATTTTTTTTCATTTTGAAAAGTAAAAGCACCAACCTTGCCAGTCTGTCTGATAATCGATTTTGGTTTATTCCACATTTTTCTATCATAAAACATTGCTGGAACATTACCATTGGCATCAGGTAAAACCTTCAATTATAAAAAAAAAAAAAGTGATTATAAAAATGGGCCGGAGGAATATGCAAAATGGGCCAGAAAGAAAACCAAGTATCAATGAGGAGAAATGAAACGTAAGGATTAATTTTATAATTGAATGTAGAACCCTCCCATCCTTTGCTTTTTGCAAAGGTTGTTCCATTCTTCTTTGGTTTTCTCACCACCTGGTCAGTTGAGGTGGGATTTTCAGCCACAAAAAATGTACTCACCAGGAAATATAATTTATTATAAATTGAAAAGAGTGGAAACTTTTACACCTGAAGCTAAACCAAAGATTTAGAAGTTCAACTTGACGAGCTGATAGACACCTGGTGCAGTGTTGTCATAAATCAGGATTTATATTTTCTACTACATTGTGCTTTTGTAAATGAAATGCATTTCATGTCTCATGGAATTTCTATTTGGGCTCATGAGGGCCTGAAAATTTATTGACACCAAAAATGAGCCGCAAGGAAGAAGCACAAATGTAAACAAACTATTTATATAATGGCTTTGTGTGCTCCTACACATGAACATATCAATGTTAGCTGACCAGCAAAAACTTATATTCATACTTAGTACACTGTTCACGTAGGTCTTCATACTTTTCCAATTTCCGCTGATGTGCCCAGTCGATGTTGGTCTCGAAAGGGATTGTTAATTTTGCAATTATAACTTTTTTTGAATTAACTGATCAAATGATGAGATCTGGACGCTGCCGAGTTGATGTTATTTCTGTTGGAAAAGCAAGTTGTCGGTCTACGTGAGCAAAAACGCGACATGTATTTGAACTTGTGTCACATATTCTATTTCCTATACCAATAACCATTATGTTAAGAGCACTTCTTAAGATAATGTATATGTATATATGTATGTAACACTAATCCAGCAAAAAAAAAGGCACATCATAGCAAGATTTTTAATAGAGCAATGAATAGATTTGAACTGGTCTACCTTAAAAAATAACATGCAATGGGAGGTATTACTGGAATCTCCAGGACTAGGCTTGCATTGTTTATTTGTAGCATCTTGACTGAAAATGAGGATACAACAGAGGGAGATGAACACATGACATTAATTTCCAGCTTGATGGACAGGGAGCTGGTCATTTGTCCATAAAAAGTCTGGCTGAGAGGAATGTGAGATGAGCAGAGATAACACTTGACCCAGTTGAATTTCCAAAAATAATATTTAAAAATATACCTGTTCAGGATAAACAGTATCCAGGTACCATTTAAAATTTTTACAGTGGAGTCGCTGCCTCAAAGCTTTCCGTTCAGAAACATCTCCATAATTTGTATTCAGTCGAGCGTTGGGAAACATCCGGAAAAAATATTCCTGTAAAACAAAACAAAAAAAAAAGGAAATAGAAATGATTGATGACTTCTTAATGAGATAAATATTAATTACAAAAGCCAAAAAAAAAAAAGATTATGCATAAAAGGGAAATTCTACAAACATCCTTCAGCTTGAAACACAAATAGTTTGACTCGTTTTATGGCATATCAACCCTTGTGGGTTATTTAATGCCAAATCCAGTTCATACATATATATTAAATTTGATTTGTAAACACATCTTGTAGATAACATTTTTAAACAAGCCTGAGCTAATTTTTTTTTATGTACAATTTAAACGGTTTCAAGTATTTCTATCTAATACAAATAATTCTATTTACTATTAATCATTTGTTTTGCGTACATTTAAATGGTTTGGTTTGGTAGTATATCAACCACTGTTAATTATTTAATGCCAAATCCTGTTTTACATATACGAGGATCATTAAATAAGTTTCCAGACTTTTTTTTCGTATGGGCACTTTTATTGATAGTACACACATGAAACTAGAGTCCCCTTTGAAGTAATCTACTTTGGGTGCAATGCACTTGTTGTGCTGTTCCAACAACTTCTGGAAGGCTCATAAAATATATTGCAATAGCATACTGAATTTTCAAGAGTCTACGACAATTTTAAATGCCTGTACAAAAAAGTCTGGAAACTTATTGAATGCACCATGTACATGTATAAAGATGATTTGGCATTAAATAACCAACAATAGTTGATATGCCATAAAATGAAACCAAACCAAACCAATGAAAACTCTGGGTTATACTTTCATCGGTTGTATAGGTTGACCCCCAAACATACTACTGTGATATTCTAGTTCGTGTTTACAGTCAGTGTAGTAACTGTTGGAAATGGTTGGTTGGTTGGCTGGATTTTATGGCATATCAACCTTTGTTGGTTATTTAACGTCAAATCCATTTTTATGCAAATAGTCAGTTCTATTTCAAACAATTCAATTTAGCATGAGTACAGTTTAAATGTAAATAAGTCATCATCATCATGTCGTGCCGCTAGCACGGATATCCCTGACCCTCTCTCACCACTTTTCCCTATCGTTCATCGCCTCTGGCAGGTCTTCTGGGCTAAATCTCGTATCCTCACATAGCTGCTGTATGTATTTTCTAGCTGGTTGTCCTGCTTTAGCTCGTCCATATGTGGGGGTCCATAGGAGTACATCACTTATGAGCTCGTCCCTGCTCCTCTAGCAGTGTCCTGCATGCCTGGCTCGTCTATCTTGGATAGTTTTCGTGATGGGAGGCAGGTGGCTGTATAGTTGGTGCTTTGTGGAGTGTTGCCGCCAGGACTTGTTTAATATTGCCTGCAACATTCTTGTGTAGTTGCCGTCTAGCTTCTTCTCCAGCCGTTTTGTTAGCATCCAAGTGGTGCATCCATACAGCAGTATTGACACAACTGCTGCCTGGAAGAAACTGCGTTTCATTTTATATAGCTTATCCGTAGCTGTCCATTCTTCCTTAGCCGCATGTTGATGTCTTTTTCAGTTGCTGAGACACTGCTTCCTAGGTAGGTGAATTTATCAACCAGTTTCAGAGAGGTTCCGTCTAGTGTGGAAATGTTGCCTGCTTGATTAAAGCACATGTATTCAGTTTTGTGTGCATTGACATGGAGGCCAATTCCGGCGGCAGCTCGTTTCCAGACTATGCAGTAGTGTTTCGGCTTGGTTAGGTGTATTTGCTAGTAACGCTATGTCATCGGCGTAGTCGGTGTCGGTAATTGTTTTTGCGAGGTACCTTCTGCTTCTTTTCTTTGTCAGCTCAAAGCCGTTCTCTTTGATTTTATCGATCGATGTTCTAAGCACATAGTCTAGACAGATGATAAAGAGGTATGGGGCTAGCGTGTCCCCTTGTAGTACTCCTGCTACAATGTCGAAGTATTCTGTGTCTCCATCTGGTAAATGTACTTTCACTTTGGTGTTTCTATAGAGAATACTTATTGCTGCTACGGTTTCTTTTGGTAGGCCGTATGCTAGTAGGATTTGTTCCATCTTCCATCTGTGTATGGAATCAAAGGCCTTGGTGAAGTCGACAAATAGTAATGTCGCCTGTAGGTTTTTTGCCTGTACGCCTTCAAGGATTCTACAGATGGTCAATATTTGTGAGGTCGTGGATCTATTTCTTCGGAAACCATTTTGGCTTTTCCTAAGGATGTTGTCAATTTTAGGTTCTATGCAGTTGCGTAATAGTGCATTGTAAATTTTGGCTGCTATGGATGTAAGTGTTATACCTCGGTAGTTCTTGGCTAATCCAAGGTCCCCCTTTTTTAGGGAAGGGGAGGATGCATCCCTTCATCCATCTGTCTATTGGATTTTGATTATAGACTGCGTTACAGTGTTGGAGCAGTATGTCGTCAAATTGTCTGGTCTTCCATACTTCTGGTGGAATCTCGTCAAGCCCTGCAGCTTTCTTATTTTTAAGTTTTTTAAGAACAGAGTCAAGTTCTTCTTGCATGAATGGTCCTAGTTTAATGTCCAATTGCTAACTAATAATTGTGGCGATTGGTTCATGTGTAACTTTTGGTGTGTTTCCTAGTAGATTTTTGAAATGTTGTTTCCATAGTTTTATTCTTTCTTGTTGGTTTGCAGCTTTTAATTTTGCTTTGGTTGTGCTCTTCCTTCTACACACATCGTTTATCGCTTGCCATGCTATCCTAGATTGCCTATCTTCCACTGAGTCTCTAATCTTATCTATCTGATTTTGTATGTATTATGTCTGTTCTTTTAGATATATGCCTGTTAATTGATCTTGTGCCTTTTTGGGTTTTATGGCATTTATGTTTGTTGGGTTCTTCCTATAGCTTTTGGAGGCAGTTTTCACGTTTGCATGTTTTTCTCTAACCGCTAACGTTTCCCATGGGACTCTATGTTTAGTTCTAAATAAGTAGAGTTTATGAAAATAGTTCTATTTCAAACAATTCAGTTTAGCATAAGTACACACTTTAAATGAAAGTACAGTTTAATTGTGAAAAACATTTCTATTTCAAGCTATTCAGTTTAGACAAGCATTTTTGAAATTCACCAGCTGTGACAATCAGGCTTTAGTAGGGTGTATTCCAATTCCTGCTGTAGTGGTTCATTTGAACCTGAAATCATAAAAATTGGTTAGTCATCTCATAAGAGGTATAGCAATAACATATTGAATTTTCAAGAGTCTACGACAATTTTAAAAGCCTGAACAAAAAAGTCTGGAAACTTATTGAAGGGACCGCATATATTGAATATATGATTTCTAAACCCATTTTGTGGATACATTTTTAAAAGAATCTGAGCTCATTTCTTTTGCAGACAGTTAAACAGTTTCAACTATTGCTATCTAATACAAATAATTCTATTAATCAAATAATTATAAATACAACAATTTAACATCAAATAATTACAAATGCAACAATTTAACATCAAATAATTACAAATGCAACAATTTAACATCAAATAATTACAAATATCAACAATTTAACATCAAATAATTACAAATACCAACAATTTAACATCAAATAATTACAAATACCAACAATTTAACATCAAATAATTACAAATGCAACAATTTAACATCAAATAATTATAAATACAGCAATTTAACATCAAATAATTACAAATGCAACAATTCAACATCAAATAATTACAAATGCAACAATTTAACATCAAATAATTACAAATGCAACAATTTAACATCCAATAATTACAAATACCAACAATTTAACATCAAATAATTACAAATATCAACAATTTAACATCCAATAATTACAAATACCAACAATTTAACATCAAATAATTACAAATATCAGCAATTTAACATCCAATAATTACAAATACCAACAATTTAACATCAAATAATTACAAATACCAACAATTTAACATCAAATAATTACAAATGCAACAATTTAACATCAAATAATTATAAATACAACAATTTAACATCAAATAATTACAAATGCAACAATTCAACATCAAATAATTACAAATGCAACAATTTAACATCAAATAATTACAAATGCAACAATTTAACATCCAATAATTACAAATACCAACAATTTAACATCAAATAATTACAAATATCAACAATTTAACATCCAATAATTACAAATACCAACAATTTAACATCAAATAATTACAAATATCAACAATTTAACATCAAATAATTACAAATACCAACAATTTAACATCAGTCATTTGTTTGCACACATCTAAATAGATATACATGATATGTAAGGGATTAGTTAGTTGGTAATTTTATTTTTGAATGAGTTAACACTAATTTGTTTTCACACTAATATTGCCATTGTTTCTACACAGTTAAATGGTTTCAATTATTGCTATCAGACACAAATAATTCTATTCAATACTAATCATTTTTTTGCATACAGTGAAGTGGTTACAAGTATTGCTATTTAACACTAATTATTCTATTCAGTATTACTCATTCATTTATACACAGTTAAATGGTTGCAAGTATTGTTATGTATCATTAAAAATTCAATTAAACATCAGTCATTTGCTTACATACAGTTAAATAATCAAACAGTTCTATTCCAAATAATTCAATTAAGCATAAGTCATTTGTTTGTACTCAGTTTAAATGTCAAACAGTTCTATTTAACCCATAGATAGGTATCCTATCAGGTGCTATCACTGCAGGTCAGAGTGGATCTGGGGGCAATGGCAATGAAGGGGTACTCTGCATTGCCCAAAGCCCTAGCATTACTTGGGCCTCATCATCAGATTGTTTTGTGTCATACCCAGGACATTCATGCAGAGATCCAGTAGATATATTTTACAGCCCCAACCAACTGGGCTTACATTTAAATGGTACATTCAATAAGTTTCCAGACTTTTTTTGTACAGGCATTTAAAATTGTTGTAGACTCTTGAAAATTCAGTATGTTATAGCTATACATCTTATGAGATGACTGACCAATTTTTATGATTTCAGGTTCAAATCAACAGATACAGCAGGAATTGGAATACACCGTACTAAAGCTCAATTGTCACAGCTGGAGAATTTCAAAAATGCAATCTGACACTTTAGAAGAACGATATGCAATAAAATTGTTTTAAACTTGGAAAAAATGCCACAAAAACGTATGGAATGCTTCAGACTGCTTTTCGACCATCTTGCAAGAATCGAGCATGAGTTTTTGAGTGACATAAGAGATTCAAGGAAGGCAAGGAGTCTGTGAGGGATGATGAGAGGTGTGGGAGGAGTAAGGAAGTCAATACACCAGAGTTGATTGGCCAAACGGTTAGGGTTAGAGTTACTATGTTGAGGTTTTAAGGGAGTTCAGGAAGAGATTCCGTCGGAAGAGGCCAGCACTCTTCAAATCGGGTCAGTGGCATTTCCACAAGGACAATGCACCAGTCTACAACTCCATCCTTGTCAAAGACTATTTGAGCAAGATGGGCATCAAGACAGTTCCTCACCGTCCCTATAGTCCAGACCTTGCTCCCTGTGACTTTTGGTTATTCCCTAAGCTCAGAGGCTGTCGTTATGAGACAATTGAGGAGATGAAAGAGGCTGTGACGAAGGTCAATGACACACTCACACAAGAGGACTTCGATGGTGCCTTCCAGAAGTTGTTGGAACGGTACAACAAGTGCATCGCAGCTGGAGGAGATTACTTTGAAGGGAACTAGAGTTTCGTGTGTATACTATCAATAAAAGTGGCCATACAAAAAAAATCTGGAAACTTATTTAATGATCCTCATTCTTAGGATTTGTAAGTGAATAGTTTGTAGGTAATTTCATTTTTAAATGAATTACAACTAATTTGTTTGCACACTGGTATTAGAGAAAAATTGAAAAATAAAGTTACCCAAAGTGAAGAATTCATTGTGAAATAAAGTTGATGTTATAATGTTTCAGTTTTAATAAACCATCATCAGGACTTAGAAAAAGATGATATCAACTGTTGTTAGATTGACGATGGATGTTTAAATTCTTTTCTTTGGATTACTTCGTTTTCCAATTTTTTCCATATTGCCAGATTATTTCCATTATTTACTTCCACACTAATATTGCTAATGTTTCTACACAGTTAAAAAGTTTCAATTATTGCTATCTAACATTAATAATTCTGTTCAATATTAATCAGTTGTTTGCACACAATTAAATGGTTCCAAGTATTGCTATGCATCGTTAACAATTCAATTAGATAGTCATTTGTTTATCCTATTTACCCTATTTACCAACCCCTCCGCTCAGGCAGGATATGACACAAGGTCAATTTTTAAGCGGAGTTTAACAGGTTTGAATTCAGAGTTTTCCTTCTCCTAGACTAAGGCTGAAGAACCTAGTCTGTCCTACTATTTACCTATAGCTGGAGGGAGAATAATTGGATTCATACCTTTCCCAAGGGTATTAGTGCAATGTGAAATGCAATCAGTCTCGTCCAGGATTTGAACTGGTGTCGCCGTGTTCATTTCCTAGGACGATAATTACACCACGTTTATACACAGTTAAATGGTGAAGCAGCTCTATTTCTAACAAATCAATTTAACACAAGTCATTTATTTGCACATAGTTTAATGTCAAACTGCTTTATTTGACCCATAAATAACACCCTGTCAGGTGCTACCACTCTGGGTCAGAGTGGACCTGGGAGCAATGGCAATGAAAGAGTATTCCACATTCCCCAAAGCTCCAGGACTGGAGCCTCACTATCAGATTGTTTAGTATCATATCCAGGACACTTGTTGAGGGAGTCTTACCCTCTGCAGTGATACAGTTGGTGTATTCTCCAGCCCCAGCCAATTGTGCTGAAACATGAATGAAGATTGTTTCATATCAATGTTGAGTGGCGAGTTGGACTTGATTTTGAAGAGGATCTCATAATTCAAAATGAGATTTTATTACTCGGGTGAGTCGAAAATTTTGCAATATTCTGGCAACTGATCTGCTTTATTTTATGAGTTACAAAAAAACAGCTGAGCATTCAAAGTAGAATGGAAATAGTGTTGGACCATCTGAAGACACCATTCTGCGAATTCTTTGATCTCACACTGATGCCAGTTCTTATCCTTTCGGGTAAAGAATCCCTTTACTGAAGCTTCTACCTCCTCTTGGTTGCAGAAGCATCACAAGCACAGGAATTTAGCCATGGATTGGAACAAGTGATAATCCAAATTAGCTCAGTCCAGACTATATGTTAGGTGTAGTAACAGTTTGATTCCTTTGTTCCTGGAGAAACTAGCACATAGGCAAGAAAATCTTTTGAGTTACTCTAGTATAATTTACCAAATATCAGTATGTCGATCTGTACAGCTAAGGTTCAGCTATTTTTCACGCGATTTCAACCAAACTTTTAGGAATTGTTAGGTTCAAGCCTGCAAATTCGCAGAGTGGCATTTTATTCAATCATTCACATGCTTTGGTTCAAAATATATATATATATATATATATATATATATATATATATATACATACATACATATGCGTGTGTGTGTATTTTGCAGAAAAGTGTGTAAATGATATATACATATATATATATACATATGCGTGTGTATTTTGCAGAAAAGTGTGTAAATGATATATATATATATATATATATATATACACACACATTCACACAGGTGTCATTTACACACTTTTTAAAGAAATAAAATTTATCAAATTTAATTTGAGTGAAAAGTTTGTTGAAAAACCAAAGTTACAATGTCTTTTCTTGTAAGAAAAGATTTTTATTAGTTTGAGTGTTAATATTCTCCAATATTTACATTACAATATATATATATATTTACTGATCTAATATCTACCAGCATTCACAGTACCAGAAAAAAAAAAAAAAAAAAAAAAAAACCCGCCAGGAACAAGAGATAAAAGTATCTCGAATCACCGCCTGGGGGGGAAAAAGAAAAAATTATAGGTCAAAAAGAAAGAAAAGGCCAACGTCGTCCGACCCCTTGAAAAAAATCAAGGGATACGCAATCAGTTGGTCAAAAGAAAACTAAAAACCTTCCGTGAATCCTGCAATGCTAAAATTACAAAAGTGCTCAACACAAGTGGAGCGAATTTTAAAATTAACTTAAATCGCAAGTCGGAAATATTCTACTAAAGTTTCACCTTATCAGATCATCAGGAAGCCTCCGACTCGCAATTTAAGTTAATTTTATATATATATATGTATATATACACACACACACACACACACACACACACTATTTTTCTTTTAGGCATATCCTAAAAATTCGAAACCTCTCAGTTGTGCTTTCAAGAAAAATGTTACATTACTAGGTAGCATTTTTCTTGGAAGCAATGTAATCTTGTCATATGACTTCTTTTGTAGTTGACATATTAAGTCACATGGCTCAATCTTGAACCAAATTGCAAAGTAAATATTTACTTTCATGATGATATCTCACTCCCAACTTTGATCTTTATTTAAGTCAGATGAATGAAATACTATCTCACCTAAGGATCCTAATTGTGAAGCCTCATTTTGTATTTTTTAATCCTTTGGCTGTATAATTAAATTCCATGGTCATTCTTATAATGATGTTAATTAATCACCAAAAAATAAAATTGATACTGGGGTTGCAAGTGTTGGTAGAAGACACTGAATATATATCTACTTCTCACAGCGTGAGGAAAGGTTTTTTTCCAAGCTGTGGGGTAAATCCATCTTCTACAGTTAGCAGTAGTAAAACTTTGAGTGGATATATCTGCTTTTCGGCAGCAAAAAGGTTAAAGTACAATATTTTTCAATGTTCATTATTTTTTAAAGTGCAGAATTTAAAATTGAGAAACAAGAGACACACAAACAAACATACTCGATACGGGCCCATCCAGACGTAGGCTACTCGAAGTGAATTTTTAAGCATCGTGTTCTCTCCATTTGGTGAGGTATAAGGTCGTCTCTTTCGGAAAACATGGCCCACTCTGGAACAAGGAATTATTTCTAAACGGCCGCCACACATCCAAATCTACAACACATAAGAAAAGAAAAGAGAAATTCATAAGATGTGTAAATTTAAACTTGATATTGCCTACAAAATAAATGTTAGCCTAATAAAATTTACAGTAGAAATTCACAAATATCAGGATGTTTCTGATTTGGTTGTCAGAAGTGTGATGTGGAATAATTTCGATTAATGGTGTTATGTTCCGGTTAGTGAACACAAGTTGAAGTAATAATAAGACAAACCACGATATGTGAGGAAAATAGTTATATTTACAGGAAAGAGTATTTACAAGAGAGAGACTGTTAGTAATAAGAACATAGGATTAGTGATAGAGTAATGATATACTTCAACAATAGGAACGGCTCTTCTAGTCTGACTCATAGGCTTATTCCCAGAATGATCTCCACTACTGCCATATATGGCAGATGGAACAGCTCATTATGAAAAGGTAGGTGATACCCAACAAATGGTATCTCACAAGACAATGGCAGTTACTTTGTGGTGCCCATTTCCTCTCAGAGTAACATGCATCAGGTTGTATTAGGCTACATGATACCAATAGCAAAAAATGACCTCTGACTTATTATTGAACATCCAAGACAGCCTTTCACAAGGATTAAGGGCAACAAGTGCTCTGATATTTACCTCCAGCTAAGAGGGAGAAATAGCTTCATGCTTTTTTTTCAATAGCATCAGAATAAAGTTAAAAGAATATGATATGAACAGCAAGGAACAATTCCATGATCTGCTATTGAACACTTAAGATAGATTGCCTTTTACAAAGATAAAGAAATCCAACTAATATTGTTATTTATCCTCGGCTGAAGGAAGAAATAGGTAAATGAATTTCTTAAGAGCATTGGCACAAAGTAAACATGACATAATATTGACAGCAAGGAATGACCCTGACTTTAATTGTTATTGAACACCAAAGATAAATTCTCTTTACAAGGATAAAGGTCTCCAAATGCTCTTCTGTATACTCATAGCTAGCAGGGAGAAGTGGTTTCAGGGACATTAGTGCAAAAATGAATGTAAACTGCCGCATGTAGAGTTTGAACTTGATTGGCTGATTTTATTTGTTGTGCCATTAGCTATTAGGCTGTCCACACTTTCTTTAAGAATTATGCCCTTCTTAAAAAATTTTTTAGCTTATCTTAAGGAAGAAAGATCAATGAAAAACCTTTTGAAAAATAAGTTATTTTAATTATATTTAAGATTTATTTTTGTTTACAACTTAAAATTTTATTTGCTGAATATTCTGTTTTACCTTATTTGATGAATTTTTAATTTAATGTAATAATTTAATTTTGAATAGAAATTTATCACCGATTTTGGGACTAATATATTCAAGAAAGAATATTTTGGCCTTAAAACATTTTAACTAATTTTAAGGAAGAGATATTGACAAAAGAAAACAGGCATTAAAAACATTTCAACTCATCTTAAGGAAGAGTTATTGACAAAAGAATATGCCAGCCTTAAAATCATTTTAGCTCATTTCATGGAAAAGGTATAGATGAAAGATTTTTTGAAAACTAACAATTATACAGTTTCTTGTTAAATTACAGATTGGCAAAATCTCTTATTGGCAATTAGTGGAGATAAGTTTAAAATGGTTAGAGAGATTGATATTTTGGCGCCACAGTTGAGGGATTGGCTTTCACTGGGTAAGATAGTAACATGATCAAGTGATCCTAGAAAGTTTAGAAATAGAATATAAACTAATTTCAGTCAGAAAGTAACCGGATCAAACTTCCAACTATGTTCTGACTACTGGCAGCGAGCAAAGTCAGTAAGATAAATGTCATAATGAAGAAATAAATTATGTGCACAGAAAACTGTTTTTGTCATCAACCTCACCAGTAAGGACAGGATAAAACAATGAGTGAAACGACAATGAACAAACGGGCCGACGTAAGATGGCGATGAGAAGATACACAACAGTATCAACAAGGGAGTAGCTGGGCAATGAGTAGTGAGATGATAATAATAATAATAATAATATATATTAACAATATAAATTATAATTATGATTATCATTTTATACAGATTTTGTAATTTAAATACTCAGGAAAAATTTGTTGTATATAGGTTTTGTATAAGTGAATTTTTTAAGTGTTTAGAATTAAGGAATGAAGAATATTAGAATTATGGAATTAAGGTTGTTTAGAATTAAGGAATGAAGAATATTAGAATTATGGAATTAAGGTTGTTTAGAATTAAGGAATGAAGATTATTTAGAATTATGGAATTATGGTTGTTTAGAATTAAGGAATGAAGATTATTGAGAATTATGGAATTATGGTTGTTTAGAATTAAAGAATGAAGATTATTTAGAATTATGGAATTATGGTTGTTTAGAATTAAAGAATGAAGATTATTTAGAATTAAGGAATTATGGTTGTTTAGAATTAAGGAATGAAGATTATTTAGAATTATGGAATTATGGTTGTTTAGAATTAAGGAATGAAGATTATTTAGAATTATGGAATTATGGTTGTTTAGAATTAAGGAATGAAGATTATTTAGAATTATGGAATTATGGTGGTTTAGAACTAAGGAATGAAGATTATTTAGAATTATGGAATTATGGTTGTTTAGAATTAAGGAATGAAGATTATTTAGAATTATGGAATTATGGTTGTCAATTAAAATTTTAAGAAAATTCATACCCGAAAAGATATTTCCAGATTTTCTCCTCCCCAAAGATCCATACCGGGATCATATCTGCCCATTTCCTCAAAATAATACCTGTCAATAGCAAATAAACCACCAGCCATCGTTGGAGTCCTGCAAGTAAAAAATTAAATTGGTAATCATTTTCTGAAATTCTCAAATTTAGACATTTTTAGATTTTCAAAGATATTTCATAGCTGCCTTTGGCTACTCAACCTAAAATCCTCAGTTTAGAGAAAATGCTTTGTCACCCATGATGTCAGACAACAAAATGTACATATGTTTCATGAAGCAAACTTTTGTTACTGACACAAAATATTTGTCAAACGGATTAATTCTGCTGGCCTTTCAGAAATAAATTTATAACCACAGGATAAAATACATTATATTTAAAAGTTCCTCTTCAAAGTATAATGAAGTATTTCGTTATTACTTATATTTAATGAAGGAACTTCCTGTGTACAGAAACACTTCACTCGGCCCAGCAGTGTGGTAGCAGCTGAACGCCATATAAACACAGCAGCCAAAAGTCAGGTCAGTGGCCGGGCTTAGTCCAGAAGAGAGGTAGGATGTTTCCTCTCCCAACAGCATGCAGAAGATGTAGAATCAAACCCAGCACAGCCAACCAAACCAATCCCAGCTGCCATCACATTCAAACAGTTCTTCTAAGAGCTAACCACAGAAAGTCTTCCAAGATCACTTTTGGTCTCCTCTCTACATCTTCCTGGTAAACGACACAGAAGCGAGCATCAACTGCAGACAACCACCAGCTTAAATCAGCAGCCGTTCCTGAGCAACCAAGCAACCATCACCAACTGCAGACCAGCACCAGCTTAAATCAGCAGCCATTCCTGAGCAACCAAGCAACAGCATCTGCATCATCTAGTCTGTGAACGATACACTGTTCGGACTAGCACCAACACTTGGGACCGCACCAACACACACCCGGTCAACCAAGGACTGCATAAACTGGGACATCAACACACATATACCAATCCTGTGATAGACATAATGCCCCCTTTCTCACAGTGCTGCCTGCTAGCACACATGATGAACACTCAATAAAGCATAATCTTCCTTCTCTTCTCAGTCCAATAGAACTTAACATACATGGTAGACCCTTGTCCTAGCCACTTACATTACTCCTCATAAGGCCTCACTAGCAAGACATTGCCATTCTCAACTTTTTGGCTTATTTGTAGATGAAAGTTAAATACAACCAACAACAATCTTATCGACAATATGCGTGTTACATATTGATACCATGTAGACATCTTACACACTTCAATAAGTGCTGCATAAAGACTTCACAGCTACTTTATACCAACACATGAAACCTGTATGGATTTCTCATTCATGGTCTTTTTTTTTTTTATTACGACATGCCATATAAGTATGAAATTGTGGCCAATGCTAGTAGATGTAGTGGAAGAAAAAATATTCATGCATGAGATATCCTATAAAATGCATTTGCTGCAACTAAATGGGAACACCTTGATTTCATCAGAATACTTTCTATCAACTTGATCAAACATGTAAAGTTCAAGGCTGGTCAAGTAAGTACACAAGTCAGGACCTTTCAGAGGATTTTGTAATTTTTTTTATATAAGATAATGATCAAATTACATTAAAATTATTTTAATGAATAAAATTAGCATTAGTCAGTGAAACAAAAGTGACTGGTGATTTAGCCTAGTCTGTTAGTAGAGCTTAGAATATGCTGACTGTATTCTCTGCAGAGGGGTGAGGCCCTCAAAAAAAAAGTAAGTGTCCTGGGTATGACTCTAAACAACATCTGGAGGTGAGGCTCCATTTCTGGAGATCTGCAGAGTATGAAAGAAGAACAAATGCAAAGGAAAGAGAAATAAGGTAGGAGTGAAGGAAGGAAGGAAGGAAGAATGGGGCAATGAAGAAAGAAAGAAAAAAGTTGGGAGCAAAATATCCACATGTGATATCCCATAAAAGTCATAGCTGAAAGGGATAGATTCCTACATTTTTCAAGAGCATTTATACAAATTGAAATGCAAGCAGTCTTGTTTAGGATTTGATGCCCGTGGTGTAATGGTTATCGTCGTAGGAAATGGACACGGCAACACAAGTTCAAATCCTGGACGAGACTGATGGCATTTCACATAGCACTAATACTCTTGGGAAAGGTATGAATCCAATTATTCTCCCTCCAGCTATGGGTAAATAATAGGGCAGACTGGGTTCTTCAGCCATGGTGAGGCAACTAGTCTAGGAGAAGGAAAACTTTGAATTCAAACCTGTTAAACTCCGCTTAAAAAATTGACCTTGTGTCATATCCTGCCTGAGCAGAGGGGTTGGGTAAATAGGATTTCAATTCAATGATTCCATACCCTATGATAATGGTTACATGGCACGTATCCTCAAAAAAGAACAAAAGTAGATAGGATATAAAAAAATCTTACTCGATAGGACTTGACCAAGATTTGGGGTTATCATGGTATTTGGGAGGCAAAGGGTCCCATCGATAATGCAACCCCCAACTAAATCCTCCACGCACAAGGGGGGATTTTTCATACAGAAATGTGTCTGGACTTATTGTGTCTATAATTGGGATTGTAACAACTTTACGATCTTCTGCAATTCGATTCAGTAATGGTTGCAACCATTTCACGTTTACTTCAACATGGCTGTCCAGAAAAACCAAAACCTAAAACAAAAACAAAAAAACAATTATTAATTTTGCAGAAAGATTTGAGAATAGAGTAAAAAGATTAGATCTGTTTAAAGATTTGGGATCTTGCAAACCTTTTTACTGTGTGTGTGTGTGGGATCTTAGCTCTTCACAATAAATACAATTGGTATATTCACAGCCTCAACAACAGAACGACTTCTCTTAGGACAGAGTATAGTTTACCTTTGTATTCAGAGGTTAGAAATCCATGTTGATTGGTTGGTTTTACAGACTTGTCAAGAGTTGTTATTAAGGCAAATGTCGGCTAAATATCTCCCAGAAAAACTTAGAAGTCATTAGCAAAAGTTAATTGCAGATTAGATTGCATCAGTTAGAAGCTCAGAAGTTGTTGGCAGAAGTTTAGTGAAAGAGTTGACTTACCTCCAAGGCAGAAATAGCAACACACATGCTTCACGTTTAGAGTATCTTTCAAAAAGAAACATGGTCGCCACTGACATGAGGATATATAGATGGTGGTCTTGCAAAGTCTCACTGGACCAATATTAATATGCAAATTTTGAGCTTTTTTGGACAAGAATATAAGCATGCAAAAGGTTTAGGGTGATGCATTTTTCTCTGGTGTTTTTAAGGTCAGTGAGTTGGTGTGAGAAGTAATGTAGGGGGTGATAAAAGAGGAATTTGGAAGATGCACTACAACAGCATTGGCACGACAAATTACCTATAGGGAAGTCCCTTTGAAAGTGAATACTTGGATCAGTTTCACATTTCAATACACATACACTTACTCTCAGTAATCTATTACAAGAAGTGTTAAAATCCTTGTTGCCATTATTGGAGTTCTATTGTTCACAGAATCCAGGGTTGGTAATCCTAGTCTGTAGATTTCCCCTGGTGTTAAAATCCAAAAGATAGATCTTCCTGGCAGAAAGTTCACCTAGCAATTGCATTTGAGGACAGTTGCTAATGATTTTAAATGCTTTCAGTCCTTGTTTCTGATTGGCCAATTTTTACAGGAAGTATCTGCTGTTGTCAAGAAAATTCCTAGATAGAAATGACAATTTTGCATACATCCTATACTAGATAGAATCTAACAAGAAGACGCTGAAAATTTTGCCAAATTGAAAGCCAAAGAAGCTGGTTTTAGAAAGTCACAAAAACAAAACAAACTTTGTGAAAGTTGTTAATAACCAAATCAGACACATAAAGAGTTTTTTTTTTTGGGGGGGGGGTTAACCTTTAAAATCGAGTTCTGTATTGCCTGGATCACTGTACCAAAAAGTTTTCCAATGCTTCAAATTAATTAAAATATTATTATATCAGCTGGTTTCTTTGTTAAATAGCATATCAACCTTCATGGGTTATTTAATGCCAAAGTCATCCTTGTAGAAGAACAGCAGTGGTACTGTTTAACCCATAGTTGGAGAGATAAGGGGGTTCATACCTTTCCTAAGGGTATTAGTCCAAAAGTGAAAATTATAGTGTGACTGGATTGGTTTAGTTTGGTTTCTTTGTTTAATGACATATCAACTCTTGTGGATCATTTAATGCTAAAGCCATCCCTGTAGAAGAACAATAAGAGTACTATCTAATCTATAGCTGGGAAAATTTTGTCATATGTTAATAGAGAATTTATTTATTCTTTTAGTTGTAATCAGGCAGTCATAAACATTGGCTAAAGAGGGAATTTGTGTGTGTGCGTGGATATGACAGCATTCACCTGATGTGCATTTAACTACCTCTACATGTTGAATTGATAACATCTTCTCAGATCACCGCACTCATTGTTTGATGATTGGTGGTATCGGCTCTTGAAATGTCCAGCCGTACAAGGTTCCATTGACAACATCTCAGATCTCCACACTCATTGTTTGATGATTGATGTTATCAGCTCTTGAAATGTCCAGCCATTCATGGTTCCATTGACGACATCTCAGATCTTCACACTCATTGCTTAATGATTGGCAATATCAGCTCTTGCAAAGTCCAACCATTCACAGTTTCATTGACAGACACTGTAAAAATGTGAGCCAGACATGATCTCTAAATTTGATTTCACAGTGGCCTTCTCGGTCTTTAGATAACTGCCTTGGCATTTTCTTCATCTACCAAGAGGGATTGTTGATCATTCCAGATCCACACCACAGCAAGGTGTGTCTGAACCAGCAGACTCTTCAGCATAGTAGCACTTCTAGGAGACACGAGATTGCGATGCTGATGCAGCTCATTATTGGAGATGTGATCATGGGGGCAAACTTCCAGGATGCAGAAATGACAGAAATTGTTGAAGACCTTAAGACACTGTATATTAATGAGATGTATGGGTTTGGAATTAGGGCTATAAAGTAGAATTGACTGGACTAGTGCCAAAATGAATTTGATGAACATGGGAACCTCTTTTGAGAGATAGTTTTTAAGATCTTCAAAATCACCTAAAATTCAAATAATCAATCAAGGTAATGACTAAGAGTCACTTATTACATAAGGATCATTGAGTCACTATGAATAGATAAGATATTCAAATAATCAATTAAGGTAATAACTACAGTCACTTATTACATAAGGATCATTGAGTCACTTTGAATTGAGAAGATTTTCAAATAATTGGTCAAGGTAATGACTAAGAGTCATTTATTATGTAAAGATCACTGAGTCACTTTGAATTGATAAATACCTTGTTATCTATTACCAGAGAATCAACTTATTCTTTTGGTTGAAATCCTGGCCGTCATTAGACTGCCTTTTTAATGTGCTGAGCTATGCACAGGAGACATGACAGTTCAACTGTCCTTTTCTTCTGAATCTAAATAAACATGTTGGCTGGAGAAGGAATTTAGTGAATGAATGTTTGATTGAGAGACAGACACATTAATTGACTTAATAATAGACTGTGTTCAGGCAAATCAGTTACATTACATTTGGTTCCATAACCAAGAAATCCAAGAGATCCAAGAGATTCAGCTTCATCAACTCACTGAGTCCATTTCCTATAATGATAATTTCCACCTGTTAACAAATGTGTCAACAATCAGTAAATAAGTCCATATTGTAATTCCAGGTTAACTAATTCGAAAAGAAAAAGATGAAGTAAAAAATGAAGAACTACAAGCCAAATGTCAAAAGTCCAAGCAGCAAATAAATAAAGGGGTCAAAAGTACAACTTTCTAATCCACACAGAGTGACCTCACATTTACTCACGAGCCAAAAACAGCAATGGCTTTTATTGAGGAGACGAACATTTGTAATGAGTTACAAAAGTCAAGGAGGATACAAAATTGGCACATTTAAAGTCTATACTTGAAGTCAGGTGGTTGGTAAGTATCATAAGTTTACTTTTTCCTTTGACAGATTGCACACTCGGCATGAACCCTTTTTCAAGATAGGTGGTTTTCTTATCTTTCACCACAGTTACCTTAAATTTGATTCAAGAACCAAGAAATTCAGTTATATTTACTCGTTAAGTCTATTTCATTTGATAATCAGTGTTTGGCCAAAAGTACCAAGAAATATATCATATTTGTATAAAACACATAAAAAATTAAATATCAAAAAAATAACTTACATCTCCAGATGCTTTAGAAGCACCAAACATCCGAGCACGAATCAGACCCTCTCGCCTTTTCGTCCTAAACAACTTTGCAATGGGAACTTCTTTTGAGAGATAACTGCCAAGATCTTCAAGTTCACCTGAAATTCAAGTCAACAACCAAAATAATGATTGAGAATCAATTATCTTAATGAGCAGTACTTACCCATACTGCATAAAGGTTATTGAGCTGCTTTTATTAAAGTTCAGGATAATTATTTATATCAGAAGGAAATTTCTCGGCTTCACAATAAAAATAAGGAAAGAATCAAACAAAATCCCACAGAAACTATTACTGATGCAGACTATGTATATAATCTAGTACTTCTTCCATAAACACCTGCTCAAGCCAAATCTCTGCTGCTCAGTCTGGAGCAGGCAGCAAGAGGCATTGGTCTCTATGTGAACTCAGATAAAACAGAGTTCATGTACTTTAATCAAGATGGCACCATTTCATTAAATGGTGAACCTCAGAAATTAGTAGACCAGTTCATATACTTTGGTAGCAATATCTCATCTACAGAAAATGATATCAATATACATAAAGGTAAAGTATGGATTCCTATTAACAGGTTATTGATCATATGAAAATCTGATCTCTCTAGATATAATAAAACAGGAATTCTTCCAAGTTGTAGCTATATCAGTACCACTGTATGGCTGCACCATTTGGACTAACAAAATGCATGGAGAAAAGGCTAGATGAGAACTACGCAAGAATACTACATACAGTTTTGAGCAAACGCTAGAAGCAGCACTCCACAAAACAGCAGCTAGACTGCCACTTACCTCCCACTGCACAAACCATCCAACTAAGATGACCAAAACTTGCTGGTCACTGCTGGTCAAGTGAACTCTTAAACAAGGTCTTAAGTAATGTAGACTCCTACACATGAACACATCAATGTTGGCTGACAAAGAAAAACTCACATACATCAGCTCTGTGCAGACACTGAGTGCCGTCTAGAGGACTTGCCAAGAGCCATGGCTGATAGAGATGGATGGTGAGTAAGAGTTAAGGGAATTGTTGCTATCAGGATGATTTGATGATGATTATTGTGTTGTATACCCATAACGATAATACAAGTGGAAACCTAATCAAAGATGATTTACGACGTCAATGAACGAAACACACTTCTTTATAAAAATATATATCTCATTCTATTCTCCAAAAAGGCCCACTATTAGCTGTTAGTAGAAAGATAGATGAAGAGACATATACTCAGAGAGAGGACTTCTTCCGGAAGCCAGGGGGGTGCCAACGCTTGCACCCCCTTGCAAGCTCGTCAAAGACAACCTGATAGGCTACATGTCCCTTGCTCAACTGCGATTCTCTGCCTCTGTCTAAAACTAATCGCGTGGTTCTCATTATGTGGTCTCCTTCTGGTTACACACCTGTTGTACCCAAATGCTCTGATGTATTGTCATCCCTGTTTACTCATCACAGCGTGACAGCCTGTCAAAGCACACAGGGTCACTGGGAACAAACCGAAAATCCATGTCATATGTTATATAACAATTGTGAATAAAGCTGAATATTAGAGAATTAGCCCCAACTTTTGCAAAACTTGTCACCAACCTAACTAATATTGTAACAATACTGTTTCTCATATCCTCAAACTGACAGTAGTAGACTAAACTGATTCCTACAAAAATATTACTCTCTCATATAAAGATTCATTCTATTCATACCAATGAAATATCATTCTTAGTTTTCTTCTCTGATCTCTCCAAGACTCTCTCTTATATACTTACCAATATGAATATGCATAGGGGACAGCAGAAAAGGCACAACCAACACCCCAAACAACCCAACCTTTTTCATCAGGAAGATGCAAATCATTACATCTATACATAACCAACCCCTCCTCACAAGCAGGATGTGACACAAAGTCAGTTTTAAGCAGACTTTATCAAGTTTGAATTCAGAGTTTTTCTTCAAGAAGTGTTGCTATACCAAAGTTAAAGACCAATCTGCCCTACTATTTATCCATATTTGGAGGGAAAATAGTCAAATGCATACTTTTCTCAAGGGTATTAGCCTCGTCCAGGAATTGAACTCTGGTTGCCATGTCCATTTCCTATGACACTAACAATAACACCACAAATGCCTAAAAATCGTTACAAGATATGCAAATGCTAAACAAAACAAAAGGAAAAAGACAAATGTATCTCAATAGCTAGGGTTATGCACATATTGTTCCATGAACAAGCAGTATGTAGTAGGGGTACAAAATAGGAAAAGGCTTATGTAACCTTACTGTTCCCTGGCAGGGTCAGAGACAATGTCTCTGCTGGCCAAGACAAGAGGTGGAGAATGGATTTCTGGATCTGATCATGATTATCTACAACATTATTGCATTTAATGAGTCCCTTTTTATGTCTCTTCTCAATCATAAGTTGCTTTGATCACAATTGATCTATAGATTTTTTTAATGAATATACAGGATCTTTCAAAAAGTTCTAAGCTCCACTAGAATTTTAGATTTGTTGCACATCTCTCTCCTTTGTATGGGTTTCACCTACACAGAAGTTAAGACAGTAATCTGAATTCATTTTTTTTCTAGCTTTATAAGAAGTGGTTGTGTGTTGCCATAACAAAAAAATTCAGCTATAGCTTATCTTTCTTGGTGAGGCTTAGAACTTTTGAAACAATCCTTATACATTGAGTCAAGATGACTTTTTCTGAGGTTGGGGTTTTATAAAGTTCAGCAACAACCTTGAAGATAATTGTTGTGGAAAGGGCAGACAGTGAATTAAGCAGAATGGTAAAGGCTAAACTATCTCGGTTTTAACCTTACAATATTTCTCTTCCTAACCCTTCTCCATGTTGATTTTAATCTAAATTGTGTTGAATGTCCTGAAAAATATGCTTCAGTAAGCATTGATCTTAGACAAAAAGGAATAATTTTTATCAATCTAATGAAAGTAAACAATGGAAATGAATCCAACAATATTGAGAAAAATTGAAAAACAAGTTGATCCACAGAAGAATTTAAGTTAAAGAAAGTCAATGTTATAATATTTCGGTTCTAATGAATCATCATCAGGACTTAGAAAAGGATGATATCGAGTGATGTCAATTTAATATATAAATAAGAAGTGTTTGTATTTACAATTATTTATCTCAGAGATTAAATTTTAAAACAAGATCCCAAAAAGTTTATACCACTGAATTATAATATGGGGGTCATTTAATAAATAAGGGGAGTTTTTTGAAAAAAGCAAAATGAATTATTTTCCAAATTTTTTTCAATAAATCTAAACCCTGCATTATTTTCAAATTATTTTAATCTTGCAAGATATTTGTTCAAAATGGTGGCAAATTAAACAGAATGCTTCAAGCTTCAACAGAGGCCTGTCATCAAATTTTTGGTGGTTAAAAAGTGCAAACCATGTGAGATTTACAGAATAATGTGTGATGCAGACAGAGAATCATGTCATCAAATGCTTGTTGACTGAGAAGTAAAAAATGTGAAATTTGCAGAAGTATGAGTGACACATACAGAAAAACATGTTTTAGTGAAAAAAATTTCAACAAATGGTCAAAATACAGGTTTTTCACAATGAGCCTGAGTGAAAAGACTTATCTTTTACACTCCAAAGTGTGATACTTATATACCTATGATCATACATTTGATGTTTGGTTTATAGCATATCAACCTTTATGGGTTATTTAATGCCAAAGCCATCCTTCTAGAAGAATAGTAGTGGTGCAATTTAACCCATAGCTAGGGGAATAAAAGGGTTCATGCCTTTCCCAAGAGTATTTGTCTGAAATTTAATGTAATATCATACTGGAATTTGAACTTGCTTTCGATGATGTTGCAGTCATATACATTAACCACTACGCCATGGAGACACACTATCTCTTAACTCTGAGGTCAATTTTATACAGTCTATGTAACAAGTAACGAATTTCACAACATTGTTCTCTACAAATTGTTCATCACAGATTTAGGTCTTTAGCCTTGGTGTACAACTAGACTAAGAGAAAGACAATTATGAATAAAATCCTAAGAGATGTTGGACAAGCAACTGCATCTTATAAAAACAAAATCTATGTAACTGAAACTGCAGCATCATTACTAATTCAACTGCAGTTGCAGCTCTACAGTCAACGAGGAATCTACAGATTGTAATTATCAATAGGTTGAGTCTTAAGTTTAAAAAAATTTTGGTACATGATAGTTTGCGACACATATGACCCAACAGGTTTAAGCTGTGGTTGGTAATATCATGGTAGTCGGTGCACTGACATATTATTTGGTTAGATTGGGTTTTATGGGACATCAACCCTTGTAGGTTATTTAATACCAAATTCTCTTTATACATATACATGAAATATATATGATTTGGTTTCGTGGGATTTTATGGCATGTCAACCATTGTAGGTTATCTATTGCCAAATCCTATATATATATATATATATATATCAAATATATATGATTTGGTTTCATTGCGTTTTATGGTATATCAAACATTGTAGGTTATTTTATTTAATGACAAATCCTCTTTATACATATATATCAAATATATATGATTTGTAAACACATTTTATTGATAATATTTCTAAATGAGCGTGAGGTAATTTTTTTTGCACACAGTTAAATATTTTCAAGTATTTCTATCGAATACAAATAATTCTATTTAGAATTAATCACTTGTATGCACAAAATTAAATGGTTTCAAGTATTGCTATGTAACACTAACAATTCAACATCAGCCATTTGTTTGTGCAAATTTAAATGGATATACATTTATGATTTGTAAGTGAATAGTTCGTAGGTAGTTTCATTTTTAAATGAGATAGAACTAATTTGTTTGCACACTTGGATTGCTATTGTTTTCACACAGTTAAATGGTTTCGATTATTGCTATCTAACACTAATAATTCTATTCAGTATTAATCATTTTTTTTGCACACAGTGCAAACCAAACACAATTACTTGAGAAAATAGCTAATAAATTTGAAACAAGACTCCCGTCAGATGTTAGCACCCAAGAGAGAGTCCTACCACCTTTTTATTGACAAATAATAATGTCAAAACCAGTTCTTTTGTTTCCCTTACACAATGGTACAATTGATACTTCCAGTTTCTTAAAACTCAAGAACAAAATTACAGCAATTACTTTGTTTGAAAAAAAGGTAAAAATAATTCCTTTCTTCAGGGAATTTGCTTTGAAACCATCATATGACAAAGGCAGAGGTTAAAAGTATTGCTATTTAACCCTTATTCTATTCAACACAATTCATTTATTTGCACACAGTCAAATGGTTCTAAGCATTTCAATGTAATACCAATAATTCAATTTAGACACACAGTCAAAGAATTTCAAGTATTGCTATCTAACACTAATAATTCTATTCAACATTACTTGTTTGTTTATACACAATTAAATAGTTCCAGGTATCAGTATATATCCATAGCAATTCAATTAGACAGTCATTTGTTCACTCACAATTAAATAGTCAAACAGTTCTATTTCTAACAATTCAATTTAACATAAGTAATTTGTTTTTACACAGTTTTAATGTCAAACAGTTCTATTTGACCCCTAGATAGGACCCTATCATGTGCTACCACTCCAGGTCAGAGTGGATCTGGGAGCAATGGCAATGAAGGAGTATTCTGCATTACCCAAAGCTCCTGGATTGGAGCCTCATCATCAGATAGTTTAGTGTCAAATCCAGGACACTCATGGGGGGGGCTTATCTATCTGCATAAATGCAGTCAGTGCATTCTACAGCCCCACCAGCGGACTGGGCTCTAACACATAATGTATTACTTCACTCTATGCGTAATTTGAAAGCCTGACAGATGAATGTGCAATGTAGTCCACTATGGTAACTTATGCTTTATGAATGCAAACTGCGCTATAACGATGTGGAACCAGCCAAAAAACATCTGTTGTATAAAAGGTGAAGATTCAGTTGATCGCAGTACAGTAACCAGATGTTTCAAGAAATTTCACTCAGGTTGAGAGAACCTTGACAATCAAGTAAGTTCAGGTAGGATTAAAAAATCATGGTTGTGTTCCAAGCCATAAAGACAAATCTGATAAGGAGCATTCAGAGAGTATCAGGTGAGCTCAGCATCTCACAGAATAGTGTGGTTTATCCCCTTTATGACTTTGGCAAAAGCAACCAGAACTGTCAAATTGTGCTTGACATACTACCAAAATATTGCAAAACTTTTGACTCATCCTTGTAAATAAAATAATTAGTAACAGTGAGAAGTGGGGTAGGGTATTGATTTTATATGACTTGATGGCCAACAAAAAATATACAGGGGGTGTCCTCGTGGTGTAATGGTTAAAGCGATGGACTGCAGAATCGTAGTAAGCGAGTTCGTACTCCAGTCGCGCTATTACGTTCACTTTTGGGCAAATACCCTTGGGAAAGGTATGAACCCCCTTATCCTCCCATCTATGGGTTAAATAGTACCACTACTGTTCTTCTAGAAGAATGGCTTTGGCATTAAATAACCTACAACGGTTGATATGTCATTAAACAAAGAAACCCAAAAAATATACAATTCTAGAGAGGTTTGGTTTGGTTTCTTTGTTTTAATGGCATGTCAATCTCCAAGGGTTATTTAATGTCAAAGACATTGTTGGAGAAGAACAGTAATGATACTATTTAACCTGCAGTAAGGTGGGTAAGGGAGTTCATACCTTTCCCAAAGGTATTGGCTTGATTTCTTTGTTTAAGGGCATATCAACTCTCATAGGTTATTTAATGCCAAATCCATCCCTGTAGAATAACAGATGTGGTACTCCCTTATCCCCCATAGATGAAGGATAAGAGGGTTCATACCTTTCTATTGTTATAGTAAAATACATCAAATCTCTTCTGATTCACCCATTTAACTCTTCACACCCCTAACTACTAAAACATACAAAACACAGACCAACAGACATCAACACAGCAGAAGAAAATAACAGCTACCAGATGTTGACCCAACAACCGCCAGTGTCAAACTGAGAAAATCATGGCTTCTGCACATAGGCTCCATGCACAGTCTATCCAAAATCCACAGAAAATTCTCAGTTATAAAAAAAAAGAAAAAAGGTCTATTTTTCAACCAATCATTTTTTTTCCACGAGTAGTATTTTCTGGAGCTGGTGTTTGAAGTCAGGAACATATAAATAGGCCAAGCAGAGGTCACGTGCCAGTTGAATCGTCAGCCATCCTAAGAGCATCACCCGACAACACCATCCAACCAGATCAAAGCAACTGCTTGTCGCTAAACAGCCAGCAAGATATTTCATCCGCTTGTTTATTTTATCTATTCAATAAACAAAATAAACTAAATCTTCTCGTCAGTCTTATTTTTCTGGCAACCACACGTTTGTATATAACATTATTAATCCAAAAAAATCAATGTTATAGCGCAAATAGAGTTCAACCCTACCAACAACAATGTTGCAGTCCAGCACATTAACCACTACGCCATAGAGATTCCAACCTAAAAATCATAACAAGAGACTAAAATAAAAAGGAGCAAAATAAAAAAATGTTTAAATTAAAAAAGTCTTACTCAGTGAACTGGAATCATCAACCAAAATGATTTCATGGAGTGTTTCCGGAGGGGATCGGTCAATTACACTGTGCACAGATCGAAGTAATGTTGCACGGTGTTCATTATAAAAACAAATAACAACACTGGCTGATGGCAATATTGGTTGGTAAATTTTTTTCAGGCATCTGAAATTAGAATGAAAAATAAAGTTAAGAATGAAGATTAAAGTTAAGACTGAAAAGTAAAGTAAAGAATGAAGAATAAAGTTAAGAATGAAAAATGAAGTGAAAAATGAAAAATAAAGTTAAAAATGAAGAATAAAGTTAAGAATGAAAAATAAAGTTAAGAATGAAAAATAAAGTTAAAAATGAAAAATAAAGTTAAGAATGAAGAATAAAATTAAAAATGAAGAATAAAGTTAAGAATGAAGAATAAAGTTAAAAATGAAGAATAAAGTTAAGAATGAAAAATGAAGTGAAAAATGAAAAATAAAGTTAAAAATGAAGAATAAAGTTAAGAATGAAAAATAAAGTTAAAAATGAAGAATAAAGTTAAGAATGAAGAATAAAATTAAGAATGAAGAATAAAGTTAAGAATGAAAAATAAAGTTAAGAATGAAAAATAAAGTTAAAAATGAAAAATAAAGTTAAGAATGAAAAAGTTAAGAATGAAAAATAAAGTTGAAAATGAAGAATAAAGTTAAGAATTAAAAATAAAGTTAAGAATGAAAAATAAAGTTAAAAATGAAAAATAAAGTTAAGAATGAAGAAAAAAGTTAAGAATGAAAAATAAAGTTAAAAATGAAAAATAAATTTAAGAATGAAGAATAAAGTTAAGAATGAAAAAGTTAAGAATGAAAAATAAAGTTAAAAATGAAAAATAAAACTAAGAATGACTTGTAGAAAATTCTTAATAATTAATCACACATATAAGTATAATTCTTTAAGTAATACTTAGATTCATTTCAGACCAATTTCAATCCTTGTCTTCCTTAGTTTCAATTTATTTCTATAATAAAATCATTAACAATAAATTATATATTTTACCTACCCCTTTGCATAACCAGGATGTAACACAAATATCAATTTATTTAGCAGAGTTTAACACCTTTGAACTGAGAACTTTCCTTCTCCTAGATTGGTTGCCATACCATGATTAAAGAGAGCAGTTTGCCCTACTATTTACATATATCTGAAAGGAGAATAGCTGGATGTATACCTTTCCTTAGGGTATGCGAAAAGCCTCATCAAGGAGTTGAATTCAGATCACCATGTTCATTCCATATGATAATAATCATCCCACTACAAGCGCTTCCATTATACCTTTTATATTATATACCAAATAGACTTTTTCTCTATTGCTGCTTCAAAAGCCCATCCGTAAGGCCTTGAATCCTTCCAGAATTTTCTCTTCACCTTTTAATGCTGACTTTGAAGAATTACCATTCCAACTGCAGATGGAACTCAATGATCTTCAGTGTTCAGAAGATTTCAAGTCCAAGTTTCTTGCTTGCCACATCCTTGATTTCTATAAAAACACATACTTCCATTTAAATGCTTCCTCAACTTTATCAGCCACACCCAGCAAGTAGTGAGCATGTTTGGCACAACATATAGTTGTGAACATTCATTCTCAAAAATGAACCATGCTAAGAGAGTATGCTGAATCCGCAACAGTCAAATCATTACTTGTCTGATATGCTCCTTTAATCAGTTTCTTCATTTAAACCTGATATCATATAATTTTTGTGATTGCAAACATCATTAATAAATTATGATAGTTACTTTATGAATTTAACTGGGTTTTTTTTTGTCCTTTTAAGATCAGGGCCCTCCCTTTTAAATAATACTTGTATTCATTCCTGACCATTGATAATCCTTCTTTTCCTGATTTTCAATGTATTCTATTGTAAAATCATTTCCAAAGCTTGACTTGACCATAAATCAATTCTTGCATTAATTCTCTGCTACTGATGATCCCTTTCTTCCTGATTTTCAATATATTTCTATAGTAAAAATAATTTTTACTGCATTTTTATAGTAAAATCATAAACAATGAATTCATATCAAACATATAATAGTCGTTTTCCATTAGTAATACTTGTATTAATTTCTGACCTTTTCATAGCGAATCATTAGTAATGCATTTACATTGTAAACTGAAGTGACAAAAATTTAGCAGTGCACTGGATTATTTTGTGGGATTACCTCCCTTGTCTGCTAAAGAATTTCTGCTAATAATCACAAGATAGTATTTCCAAAGCAGTAAAATGGAAAAGAACATGAAAGTCTCAATATCTTTACTTGAAAAATCTCCAGCTAATCTTGTGTTGTATTGAATATGACACTATAAAATAGTACACAGCATATAATATCCAAAAGTTACTTGCTTAAACACGGGCAATATTCAATCCCATACAACCAACAATCAATGAACGCTTCCAAAAACATAAGCCTGTCACAAATTTTCAAATCTCTTAGGAACATTCACATACAATGATCATTAAATAAGTTTCCAGACTTTTTTCATATGGGCACTTTTATTGATAGTATACACATGAAACTCTTGTACCCTTTGAAGTAATCTCCTCCAGCTGCAATGCACTTGTTGTACCATTCCAACAACTTCTGGAATGCCCCATGGAAGTCCTCTTGTGTGAGTGTGTCAATGACCTTTATCTCCTCAATTGTCTCATAACTACAGCCTCTGAGCTTAGGGAATAACCAAAAGTCACAGGGAGCAAGGTCTGGACTATAGGGACGGTGAGGAACTGTCTTGATATTCATCTTGGTCAAATAGCCTGTGACAAGGATGGAGTTGTGGACTGGTGCATTGTCCTGGTGGAAATGCCACTGACCCGATTTGAAGAGTGCTGGCCCCTTCCCAAGGAATCTCTTCCTGAACTCCCTTAAAACCTCAACATAGTAGCCCTAACCCTAACCCTTTGGCCAATCAACTCTGGTGTATTAACTTCCTTACTCCTCCCACACCTCTCATCATCCCTCACAGACTCCCTGCCTTCCTTGAATCTATTATGCTACTCAAAAACTGATGCTCAATTCATGCAAGATGCTCCAAAAGCAGTCTGAAGCATTCCATATGTTTCTGTGGCATTTTTTCCAAGTTTAAAACACAATTTTAATGCATATCATTCTTCTAAGGTGTCCTCACGTCCAGATTGCATTTTTGAAATTCACCAGCTGTGACAATTGGGCTTTAGTAGGGTGTATTCCAATTCCTGCAGTAATTGTTCATTTGAACCTGAAATCATAAAAATTGGCCAGTCATCTCATAAGATGTATAACAATAACATAGTGAATTTTCAAGAGTTTATGACAATTTTAAATGCCTGTACAAATAGTCTGGAAACTTATTGAATGCACCACGTACATTGTAAACTGAAGTGACAAAAATTTAGCAGTGCACTGGATTATTTTGTGGGATTACCTCCCTTGTCTGCCAAAGAATTTCTGCTAATAATCACTAGACAGTATTTCCAAAGCAGTAAAATGGAAGAGAACACGAAAGTCTCAATATCTTTACTTGAAAAATCTCCAGCTAATCTTGTGTTGTATTGAACATGACACTATAAAATAGTACACAGCATACAATATCCAAAAGTTACTTGCTTAAACACGGGCAATATTCAATCCCATACAACCAACAATCAATGAACATTTCCAAAAATATAAGCCTGTCAAAAATTTTCAAATCTCTTAGGAACATACACATATGTATGATAAGGCCACTTACACTGATGTTTACACTTTTTCTGGCTAATTTCATTTTGTTTTCATTTTATAAAGCACGCTTAAATATTAGAATGAGTTGAGATTATTCCTGTATTTATTCTTGAGAGGAAACAATGTTTTCATCTACAGTTTCATCCTTCCATAGTTGTAGAAATAGACTCAACTGAATGAAGCTAAGTATTTATACAACCCCTCAGACATAAATAAAATGCAAAAAGAATGAATACAGGTGTGTGTGTGTGTGTGTGTGTGTGTGTGTGTGAATTTGATAAAGGCATGAAAATTTGTGAGAGTTTTTTAGTTGCCGGTCGTATAGAAGTATAGTTAATGTTTCTATGTATAAAAGTCAAGCGATGACATTGTATTCTTAGTACGATTGTGTAGTGTCTGTATTTATCCGACCCCTCTATCACAGGCAGGATGTGATACAAGGTCAATTTTTAAGCCAAGTACAGTGGGTTTGAATTTAGAGTTTTCCTTCTCCTAGACTGGTTGCCTAAGACTAAAGAGCACAGTTATTTTACACTTAGCCAGGAAGAGATGGATTTATGCCTTTCCAGCCTCACCCAAGATTTGAACTCAGGCCACGAAGATCATTTTCAGCAATGATAACCATTATACTAAGTACTTTTCCTTGTTCTATTTGATAACAAAAAACCAAGTTTTCCTGATGCAACAGAGGATGGAAGCTGGAGTCTCGTCTACAACTTATCCTTTGTTATTGTCTCTGATAAATGTTTTTCTCACTGTCACAAAAAGAGTTGTGACAAAAAGCAATTAAAATTAGAAAGCGGATAGAAAATACAAAGGTCATATTATAATGAATAATGGAAATCTTTTGGGGAAAAAAACAAAAAAATAATTAAACAGTGCTGCAGACTTGAACAGAAATTTGTCATCAAACATTTGGTTGTTGAAAAGTGAGATTTACAGAATAATATGTGATGTGGACAGAGAATCATGTTTTAGTAAAAAAATCTTTACAAATGGGCTAAGTATAGGGTTGTGACTATGAGCCTGAGTCAAAAAGAAGTCGATGGAGTTAAAACACACAGCCAGAGTCAAAAAGACAATTCAGGAAGTAAAAACACTTTGACTCTCCAGTAAAGAAAACGTTTCTGGTGCAGTAGCCAGTAAAGAAGGTCATCCTGACAGTCTTCTGGGGCATGAAAGGACTCATCACTATTGATTTCCTTGAAAAAATTACAATTATAAATAGTAATTCCTAGTGCAAAATCCTTAGGCAATATTTCACCTAATTTATTAAGTAATCCTTGTACCCATAATAATTAATAATAGCACAAATTAATCATTATCTAAAAATAAAGTTAAAAAGTCCCTTGTTCAAGATTTGAACTCAGGCCACCTAGTTCTTTTCCTTAGACAAACACTGTTGTATCACTTGCTTCCACTCAACAGTGTTAGGGCTAATATTGTGTGTATGTGTGTGTGTGCAAGAGTGACAAGCCGAATAATGGAAGCTGCATTCCCATTGAATGAAACAATGTCCAAAAGACAAAAAAAAAAAACAACAAAAACAAAGTGAAATTTACATGCTGAGTGCTCATGGGAGGGTTGGTAAGAATTAGGAAGTTAGTTAAAACTTGGTAATTCCAGTCAAACCAGCATAGACAATACATATCCAAAAGAAGCCAAACTTGTCCACAGTTGCAGTCAGACTAAGTACATCTCCGTGATTGAGGGTATTGTGACATGAAAATTAAAGAGGTTGCATAGTTGTAGCAGCCATGGAACAGTAACAGGATTTTTAATTTCCAGACACAGAGACACTGCTTACTTAAAAACTTTGCAGGTGCCTTTTCAGTGACATTTATATTTTCTTTTGTTCTTTACCTGGAGATATAAAGGTCATCACACTATACAGCTGTTTATATATATATAAAAACCTAGCACATTTGACATCTGTTAAATGGCAAATGTATTTGGTAGTTTACAAGGTCCTTTCCAAATAGACTGATTTTCAGTTCATATTGAAAATAATAACAATTTTTATGCATTAAGTGCGACTGAATTTGAATTACAACTTTTTAGTAAAAAACGAAAACAAACAAAACAAAAAAAGAAAAAGGATTTTAATTCTTAAGATCTATCAAAAATCGATTACTTAATTTTAATACACTTAAGTTTCCAGTCCAAATTTTAAAAACATTTTTTTTTCTTAGGGGAATGGTTTTATTTGCTAATAGATATATTTACCAACTCGCCATGAACAGGATGTGATACAAGACCAATATTTTAAGTGATGTTTAACAGGTTTGAATTCAGAGTTTTTCTTCTCTTAGAACGATTTTCATAATAAGTTTAAAGAGCTCAGTCTGCCCTACTATTTACCCATAATCGGAAGGATAATAATTCACGAGGATATTAGTTTTCCTTCTCCTAAACTGGTTGCCATACCAAGGTTAAAGAGCCTAGTCTGCCCAATCATTTACCCAATGTCTGAGGGATAAAAGTTGGATTCATACCTATCCCAAAGATATTAGTTTTCCTTCTCCTAAAATGGTTGCCATAACAAGGTTAAGGAGCCCAGTCTGCCCTAATATTTACCCATAATGGGAGGGATAATAGTTCACAAGGATATTAGTTTTCCTTCTCCTAAACTGGTTGCCATACCAAGAGTAAAGAGCCTAGTCTGCCCTACTATTTACCCAATGTTTGAGGGATAATAGTTGGATTCATACCTATCTCAAGGATATTAGTTTTCCTTCTCCTAAAACGGTTGCCATAACAAGGTCAAGGACACTAGTCTGCCCTACTATTTACCCATAATTGGAGGGATAATAGTTGGATTCATACCTTTCTCAAGGGTATTAGTTTTCCTTCTCCTAGACTGGTTACCATACCAAGGTTAAAGAGCCCAGTCTGTCCTACTATTCATCCATAAAGAGAATAGTTGGATGCATACCTTTCTCAGAGGTATATTATTAAGAGTAATGCAAACAACCTCATCTCGGATATGATCTCTGGTCACCATATCCATTTCCTACAATGATAACCATTACATAAGCGCCCTTGATTTGATTTGGTTTCTTCATTTAATGGCATATCAACCTCTGTAAGTTATTTAATGCCAAAGCTATCCTTATATAAGAACAGCAGTGAAACTGAGGGGATAAGAGAGTTCATGCTTTTTCCAAGGGTTTAAGTCCAAAAATGAATAAAATAATACAACTGGAGTTTCAACTTACTTAGTTTGAGGCCACAGTCCAGCACTTAAGCCATTATGCCACGGGGACTATTCCCACCCCATTCACTAATATAAGTTAACAATCGACTTATCCCATAACCCTATTTACCAAACCCTCCGCTCGGGCAGGAGATGATACAAGGTCAATTTTTAAGCGGAGTTTAACAGGTTTCAATTCAGAGTTTTCCTTCTCCTAGACTAGTTGCCTCACCAAGGCTGAAGAACACAGTCTGTCCTACTATTTACCCAAAACTGGAGGGGGAATAATTGGATTCATACCTTTCCCAAGGGTATTAGTGCTATGTGAAATGCTATCAGTCTTGTCTAGGATTTGAACTCGTATCGCCATGTCCATTTCCTATGACGATAACCATTACACCACGGGCACATCCTTTTTTTTTCCCTCCGCTTGGGCAGGATCGAATTATCCCATAACCTTGTTTAGCATTACTGATGTAGCATTTCTTGGGCACATGTATTGGAGCCCGTTCCTCTCCAGTTCTGGTTTGAATTTTTTCCTTCTCCTAGACTGGTTACCATACTAAGGTTAAAGAACCCAGAGTGCCCTACTATTTACTGGTAGCTGGAGGGAAAAAGTTGGATTAATTCCTTTCCCAAGAGTATTAGTGCTTTGTGAAATGCAAGCAACCACATTCAGAATTTGAACACAGGTAGTCGAGTCCACTTCCTTAGATGTTAACCACTACATCATGAGTACCTCCATAACAGAGAAGTTAGCAAATAAAAATTTTAAAATTGCTAAGAAGAGCAATATTTCAATTCATTTTCCAGAGTTTTTATCTTCAGAGAAAGGTTTAAGATATTATGGTCACAATTACTTAAGATAACTGTAATGAATTTGACACAAGACACCTGTCAGATGTTAGCTCCCAAGAGAGAGTCCTACCACCTTTTTATTGACAAATAATAATGTCAAAACCAGTTCTTTTGTTTCCCTTACACAATGGTACAATTGATACTTCTAGTTTCTTAAAACTCAAGAACAAAATTACAACAATTACTTTGTTTGAAAAAAAGGTAAAAAACAATTTCTTTCTCCAGGGAATTTGCTTTTAAATGTATAAAAATCAATCACCTGAACTTTACACAAGTAAATCAAATTATCAAATTCACACTTTCTGAAAAGTCCAAACCTGTCACAATCAGACTTTCAATTTACACCAAAAATTTAAAACAGTGTTAAAACATAAAACAATTTTTATCATATGTCAAAGGTGAAATTACAACTTGCCATTAAATAGAAAATAAACCAAAAACTTTCTATAAGGACAAAATTTAAAAATTAATAGAATATTTGGGAAAATAAATTTGCTCTTTTGAAGAGAAAAATATTTACTTTCTTTTGATACAAGTTTTACCATTCTGTCTGGTCCAAAATTTGTTTTAATAGGATTGAAGAATCAACCCTCATAACTGCCTCTGTTAATAAGTGTGCCAACAATAAGGTCAGTAAAGAAGTCTGTTTTATAAATCCAAAGGGACATGGTGACACGAGTCCGAATCCTGTACGAGACTGATAGCATTTCACATAGCACTAATACTCTTGGGAAAGGTATGAATCCTTCATGATCAGCGTAAGAGTCCGACGGTCCCTATCACACTACTTTTGAGGAGGTGCCCGTGGTGTAATGGTTATCGTCACAGAATATGGACACGGCAATACGAGTTCAATTCCTGGACAAGACTGATTGCATTTCACATAGCACTAATACCCTTGGGAAAGGTATGAATCCAATTATTCTCCCTCCAGCTATGGGTAAATAGTAGGGCAGACTAGGTTCTTCAGCCTTGGTGAGGCAACTAGTCTAGAAGAAGGAAAACTCTGAATTCAAACCTGTTAAACTCCACTTAAAAATTGACCTTGTGTCATATCCTGCCTGAGTGGAGGGGTTGGTAAATATGGATAAATCCAAAGAGAGAAAATAAAGTAAAAAATCCAGAACCAAAAGCTCAAGAGGCAAAAAAAAAAAAAAAAAAAAAAAAAGAAAATGGGTGGTAAAAAAAATCCAACTTTCAAATCCAAATCACTGTTACTCACAACTCCACCAAAAATACACTCCTTAAATACCACTTTTAAATGTAGGTAGTTTTCTCCTCTTTTGCAGAAGTTGTTACCCTTTGACACTGGTTTTATTCTTCTTTCTCGTCTATGACACATAGGACTTGAGATCTTTACACTAATCCTTGTATTAGGATTATTTCTTTAATGCAACATTTTTAAGAGAAAGGATTTATCACATTTTAAACACTTACTCTGGATTACGAGTGTCAGGAATTTGTCGATGATAGCCAAGTCTTTCACTTATCAATATGTTGAACGCATGTAATTGATAACCTGAAAAGAAAAAAAAATTTGACTTTTAAAATCAGTAGCATAAAATTACATGTGTGTATGTGTGTGTGTATATATATATATATATATACATGACTTCAATTTTTATTATATACAATAAGATATATTATTTTTTTCCAGGTTGACAAAAGAAATTTTAAGAATTTAATATTCAAGTAATATTTTGAATTTTTTAGATGAAACATTATCAAATATTATTCATTTTTTAATAGAATTTCTTTCATCTTCCTTTTAATTGATTTGTAATATTATCTTGAATTTTCCTTATATCAACTATTGTCAACCATTATTCCTTTTTAACATATTTCTTTCATGTTCATTTTAATTGCTTTTTTTACATTAGTAGAAACATCATCTTGAATTTTAATTAGAAATAAAAAAAAAAAAAAGTTTTTTAACCTTTGTTTCTTTTCCTCTCATCTTCTTCTGTTTTGACAAGTCCAATCATATTCACCTCTGACTTATTATGGGATGTGGACTTGAAATTTTCATTACGTTTATTCATGTTTTCTTCGATTATTTTCTTTATCTCCCTTTGTAGTTTTATTTGCTCAAATCTTTCCCTCTGATCCGCTTCCTTTTCCATTGGATTTTTCCGTTTGCGGCCGAATTCATTCAGTTGTTTTTCCCCCATTTCTTCAGGTAGAGGCTTGAATGTATACTGAGATACAATCCGAACACGCTTCTTTCCATTCGGAGCATTACTAAAAAAGTAGTATATTCCTGCAAATAGGCACATGAGCATGAACATGTAGAGGGATTGTCGTCTTTTAGGTATCCTCATTTTTCAGGATTTGTTTGGTAAGGAATAAAATACTGCTATCAACATTCTGCAATGATAAACAATTCAAAATTTATTGTTTAGGCAAATATTAGATTAAAAGTGTAAGACATTATGCAGAGGAAAAAATTATGAAATAACTGAATATTACGGAAAAAAATCCTGGCATTCATCAATTAAAAAAAAAAAAAAAAAAAAAAAAAAATACTTAGTTACCCGTCTTTGAAATTTTATGACAGCCTTATTTCTTTCAGGCATAGATTTCATTAATTCAAAGCAATATTCTTTATAAAGATGGGTCCAACTTTCTAAGGGGGAGTCCTCAAGGGGTAATGGTTAAAGAGCTAGACTGCAGCCCCAAAGTAAGTCAGTTCAAACTCCGGCCTTGCTATTAAGTTCACTTTCAGACTAATACCCTTGAGAAAGGTATGAAGCCCCCTATCTCCCCACCCCCACTGCTATTCTTCAACAAGGATGGTTTTAGCATTAAATAACCCATGAAGGTTGATATGCTATTAAACAAAGAAAATGAAACCAACTTTCCCAAATGGCAAATAATAGATCTTCTTTTCATTTGGATTTAGATATAGACTGTTCACTAGTCATGTCATTGATTATATATGCCTTTCATGAAAAAAGGGGTAGCAGCAAAAAATTCACAATTATTCATTGATTTTATAAGCCTTTCATGAAGAAAGGTTGGTTGGTTGGGTTTATGGCATATCAACCTTTGTAGGTGGTTTAACAACAAATTCTGTATATATATATATATATATATATATATATATATATATTCATTTAACTTAAGCTTTCAAAGCAAATACTTTGTAGATAAAATTTTTGACAAGTGGGATTTCTTTTGTTTGCACATGATTAAATGGTTTTAATTCATCCTATTTTTTGGTACAATCCTGTCTCTCTAGAGAAAGACAGAACGTCATTCATTTTGATGTTGTCGAACAGATCTCTCAAATGATTCACCTTGACAAATCGCTTTCTGATGAGAGCGAAAGCTCTGCATTCAATGAGAACATGTTTAATGGTGAAAGGTATTTGACATGTCAAACACTGTGGTTGTTGTTCCTGTTTCAGTATGAAAGAGTGAGTAAGCCTTGTACGACCAATGCACAATCGGGATAAAATGACTTGTTCTCATCTTGATTTTCTCAAGCTGGTCTCCATTTTCCCAAAGTGGGCTGGATTTGGAAAAAGTTATTGTGGATGTTATTATTCCATCATTGTTGCTATTTTGTGTGAAGAAATTTATTGATTTGGGGTTTCAGGTCAGTATATGGAATCCTGAATTTGTCAGGGGTCACATCTATTAATATCCATGCTCGTTGTTTATTGAAATACAGTTATCTAAATACTTATCTGTTGATAGAGTACAGTTATTTAATTGTGGGTGATGAATATGATCATCATTATCATCCAGTCATACTCTCTCTCTCTCTCTCTCTCTCTCTCTCTCTCTCTCTCACCATTTGTCCCTATCATCCATCACTCCAGTCAGGTCCTCTAGGCTGCATCCAATCTCTAAACAAGACTGATGTATCAAAGTCCTTGCTGGTCCGCCAAAACTGGTGTGTTCACGTGTAGGAGCCCATAATAGAATGTCACTTCTTCAGAAATGTCCAGCATGTCTAGTTCATTTCGCTCGCATGGTTTGTGAGATGGGAAGTTTGAGGCCGTACAGCCATTGTTTTCCAGAATTTGTCCAAAAAAGTACATAGCATCATTATGTAGTTCCCATCTAGCTTTTTTTTCATGTGTTTTGTTAGGATCTATATAGTGCATCCATACAGTAGTACCAACACGGGTACAATTAGCTAAAAATCCTGCTTTATTTTATCAACAAAATTAGATTTCCACATGATTGACAACCTGTTAACAGCAATCCACACCTTTGCAAGGTGTACGTTGATATTATTTTCTTGTTTGTTTGGGTTTTATGGCATATCAACCTTTGTAGGTTATTTAATACCAAATCCATTTTATACACATAAACAGTTCTCTTTCAAACAATTTAGTTTAGCATAAGTACACAGTTTGATTGTCAAAAACATTTCTATTTCAAGCAATTCAGTTTAGTCAAATAGTTCTAATTCAAACAATTCAGTTTAGCATAAGTACAGTTTCAATGTCAAAACAGTTCAATTCCAAGCAATTCAGTTTAGCATGTACACAGTTTAGTTCTATATGATGTATAGATAGGACTCTGTCAAGTTCTACCACTCTGGGCCAGAGTGGAGCTGGGAGTGATGGCAATAAAGGAGTACCCTGCATTTCCCAAAGCTCTAGCATTACTGGAACTTCACCATCAGATTGTCTAGTGTCATATCAGGACACTCGTTGGTGGGGAGGGGTCTTACTCCTCTGTAGAAAAGTGGTTGTTGTATTCTACAACCCTAGCTGACTGAGCAAGACATTGTTTGCAGTAGATGAGATATTGCTACCAAGGTATGTGAACTGGTCTACTAATTTCAGAGGTGGATTATTCCTTCTTGTTTAAAACACATGAACTTTCTTTTATTTACATTTACACAGAAGCCACTGCCTCCGGCTACTTGCTTCAGGCTATTCGGCAGAGATTCAACTTGGACAGGCATATTTGCCAAAAGTGCTAGATCACCTTTATCTAATAATTATTTCTGTTTATTTTTATAATAAAATGTAAAAACAACGCATATGTCATTCCTTTGAAAGTGATATTTATTTTTTTGAGGTGTTGCTACTATTATACATTGATTTTTTTCAGAGCAGTTTTCTTACCATTCATCATGGTGAGTAGGGCTAAGAATATGCTGATTATATCACCTGCAGAAAGGTAAGACTAGTCAGAACATATCTTTTTTGGGAACCAACCACCTGATTGGTTGGTCAGGTTGGGTTTTATGACATATCAACCCTTGTAGGTTATTTAATACCAAATCCTGTATCTAAGAATTGACCAACCCCTACGCACAAGCAGGATGTGACACAATGTCAATGCTTTAAGCAGAGTTGAACAGGTTTCAATTCATAGTTTTCCTTCTCCTAGACTGGTTGCTTAATCAAGGCTAAAGAACCCAGTCTACTCTACAATTTACCCATAGCTGGAGGGAGAATAATTGAATTTATAGCTTTCTCAAGGGTCTAGAATGTAAGGATCTTTCTTTTTAAATTTCCCTATCTTCAATACGTCATTTACTAGCAAAATTACAAGTATCCTCATTTATCTGGTCAATAGTGTTATTATAATTACATTCTATTTAAGAACCATAAACCCAATTTTGAGAATAAATTGCAAACCAGACTGATTAAAAAAAAAACAGAGTTAGGTAGGATATCTAAAAATATTATTCAAAATATTGTAACAAATGTGAAAAAAGCTAACCATAGTAATCTTTGAAGGAACTCGTATGAAACCATTTAATGGTTTAGGAAGATTAAAAATAAGAGTAAAGCTACTTTTATGCAATTTGATATCATTGATTTTTATCCTTCTATAACTAAAAATATTCTGATAGATAGTATTAACTACACCAGAAAATATGTAGATATAACTAAAGAACAATATGAAATAATATTAGCTTGTAGGAAAACAGTTCTAGAAAAATAATGAATCTATGTGGGTTAAAAGTGGTTTAGATAATTTTGATATCCCTATGGGGGGTTATGATTCCTCACAAATAGCTGACCTTGTGGGTTTATATATATTAAATATACTTACTAGGATTATTAGTCCAGAACAATTAGGTTTATACCGTATTGATGGTTTAATATATGGCCCAAATAGCTCAAGCATACAAAAGAAGATTATAAGGGCTTTTAAATTTTTAGGATTCAAGATAGACGTCTCATCTAATAATAAGATAGTTAATTTCCTGGATGTGACCCTAGACCTCTCGAATAACTCTTATAAACCGTTCATAAAAACTGATCAGCACCCTTCATATATTAATGTTAATTCGAATCACCTTAAAACCATAATTAAACAAGTCCCAAAAGTGGTAAATTTGAGAATAAGAAAATTATCAGCTAATGAGAAAATATTCAAAGAGAGTAGTAAGATATATATAGATGCCCTTAAAAATAGCAGTTTTAAGGAAGAGTTTACGTATCTAGAAGAAAATATACCTAATGATATTAATAAAGAAAAAAATAAGAAGTATGATCATAAAAATAGAAAAAGAAAAATTATATGGTTTAACCCCCACTTTTTGTTGACTAGCTAGTATAAATATAGGTAAATATTTTTTGAAACTGATAGATAAACACTTTAAACATGGTAATATACTACATAAAATATTCAATAGAAAAACATTAAAAATTAGTTACTCCTGCACAAAAATATTTTTCAAATAATCAATAATCATAATAAAGAGATAATTAAGGAATTTCAGAACCGAACAAATAATAATAATAGTAAACAAAACGAATGTAATAGTAAAACTTGAAATGATTGTCCTCTGAATCGATTATGTAACTTAAAAAATGTAGTATATCAAGGAATTATTTACCCAAAAGAGAATAAAAATGATAGAAAAACTCATATTGGAATTTCCTCCACGAAATGGAAAATTAGATACGCCAATCACAAATTCTCTTTCTCCCATGAACATCTGAAACATCAAACTGCTCTATCTAAGCATTTTTGGAGTTTGAAAAATAAAGGTTTAACCCCTGAGATTCAATGGTCCATATTAAAAAGGTCAAATACTCCAAAATGTTTCGATAGTAGATGTAATCTGTGTTTAGAAGAAAAGATACAGATTTTACTTTACCCAAAGCCTGAAAAAGGATTAAATAAGAGATGTGAATTAATAGCGAGGTGTAGACATAGGGCTAAATTTAAATAAGAGGTGTAGACATAGGGCTAAATTTAAATAAGAGGTGTAGACATAGGGCTAAATTTAAACTATAGAAAATTAACATAAATAATGTTGTTTTTTTTTTTAAATATAGGATTAAATTGAGAATTAATGTAAATGAATAAAAATAAAATAAAATAAAAGATAAAAAATGTGAAAAAAAAACCATATCATATATACGTACTAATCATTAAAAGTGTAACTGATCTAATAGGCTCAAAAATAAATTTGATTTAAAAAAAAAAAGTTAAATTTAATTAAATCTTGAAATTAATTTAATATAATTATTACTGTATTGTTACGTAAAGTTATTGAATAAAGTTAATTTTCTAATTTAGTATTAAATCTGTAGTTTTAAGTCGAAAAGTAATTAGAATTTTTAAAAAATAAATAAAATTTAAAAAAAAAATTAATTTACTATAATTCTAACTGACAATAAAATAAAAAACAGAAGTGAACTAAATGAGATAACTCTTCACCCCTCTTCTATCCCCTCCAACTCTTCTTTCCTGTGTCTATTCTGATTTATTTTATCCATAAGATCTGATGAAGTCTTGTTCATTTTTTTTTGTGTTTTTTGATTTTATCAAAAACACATAACAGGATGGAAATAAATTTATAATCCTAATGTGACTGGTTTGTGATCTTTCTTAATGAAATTATTGCTCTGTAATGTCTGTTACATTGAGCTCTTTACCAGGAAAAATTTAAATGTTCAATTTTGAATAGTTTTCTTGTCCTGATGGAATTACTCCCAACTCCGGTTTAACTGGACCAAATAATACTTATATATATATATATATATATATATATATATATATATATATATGTAAAAATAGGATTTCTAAATGCTTAGTTTTGCAGATGAGATTTTTTAAATGAGCCAGAGCTTATTTGTTTATACACAGTTAAGTGGTTTCAAGTATTGCTATGTAACAGCAACAATTTAATTTAACATCAGTGATTTGTTTGCACACAGTTAAATGGTTATACATATATGATTTGTAAGAGAATAGTTTGTAGGTAATCTTACTTTTAAAAGAGTTAGAGCTAATTTGTTTGCATACAAGTATTACTAGTGTTTGCACACAGTAAAACGGTTTCAAGTATCCCTATCTTACACAAATAATTCCATTTACTATCAATTATTTGTTTGCACACAGTGAAGTGGTTTCAAGTATTGTTATGTAATACCAATAATTCAATTTTTGCACACACTTTTAAGTATTCCTATCTAACACAAATAATTCTATATATAATCATCATTTGTTTGCACATACTTTAGTAACCTAAAGTATTGCTATTGGCAAGTGGGTAGAGTGTTCGCCTAATGGTCCGGGAGACCAGGGTTCAATCCCAAGTTGCGTCATACCAAAGACTTTAAAAATGGTACTCGATACCTCCTTGCTCAACACTCAGCAATATAAGGTACATATCAAGGGTAAAGTGGAGTAATCCAGGGAAAGGAGTAGCGCCCTCTCCTACACCTCAGTGTAGTAGCTATTGAAAAGGGAGCCTTCTTGTCACCCTCGACTACGGTTGCCAACTTTACTTTTTACTTATTGCTATCTAACAGTTCTATTTCCACACAGTTAAATGGTTTCAAGTATTGCTATCTAACACTAACAATTCAATTTAAAACCAGTTATTTGTTTATACATAGTTAAATGCTTAAACAGTTCTATTTGAACACTAAATAGGATTCTAACATACTACCACTCCAGGTCAGAGTAGACCTGGGAATAAAGGCAATGAAGAGGTACTACACATTTCCCAAACCTCCAGGACTGGAGCCTCACCATCAAATGGTTTAGTGTCATATCTTGGACACTCAGGGGGTGGGGTCTTACACCTCTGCATAGATGTAGTTGGCATATTCTACAATCTCAACCAACTGAGCTGAAAACCACCTGACCTCACATACGCACCAAAAGATAACCCAAAATAAATTATTCATGAACTTGTGGGGATTTAGGAATTAACAGTAAAACTCCCAATCGGATATTGACTCATTGGCTGCCAGATACAAAATGTATAAACGTGTCGCCACGCATAAGGCTCCACGCATCCATCCGGTTAAAAATCAGAAAAAAGAAAAATAATAAAATGTAAAGTAGCCAATGGGAAGCAGTCGCGCCAAAATTAGAAGGATTTTGGAGTAGCGAATTTGGAGCCGGTGGAGAGAGATAAATACCCAGGTTTTCTGTGAATCAAATCAGTGAGAACAAAAGGAGACACAAGAAAGAACGAAGACGCGATAACCAGGAGAGAAGTGACGTCCGCCCTCGAGTTAAGAGCCGAAACTACCTCTCTGCTAGTTCCACTACCTGACCATAAAAGAAAGAAAGAAAGAAAAGAAAAGAAAAAAGGAATAAGTACTCTTTAAAAACATTCTCTTCCTTTACCCTGTTTCTTGATATCTGACTTTCCACCACTTCGAAAATTTACTACTCACAAAGGAGAACTTTTGAACATTCAAATCCAAGTTGACGTTTTTGTTTTATAAAAATTGTTTAATTATTAGATGTTCCTCGTTTGTCTTGTGTTAAATGAAGCTTTTTCTCATTGTATGTTGTAACACTCCAAACCCAACCACCAAGGCCATAAATGGTGACCCCGACGTGATCTGAACACGCAACCTTCTGATCTGGAGTCAGATATCTTACGGCAACACAGCCTTGCCCTTAGCCACTGACCTTCATAAAAACCTTCAAACCCCACATTGGTGACCTCGACACTAAAAACCTTCAAACTAACCAAACATTCAACAACTTTGTAAAACCTTGGAACTCACATAAGAAAAAGGAAGTCTTTTGTACATTCTTTATATAAACTTGCCCCTTATTTGTTGATTCTCTTGTTGTTTGTTGCCATTTCTTCAAATCCTACTATATAGCAGTTTGTATGACATTCTTTTGCGCCATTGCGACACCAAATAGACACTTGTAACATTACATGGCACAAATAGAAGTTTGCACCACCACGGTTGTACTGTGTCTTTAGTGTCAGTTGGACCTTGTGATAACCTCCACTATGATGAAAAGAAGAAGTAACAAACACACAAAAACCCTCACTTGGTTTTGCTAATACAAAAGTTTATTCGTTGCTACACTTTTCAACAGTCATGGAGAAGAGACAAACAGCACACGAAAACTGAGTCAACTGCGTTAACTAGACAAAGAGAAATAAAATGTCATGAGGAGAGAGAGAGAGGGCAGACACAGATCTTGAATTATCGAACACATTTTCTCTTGTAGTTCTAACACGTGCTTCCTAGCAGGATCTTTCCTCATCGTTTCTCATCAGGGTTCCAACTAACTCTTTTTCTGTGTAAATTCCTGCAATGAAGCTTGATGATTTTTATCAGAAAGAGTTTTCAGACCATTGCTTTTATCTTTATTGTTTTTTTCACAGTGTTTCGGCCACTGTATCCTCTGCCCTTCCTCAAGTGTCCCCTGTTTATCTGGGCATAGAAATGATTCAACCTGGGAAATCTTTTTTTTTTTTCCAGGTTGAATCATTTCTATGCCCAGATATATTTCTCATACAAATAATTTGCACACAGTTGTATGATTTCAAAAATTCTTACCTAATACAATTTGAACACAGTCATATAATTTCACGTATTCCTATCAAGTACAAATAATTTGCTCACAGAGGTATATTTCAAGTATTCCAATCTTATACAAATAATTTGCTGACAGTTAAATGGTTTCAAGTATTCCTATCTAATACTCACAACTTGCACACATTAATATGGTTTCAAATATTCCTCTCAAATACAAATAATTTGCACACAGTAGTATGGTTTCAAGTATTCCTATTTAATAGAAATAATTTCCTGAAAGTTATATAATTTCAAGTATTTCTATCTAATAGTTTCTTTTTTGCACACCCTAATATGGTTTTAAGTATTCTAATCAAATACTTACAATTTGCATACAGTTGTATGGTTTCAAGTATTCCTATCTAATACAAATAATTTTCACACAGTTGTATGGTTTCAAGTATTCCAATCTAATACTAATAATAATATGGTTTCAAGTAATTATTTCTATCTAATAATAATTAGCTATAGGGTTTCAAGAAACTTATCATAATAATCCTTAGGAAATAATTATAGCTTCAAGTAATTATTCAGGGGGGGGGAGAGACCGCAGAGCATTGAAGCTAACATGTTTGAACTTCAGTTATGTTGTTATATTCATTTTCAGACTAATACTCTCGGGGAAAGTTATGAAGCTCCTTGTCCTCCCCCTAACTATGGGTTAAATAGTACCACTTCTGTCTGCCTTTTAAGGGATGGCTTAAGCATTGAATAACCCATGAAAGTTTGATATACCATTAAACAAAGAAATTAAAAACAAATTAATTATTCTTAATACAAATAATTTACAGTTATACAGTTTCAAGTATTCTTATCAAATATAAATAATTTTTTAAGATGGGACTCTAATATTCCTATCCAATACAAATAATTTGCACTAAGTTATATCTAATCAAGCATTCCAATGAAATACTTACAATTTACACACAGTTGTATGGTTTCAAGTATTTCTATCTAATACAAATAATTTGCACAAAGTTGTATGGTTTCAAGTATTCCTATCTAATACAAATAATTTGCACAAAGTTGTATGGTTTCAAGTATTTCTATCTAATACAAATAATTTGCACAAAGTTGTATTGTTTCAAGTATTCCTATCTAATACAAATAATTTGCACACAGTTGTATGGTTTCAAGTATTCCTATCTAATACAAATAATTTGCACAACGTTGTATGGTTTCAAGTATTCCTATCTAATACAAATAATTTGCACAAAGTTGTATGGTTTCAAGTATTCCTATCTAATACAAATAATTTGCACACAGCTGTATGGTTTCAAGTATTCCTATGAAATACAAATGATTTGTGCACAGTTGTATGATTCAAGTACTTCTATCCAATACTGATAGCCCTATCAACTGGAGGTGGAGAATTCATTGACTGAACCTCGGTAAAAAAATAAGATCCCCTCTCCATTAACAAGTGTCCTGAGTAAGATACTAAACTGCATCTGATGGTGATGAAGAGGCTCCAATCTTCAGGCTTAGGAGCACTGTGGAGCACTGCTTCATTGCCATGACTCCCAGATATACTTTGACCAAGAGTGGTAGTATCTGTTAGGGACACATCAATGGATCAAATAGAACTGTTCAATTATTTACGAAGGACAATTATTATTATCAATTTAAAACCATAGAGCTGTGTGCAAATTATTTATATCACATAGGAATACTCAATAAGTAGAATTATTGATGTTAAATAACTGTGTGCAAACAAATGAGTAATATCAAATAGAATTATTAGTGTTAGATAAGAATACTTGAAACAATTCAACTGTATCCAATGAAATGAGCTCTAACTTGTTTAAAAATAACAAACTGTTTGCTTACAAATCATATTTATTTAATTTTTTATAACTATTTTATAATTCTGATGATATAAAGGCATTCATATATATATATATATATATATATATATATATATATATATATATATATATATATATATAAGAAAAACCTTTAAAAATCACTCATATGAGTGATTTTTAAAAGTTTTTCTTTTATATGGAATTATTTGCTCTGTATTTTAATTCATTATTATTTTACATTGAGCACTCAACTGGATTTTGAATTACATGGATATTGAAGAAAGAAAATCTTAAAAATAGAACCCTTTCTACCATCGGCTAACTTGGCTTTGGATAATATATATATATATATATATATATATATATATATATTATAATCCTATGTGACCGGTTTTGTTGTTTTCTTAAAGAAAGTATATATATATATATATATATATATATATATATATATATAAGACAGTATTAAATCCAATAAATCTGAAGTTGGGAACAATTGCAAGCAGGACAATTTAAATATTTAAACTATTAAATTTAAGTAATCCTGGTCAAGAGCTCAATGCAAATAAAATAAAATGTTGGTTTTTATTTTGAAAAATAATATATATATAAAACCTTAAAACCTTATAATTATTAGTATTAATTGGTTGATTGGTGTTTTATAGAATATCAACAATTAAAACAGGATTTGGAATTAAAGAACCCACAATTGTTGATATTCTATAAAACACCAATCAACCAATTAATACTAATAATTATAAGGTTTTAAGTTATTATTTCTATCAAATAATAGTTACCTGGTTGCACATAGTTATATGATTTAATCATATTTACCAACCCCTCCGCTCGGGCAGGATATGACACAAGGTCAATTTTTAAGCAGAGTTTAACAGGTTTGAATAGTTATATGATTTAATAATCCTTAGTAAACAATTATAGTTTCAAGTAACTATTCTTAATATTCAACTTACAGTTATATTATATCAAGCATTCCTATAAAATACAAAAAAATCTTTAAACAGATCTATTTGACCCATAGATGGAACCCTTACAGGTACTACTACTCCAGGACAGAGTGACCCTTGGAGTAATAGCAATGAAGGAGTAATAGCAATGAAGGAGTACTCTACACTCCCCAGATCTTTAGAATTGGAGCCTCATTATCAGATGCAATTTAATGTCATACCTATGACCACATTTTTTGGGTGGTGGTGAGATTCTTACCCCTTTGCAGGGGGAATACAGAGTATTCTAAGCTTCACTGGCAGGGTGGTAGCAGTTTATTCCTTTTTGGATACCTAGTGTTTGAAATAATTTTTGATGGTTTGGTTTCTTTGTTTAATGGCATATCAACTCTTTTTAGGTTATTTAATGCCAAAGCCATTCTCCTAGAAGAACAGTAGTGGTACTATTTAATCCATAGCTGGGAGGATAAGGGGGTTCATACCTTTCCCAAGGGTATTTGTCCGAAAGTGAATGTAATAGCACGACTGGAGTTCAAACTCAAACTCACTACGATTCCACAGTCCATCGCTTTAACCATTACACCACGAGGACACTCCCAATAATTTTTGAATAAATAAAAGCTTATGAATTTTATTCTCGTGAAATATTTTTAAATTGCATTATAATCTAAATTTTCTCTCTTAATTTTTATTCATTTGTTGTAATATATTCTTAGGAAATAAATTCAATCATGTTAAGTTTACTTTTGACTTGTACGGACCATAAACTTGTTGAAAAATTGACATCAATTTACAAAAAACAATTTAATAAATTTTTTTAAAATTCATATAATTACTCAGAGCTCATTGGCCTAGTGGGTAGAGTGTTCACCAATGGTCTAGGAGACCTGGGTTCAGTCCCAGGTTGCATTATACCAAAGACTCAAAAAATGGCACTTGATACCACCTTGCTTAGCACTCAGCATTATAGGGTTAGGATCAAGGGTAAAGTGGACCAATCCAGGGAAAGGAGTAGCATCCTCCCCAACACTTTGGTGTAGTAGCTATTGAAAAGAGAGCCTTTGGGTCACCCTCGACTAAGGTCGCCAACTTTACTTTACTTACTAAGGCGAGTCAAAAAGTTGTACAATATTTTGGTAACACGTACAACTTGGCCACTCTAGATGCTTTTCCTGAGGTAATCAAGTTGACAAACCCCACTGGACTGTAAGATGCCAAGATGGTAAATAGAGGATATCAGACTATTTGCCAGATTTGCCTCTATGACTTAGAGGACAGCATTGGAATTCCTAACTGATCTTGCTTCATTGTCGAGGTACTTGCTAAGTGATATTTGTCACTGCCTCCCACAAGACAAGACTTGACACAAGGTCAATGACATGAAGGTCGATTATAGTGGGGGTTTAGGGGAGAGGATGGTCAGGCACGAGCCAAGGCTCGAATCCTGCTGGACTATGCTGGTCATTGACCTACAGTGCAATGTGGGCCTGATGAGCCAAGCTGGTCTTGGACCCAAATCTAGGTCCAGGGACGTATGCCTGATTATAGCTAAAACTGGACAGCAAGGTCCAGTGCTATACAAGGGGGCCAAAGGTGTCAGTGTTACAGCTTGCCCACCTGAAGGTAGCCCAGCCAAAGCCAGGGTACTTTCGGCTTCAAGTCTGCAATTGATTTCAATACCCCATCCGGCATGAATGCCAGAAGGCCCAACTAAAAAGCCGGGAATAAGTGAGGTTCTTGCTAAGTGATATTTTTTTAACCCTTTGACTACTGTACTGTGATCAACTACACCTTCATCTTTCATATGTGCCGAGTGGCAAACAATGTCAAGCATAAATTCACATTGTACTGGACCTCCCAGTCTGGTGAATCTATGACCAGCAAGTTCACCTGGCATCATGCTAGGATAGTTCATATTACACTTCCAATGACCAGCATTGACCAGCAGCACCAGAGTCTCAACTTGTACCTGACCTCTTCTTCCCCTAAATCCCCACTATAAAAAAGATTTTGTGTCAAATCCTGCCTGGTGGGAGGCACGGATAAATATCATGCCTTCATCTTTCACACAATAAATGTTTTCAGTTGCTTCCCTGACATTTCAACAGCTTCAGTCATGTGATGTACATGCCACAAATAAGTATATACCAAAATACTGAAAAACTTTTAACTTCCCCTAGAAAAAAAAAATGAAAGAAAGAATACGAAGGTTTATCAGATTTGATTACTTAGTTGATTTTAGTAAATTCTAAAAAAATATAAATACCTTAAAAATACCAATTTTTTTTTCAAGTTTAACCACAAATTTTAAAACCAATAACTTTGTTGATTCGTTGGTTTCTTTGTTTAATGGCATATCAACCTTCATGGATTATTTAATGCCAAAGCCATCCTTGTAGAAAAGCAGCAGTGATATTATTTAACTCATAGCTGGGAGGATAAGGGGATTCATAACTTTCCCAAGGGGCATTACTTCAAAAGTGAATGTAATAATGCAACTGAAATTCAAACTTGCTATAGTCCAACACTTTTAACCCTTATGCTTCCCTCCTGCCAAAAACTTTGTTTCAAAGAAAATAAATTTTAGTGATTGTCCAGAATAGCCCGCCAATGAAAGTTTACATTATTTCTGAGGTAATATGTAAAATATATATATATATATATTTCATTGAACATAATAGACATTTTTTGTCTACAAATTTTTTTTTTAATCCTTTGAAATGGCCGTATTGATCTAATGATATTCGGCAGTAGTTTGTTGATAAATCTTCTATAATTAGTTATTTCCCAAGTACTTTCTGCCTGACTTTCAGTCATCATCAGGAGAGGATGTATTACAAAAGTGATGTAACTTTTGTATGTACATTACTACTTTGTAAGAATGAGCGTCTGTACTGTTATATTGTGTGGTGTTTTCTTTTCAAATTTGTTTCTATAAATAGCGTCAGTAGCTAAAGACATTTAAGTACATTAGCTCACAATACAACAGTACAGACGCTCTTCTTCTTACAAAGTAGTAATGTACATACAAAAGTTACATCACTTTTGTAATACATCCTCCACTGATGATGGCGAAAAGTTGGGCAGAAAGTACTTGGGAAATAACTAATTATGGAAGGTTTATCAACCAATTCCAGCCGAATATCATAAGATCGATACAGCAATTTGAAAGGATTAACAAAAAAATATGTAGACAAAAATGACTATTATGTTCAATGAAATATGTATTAATGAAGAAATTCTGCCAAAATATATATATATATATATATATAATACTCACATTCACTATCAAGATAAGATTAAGTTTAAGTTATTTACTTCATTTTTTACTGAACTATTAAATTCAAAAGTTATATTTTCAATTATTTACATTTGGCCATCAGCCATATTTCTTTAGTCTTTTCCTCACCCAACTACAAAGAAGGTGTTAAGTTAAGCTCCATAGGCAATTGGTATTTTTAGAAATTAACTGTAACAGCTCAGTAAATAATGATAATAAAGCAAATACAACAAATTAGCACAGAAAGATTAGAAGACTAGACACGACTGGGTGAGCAAGGTTCTCCACTATGGAACTGTGCAAGAAATTTAAATCTGACCATACGAACAAATGGTATATGCACAACCCAGAATTTGTCCTGGAGAATGAGATGCACAAACTCTTCGGAATTTTGAGATACAAATGGATCCCCTAATCTCAGCCAGATGATCAGACCTTATAATAACAAAAAAAAAGCTGTCCTGGCTGATCACAGAGTAGAATTGAAAAAAAGCAAAAAGAAGGATAAGTACCTGGATCTTGCTAGAGAATTGAAAAAACTGTAGAACATCAAAGTGATGGTTATACCAATCATAATTGGTACTTTTGGTACAGTCACCAAAGGATTGGTAAAAGAAGCAGAAAACTTGGAGATAAGAAGACGAGTGGAGACCATCCTAACTACAGCATTATTGAGATCAGCCAGAATACTGGGAAAAGTCCGGGAGACTTGAGGAGACTTGTTGTCATTCAAACTCCAGTGAAAGACCATCAGCAAACGCTGATGTGAAAAACTCTCAAGGAGTAAAATAATAATAAGAGTAAAATAAACTTAAATACACACATAAGTATAGGTCACCTGGGATAGATAAAATACGAAATTTTGGTCTCCACTATCCATCTTCCACACATCAATTAATGACAAAAATTAATTCAGAAATCATTCAAAAACCTGAAAAAAAGTCTGATTAGCTCATAGAACGAATAATATACCTACAACCAAAAACAAAAGACCCAATAAATGCCAGAAAAAAACTACCGACCAATCATATGCCTTCCCATAACATATAAAATGATAACATCAATTCTAAAAGAGGTAACAATCAAATTCAGAGAATGTGGGAACATCATCTCTTTAGAAAAAAAGAGATACAAAAAAGAAACATATGGCTGAAAAGATCAGCTCCTCACAAACAAGATGATCATGGAAAATTGTCGATCCTAAAAGAAAAATCTAAGTATAGCTTGGATTGTCTACAAAAAGTTTTTGATGGAATATTCCACGAATAGATTCTAAAATTTTTTGATGGCATATTCTATGAATGGATTCTAAAAGTTATAAACATTTTTAAAATATTGCCAGATATAATAACATTCTTAAAATACAACATGGCTTACTAACTACAAATTATTTCATGAAAAAAACATTTTCAAAATTAATAATCTGAACATTAACAATGGAATCTTTTAAGGAAACTCACTTTCTCTTCTTTTGTTTAGATCTAATACAATTCTCATAGAACTTAAAAACACAACCTATTGATATAAAACTATTACTAAAAATATAAACCACCTATTCTATAAGGATGATTTAAAGTTATATGCAAAAAATGATAACATTGTAAAAATATTTAGTGATGATATAGGGCTGCAATTTGATCTGGGAAACTGTGTGAAAGTCACACAGAAGAAAGATTCGCTAGTAAAGTCTAAAAACATCACTCTAGATATAAACATGGAAATTACAGAGTTAGACCACAAAAAAACTTATAAATGTTCAGGAATTAATGAAGCAAATAGTATCAATCATACTATAAATAAAGAAAAAATAAGAAAAGAATTCTATAGGAAAATAAGAGCCCTATAAAGAACAGAAGTGATGGAGGTGCCCGTGGTGTAATGGTTATCATCATAGGATATGGACACGGCGATACGAGTTCAATTCCTGGACAAGACTGATTGCATTTCCCATAACACTAATACCCTTGGGAAAGGTATGAATCCAATTATTCTCCCTCCAGCTATGGGTAAATAGTAGGGCAGACTAGGTTCTTCAGCCTTGGTGAGGCAACTAGTCTAGGAGAAGGAAAACTCTGATTTCAAACCTGATAAACTCAGCTTTAAAAATTGACCTTGTGTTATATCCTGCCCGAGTGGAGGGGTTGGGTAAATAGGATTAAGAACAGAAGTGAATACAAAAAAATAAAGTTATAGCAATTAACACCCTGGCAATATCAATAATGACATATAGTTTTGATATAATAAACTGGATGTTATCTGAAATAAAAAAGATGATACTAAAGTCAGGAAACTAATAATCTGCCACAGAATGTATCACCCAAGAGCAGATATAACATGTTAAAAGAGAAAATGGTGGAAGAGGATTAATTCAATGAGAATTGATCTACAAAACAATCGCTATAGGATTAAAGAAATGAATGGATGCTACAGTTAGTAAATACATATGAGAAGCAAAAAAAAAAAAAAAAAATTCAATTATCAAAGAAAGTAATAAATTTACTAATCAACTTAACCTCATACTGAAAAAGACATAAATGATAAAGCAACAGTGGCAGCAAAAAGCAAAGAAAGAAACAAAAACACAAAAATGAAATCAATTTAAAAAAAAAAACTTCTACATGGACAAGATGCACAAAGAACTAGAAATGCTGATATAAATATAATAAAGACTAATTGATAGCTGAAAAGTGCTGGACTGAAGGTGAAGACAGAGGGGTTAATAATAGCAGCACAGAACCAGACCCTATCAAGTAAACATTATAAAAAAATGGATCAAACTCAATGTGTAGATTATGCAAACAAAAAACTGAATCAATTGACTACTTTGAGTCCAGACGCTCAATTCTAACATATAAAGAAAGGCATGATAAAATAGGACATTATATTCATTGGAAAATATGTAAATATAATGGAATATTGGATTATGAAAAGAAATTACAATTCTTTGGGATTTTTCAATCCAAACTGATAGAAGATAAAGAATAACAGACCAGTCGTAGTAGTAATGGACTATATAGGATACACATATTTTCTAGTCTTAAAATAAGCAATAAAAACATACTTAAGAACATTCTAGAAGTTTAGGATCAAAACTGCATTAGCATTTAAGTTACATTTTTATATTTTTCAACCAATCAGCTAAAAACATAGAATAGAACATTCTAAAAAAATAGGATCGGAAGTGAACTAACAGAAAATATTTAGGCTCGAAAATAAAATAGTAAAATACAAATCTGATTGGTCAATAAATGTCTACGCGCCAAAATTTTAGGACGATTCTTTGATCCACCTGTAGGATATAAATAAGACAGACGAAAACATACACACAAACACAAGCTTACACAAAGACGAAGACAAGCCACTAAGCCAGTAAAGCAGTAGCCGATACTATGTCCGGCAAATTCCTTTCCTTCCTCAACTAAAGTTCATGACCTCTCTTCAGAGGGCCGAGAATCACATTCAAAAGAAAAACCCAACAAACTTTCTTCCATCAACGCGACATGCTGTCGCCACAATCATAAAACCCGCTATGAACTTAATGTAAGTAAGAATGACTTATTTACGGACTCTGTTAACATGAACATACACACATCTTTAAACAAATTTATTTTCTTCTTGCCAAACTTTATTTTCCAAAAGGCCATTTACACATCATGTATTTTATTTGTTTTCATATTTTGTTATATGCATATTAAATTGTTTGTTGTTGAATGTTCGTTGTGTTCGATTCCATTTCTTTTATGCAATTGTAAAGTTTTGTGTTGTATTTGTGGAGGAAATAATATAGAGAGCAATACCCATAAATTATGCATATCCACTGAAATAACCTAAATACATTCAACCCCCACAACTATTAAAGAAAAACATGGCTTCAAATTTGTATGTTAGGGCCAATAGATAATAACATATCAGTCAAAGAATATAATAAAATAAGTAAATAGAAAGATCTGGGAATAGAAATTGGGAAAATGTGGCACGTTAAAACTACCACAAATGGCTGTAATGGTGGGATCCCTGGTATATGATCAAGAAAGGGACAAGTAAACATGTCATTAAGATACTTGTCAGTCCCAGCCTATATGAAATATACAATATTGCTCTTTGTGGGACTGCTCATTTCCTTAGGAGTGATTGAAAAAAAATCAACCAAAAGAGACAGCAAAAAATATAAATAGGTAGAAATTATATAATCACTACCTTCTCTCATGCTAGGTCTTGGGTATAGGCTTGGTGAAGAATTGTATGAAATTAATAATAATAATAATAAATGGGAAGAAAAACAACTGTACAGGTACTTCAAGTTACAAACAAAGGAAAATGCACACAAAATGACTTGAACATGGCTAAGAAGAAGAAACTGAATCTCTTTTAATAGCAGAACAAAATAATGTCAAAAGAACCAATTGAATTAAAGCAAAATTTGATAATACTCAGAAGAATAACAAGTGTTGGTTATGTGGAGACAAAGACAAAATGGTTAATCATATAAGCAGAAAAACTAGCACAAACAGAATACAAGACATAGTACAGAAGGGTGATCCACTGGGAATTGTGCAAGAAATTAAAAGTTGAGCATAATGACAAATGATATTTGCACCAACCAGAATCTGTCCAAGAAAATAAGACCCACAAAATTCTCTGGGATTTTAAGATACAAATGAAATGAACCCCCCACCCAATCCAGACTAGAAGACCAGACCTAGTTTTAATGGACAAAAAAAAAAAGAAAAAAAAAAGACAGTTGGTCATTAAATGGATTTTGTTGTTGGAGCAAATCATAGAGTGAAAGTAAAAAGATTGACAAATACTTGGATTTTGTCAGAGAGTTGAAAAAACTGTTGATGGTAATACTAATTGTAGTTGGTAGACTTGGTACAGTCTACAAGAGCTTGGAAAGGTGACTGAAGGAATAGGAGATAAGAGGTGGAATAGAGACCATCTAGACCACAGCACTGTTAAGATCAGCTAGAATACTGAGGAAAGTTCTGGAGAGCAAAGAACACTTGCTGTCACTCAGACTTCAATTAAAGCTGGTGTGAAAAACTCTCAAAAAGAAAAATGATAATAGAATTACCTTCCATATTAATTTCATTTTAAAATAAAATATCTTACTTTATGAATAAGAATAATTCCAAGTCAAAAGTGTCAAGTTATATGCTTATCAGTATTATTCGCCCCCACCCATCCCAAATTTAATGAATGTTCTCCCCAAACTGTTAAGTTCGAGGGTGAGATGAATAATCAAAGTATAACATGTGGGCAGATAATATTACCATTTATACAAAAATGGCAGTTGAGTTTGTAGAGTTCTGTTGCGTCTTGTTATATTAAAAGGAAGAACAAATGAGTTGATGAAGATATCGATAGTTTTCAATTTGTAAGTTTTATTAACAGCTTGAGACAAAAAGAACCCTTGTGCTGTAAATTGCAGGAAGAAGAAAACAGTTGTAAATAATAGAGCCGGTATTAAGACACTGTCGTCAGGATAGGAATAAAATGCAGAAGTTAAAAGCAGGAGTTGAAAATATCCAATTTGTTTCTCTGAAGATCCGTTGGTTTAGAAGGAAAGTTGAATGATGAAAGAATGATTTCCCAGACACCAATGGTCCATAAATTGGATGAGGTCTCCTCATGTTGCTTAGCGAACTGCTCGAAATATGTGAGAGAGAGTCAGTGAAGAAGAGTGAATGTGGTCTCTTATGTTGGCTGGTCCTTCCTGCTGCTAGGAAGCGAAGAGAGAGAAAAACAGGACAGGTCTGTCTTGCTCAAAAGGCCTGCATGAAAGAGGGTGAAAAACTGTTACCTCGCCTTTTTATAGTTGCCCAGGGAAGTGACCCAGGCAGAATGGCATTGGTCGAAAATATGAGTTCGGGACCAAAATAGTCAAAATATTCTTGCACCAGACTATAATTTGAAATTCTCTTTGCTACAGAAGTTTTTTTTGTTTTTTTTTCCATCCAGACAAGAACTTAATTATTGCACGAAGGCATATTTCATTGAATCGTTTTTAATTTTCATCAGCACGTTTTTGTTGCTTAATTTTATATACTTTGTTGATTTTAAATCTTCAAAAAATTCTGATGATCTCTACTAGAAACAATAACAAATGGCACCTCGCGTAATTTAATAATGTGTTTGGATCCCCACGAGATGAAAATGTGACAAGATCGATTTAGTGTTGGGGATAACAGCAGGAATTAAGACTCCAACTGGACGTAACAAAAATTGCTTAGTTCCGTCGGCATTCCCATTAAGGCGTCACCCATGCAGTTGAAAATAAACTTAAACCTTATTCCTTTTAAATGAGGTGACAGGTGCTGCCTCTGGAACTAAGCCGATAATTTTACTCCCCCACCTAGCGCAAACGATGGGAGAATATAAGAGTAATGTAATGGTTAACAAGCTAACTTTGCAAACCATTACAAATGAGATCGAGAATTACTGGATGCCTTCCACATATTACCTTGTGCCATAATTAAACAAAGCTTAGTAAGTAACTAATGAAAATAAATAAAAATAACAAATATCGTCCATTTTATTTTGATGAGTGACTCCATACAGGTACTTGACGCAACTTGTTTACCAGATAAAGCAAAACAACAATAGCATTCAAAATTTAGTCAATTCTTAATTAGAAAAAAATAGATAAAATAAATGAACAAATAAAAAAAGACCAAATAAATGAATAATTTCAAATGTTAAGATAATTTTTCGATAATGACAATAAAAAAGCAATTAAAGACCGTAAAAAAAACAAAAAAAACCAAAAAAAAAAACCGTAAGAGCTGCTATTTTACTGGTGACAACTTTCAGTTCTTTCCACGAAGTTTTATGGGGAAAAAATCCAAGTTTAAGATTTTTAGTTTGTTGATAAACAAACTTGACATAGAAAAGTTGTATGCAAATAATTTTGATTTAAAATTAGTTATGATTGCCACTTGAGTAAAAATGATTTTTTCCAGGTAATCCAGTTAAGAAATATTTTTGAAAGATGGTCCGATGCCTCAGCCAGGCCATTTGGTACAATTTAAATTTTTTTTTTTTTTTTTTTTTTGGCAACGTCTCTCCTATGTAAGATCATAAGAAATCAAGAACTAAATCAAATATAAAACAAATATCATTACAAGAATAGGAACAGCTATAAATAAATAAAGAAGTAAAATTTAAGCAAATAATTTCAAATGTTAAGGTAATTTTTCGATAATAACAATAAAAAGCAATGAAAAATCGTAAAAAAATAAATTAGTGAGAGTTTCTGTTCTACTTGTGACAACTTTCTATTGCTTCCACCAATTTTACGAAATGTTCCAAGTTTAAGATTTAGTTTGTTTATAATCTCAAGACATTTTCGAGGAAATAAATAAATAAAAACGATAAAAATTTCAGAGCAGAAAGGTCTTAATTCTAAAATCTAAATTCCTATTTTATTCACGCATCAAATAGTTATTTACTAAGCTTTACTTAGTTGCGGCACAAGGCCAGATAAATAGGGCACCCAGTGAGACTAGGATTTTACAGATGATCTGGTAATAAGTACTTCCTTAAGAGATTAATATAAAATGGTTCGATATCCTTCCTTGGCCATTTGATGTATGTATTTTTTAAAAAATTTGACAATGTTTTCTACGTCAGATCATAAGAAATCAAGAACTCAGTTAAACATTAAACAAAAATCATCACAAAAATAATAAGAGAAAGAAAAAATAAGAAAACAAAAAAAAAAAAATACTCCTCCAGACTTTTTCATTTAAATTAAAATAAAAACAAATTAGAAAAAGTGAAAAGATTTTTTCTTTCTTTTTTAATATTGGCTGCTTTAAAAATTATAAAAATATATGAACACACTTTTTATTCGGTGTTTTTTTTTTAAGTCAATTTTTTTGTTACATGTTAATAAATAATAATAAAAAATGTAATTTATACACACCTAAAGAGATTCCGATCATTGGTTTTAGATATCATAATAATGGAACATGACTTCGCAGACAACACGATTAAAAAACCACGTTTTTCTTGTATTCTCACTTTGATTAAATGCCACCAAACACGAAGCGAATTATCTCCCCTTATTTTTGTTTTTTTTTTTTTTTGTTCCGTTTTAGATACACCAACCATTAAAATTAGGGCACCTCGCGTAATCTAATTCTTAGCGACCATTATTAATGAGTTCGATTCTTACTAGGTGCTTCGTGCTTCTAAAATTATTACATGAGAACACGTATTAAAAATAAAGATTCTGTAGCGCCTATAGAAAAAGGTTTGCCTACCTACAAATTAATTTAGCATTTGATTGATTCATTGATTTTAATGGCATGTCAACCTGTCTAGGGTTATGCTTAGAGGTTAGGGAATTGCGTTCATTGTATGTTCCTGTTTATATTTTTTGTATAGTTATTAGTTAAGAATTATTTGTTAATTCATTTTGTGCAAAGCCCTATCATTTTTAAACAGATCTATTTGACTCACAGATGAGATCCTAACTTCTGATCTAAGTGGACTTAGGAATAATGGTAATGAAGGAGTACACAACTCTTACCAGATCTCACCATCACATGCAGCTTAGTGCCATACCCAGGACAGTCTCTGGAAGTTTCAACTCTCTGCAAGTGATATGGTCAGCATATTCTGATATGTTTAAATTTCTTACCTTTAAATAAAATAAATACATTTCGTTGACTGACTATTAACTACCTAACCCTAACAGCCTAACCCTGACCCTAAACTTAACCCTAACTGCCTAACCCTGACCCTAACCTTAACCCTAACTGCCTAACCCTGACCCTAACATTAACTGCCTACTTTTATTTTGACTGATATTTTATCTGTAAATTACTTGATCTTTTTGTATAAAGCATATGTCCTGAATATGACAATAAACTGTATCTGATGGTGAAGCTCCAGTCCTGGAATTTGGGGAATGTGGAATACCCTTTCATTACCATTACTCTCAGATCCACTCTGATTTGGAACAGTAGTACCTGTTACAGTCCCATCTGTGGATCAAATAGACCTGTTCAATCTTTAACTAGGGATTATTATTATTATTATTATTATTATTATTATTATTATTATTGAATAGAAATATTTTAGCTAAAAAGCAATACTTGAAGTTATTTAACCGTGTGCAAACCAATGAGCTCTAATTTGTTTTAAAATAAAGTTACCAACGAACTATTTGTTTAAAAATCATATATACAAATAATGTGTGTGTTTGTGAACAGGATTTAGCACTGAATAACCCACAAGGTTGAGATGCCATAAAACACCAACCAACCAACCAACCAACCAACTGATAACTCTGATTAATACTCACTCCAACTCTCTTTATATAAAACCTCCTACCTTCAATCCTTGTACTTGCTATATGATGTTTATTATGAAGAAAACTACTTCCTAAAAAAAACCGTTACAATTAACATGTCTTTGTTCTCAGTTATTTAACTACTCTATCCATCTCTATCAAATATAAATGACCGCAGTCTCCAAAATAAATCTGAAATATCCAACTGCCTCAGCCTTGAAGCGGTTCCAATGAAGAAAAAAAGATATTAAGAAATGACAACTACTATTCTCATATTTTTTCTTCAGATTTGAAATAAATAAATAGAGAGATAAATAAGTAAATAAACAAATAAAGCATTAAATTTGTTCTAGACATTTTTAAAAAACATTTTTAAGCAAAAATAAAGAAGCCATTATTATATCAGAAATATTTTTTTAGCCACGAACAAATTTGAGTCATTGTAAATACCTACTTAAATGTCTGCTTAACCAATCCTACTTTGAAGTTTTATATTACAGAAAGTCACCAGTTTCAATATAAAGGAATTCATTAAGATAAATAATCACATGCTCAGCTATACATTGATTATATTTATAGCAGTAGTAGAATTAGTATAAGCAGTTACAAACATAAATAAACAAAACTGTATGCATGCTAATTGCCAGCAATATATCTTTACAGATATGTGTAGGAGTTTACAAAAGACATAGACTGAATAAGAAAGTTAGTTTTGTTAAAAAAATCAGATCTTGGAAGTATGACTATTCAATTTCCTGGCCATTCAGTTTTTATCAATCCTTCAGGTTTCCAGTCACCTGTGGAATATGATAGATAGATAGATAGATAGATAAAAAAGACTTATATATATATATATATATATATATATATATATATATATATATATATATATTGTGAAAAGAAAGTAACAATTCTTAGCAGAAGAAAAGAAAAAGAAATCCAAATTAGTCTCAAAATAATTAAATACTTTTAAAAGTACTTGATATTTGCAGGGAGCATATTTTTAGAACCAGATAAAATAGCTGAAGGTCGTTATGATGAAACCTAGGTAGTTAACAAGTCACACACACACACACACACACACACACACACACACACATATATATATATATATATATATATATATATATATATATATATATATACAGAAGCAAATTCAAAAAGTAAACGCTACACAATACAACAGTAAGAACGCTCATTCTTACAAAGTAGTAATGTATATACAAAAGTTACATCACTTTTGAAATACATCCTCTTCTGATGATGGCCCAAAGTTGAGCAGAAAGTATTTGAGAAATAACTAATTATTGAAGGTTTATCAACCAATCATAAGATTGATACGGCTATTTGAAAGGATTAACAAAAAAATATGTAGACAAAAAAATGTCTATTATATTCAATCAAATATGTATCAATGAAGATATGCTGCCAAAATATACATATATATATAGTATAAAAAGTTGGCGACCATAGTCGAAGGTGACCCAAAGGCTCTCTTTTCGATAGCTACTACACCAAGGTGTAGGGGAGGGCACTACTCCTTTCCCTGGATTGCTCCACTTTACCCTTGATCCGTACCTTTATAATGCTGAGTGTTAAGCAAGGAGGCATCAAGTACCATTTTTTGAGTCTTTGGTATGACTCGACCTGGGATTGAACCTAGGTCTCCCATGCCATTGGTGAACACTCTAACCGCTAGGCCAATGTCCGGTGAATATAAATAGTGTAGGGAGTCATTATAGTGTAATGGTTAACAAGCTGAACTGTTACATTGTAGCAATGCTATTACATTCACTTTCAGACTAATACTCTTGGAAAGGTACCACTACTGTTCTTCTATACGGATGGCTTTGGCAATAAATAACCCATGAAGTTTAATATGCCATAAAAAACTTGAAAGTTTTATTTTTGGTTACATAGACGGTGAAAATTTTTTTCTCATTTTCTCAGTTTTAATACTGAAGAGTTTTTTAATAGATAATACATCATCATCATCATCATGTTGTGCCATCAGCCCGAATATCCATGACCCTCTCTCTCTTGTCACCCATCCCTATCGTCCATTGCTTCTGGTTGGTCTTCGGGGCTACATCCCATATCGGCAGAGAGCTGTTGTATGTAGGTTCGGGTTGGTCGTCCTACCTTTGCACGGCCATGTGAAGGGGTCCACAGGAGTACATCACTTATGATCTTGTCCCTACTTCACCAGCAGTGTCCTGCATGTCTGGTTTGTCTAACTTGGATAGTTTTAGTGATGGGTGGTTGGTGGCCGTGTACCTGCTGCTTTGTGGGGTGTTGCCTCCAGGTCTTGTTCAGTATTACTCACAGCATTCTTGAGTAGTTGCTATCAAGCTTTTTCTCCATGCGTTTAGTAAGCATTCATGAAGTGCATCCATATAGCAGTAGGATACGACCGCCGCTTGAAAAAAACTGTGTTATGATGGAATAATGTTCCACTGGAAACAATAAAATTATGGTATCTTTAGGTTGAAGAAAATTAACTTTTTATAAAAAGAATTGGTTCAGGTCTACTTATTTATGGAAGGCACTGTATATATATATATAATTCAAATCCTTATGTCCAAGAAAAAAGACACAGAAGATGGTTGGTTGGTTGGGTTTTATGACATATCAACTTTTGTAGGTTATTTAATGCCAAATCCATTTTTATATAAATAATCAGTTCAATTTCAAACAATTCAGTTTAGCATGAGTACACAGTTTAATTGTCAAAAACATTTCTATTTCAAGCTATTCAGTTTAGTCAAACAGTTCTAATTCAAACAATTCAGTTTAGTATAAGTATAGTTTTTGTCCACACGCAATTAAATGTCAAAACAGTTCTATTTCAAACAATTCAGTTTAGCGTAAGTACAGTTTCAATGTCAAAAAGAGTTCTATTTAAAAAAATTCAGTTTTGCGTAAGTATGCAGTTTAGTTCAATTTTACCCATAGATAGGTGCCCGTGGTGTAATGGTTATGGTCGTAGGAAATGGACACGGCGACTCGAGTTCAAATCCTGGCCGAGACTGATTGCATTTCACATAGCACTAATACTCTTGGGAAAGGTATGAATCCTATTATTCTCCCTCCAGCTATGGGTAAATAGTAGGGCAGACTAGGTTCTTCAGCCTTGGTGAGGCAACTAGTCTAGGAGAAGGAAAACTCTGAATTCAAAACCTGTTAAACTCCGCTTAAAAATTGACCTTGTGTCATATCCTGCCCGAGCGGAGGGGTTGGTAAATATGGATAGGTGCTACCACTCTGGGCCAGAGTGGACCTGGGAGTAATGGCAATGAAGAGGTACTCCGCATTCCCCAAAATTCCAGCATGACTGGAACCTCACCATCAGATTGTTCAGAGTCATATTCAGGACACTCGTTTTGTAGGGGGGGGATTTTACCCATCTGCAGAGGTGCAGTCAGTGTATTCTACAGCCCAAGACAAGCGAACAAATAGAAGGCAGTTTATCATACCATTTTATCCCAACAGCCATGTTGAATTCTTGTTCTTGATGGTTAGTGAATGCTTAAAATTATTTAGACTCAGTGGAAAATACTGTAGAATTTCTTCACTTCCTTGTAAGGAAATAATGATGATGTTACTGGGTTAAATGATGCTAGGAAGGGATATTTTGGGACAGGTATGAATCCATTGGTAATTGTTTGTGCGGGGTACCTACTGCTTCTTTCCTTTGTTAGCTTGAAACCATTTTGGAAAGAAGCAGAAGGTACCCCACACAAACAATTACCGACAGCAACTACACCGATGACATAGCGCTTCTGGCAAATGAACACGCTCAAGCGGAAACCCTTCTACATAGTCTGGAATGAGCTTCAGCAGGCATTGGCCTCTATGTCAATGCACACAAGACAGAATATATGTGCTTTAATCAAACAGGCAACATGTCCACACTAAACAGTAGCTCTCTGAAACTAGTAGACAAGTTCACCTTCCTAGGAAGCAGTGTCTCATCTACCGAGACAGACATCAACACGCGACTAGCGAAGGCATGGACAGATATCAATAGGCTATCAGTCATATGGAAGTCAGACCTAACCTATAAGATAAAATGCAGTTTCTTCCAAGCAGCGGTCATGTTGATAATGCTGTATAGATGCACTACATAGACGCTAACTAAACGTATGTAGAAAAAGCTTGACAGCAGCTACACAAGAATGCTGCAAGCAATATTGAACAAGTCATGGAGGTTGCACCCCACAAAGTAGCAGTTGTACGGCCACCTATCACCCATCACGAAAACTATTAAAGTTAGAGGAACCATACATGCAGGACATTGCTGGAGAAATAAGGATGAACTCATAAGTGATATACTCCTGTGGACCCCTTCACATAGACGAGCAAAAGCAGGACGATCAGCTAGAACCTACATACAGCAGCTCTGTGCTGATACAGGATGTAGCCCTGAAGACCTGCCGGAAGCAATGGACGATAGAGAAGGGTGTCGAGAGAGGGTCAGGGATATCCATGCTGATGGCACGATGTGATGATGATGATGAATCCATCTGTTTTTCTTCTAGCTATGGATAAATAGAGTAGACTGGGTTCTGTAGGTTTGGTTAGACAACCAGTGTAGGAGAAGGAAAACTCTGAATTCAAACTAGCTGTTGTCTGCTTAAAATTTACCTTGTGTTACATCCTACCCTCAGGCAGATGATTGGGTTAATGCATATATCATTGTTCTTGGTTGATGGGGATGGTTTTGGGAAGTCTGGGTTCTTCAGCCTTGGTTAGGCAACCAGTCTGAGAGAAGGAAAACTCTGATTTTAAAACCAGCTGTACTCTGCTGAAAATTGACCTTGGTGGAGGGGTTGGATAAGTATATACATCACACACACACACACACACACACACACACACACACACATATATATATATGCATGTGGTGAGTATGGTTATATGTGAGTAAGGTTTGGATAAAAATCTTACCAAAAGAAGACAATACAGAAAATGATATTGACACAAAGATAGTTTCATCCGGGATAAAAAAAAATCTTTCAGAAAATCAAAACCTACACATAACAATGGGAAGAGGACTGTATTGCTTTTTATTTTATTATTATTATTATTATTATTATTATCATTATTATTATTATTATTTTATATCCTGTTGGGTTATTTGGTTTAACTTTTGTTGTCATTCCTTGCATATTCATATATATATATATATATATGTGTGTGTGTGTGTGTGTGTGTGTGTGTGTGTGTGTTTATTAGACTAGTCAGTAAAACATGAGACCAATGAGAGGAATATAACCTGGTTTGCTGAAAGAAATGTGTAAAAGCACTTATTCATTGTCTATTATCAGTATGACAAGTAAAACATTCCTAATGAGACAGGTCATTTTTCAAGAGGTTTTTTCTACTTTGGCAAGAACACATTGATACAAACATACATACATACAGATAGATAGATAGATAGATAGATACATACATACATACATACATACATATGAATAGACTGGGATAGATAGATAGATAGATAGATAGATAGATACAAACAAACATACATATATATGAATAGATTAAGATCGTCAGAAGAAAGAAGAGATAAATATAATTACGAGATAGATATGAATAAATTAAAATAGTGAGGGAGAGAAGAGCTAAGTTGGATTGAGATAGATAAGCAGAATCATTTAAAGAAATTTGATAATAGTACACTGTCACTTTTATTTAGTACAACAAGAGAATCTCACAGTACAATGTTTTGCTAACTAGTCTAACAGACCATCGTTAATGAGTTCCATTTCCACTGGGTGCTCCACATTACTGGCCTTGATCCCAACTAAGCTCATATTAGTAGATGATGACCTACATCAACTTATTGCATATTTACACACAATGTAACTAACAATATTGCACTGTCTAAAATAATTAATTTATTCACTTCTACTCAACAAATTAAAATCCCATTTTTATTTAATCAGATAGATCAGATTTCTATATAATCAATGAGCTGTCAATAGCATTTTATATCTTTGCTAGACATAAGTTGATATCACTTTCAGTGGATGAGATATTGTACTTAAAGTAGAGATGGCTCCTTTTTGTTTAAAACATGTGTATTCTGTTTTATTTGTGTTTACATAGAGGTTGATGTTTTTTGCTGCTGCTTACTTCAAGCTACACAGTAGAAATTCTGCCTGGACATGTGTATTTACAAGAAGTGCTTGATCATCTGCATAATGTGAGTCTGTCATATCATTTGCTTCAGCCTTTTTTAAATTTGAAACCATTTTCTTATATTAGATCAACTGATGTTTGAAGTTCATAGTCTAGGTAGAGTATATACAAATATGGTGCTGATGTATCTCCTTGCAAGAATCCAATGTCAAAAAAGTCAGTATCTTCATCAGGTGACTGAACCATTGCTTTTGTAGAGAATGAATGAATAAATTTAAAAAAATCTAAACTGAATAAAAAAACAAAAACAAAAAAAAAACTTAAATTTGTAGAAACTCCCAGAGGTCCCTGATGGGAAAAAGGCATGACGCATGCGTAAAGAAAAAAGGCAGCCTCTTAACAAAGAGGAACAGGCTTTCTTTCTCTTTCGGGCGGTGACCAGCGATTTGACAACATCGTTGCTGACGGGTGTCTGGGCGTCACGCCATACATCTTTGGATTAGGCATTGGTTAGTCCCTTTCACCTAGTAGAAGCTCTCTCTCGGTCAGCATTATGCTGAAATATAAAAGACCCACAAATGAACTACAAACTAACCCTTACCGGACTTTGACAAACTTCCAAGAGAAAACTAATCCTTATGGAAGCTCGAAATACCAAATGAGGACAAACACATACATGAAACGATTAACATATTTTTGACACCTTAACTGGGGGATTCAACCATTTCAATGTATTCAGGAAAAACTCCTTCATCCATGGAATGGTTGTTGATATAAAGGAAAGTATAAAAGAAACGTCTTCGTCTCTTATCTGTTGCTGTCTTTTCTTTTGTATAATTCTTTTGGGTCTTTCTTGGGCAAGACGTTACACCGACTAGCCAACATGGGGGTAAAATAAAATAACCAAAATATAGGGTAAGATATCAAACGGTAACACAGCCTTGCCCTTTGCCCGTAACCTTCAGCCTCAAACCCCACACTTTCATGTTTTTGTAAAACATCATTATAAAGGAAATAGTTTTTTTGAAGAGACCATATGCTAGTGGTATCTGCTTCATCTTTTCTCTGCGTATGGAATTGAATGTCTTGGAGAAATCTATAAACAGTAATGTTGCCTTAAGATTCTGTTACATTTTACAAACAAAGAAAATATGTAAATGAAGTGGAGATGGACTCGTGGTATACAAGAAAACAATTAGGTTTATTTAACCGCTGGCAGAGATATGCATCGATAGACCAGGTAAAGAAGTTGTTTTAACTTTGTGTGCACCTTTCAAATATATGTCCATGTGTCATGGTCAATTTTTAAATCTGTCTTTATTGTTCCTCACATGTATCCATTCTTCTAGACCCTACAATCCCACAATGCACTGTTCATGGAAAGTATCTCCCATTCTGTCCCTCAGGGGGATAACTTTGATATTTTTTCAATAGGTCTGATCCCAAATAGATTCATTGTCCATAGTCCTTCAAAGATTTGATGGATTTTCAGAATCTGCAAGATTGTGGAATGATTTCTTCAAAAGCTGTTCTAATTTTTCAAAAAGATTTCTAGATTTTGGGTCAGATATAGTTGAGAAGCAGGGTATTATAAAACTTTTGTATCTATATAAGTAAGAGTTATGCCTCTGTAGGTCTTAGTGATTCCAAGGTTGCCTTTTTGGGTGAAGATGAGGATGCAGCCTTTCATCCATTTTTCTCTTGTGTTTTGCTTATATACAATGTTGCATAATCAGAGAAGTATGTCTTCAAATTTTCTTGTCTTCTATACTTTGTGGTGTACAAGAAAACAATTAGGTTTATTTAACCACAGGGAGAGACATCCGTCAATTGACCAGGTAAAAAAGCGGTTTTAACTTTATGTGCAACCGTCAAATATACATCCATATGTATCCTGCCCAATTTCAAGCCTGACTTTATTGTCCCTCATGAGTATCCATTCTTCCAGTCGAGATATTCACGTTTTCTATTTGGCAAGTTGAATGAGCAAAATCTATTATTTTTATCTTTGCCTTTTTGAACATTCATGTCTCAACCAATGATTGGAATATTGTATTTGGGAGTGTGTTGAGCTAGAGAATACAGCCCATTGTTGAAGGTGGTGATGTCCAATTCATCTCTGGCATTGGTGAGACTGTAGCAAGGGACAAATGTTGTGCGAGGGTTACCATTAAGTGTAGCACACATAATTCTCAGTTGGGTTCTCTCGATGCTATTTAGCGATTTTAAGGCACGAGGACTGAGAAGCCTTCCTACATCTCCTGTGGTGGCATTGACAAAGTTTTTCCACCCAGATGCCAAGACAAATGTCCAACCATTACCTGTATGATGGTATATTAATTTTCATTCTCTATGTCTCTATATATGTTCTGGCACATATATGTCTATATTGTGCTTGACTGGAAGCTTGGGTAGCTGGTTTATTACGTTTAAAGGCCTCATGTTAAATATTGCAATGTTAACAATGTCTTTGCATTAATGTAAGGGGGGTGTCCTCATGGTGTAATGGTTAAAGAAATGGACTGCAGGATCTTAGTAAGCGAGTTCATACTCCAGTCATGCTATTATATTCACTTTCAGGCAAATACCCTTGGGAAAGGCATGAACCCCCTTATCCTCCCAGCTATGGGTTAAAAAGTACCACTACTGTTTTTCTCGGAGAATGGCTTTGGCATTAAAATAACCTACAAAGGTTGATATGAATCCCCTTATCCTTCCAGCTATGGGTTAAAAAGTACCACTACTGTTTTTCTCGGAGAATGGCTTTGGCATTAAAATAACCCACAAAGATTGATATGAACCCCCTTATCCTCCCAGCTATGAGTTAAAAAGTACCACTATTGTTTTTCTTGGAGAATGGCTTTGGCATTAAAATAACCTACAAAGGTTGATATGAACCCCCTTATCCTCCCAGCTATGGGTTAAAAAGTACCACTACTGTTTTTCTCGGAGAATGGCTTTGGCATTAAAATAACCTACAAAGGTTGATATGCCATTAAATAAAGAAACCAAACTAAACCAATCAATGTAAGTTGGGTTTGGGCTCTGTAGCTGATTTTTGAAACATTAGGGGCCAGAGCTCCAACCTCAGCAGAACGTAGCTTTTGTTTACCAGTGTGAAGGGTGATGCAGTCTGGATGTACAGTTTGGATAAGTCATGGTAATGTTTTGATGGCTATTTTTTCTCATCAATGTTATATACAAGCATGTGGTTGCAAGAAAAATAAGACTGATGAGAAGATTTAGTTTATTTTGTTTATTGAATAAATAAAATAAACAAGTGGATGAAATATCTGGCTGGCTGACAATGGGGTTGTCTATTTCGATGGCTATTATTTTTCTCATCAATAGATGCCACCCTTATATTTGTTTGTTTGTTTGTTTGTGTTTGATGGCATATCAGCCTTTGTAGATTATTCAATGCTGAGTCTATTTTTATTCAAATGGACAGTTCTATTTCAAACAATTCAGTTTAGCCTAAGTACACAGCTTAATTGTTAAAAACATTTCTATTTCAAGCTATTCAGTTTTGTCAAACAGTTCTAATTCAAACAATTCAGTTTAGCATACAAAAGCAGTTCCATTTCAAACAATTCAGTTTAGAATAAGTACACAGTTTAAATGTCAAAACAGTTTAGTTCTATTTGGCTCATAGATAGGACCCTATCAAGTGCTACCACTCTGGGCCAGAGTGGAACTGGGAGCAATAGCAATGAAGAGGTATTCCACATTCCCCAAAGCTCTAGCATTACTGGAACCTCACCGTCAGATTGTTTAGTGTCATATCCAGGATGCGCGTTGTGTGGGGGGGTCTTACTCCTCTGCAGAGATGCAGTTGGTGTATTCTATAACCCTAGCCAACTGGGCAAGCCACCCTTAGGGTAGCAGTAGTTTCCTGACTAAACTATTTAATCTTTGCCATTGACCTATAGGGTTCATTCATCCAGCTTCTGATGAAGCATCGTGTTAACCCAACTTTGGATTCATCTACCTAAACTCACATCCATGGTTTCCATTGCTACATGCTTGAATTACTCAAGAAACGCTCTCCTCTCACATAGACTATTATCCAGTGACAAGCCAGAGCAGGATATTTAATATCTCATCAACTGAAAATAATGTCAACATTTGAATAGGAAAAACGTGAACTTTTAGTGACAATTTGTCTGAATTTTTGTGATGGTTCTAAATATGTGAGATTGAATTAAAGTTTTAAGAAATGAATTAATAAAATAGAATAAAATAAACAAATACAAAAAGTAATAATTTCCCAGGAGGCCTCTGACAGGAAGCATGATCTGTGCATGCCTGAAAAAGATGGGTTTCCAGGTGCCAAAATAAGAAGAAACTCTCAGCCCTTTTCTCTTTACACCTCCCAACTAGACAGACAGCTTTCCTGACTTAATAAGAAAGTTCCCTACCACAAAATAGTTGTCAACCTGTAGAATAAAGGTTAAGTTTTAAAGTATCCTTGTCTTTGCCTTTTTCCCATTTTAAGTTCATTTACAAGCTCCAGCCAACCATAAGAGAACAAATTAATGGGATAATAAGAGAAAACAAGAAGTCATATACCAAAAACTACAAAGTCATCCCATAGAACCCAGTAATTGACCAACACTGAGATCGATGATTACCAACAACCCACAAACAAAATAATGACAACCAAATATTTTTAAGTGCCAATAATAATATATTATTCAGATTATTGTTCTTATCTTTATCATTATATACACAACGACTGATGTTCCCTTCAGCCTTTTTCAGTTGTGAATTAACCACAGGGGTTTTAATTCCATCAACTACAACCTGATACAAGTGTAAAGCATTCTTTGTCATTCAGTATTGAACCAGCAACCTCAAGATGACTTCACTTAAAACTATATAAACTGAATGTCTATGTCCATTACGCCATAGACAATTCAAAGTGAATTTTTGCAATTTTACCGAGCCATTGGCCTAATGAGTAGAGTGTTTGCTAATGGTCTGGGAAACCGAGGTTCAATCCCAGGTTGAATGATATAAAAGACTCAAAAAATGGTACTTGATGCTGCCTTGCTTAACACTCAGCATTATAAGGTAAGGATCAAGGGTAAAAGTGGAGCAATCCAGGGAACAGAATAGAACCCTCCCCTACAATTAAGTATGAGTTTTTTCATATAAGTTGTAATTTACTAAGCTTTTTGCTTAGATGTTGCACAAGGCTGCATGAATGGGGCATCCAATAAGACTCAAACTCACTTGTAAAGGTTTGCTAGTCTAGCTTGTTAACCATTACATCACCTGAGGTGCCCAATTCATATTATCAGTTATTATCATAACTGGAAAGGTTTACTTCATCAAGTCCTTTGTAGGAGATTCATGAAGGTTATAGTCAATGATCTCTCCTTACTGGTTCATCCATAATGGTCAGTCCTTAATGGTCAGTCTATAAGATTAATTTAGGGGTTCTCCAAAGTACTGTCCTTGGTCCAATAAAAAATCTTCCTTCTGAGCAACTTGAATAATGTAATGGTTGGTGAGTTGTCTTGATGGTTGGTTAGTTGTTTGTCTAGTAAGTTGGTTTTACAGTATGTCAACCTTTCTTGCAGCTCAGTCAGCTGCGGCAGAGGGCTGTAGAATACACCAACTGCATCTCTGCAAAGAGGTTAGATCCCCCTCAATGAGTATCCTAAGGCCCAGTCAGCTGGAGGGCTGTAGAATACACCAACTGCATCTCTGCAAAGGGGTAAGCTCCCCCTCAATGAGTGTCCTGTGGCCCTGTGGTGGGGGGGACTGTAGAATATACCAACTGCATCTCTGCAGAGGGCTAAGACCCCCACCAACAAGTGTCCAGGGCATGACATTAAACTATCTGATAGTGAGGCTCCTTGCTTGGAGAATTAGGTAATGTGGAGTACCCCTTCATTGCCATTGCTCCCAGGTCCACAAAGTGGTAGCACCTGATGGGGTCCTATCTATGGGTCAAATAGAACAAACTGTGTGCAAACAAATGACTGATGTTAAATTTTGACTTATATAGCAACACGAGAAACCATTTGTCTGTGCAAAAGAGCTCAGGCTCTTTCAAAAACGTTATCGACAAAATGTGTTTACAAATCATATATATATTTAATATATATGTATAAAGAGGATTTGGCCTTGAATAACCTACAATGGTTGGTATGCCATAAAACCAAACCAAACCAAATCATATATATTTGATATATACGTATAAAAAGGATTTGGCATTAAATAACCTACCATGGTTGATATGCCATAGAAACCAAACTGAACCACAACAAATCATATATATTTAATATATATGTATAAAGAGGATTTGGCATTAAATAACCTACAATGGTTGATATGCCATAAAACCCAACAAAATGAAATCATATATATTTAACATGCATGTATAAAGAGGATTTGGGATTAGATAACCTACCATGGTTGATATGCCATAAAAACTCAACCAAACTAAATTACATATATTTAATATATATGTATGAAGAGGATTTGGCATTAAATAACCTATAATGATAGATATGCCATAATGCCTGACTACAGTCGCCAACTTTACTAGATACCACTCAACAATTGCACTCATCCACTTGTCAGTGAACCTTGTAACGTGTCCAGTTCAGCAGAACTCCTGCTTTTGGTACTCAAATCAATTCTTGGATTACTTCCCTTCAAATTTAAATGGGAAATTGCTTTATTTTCTAAGAGAATTTTAATGGTTTTGCATTTTTGTACCCCTTCTATGTACTGCTTGTTCATAGAACATTATGTGTATTTGTCTATCTTTGGGACCATATTTGTGTATTCTTTCATCTTCATACAATTTATATTCATTTTATGTATATAAAATGTTAAATGTTCTTGGATGTGTAATTCAGTTTATTTTGTTTTCCTTTCTGTTGTGTTCAGTGTTAGTATATCATGGATATACTAATGCTAACAAAAAATCACATTGTGAAATGTCATTTTTGTGGTATTACAATAACATATTGTTATGATTTCAACATACACTCAATAGTCATATCAATTTCCGTAACTTACAGGGCATGATGGATAAATTGTCATCTAAATTACACAAAAAGAAAAATAACTTTAACATCACATTTCATCAGATGCATTTCCAATATTATATGAAAATATTTTGAAATAGCTGACCGCGGCAACTGTTTGCCGTATGCTATTCCTATTAATGATTCACTATAATAAAGTTCGGCCTTTCTAAGCAACACCCTTGTTTTGTCATTCTTGCCTAGTTCGTTGTCAATCACTTATATTTCAAAAGTTTGCGGGGACCGGTATATTTATCTGGCCTCTGCAACAATGATGTTTGGAGTAGTCACTAGTGATGGTGACGTTTATATTTACCAACCACTCCGCTTGGGCAGGATATGACACAAGGTCAATTTTTAAGCGGAGTTTAACAGGTTTTGAATTCAGAGTTTTCCTTCTCCTAGACTAGTTGCCTCACCAAGGCTGAAGAACCAAGCCTGTCCTACTATTTACCCATAGCTGGAGGGAGAATAATTGGATTCATACCTTTCCCAAAGGTATTAGTGCTATGTGAAATGCAATCAGTCTCGTCCAGGATTTGAACTCATGTCGCCGTGTCCATTTCCTACAACAATAACCATTACACCATGGGCACCTCCTAGTGATGGTGATGTTATGCCTCTATTCATGTTCCTAGATTGGCTTCAGACTCAACATGGAGGCCTACATCAAGTGCTCTGGATCAAGACGGTGGCTGCTGGAAGAGCCTACATCTGATAATAGGACTTTGCAATCCCCTTGATTATTATGTGTGAGTCACAGTTGAGGGAGAGGCAAAGATAATGGCAGCATTAAATAATTATTTAAATCATCACAAAGTAGATTTTTAAGTCATCTGGAGGCTGTGCATGAAGCCAATGGCAATTTCTTTGAATAAATCTAGTTAGTAAAGTTGGCGACCTTAGTTGAGGATGACCTGAAGGTTCCCTTTTCAATAGCTACTACACCGAGGTGTAGGGGAGGGTGCTACTCCTTTTCCTGGATTGCTCCACTTTACCCTTGATACGTACCTTATATCGCTTAGTATTAAGGTATCAAGTACCATTTTTAAAGTCTTTGGTATGACACGACCTGAGATTGAACCCAGGTCTCCTGGACCATTGGCGAACACTCTACCCACTAGACCAATGAGCCGGTTTTTCTGTGTGCAAACAAATGAGCACAGGCTTGTTTAAAGATAATAGAGGAAGAAACTATTCACTTACAAATCATGTACATATATATATATATATATATATATATGTATATATAAACATTATTTGGGATTAAATAACCCATAAGGCTTGATATGCCATAAAACACAACCAAACCAAACCAAATGCAAAGCAAAAAACAAATAATGTGATTAAAGCAATATTCAAAAATGTACGGCCAGGGTGACAAAGTTAAAATTCCTATAAATAACATAACCAATCTTATTTGAAAATGGTTGTGGGTTAAATCAAGAAGAAACAAAATGGCCACCCAGGATATATTGAACAAGAGGATTAAGGTTAATTCTAGAATGACATACAACAATAATTCTACAGATGTTACTGCTTATTGATTTTGACAAGGAAGCTGACAAGCAACAACTTATTCACGATGGATCAATAGACAGACAAATCATTTGACAAGCTTGGTCAGAAATTTTTTTTTAAAAAAAGCCATCTGTTACTTTTCAAAGTTCAACACATTAATGTTTCGCATCTAAAAATCCTCATATCCCCAAATATATAAATTAGATGGGTCTTTTTGTCAGTCTACTTTAGGACTCAAACCTTCCAAGAGGTTTGCTAAAAATAAGAAGTGATGGGGTTCTTACCTAACCACACCAGCCAACTCTGTCATCTGTCCTGTCCTGCTGGTGGGGTATAGAATATATTGACTGTACTCCCTACAGAAGGGTACACCCGCCCCTAAAAGAAATGGAGTATCCTGGGTATGACACTAAATTACATCTAGTGGTAAGGCTCTAATTCAGAAGCTCAGGAGAGTGTTGAATACATCTTCATTATCATTACTCCCAGGTCCACTCTAGACAAGAGTGGTAGTACTTGCATGCTAGCCTAGCCAAGCCTGCTTACAATTATACTTGACAAAGAATTCTAATAGAAGAAGAATGTTGTTAGAATGAGTGTGTGAAGTAGAAATAATTTATAGAATATTTTATATGAAGGGAGAATTATCGTTTTAGAATTTGGTGACTACCCATGAATTTCTTGTCAAACAATCCATGCTCAAATTGTATTGTAGTATAACTAGAATTAAGGGGAATATGTGACAGCATTCATGAAAAATTAAATGGTGAGGTTTTTTTTTATATGTATGTCTTTTCTATGAGAGAGAGAGAGAGAGAGAGAGAGAGAGTATAAGAGAGAAAGAAAGAGAGTCTAATAGATCTCATGACTTTGAAAGGAATATTTTTGGCATCAGCGGGAACTTCTGATTAGGCATCCTCTCTAAAATTGATGAGTTGTGAGCTTATTTAATTTTCTTCTAGACTAAAGATACGAGGGTTTTATCATTTCTAGTGGAACGTTATATGATCAAAACATATATCAATAAGTATTATTTTACCCAAACTCAACAGCATTCAAACTGTGACAAAAAATAAATTGCAATACTTCTGTAACCAAAAATAAAAGTTCATAAATGAATATATATATATATATATATATAACAGACAAAGGTTTAAAAGACTGAATAAAAAACTGATCTACAAATTAATAATTTTTTCTTTAAATTGCATGAAAAAATTTATAGAAAAACTGAAGTTACAAAGTCTTTTTTTTGTAAGAAAAGGTAATATAAGTCAGAGCATAAAGATTTTGAAATAGAAAGTGAAGATTCATGCACAAAAGGTGGCAGTTTTTGTTAGCCTTTATCTGAATGGATATATTTTGTGTGTGTAAAAGGTCTGTGTGAGTATATCGCTATGTAGTGGGAAAATATATTCCATGCATTAACAGGTACTGGGCTGTAACTGAAAATTTTCATCAGCAAATGAAGGTTGTAATCGCAGTACAAATATTTATGTAAACAATTTCATATTCATTCAATTTAAGATAATTAAATAATGTTGAAATTTAATGCATTCGCAAAGGAAAAGAGTTTAATTTTCACTCAAAAGAAATAAACTGAAAGGGTTTTTTGAGTAGGCTACAAAATAATTCTATGAGACCCACTGGAGAAATATCTATTTCTTCATTTAATAATAAGATTGAGGTTGGCTAGAAATTAGATAAAAAATGTTGATAATTTATCTATATATGTGTATAGATATATATGACATACTTATTTTTGGATTGGTACATATTCATATTTTGGGGTACAGAGTTAAAATACTGTAGAATTTGGTAATAATTAATACCTTATAATATGTTTTGATTGTATAATGTTTCATTAGAAATTATAAAATCCTGCTGACTTTGTAATTGTCTTTATTGGGAATCTTTTTGAGATGAGGCTTCTAAATCTGAGAATTAATTTTCTATTTTTATTGTGGACTTTTGTCCTCATCTTGGTAGGTTATTTTTTTTTTTTTTTTTTTCTCACTACGTTTCGGCCAAATTTCACCTCTGGCCATCTTCAGGTGATTAACCGCAACCTCGGATAGGAATGCTGAGTCTTGTAACCGTATCCCCAGTAATTACTGCCTTCCATAGTTGTTGTCTATCGCACCACGTTTTTGACCAAGTAACCCTCAGGCCGGCTTGGGTAGGAATTGAAACCGCTATCTTCTGACAATACTCACCTGGAACTGTAGAGACTCAATGCCTCTATCCGCAGCGCCAACAAGATGAGGACAAAAGTTTGCAATAAAAATAAAAAATTAATTCTCTGGTGACTTTGGTTTAGAAGAAACATACATTCAAAACACATATTATTACGGATTACTTATCAAATAATAAGATATAATAGAGAGAGAGAGAGTAAGCTGTCAATAGAAAGCTAATGATAATATTAATACAAGGATTTTATAATTTCTGGTGGAAAATTATGCAATTAAAATGGATGCTATTAGGTATTATTTTTTAGTAAAATCTACAGCATTGAAACTCTGTACCCCAAAATAGGAATATGTAGTAGTAAAAATTTAAGTACAGCTCATATATATTTGTACAAATTTATTTTTAGTTACCGAAATGTTATTTTATTTTTGGTCAGAGTTTCAATGGTCTACAGTTTGGTGATAAATAATATCTAATAACATCTGTTTTGATTGCATGATGTTCCTCTAGTAATTATACCACTGTAGATTGCAGTGCACAAGTCAGCCTGGTATATTAGTTGACCTCAAGATTTTTAACTCAAAACTCTGATTGCCCAGTCAGCTGGGGCTGTAGAATACACTGACTGCACCTCTGCAGAGGGGTAAGACTCCCCCCCTAACGAGTGTCCTGGATATGACACTAAACAATCTGATGGTGAGGTTCCAGCAGTGCTGGAGCTTTGGGGAATGTCGAGTACCCCTTCATTGCCATCGCTCCCACGTCCACTCTGGCCCGGAGTGGTAGCACCTGATAGGGCCCTATCTATGGGTTAAATAGAACTAACAGCATACTTATGCTAAAATGAATTGAGTAAACTGAATAGCTTGAAATAGAAATGTTTTTGGCAATTAAACCGTACTTACACTTAAACTGCGTGCTTATGCTTAACTGAATTATTTGAAATAGAACTGTTTTTCGACATTAAAACTGTATTTACACTTAACTGAATTATTACATATAACTGCTTGAATAGTTTGAAATGGAAATGTTTTTGACAATTAAACTGTGTACTTATGCTAAACTGAACTGTTTTCAATAGAACAGATTATTTACATAAAAATGGATTTGGCGTTAAATAACCTACAAAGGTTGATATGCCATAAAACCAAACAAACCAAACCAAACCAAACCATCAAAACTCTGATACGCCGATTGCATCTCTGCAGAGGAGCAAGACTTCCCCAATGAGTGTCCTGGATATGACTCTAAACAATCTCATGTTGAAGCTCCAGTAATGCTGGAGCTTTGAGGAATGCGGAGTACCCGATCACTCCCAGCTCCACTCTAGCCCAGAGTGGTAGCACCTGATAGGGTCCTATCTATGGGTAAAATAGAACTGTTTGACATTTAAACTGTGTGAAAACAATTGATTAATACTCAATCAAATTGCTTGGAATAGAACTGTTTGAGCATTTAACTGTGTGCAAACAAATGACTGATGTTTAATTGAATTGTTAGTGATACATAGCAATACTTGGAACTATTTAACTTTGTTGACATGTTTACAAATCATATATATCTAATATATATGTATAAAGAGGATTTACCATAAATAACCAATAATGGTTGATATGCCATAAAATCAAACCAAACCAAATCATATATATTTGATATATGAGGATCATTAAATAAGTTTGCAAACTATTTTCGTATGGGCACTTTTATTAATAGTACACACATGAAACTCTAGTCCCCTTCGAAGTAATCTCCTCTGGCTGCATTGCACTTGTTGTACCATTCCAACAACTCCTGGAAGGCCCCATGGAAGTCCTCTTGTGTGAGCGTGTCAATGACCTTCGTCACAGCTTCTTTCATCTCCTCAATTGTCTCATAATGACAGCCTCTGAGCTTAGGGAATAAGCAAAAGTCACAGGGAGCAAGGTCTGGACTATAGGGAGGCTGAGGAACTGTCTTGATGCCCATCTTGCTCAAATAGTCTGTGACAGGGATGGAGTTGTAGACTGGTGCATTGTCCTGCTGGAAATGCCACTGACATGATTTGAAGAGTGCTGGCCTCTTCCCAAAGAATCTCTTCCTGAACTCCCTTAAAACCTCAACATAGTAACCCTAACCCTAACCCTTTGGCCAATCAATGCTGGTATATTGACTTCCTTACTCCTCCCACACCTCTCATCATCCCTCACAGACTCTCTGCGCTCCTTGAATCTCTTATGCCAGTCAAAAACTGATGCTCGATTCATGCAAGATGCTCCAAAATCAGTCTGAAGCGTTCCATATGTTTCTGTGGCATTTTTTCCAAGTTTAAAACAGAATTTTATTGCATATCATTCTTCTAAAGTGTCCTCACGTCCAGATTGCATTTTTGAAATTTACAAGCTGTGACAATCAGGCTTTAGTAGGATGTATTCAAATTGCTGCTGTAGCTGTTCATTTGAACGTGAAATCATAAAAATTGGTCTGTTATCATAAGATATACAGCAATAACATACTGAATTTTCAAGAATCTACAACAATTTTAAATTCCTGTACAAAAAAGTCTGGAAACTTATTGAATGTACCACGTATATGTATAAAGAGGATTTGGCATTAAATAACCAACAATGGTTGATATGCCATAAAACTAAATTAAATCATATATTTTTAATATATATGTATAAAGAGGATTTGACATTAAATGACCTACAATGGTTGATATGCCATAAAACCAAACCAAACCAAATCATATATATTTAATATGGATGTATAAAGAGGCTTTGGCATTAAATAACCAACAATAGTTGATATGCCATAAAATCAAACCAAACTAAACCAATGAAAACTCTGGGTTATACCTTTATCTGTTGTATAGGTTGACCCCCAAACATACTACTGTGATATTCTAGTTAGTGTTTGCAGTCAGTGTAGTAACTGTTGGAAATGGTTGGTTGGTTGGATTTTATGGCATATCAACCTTTGTTGGTTATTTAACGCCAAATCTATTTTTATGCAAATAGTCAGTTCTATTTCAATTAATTCAGTTTAGCATGAGTACAGTTTAATTGTAAATTAGTACAGTTTATGAAAATAGTTCTATTTCAAACAATTCAGTTTAGCATAAGTATGCAGTTTAAATGAAAGTACAGTTTAATTGTGAAAAACATTTCTATTTCAAGCTATTCAGTTTAGTCAAGCAGTTCTAATTCAGCCAATTCAGTTGAGTATAAGTACAGATTCTGTTTACACACAGTTAAATGTCAAAACAGTTCTATACTAAACAATTCAGTTTAGTGTAAGTACAGTTTCAATGTCAGAAAACAGTTCCATATCAAATCATTCAGTTTAGAAGCACACAGTTTAAATGTAAGAATGGTTTAATTGTCAAAAACATTTCTATTTCAAGCTATTCAGTTTAGTCAAACAATTCAGTTTAGCATAATTATGCCATTAGTTCTATTTAACCCATAGATAGGGCCCTATAAGGTGCTACCACGCCAGGCCAGAGTGGACCTGGGAGCAATGACAGTGAAGGGGTACCCTGCATTCCCCAAAGCCCCAGCATCACTGGAACCTCACCATCTGATTGTTTAGTGTCATATCCAGGAGACTCATTGGGGGGGGTCTTACCCCTCTGTAGAAGTGCAGTCGATGTATTCTACCGCTCCAGCTGACTGGGCAAGTTGGAAACAGTGTGTGATATAGCCTTAATGTAATACTTAATTCATATTTCAATTTTATCATTTTATATCAGTCTTTGTGTTGATTTGTTAAATATCTTCAGCAAACATGAGTTTAAGTTGGAAATATGTGTGGCAGTCTGTTAAGGTTATGGTAAGTAGGGTATATTGATTGCCAGAAGAACTGTTTTACTGGTTGACCGCTCTGCATTTAAAGGATTGAATTTTAGATCTATTGTATAATTTGAATGCTAGTTTTGTAAAGATTTTTTTCAAGCTTGATAAGTTGACTTGTTCACCACAATTTACACTAATAATATCTGTTTTCTTTGTATAATGTTCCATGAAAAGTGATAAAGTCCTGTTTTAAAAGACAATTAACTTTGGGGGTGTGCTCGCGGTGTAATGGTCAAAGCAACAGACTGCGGAATCGTAGTAAGCGAGTTCGTACTCCAGTCGCGCTATTACGTTCACTTTCGGGCAAATACCCTTGGGAAAGGTATGAACCCCCTTATCCTCCGAGCTATAGGTTAAATAGTATCACTACTGTTCTTCTAGGAGAATGGCTTTGGCATTAAATAACCTACAAAGGTTGATATGCTATTAAACAAAGAAACCAAACCAAACCAAACCAAACAATTAATGGTTTATAAAAAAAAACTGTTGAAGTGAGTACTTATTTATCTACAAGGCAATATAAATCTATATCGATACCAGTATGAATAGATATAAAATTAATATTTAAATATCAACTGAATGTGTTTTTTTTTTCAAATTCCCTTGAGTTGCACAAAAAGGACGTATGTTGATTGTTGAAAACGGTAAAGAACTGAAAATAGTTTGCTCTTCTTTGTTGAAGGAAAAAAGTCTGACCCACTGAACTAATTTCTTATTTATTTTATAGTTTTGTTGGTTGGTATTTATTAATGTCAAGAACTAGAAATTTACAAATTCAAAATATTGACCAGTTGATTTTCTTAAGTTAGGCACACAGACCTAAGTGGACATTGGCCAAATGGTTAGAGTGTTCGCCAATGGCCCGGGAGACCAGGGTTCAATCCTAGGTCGAGTCATACCAAAGACTCAAAACATGGTACTTGATGCTACCTTGCTAAACACTCAATATTATAAAGGTATGGATTAAGGGTAAAGTGGAGCAATCCAGGGAAAGGAGTAGCGCCCTCCCCTACATCTTGGTGTAGTAGCTATTGAAAAGGGAGCCTTCAGATCACCTTTGACTACGGTCACCAACTTTACTTACCTGTTGTTTGCTAGTGGTCACCCATCTAAGCACAGAGCAAGCTTATTGTTGCTTAACTTTGTTGATCTTTTTGCTATTTACTAAGTGTTGCGTAGTCTGGTTCACAGTCCTCAGTGTTTTTTACTGTATGTACTGTTACTGATTGGTTACCCATCTAAATATTGGACATGCTTATTGCTGCTTAACTTGTTATTTACTAAGCTTTACTTGGTCTAGCACACTGGTCTCAGGTTTCTTACAGCACCTGCTGTAACTAAGTGGTCACTCATATAAGTACTTGTCATTACTCCCAGATCCACTTTGATTTGGAGTGGTAGTACATTTTAGAATCTTATATATCAGTGAAATAGGTGCGTTTGGAAATTATTGGAATCAGGGATATTGGAAACGATTCAAATGTATGCAAATTACTTGTACTTAAAGTTATAAAAGATGCACGGAAGTCATTACTGTTGTTGAAGAAGAAGTGCGTGTTTGATTCTATTTATTATATTCCCTTGAGTCAAAAGGTAATAAGTGTTTTTGTTAACCTTTTTCTGGATTCAATGTTTTTTATTGATAAACTCAGTCACAACACTTCTTTAGCCTTGGTTAAGCAACCCACCTAGGAGAAGGAAAACTCTGAATTCAAACCAGCAGTACTATACTTAAAAATTGACCTTATGTCACATTCAGCTCATGGTGGAAGGGTTGGGTAAATATCAAAGCTATAATTGTTTACAAATGATTATTTTTATGAGTTACTTGAAATTATATTGTACTTAATAACCCTACAAGGGGTGATACATTGCAAAAACTAACCAACCAACCATTTCCTCATATACAAAGGTCAGCAGTAAAGTTCATAGGCTGAGCAAGATCCTTTCATGGAATGTAATCAAATAAGTTTTATTTTTCAACATAGCCTCCTCCCTCATGGTCTACACCTTTTTTCATAATAGTTTCAGTGTTTGGGCCCCATTGGTCCAAAAAGTTATCAACAGCAGATACTGTTGCATATTGATCCTTGACAAAGCTGGATGTTCTAGCTGTATAAACAAAGTAATTGCTGGACACACCAGTGTAAACAGAAAGGCAGCAATGCGTAGGTGTAAGCAACTCACATGGGAAACCAGAAATGTGTAGGCAGTGTGAAATTATGTATACACAGGTACTCACAGAGTAACAGTCAATCTCGATCTTGTAACCAGAAGAGATTTGGTCAGTCATAGAGAGTGCCAGCAAGTGGCTGGGCCCTCTGCTGGGTTAGTGGCCTACAGTGGGTCTCCGATTGAGTACTCCCTGTCTGAGAAGCAGAAGAAGTGCTAAGTGGAGCCCTGAGTATGAGTATGGCACAGCATCGTTAAGAAGAAGGGCTAAGTAAAGCTGTGAGTGTGGCACAACACAACTAAGAAAAAGGTAGGGGTCAATATTGCAACATCCAAGTATCCAAGTGTCTAAGTCCTTCAGTTGTCTCCCTCTTCCATTTGTCACTCTACAGAAGATTCAACCCCATTTGAAGAATAAAGAGATGTATATTTTTATAACTAAGTGTTGTGCTTTATTCCTTCGTTATGTTATAAAGCAATATGATATCATCATATTCAACCATGGACTTCCTTTCAGTCAACAAACTTTTCAGACAATGGATTTTTCAACCAATCAATTTTTCAGTTAATGGCCTTTTCAGTCAATTAACTTTTCAGCCAATTAACTTTTCAGCCAATTAACTTTTCAGCTAATGAACTTTTCTGTCAATAAACTCTTCAGTCAATTAACTTTTCAGCCAATTAACTTTTCAGCCATTTACCTTTTCAGCTAATGAACTTTTCAGCCTATTAACTTTTCAGCCAATGAACCTTTCAGTCAATTAACTTTTCAGCCAATTAACTTTTCAGCCAATTACCTTTTCAGTTAATGAACTTTTCAGTCAATTAACTTTTCAGCTTACCTTTGTATTCGTCTACCTCATACTTAGAACTACTGTAAAATACAGCTTGGCTCAAAATATGAGACAAGGTAAAAAAAATTCTCACTGTGCCGTAAAAAAAGTGATGCACCGGAAGAGAGTGACCTATGAACTGCATGATAGTTATTTCCGCTCGAAGACGATCACACCTGCCATTCTGAAGATAGCGGAAGTGATACATCCCAATGACCAATAATCAAAAGAAATCTCACAGGTGAGCTCAGCTGATAATATGGGACAAGGTGAAGGTCCCACTTCAGAGTGATGCACCAGAAGAGAGTGACCTGTGAACTGCATGACAGTTATTTCTGCTCGATGACGATCACACAGGCCATTCCAAAGATAGCGGAAGTGACACATCCCAATGGCCAATAATCGAAAGAAATCGCGCAGGTGAGCTCGGCTGATAATATGGGACAAGGTGAAGGTCCCACTTCAGAGTGATGCACCAGAAGAGAGTGACCTGTGAACTGCATGACAGTTATTTCTGCTCGATGACGATCACACAGGCTATTCCAAAGATAGCGGAAGTGACACATCCCGATCGCCAGATATCGGAAGAAATTGTGGAGGCGTGGAGGCGTGTCCATATCTCCGCGTGGGAGTTTGAAGGTAATATAAGGCTGACGAATTGAACAGAAGGAGTGAAAAAGATCCCGCTGTTCACGAAGCTGACCTCGTCGTCACTCTGTGTGTGTTGTCTCGGCCATCGTCTACTTACACCGAAGAGTTCAAGCCTCATAGACGAATGATTCTAATTCCTCTCCTGACTGCTCCTACTTCACACAAGCGTCCGTCGAGAAAATAAATATATATTGTTATATATAAATTTTGTGTTGTCGTTTGTTTGACCAGAAAGCGGAACGTAACACTACTTCTGTCTAACAGTGATATTTTTGTTTTCATATATGTATTCATAAGTTAAATTATTAGCACTATGCCAACAATTTTTATCATAACTGTATACCTGAAAGCAAAAACATTTTCTTTGTTTAAAATCAAAGGTCAAACTAGATATGAGATCAAAATTGATTTCTTAGGAAAAAAAAAGAAATATCAACCTATAAATGAACTTATCTTCTATGCAAATACATACAGTATAAATAATTCTTATATCAAGTGACTGAACTGATTTAACCCAGATCCATTCTGACCTAAACTGTATTTCCTGCTGAGGGGTAAGAGCCCCTCATGCATACACAAAAAAGGGGTGTCCTAATTAAGTTAGGCCATTTGATTTAATAGCATATCAACCTTTGACGGTTATTTGATGCCAATTCCTGTTTATGATGATGTTGATATACTATGGTTTTTAAGTGAATAATCTGTAGATAACTATTTTTAAGAGAGTTTGTTATGGGGATATATCCTACCATACCCCAAAGATGGACTCGTTCAACCTAAACATATTCTCTGAGCTAGCTCGCTTGGGGAAGACAACTTCCCGTTTCTTATGAGACATTTGACAGACAGACTACAAGCCAATAACGGCTAGTACTTCTTTTGTATGACTTCCTTTTTTCTGCTAATACAATAATGTTCACCTATCACCTGTTGTTTGAGTTGTTCTTCCACCGGTCTTATCTGAAGACCACAACAGTGGCGACGAGGATGAAATCGGTGGAAGAACAACTCAAACAACGGGTGATAAGTGAACGTTATTGTATTGGCAGAAAAAAGGAAGTCATACAAAAGAAGTACTAGCCATTCTCGGGTTGCAGTCTGTCTGTCAAATGTCTTGTAAGAAACAGGAAGTTGTCTTCCCCAAGCGAGCTAGCTCAGAGAATATGTTTAGGTTGGACGAGTCCATCTTTGGGATATCGTAGGATATATCCCCATAACAGAGTTTGAGCTCAATTGTTTGCACACAGTTAAATGGTATCAAGTATTGCTATTTAACACTAATAGTTCTATCTAATATTGATAGATGGGACCCTAACAGGTACTACCACGATAGGTCAAAGTGGACTTGGGAGTACTGGTAATGAAGAAGTATGCCACATTCCCTAAACTTCAATACACCAACCTTACCATCAGATGTAGTTTAATGTCATACACTAAACTACATCTGGCAGTGAGACTATTGTTCTGAATGTAGTTTCTTTTACAAGTTTATATGCTCACACAGGATAACACCATAGAAGCTTGTTCTTTAATTCAAGCACAGTAAAGTTCCTTGTGATTGTAGCTAATTTATATTAGATACGCATTTACCTAAGATTTTCACCATAAGCAGAATGTGACACAAGGTCAATTATTTAAATGGAGTAAAGCTGGTTTGAATTCAGAGTTTTCCTAGACTGGTTGCCTAACAAAAGCTAAAGAACCTTGTCTGTCCTACTATTTATGCATAGCTGTGAGGAGAACAGATTGATTCATGCTTTTCCTAAGGGCATTAGAGCAAAGAGAAGTGCAAACAGCCTCATCAAGTATATCTGTGGTATACTACCTCTGGATCTTGACAAACAATGAGGAACACGTGTATATAGAAATATAATCTTATATTTTTATTCTTTGATGGTGATGTTTGTATGGAGCAGGAGAGCTGTTAGAACAGCCAGCAGAAGCTGAACTGCAGCCAAAATTCTAGACCTTATATAGTCTTAAAACTCCCACATGACCCACATGGCCACACATCTTCACCCATGCAATAATTGTTCTTCATTGGTCATGGCTTACACCCATACATTTTTTAAGCCTGAGGTATCACGCCCATGCATTGCTTGTTTTTCCGGTCGTCACTTTGTTGATTTCATCTACAACCAGATGTATTTATCAACTACATCTTCTAGGTTTATATATATATATATTCCCATTCCAGATAAAAATGAATTTAAATCATTGTCTTCTTTTTATTTGTGAACTTTTATGAACTCAATAATAAAGATTATCCAATCTTGAAATGCAGCTTTATTAATTTTTTTAGAGACAAGAAAATGCCCCATCTCTTTGCCAGAAAGTGGTATTTTTTTCTTTTTTAATGATTAAATTGTGAATTATTTAGAGTTAAGGTGATTGATTGATTGATTAATTATAATCACATATCAACCCTTCAAGGGTTATTTTATGTCAAGAGGTTTGGAAATTACTTTCATTGTATGTGTATAATTATATTTTTTTGTGTAATTCTTTCTTTAATTTTTTTTTGCACACAGTCTTATCAAATATGAATATAATTTCTAAACAGATATATTTGACCTAGAAATGTGACCCTAACATGTATGACTATTCCTGATCAGTGTGAACCTGGGAATAATATCAATGGTTGGATACTCTATGCTTCCCAGAACTCTAAATCTCTAAAACTGGAACCTCATTATCAGAAGCAGTTTAGTGTCATACTCAGGACAACCTGGGGAGGAGAGGATCTTACCCCCTGCAGTGAATACAATCAGTCTATTCAAAACCCCACCGATAGAATGGTAAGGTTAGGGTTGGGGTTGGGGTTAGGATTAACAGTGAATCATAAAATTTATGTCTCCCCCTAAAAAACATCACTTTCCTGCTGAGATTTCACCATGGTTTGGGTAGAGGGAGTATTTGAGGAAATCAATATGGATGTCCTCTAAGATTAGAGTATTTTTAAAAAAAATCTTCAGCATGTAAAAGTTCCTAGATAAAAAGATATTGACTTAAATTTATTCATATCTGAATTATGAATGTATATACTATATTTCTATATGGTTTTAACATTACTGCCGCCATATTTTAGCAAGTTATTCTAAATAAGGGCATTCATCTTCTTCCAGAAATATGCATGTAAAATTCTAAACTTTTATTTTTAGATGTAATTAAGTGTAAGTATTTTTGGCCACTTGTTTATTCATATTTTTGGTTACACATTTTTAAAAACACTCGATTTGATCATTGAGGAATGGTTGTAACTGTACCGATGATGTTGGTGTTTGCAAGGATACTGAGAAAGGTATGATAGATTTGAGGAGACATGTTGCCACAATTCAGGATACAATGATATTAAGGTGATGTCAGAGTTTGCACTCACTCTGATTATTATAATTTCTCAAAAGAGTAAACTATCCAATGCTGATTATAAAGTTCTTTCATGGATTTTTAAAAAAAATGGAATATGACTCAAACCATGAGATCTTGGCAAATAGTTATAATAATAATAATAAGAATAAGTAAACCCTGAAAAATGAACCAGAGGACAAGGAAATTGATGACAATGCCCAAAGCCTTACAACCAAGCAATGATATAGACAGACTCTATGAGTCAAGGTTTGGTTTGTTTGGTTTTATAGCATATCAACCTTTGTAGGTTATTTAACGCCAAATCCATTTTTATGGAAATAATCTGTTCTATTGAAAACAGTTCAGTTTAGCAGAAGTACACAGTTTAATTGTCAAAAACATTTCCATTTCAAACTATTGAAGCAGATATATGTAATAATTCAGTTAAGTGTAAATACAGTTTTAATGTCGAAAAACAGTTCTATTTGAAATAATTCAGTTAAGCATAAGCACGCAGTTTAAGTGTAAGTACGATTTAATTGTCAAAAACGTTTCTATTTCAAGCTATTCAGTTTACTCAATTCATTTTAGCATAAGTATGCTGTTAGTTCTATTTAACCCATAGATAGGGCCTTATCAAGTGCTACCACTCCGGGCCAGAGTGGACCAGGGAGTGATGGCAATGAAGGGGTACTCTGCATTCCCCAAAGCTCCAGCACTGCTGGAACCTCACCATCAGATTATTTAGTGTCATATCCAGGACACTTGTTGGGGAGGTCTTACCCCTCTGCAGAGAAGCAGTCGGTATATTCTACAGCCCCAGCTGACTGGGCAATCTATGAGTCAAGAAAAGAAGGAAGAAGACCATTAAATTAAATGTATGTATTTTTGCCTTGTTGTATATTTTTATTTTTGGTTATGAATTTCTAAAAATACTTAATTCAATCTTTTGAGGACGAGTTGAAACTGTAGAGATGATGGTGGGGTTAACGAGGATACTGTGAAAGGTGCTATAGATTTGAGGAGACTTGCTGCCACTTAATTTCTGCTGAAAGCCATTTCCAGTTCAGTTTATAATGATATTAAGGTGAGGTTAGAGTTTGCGCTCACTCTGTTTTTTAAAATTTCTCAAGAGAGTTAATAATCAACGCTGATTATAAAGTTTTTTCATGGATTTATTTATAAATGGAACGAGACTCAAACTGTGAGAGCTAGGCAAATAATAATAATAATGATAATAAGTAAACACCATTAAGCAAACAGAGATGAAAAAAATTTATGAAAGACAACCTCAGAAGAACAAAAACTTCTGGAAACCAAACTCTTCAACAGAAATCACATCAAAGGAATAAACATCTTGGCAATCCTCCTTGTAAGATAGGACCATTCTTAAGTTCAGACAAATTCAGGCCCTACACCCAAGCAATAACATAGACAGACTCTTTGTATCAAGAAAAGAAGGAGAAAGAGGAGTCACTTGCATTGAACATTGCATAGATTCATCAATACAAAGACTGAAGTTGTAATTTGGTGACCGCAGTCGAAGTTGACCCGAAGGTTCCCTTTTTGAGAGCTACTACATCAAGGTGTAGGGTAGGGCACTACTCCTTTCCCTGGATTTCTCCACTTTACCCGTACCTTATAATGCTGAGTGTTAAGCAAAGAGGCTTCAAGTACCATTTTTTGAGTCTTTGGTATGATTCGACTTAGGATTGAACCCAGGTCTCCTTGGCCATTATCTTATTTACCCCCCACCCCTTGCTCAGGCAGGATATGACACAAGGTCAATCTTTTTAAGCGGAGTTTAACAGGTTTGAATTCAGAGTTATCCTTCACCTAGACTAGTTGCCTCACCAAGGCTGAAGAAACAAGTCTGCCCTACTATTTACCCATAGCTGGAGGGAGAATAATTGGATACATACCTTTCCCAAGGGTATTAGTGCTATGTGAAATGCAATTAGTCTCGTCCAGGATTTGAACTCATGTCGCCGTGTCCATTTCCTACAACGATAACCATTACACCATGGGTACCTCCTAATTACACCACGGGCACCTCCTAAACACTCTAACCATTATGCCAATGTCCGGTTCGAACATTAATTTCAACCTAAGATCAAACAAAAAAGCAACAAATTCTAGAATACAAAAATGAGAAGAAAAACAACTGGACAGATACTTCAGGCAACAAATTAGGGAAATTGGACATGAGATGACCATGACAAGTTCATGTAGGGGAAACCTCAAGAGAGAAACAAAATTTCTTTAAATAGCAGCACATTATAATACCAGATAACCCAATTAAATCAAAGTGAAAATTGATAATATGCATCAGAAAAAAAAGTATAGGTTATGTGGAGTTAGAGATGAAATGGTTAATCGATATAATAAGCAGACGCAGCAAACTGGCACAAAAAGAGTACAAGATTATGCATGACTGGGTGGGAAAAGTGACCACTGGGAATTGTGCAAGATATTAAAATTTGACCATAATAACAAATGGTTAATATGCAAAACATGATCTTTTTCTTTCATCCCTATTTGCTTGATGGTGTCTGCTAATTATTATTATTATTTTCATTTGAAGACAAACTGAGTGAAATGGATCCATGTGAATACTTTCACAGTGATCTCTCTTTGTTCAGTATAACAATCACAGAAATTTAACTTCAATAAGCACAATCTCCACCAACAACAAATGTCTCCACTCTGCACAATCTCCACCAACAACAAATGTCTCCACTCTGCACAATGTCCACCAACAAAAAATGTCTCCACTCTGCACAATGTCCACCAACAAAAAATGTCTCCACTCTGCACAATGTCCACCAAGAAAAAAATGTCTCCACTCTGCACAATGTCCACCAACAACAAATGTCTCCACTCTGCACAATGTCCACCAACAACAAATGTCTCCACTCTGCACAATGTCCACCAACAACAAATGTCTCCTCTCTGCACAATCTCCACCAACAACAAATGCCTCCACTCGGCACAATCTCCACCAACAACAAATGTCTCCACTCTGCACAATGTCCACCAACAACAAATTTCTCCACTCTGCACAATGTCCACCAACAACAAATGTCTCCACTCTGCACAATGTCCACCAACAAAAAATGTCTCCACTCTGCACAATCTCCACCAACAACAAATGTCTCCACTCTGCACAATGTCCACCAACAACAAATGTCTCCACTCTGCACAATGTCCACCAACAACAAATGTCTCCACTCTGCACAATGTCCACTAAGAAAAAATGTCTCCACTCTGCACAATGTCCACCAACAAAAAATGCCTCCACTCGGCACAATCTCCACCAACAACAAATGTCTCCACTCTGCACAATGTCCACCAACAAAAAATGTCTCCACTCTGCACAATGTCCACCAACAACAAATGTCTCCACTCTGCACAATGTCCACCAACAACAAATGTCTCCACTCTGCACAATGTCCACCAACAAAAGATGTCTCCACTCTGCACAATGTCCACCAACAACAAATGTCTCCACTCTGCACAATGTCCACCAACAACAAATGCCTCCACTCTGCATAATGTCCACCAACAACAAATGTCTCCACTCTGCACAATGTCCACTAACAAAAAATATCTCTACTCTGCACAATGTCCACCAACAAAAAATGTCTCCACTCTGCACAATGTCCACCAACAAAAGATGTCTCCACTCTGCACAATGTCCACCAACAACAAATTTCTCCACTCTGCACAATGTCCACCAACAACAAATTTCTCCACTCTGCACAATGTCCACCAACAACAAATTTCTCCACTCTGTACAATGTCCACCAACAACAAATGTCTCCACTCTGCACAATGTCCACCAACAACAAATGTCTCCACTCTGCACAATGTCCACCAACAACAAATGTCTCCACTCTGCACAATGTCCACCAACAACAAATGTCTCCACTCTGCACAATGTCCACTAACAAAAAATATCTCTACTCTGCACAATGTCCACCAACAACAAATGCCTCCACTCGGCACAATCTCCACCAACAACAAATTTCTCCACTCTACACAATGTCCACCAACAAAAGATGTCTCCACTCTGCACAATGTCCACCAACAACAAATTTCTCCACTCTGCACAATGTCCACCAAGAAAAAATGTCTCCACTCTGCACAATGTCCACCAACAACAAATGTCTCCACTCTGCACAATGTCCACCAACAACAAATGTCTCCACTCTGCACAATGTCCACCAACAAAAAATGTCTCCACTCTGCACAATGTCCACCAACAACAAATTTCTCCACTCTGCACAATGTCCACCAAGAAAAAATGTCTCCACTCTGCACAATGTCCACCAACAAAAAATGTCTCCACTCTGCACAATGTCCACCAACAACAAATTTCTCCACTCTGCACAATGTCCACCAACAACAAATTTCTCCACTCTGCACAATGTCCACCAACAAAAAATGTCTCCACTCTGCACAATGTCCATCAACAAAAAATGTCTCCACTCTGCACAATGTCCACCAACAACAAATTTCTCCACTCTGCACAATGTCCACCAACAACAAATTTCTCCACTCTGCACAATGTCCACCAACAACAAATGTCTCCACTCTGCACAATGTCCACCAACAAAAAATGTCTCCACTCTGCACAATGTCCACCAACAAAAAATGTCTCCACTCTGCACAATGTCCACCAAGAAAAAATGTCTCCACTCTGCACAATCTCCACCAACAACAAATGTCTCCACTCTGCACAATTTCCACCAACAACAAATGTCTCCACTCTGCACAATCTCCACCAACAACAAATGTCTCCACCCTGTTCAATCTCTACCAACAACAAATGTCTCCCACTCTAAACAATCTCCACCAACAACCTCCTCCTTTCCTACCAGGTCATAACTAATCTTGTATTCGTTTTGTTTGCTGCATTCAGTGTAATTTAATTTACAACAAAAAAGATGTTGCAAGGAAACAAGGGGAATAGATTACCTATCATATACAGACACGCACATTCTCAAAGAGGTAAAATTAAGAAGAGGAACCCGCAAGAGAGAAACTGAATTTCGATTAACAGTACAAAATAAAATAAGGACTAATGTCAGTGCAAGAATTGATAATATACAAATGAACATAAAATGTAAGCTATGTGAAAACAGGTGAAATAATTAATCCCATGATAAGTGAATGCAGCAAACTTGCACAAAAGGAATACAAGAGTAGGTATGACTGAGTGGGAAAGGTGAGCCACTGAGAATTCTGCAAGAGATTAAAATTTGATCATGCTGATAAATGGTATATGCACAAAGTAGAACTTTTAGTCTATGGGACTTAAATACCAACAAATCACCCAATCCGAGCCAGAAGACATAGTATTAACGAATAAGAAAATAAGAAGAACTTGTCATTTAGGGGATTTTGCTATTCCAGTGGACCACAGAATGAAAAGAAAAGAAAAGAAAAGAAAAGAAAAGATTAACAAATACCTGGATCTTGCTAGAGAGCTAAAAAGTCGAGGAACATAAAGGTTAGGGTGATACCAAATATAGCTGGAATAATAATAATAATAATAATAATAATAATAATAATAATGCAAAAATTAATAGTATCTTGGAGATTAGTAAGTGTTGGTTATGTGGTGATAGAGATGAAACTGTTAAACACATAAGTGAATGTAGCAAACTAGCATAGAAGTAATAGAAGAACAAGCATGATTGGAAGGGAAAAGTGATGCACTGAGAATTGTGCAAGAAACTGAAATTTCATCATACTATCAAATCATATAAGCACATACCGGAATCTGTCCCTAAAAAGGAAATATAAAAAATTCTCTAAGACTTGGAAATACACTTGGATCACCCAATTCAAACCAGGAGACAAGACCTAGAAAAGAACTTGCTATCTTTTGAATTTTTCTGTACTATCAAGCCAAAAAGTGAAAGTGAAAGAAGGCAAAAAGCTGGACTAATACTTAGACCTTGCTGGAGAGCTGTAAAAGCTTTGGAACATGAAAGTGATGGTGATGCTAATCTTAACTTAAGCCCTTAGAACAGTCCAAAGAACATGGACCAGAGGAAGAGGTAAGACCATTTAGACCACAGCACTGTTAAGATCAGTTAGAAGACGAAGAAGAGTCTTGAGGTGACTCACTGTCACTCAGACTTCAGTGAAAAACCACCAGTTGAATCTGGTGGGAAAAACTCGCTCAGAGTTAAAAAAGTTATTAGAATGATAAGAAGACTTAATAATGAGAGGATTGAATATTTGAGGAGTCTTGAAAACACTTGATCTCAACTCTAGTAACAACCTGATTTGGCAAAATGTGGTTGGGACTGGGGGTGGGGGTGGGGGTTGTTTGGTTTTATGGCATATCAACCTTTGTAGGTTATTTAACGCCAAATCCATTTTTATGGAAATAATCTGTTCTATTGAAAACAGTTCAGTTTAGCATAAGCACACAGTTTAATTGTTAAAAACATTTCCATTTCAAACTATTCAAGCAGATATATGTAATAATTCAGTTAAGTGTAAATACAGTTTTAATGTCGAAAAACAGTTCTATTTGAAATAATTCAGTTAAGCATAAGCACGCAATTTAAGTGTAAGTACGGTTAATTGTCAAAAACGTTTCTATTTCAAGCTATTCAGTTTACTCAATTCATTTTAGCATAAGTATGCTGTTAGTTCTATTTAACCCATAGATAGGGCCCTATCAGGTGCTACCACTCCGGGCCAGAGTGGACCTGGGAGCAATGGCAATGACGGGGTACTCCGCATTCCCCAAAGCTCCATCATTGCTGGAACCTCACCATCAGATTGTTTAGTGTCATATCCAGGACACTTGTTGGGGGGGGGTCTTACCCCTCTGCAGAGAAGCAGTCGGTGTATTCTACAGCCCCAGCCGACTGGGCAATGGTTGGGATTGGTTTAATTGCATATCAACCATTGTAGGTTATTTAATGCCAAATCAATTTTTATACTTACAAACAGTTCTATTTCAACCAATTCAGTTTAGCAGAAGTACTATTTGACCCATAGATAGGACCTTATCAGGTGCTACCACTTCGGGTAAGAGTGGACCTGAGAGCAATGGCAATAAAAGGGTACTCCACATTCCACAAAGCCCCAGCATTACAGGAGCCTCACCATCAGATTGTTTAGTGTCATATCAGGACACTCATTGGGGGAGTCTTACCCCTCTGCAGAGATGCAATCAGTGTATTCTGCAGTCCTAGCCAGCAAAATTTGGAGATCAGAAGAAGAATCAAGACATTACTTTGAAGATCAACCAGAGTACTTTGAAAAGTCCTGGAAACTTGAAGAGACTTGTTGTCACTCAGACTCTTATGAAAAGCCATCAGTTAAAACCTCACAGAGAGTGAAAATTATTGTAGTAGTAGTAGTAATAATAATAGCAGTATTAGTAGATGTAGTAGTAGTAGTAATAGTTGTTGTAAGAGTTGTAGTAGTAGTAGTAGTTGTAGTAGCAGTAGTATTTGTAGAAGTTATACTAGTGGTAGTAGTTATCGTTGTAGTAACAATAGTACTCGTTGTTGTAGTAGTAGTAGTAGCAGCCGTAGTAGTTGTTGTAGAAGTAGTAATCATTGTAGTAGTAGTAGTAGTTGTTGTTAAAGATGTAGAAGTAGTAATCATTGTAGTAGTAGTAGTAGAAGTAGAAGTAGTAATCATTGTAGTTGTAGTAGTAGTAGTAGTAGTAGTGGTAGTCGTTGTAGAAGTAGTAGTAATCATTGTAGTAGTAGAAGTAGTAGTATCAGCAGCTATATCAATAACAACACCAACTCATTAATTTGTGTATTTTTTTTTCTTTAAGTAGAGAACATTTCCTTTATGCCTCAAAGGAAACGCCCTCAAAATGTTTCGAGTTTTTTGATGAATTATCATCATCAGTATTATCATCATCATTATTTGTAGTCGTAGTATCATAATCATCATCATCATCAATAGTAGTAGTAGTAGTATCGTTATTATTAGTATTATTATCATCATCATTAGTATCATCATTATAGTTATTAGTAGTGTCATTAACATCGTCAATCATTATTATAATTATTATTTCATTCCTTGTGATTTCCCCAACCCCTGGCGTCTGAGTGACAGCAAGTCTCTTTAGGTCTGACCAATCCTGTAGCGGAAGAAAATTTCGTATTTTGGTTTGGCGCGCAACTTAATTCGACGCCTGTGTTGTTGGACGTGCGAGGGATTGTGTTCGCCGTAGTTTAGCGAAAGTCTTGTTTGCCGTTGGAGGAAATAAACTTTGGAGTCACCGTGAATTTCGTGTGTCCGGTGGTTTGGGGGAGAGGCGTGCGTGTCTCCATTAATGTTGCCCAGAGGTGAAATGAGAGCTAGGTGCCGGGAGCGGGATTAGGCATCGCATTGACATAGCCAATTTTGGGGGGACATAAAGTTGTTCCTGTGTGTGGCGTATTGAATGTATCTAATTCATATTCAACTGGGATTCCTTGGTCTAAGAGAAAATAGACGCAAGGAATCCATAAATTAGATAGGTTTCCTCATGTGTCCATGCTGCTGCTGCAGCTATTGAAGAACCGCCAGTGAGACGTCTGCACTGGACGGCGTTGTTCAGCCAAAGAGACTGTGTTTGACAGCTTACCCAATTTCTGCTGCCCGGAAAGAAGTTCCGGATTGAATAGGATAAGTCATCCTGATTGGGTGAAATTAAGCGTCGAATTAATTTGCGCGCCAAACCAAAATACGAAATTTCCTTCCTCAACAATCCCAACAATCCTGAAGTTTGGATGGTCTTGATTCTTTCCATCATTTCAAAGTCTTCTAATCCCTTTTCAATCTTTTAGAGGCTGTTCCGTGTGTGTGCCAGTTGCAATAAGTATCATCGTCACTCTTATGTTCTACAGTTTAGAGAATTTGTTTTTTGTTCTCAAGCAAGGTCCAAGTATTTGTCAATCTTTTCACTTTCTGTTATTTCTACTCTGTGGTCCGCCTGAACAGCAAAATCTACTAAACAGCAAATTCTTTTTTTCTTGTTAATTTTATTATCATTTTACTCTGAGCAAGTTTTTCACCACAGCGTTTGCTGACGGTCTTTCACTGGAGTCTGGTTGATAGTGTTTCTCCTTAAGTCTCCAGGACTCGTCTAAGTATTCTGACTGATCTTAACAATGCTATAGTTTGGATGATCTCGATTCGTCCTCGAAATTCCAACTCTTCCAGCTCTCCATTCCAAGCCTTTGGGGGCCGTTCCCAATACGCTAATCGCAATAAGTATCGCCGTCACCCTCATGTTCCACAACTTTCTCAGTTTTCTGGAAAGGTCTTTTTTCGCTTTCTTTGTTTTTCACACTGAGGTCCGCTGGAACGACAAAATCCTCTCTATAGCCAGTCCTTTTCCTTTTCTTTTTCTTTCTTTTTTTCTCTTTCTTTTTCTAATTATCACTGGGTCTGGTCTTCTGGACAGGATTTAGTGATCCGTCTGTATCTCAAAATCTTAGAGAATTTTATGTGTTTCCTTCTCCAGGACAGATTCTGGTTTGTGCGTGTGTGGAGGACTTGATACCTTCCGTAGTTAACAGGAGTTACTTTCATGTTTAGCTTCCACAAATACAACACAAAATTTTACAAGGACGTAAACAAATGGAATGTGTCAACAACAAACATTAAGAAACAAGCAATTTAATAATTATAACAAACAGGATAAAAATAATTAAAATACAATGTTCATTTTATGTGCGTGCGTGTGTATGTAGAAAATACAGCTCTGGTCAGTTCAATAAAAATGATTTGTTTGCCCGTGTGTGCGTGTGTATATGTTGGGAAAAGTCTATTGAATCAATGTGTCCAGAGTTGGCTGAAGTAAAGAGGATAAAAATTAACTTTACTTACATACACGTGTATGTGTGTGTCTACATATGTGAGGGACCGTAACTATGGGCCTTTTATTTTTTATGATCTTTGACGATAACGTGTCACGTCCAGTAGTCGGCAAAAGAACGTCGCTTGTTTCTTCGCTTTGTGTCTTGTTTGTGATGCCTTCAACTGTCTGTCATCCTTGCCTCTGGTAGTAGAATGCCTTTTTTAATTAAATTCTTCGTTGTTTATACTTTTTGGGGAAACTAAAGTGGTTCAAAAACAGGATTTTGTTTAGTTTTTTGCGGGTCCTAAAATTCAAGCAGGCGGGCATTTCGTGTAATTACTGATTTATTTTGGAGCCTAAATATTTTTCGGTTAATAAGTTTCTGGGCTGAATTTTCTAGAATGTTCTTATTCTGTTTTTAGCTGATTGGTTTAAAAATATAAAAGTGTAACTTCAATGTCAATGTGATTTTTGATCCGACATTTCTAGAAAGTTCTTATCTATGTTTTTTGGGTTGATTATTCTAAGGCTAAAAAAATGTGTATTCTATACATGTACCATTTGGTAGTATGGTCAAATTTTAATTTCTTGCACAATTCCCTGTGGATTACCTGTCCTACCCAGTCGTGTCTAGTCTTATATTCTTTTAGCGCTAGTCTGCTATGTTCACTAAGTGATTAATCGTTTCGTAAATTTATCTATTTATTCAATTATCTATTTTAAACGTGGTGAATATAATATCCGAGTATTTCCACTAATTATCTTCTCACTCACATTTTACTTCACTCCTACGAAGTAAGGGGTGGGTGGGTTGACCAAAATGTATGAAAGACGACATCACTGAATGAACTGAAACCTTACACCCAGGACCAGGTGCTTTTTTTCTCTTTGTGTTCTCGTTCTTGGATAATTGCGCTTTTTTTTCTATTCTACTCAGTGCGTGTTACGGGATATACATGTGTCTTGTCCTAATTTACTGGTTTGACACAAAATGACGTATAATACTAAAGCTGAGGTCCCATTTTGACGTCTTGCCCTGTCGGGCTTAGAATATGTTGACTATCCCTGCAGAGGAGTAAGACTCCTCCACCGCCATCAAAAAGGTCAGTCCTGGGTATGATACTAAACTGCATCTGATGGTGAGGTTCCAGTTTTGGAGATTTGGGTAGTATGACGTATTCCTTTATTGCGATTACTCCCAGAGTCACTCTAACCGGGAGTGGTAGTATTTGTTAGGGTCACATATATGGGTCAGATAGACGCGTTTAAAAATTGTTAGTATTCGTTAGGAATACTTGATCCCATATAACTGTGAGCTAAAAACTTTTTAAAACTATACAAAAATTTTAAATACAAGCGTTCAATGTACACAGTTCTCTAATCTCTAAGCATAAAATAACACAAGATAGTTTGAAGGGCCATTAAAATTAGTCAATGAATCAGTTAACCAATCATTGAAGCTATTACTGTTTAATAAGTATTGATTGAACTCATACAAATATAACTCTTGAGGAAACAACAACACAAAAAATGTAAATACGAATGTACAAAGATCGTGATTCCCTAACCATTGACATCAGATGCAGTTTAGTGTGAAATCCAGGACACCTCTTTTTTTTGGGGGGGGAGTGGGGGTCTTGCCCTTCTGCAGGGGTTACAGTTTGCGTATTCAAAGGTCGGCTGACTGGGAAACCAAAAATAGATTTCTAGAAATGTCACGTGACACCCCACTTGACATTCCGTCAAACACCAAACGGACACGCCCATTCTTTAATGGAGAGAATTGTTCTTTGTTTTACAACAGTTAAGCTCACAGGCCGAGATAGTCTGATTCCCCCAGAGTTACCCATACTTCTGGCCTTATGGAACAACTCAGTTTGATAAATAAACACTAACTTCATAAAAGATCCAAGATAACTAAATGTCTACAGCATTTAGGAAAGAATTTCTTTTTGCATTCATACACTTGAATATCAATATCATCATTATCATCAAGGCGTACCGATAGAACGCTTGCTATATGTCCCTATCGCCCCTCCCTACCCCCAGTAAGTCCTCTTGCCAGTGCCTGCACAGAACTAATGAATGTAAATCTTTGTTGGTCAGTACTGGTGTTTCCATGTGGACGAATCGCTTATGAATTCGTCCTTACTTCTTTAGCACTGCTTTTCATGTCTTGCTCGTCTTACTTTGATGGTTTGTGTGATGAGTGGTAAGTGGCCATACAGCTTCTGTTTTGTAGGGTGCTGCTTCTAGGATTTATTCAAAACTGCACGCAACATTCTTGTGTAGTTCTGACCTAGGTTTTTCCCCAAGCGTTTCGTCTGACGGTTTGGTTTCTTTATTTAATGGCACATCAACCTTCGTGGGTTATTCAGTGTCAAAGTCATATTCATAGAAGAACAGTAGTGGTACTATTTAACTCATAGTTGGGAGTATAAGGAGGTTCATAACTTTTCGAAGGGGCATTAGTTCGAAAATGAATGTTATAGCGTGACTGGAGTTTGAACTTGCTTACAAAATTGTCGCACCCTAGCACATTAACCGCAACACCACAGTGACTCTACCAGCGTTTCATTATAGTCCAAGTAGTGCAGCCATACAGTCGTACTAACATGGCTACAGTTTGGAAGAATTTCCCCTTTTTTTTCTTTTTTTTTTTTAGTCAGGAAGAAATTACGTTTTCAGGAGTGATAATATATATATATATATAAACTTATTTGAATTCAGTGCAAAGTAAAACAAAACTTTATTTTGAATAATTGAGGAAAATATTTGACTTGAACTAAAACTGACTTAAAAAAAAGAAAAAAAAAAAGAAAAAAAAAGCAGAAAATATCAATCTTTCAAAAGGGTGGCTTCCGAATCGGTCAGACTCTGCTTACTGGAAAAAATCAATGGTATTTGTCCAGGATAGATCACCAAAGTAAGTCTGTTATTTCTGCGGTCACGTAAAAGAAAAAAAAATAAGGAGAAATGTACTTCTTATATCCACTAACAATATAAAAGAGAAAATTTCCGTAATTTGAATCATTTTTGGTTTGGTTTTCTTTGGTTTGGGTTCTTTGTTTAAAGGTATATCAACCTTCGTGGGTTACTTAATGCCAAATCCATCCTTGTAGAAGAACAGCAGTGGTACAATTTAACCCCCCTAACTGCGGGGGATAAGGGGGTTCATACATTCTCTAAGGGTATAAGTCCAATAGTGAACGTAATAATGCGACTGAATTGGTTTTGTTTGGTTTCTTTGTTCAATGGCATATCAACCTTTGTAGGTTATCTAATGCCAATGCCATCCTTATAGAAAAACAGAAGTGGTGCTATTCAACCAATAGCAGGGAAGATAAGAGAGTTCCTACTTTTCCAAAGAGTATTAGATCGAAAGTGAACACAAGAGAACGACTGGAGTTCGAACTTGCTTACTACGATGTTTATAGGACTTTACACTCCTATAATTTAATTTGGGCGGTATGCCACTTGTTCCCACAAAGATGGAGAACGCTCACATATTCAGTCTCGGGAAACGATTGGCCAGGAGGACCAAGTGACATGCTTAAAACTACGTCCGCGCGTAAATTCTTGTCCTGCGTTTGGAGCCTATTACAAGACGCGTATTTTCTATAAATACGTCGTCTTCAAACACCCTTTCTCTCTTCTACACAAATTCTTCGCAGCAGCAACACACTCCCTCCAGTGTGAATCAACAGGAGAGAAAAGCAACAACATGGATGGGCCCCGCAGACATTCAAAATATACATTGACTCTGAGACGCTTTCCAGTCTCAGAGAAACTGCCCGTTTCTAATCATAAATAAAGGACATTTTAAACATGTAATTCTTTTGTAGCTTAGTTGTGTTAGACACACACACACACACACACACACACACACACAAACTCACACTATTATTTTGTTAGTAGAGTTAGTAATATTGTTTATGTATCAATGTAAGTTTTATTGTTGTAGAATATAAATTTGTTTTTGTTCGTCGCCTTGTTTTAAATGTTCTTTTTGTCCGCGCCGTTTTACAACCTTTATTCGTTTCATTCGTTTCATATCTTTTACTCATTTGTTTCATTGGCTTCCTTCATTTACTACTTTATCCATGCGCCTATATTATGCCTATATTATGCCTATTCTACCTTTTTTCTAAACACTCTACAACAAAACTCAACATTAAACTTGTGGGGTACCATAAATACTTTCACTCACATCCTACTACATGTTACACGTTAGCCACTACGCCAAGGAGACTGTAGGGGTGACTGAAAGTGTTTTTGGTACCCGACAATTTTTAGTTTAGAATAAAGATGGAATAGGGCATAATATAGGCACATGGATAAAGTGTTAAATGAAGGAAACCAATGAAATAAATGAGTGAAGATATGAAACAAATAAAAGTTGTAAAACGGCGCGGACAAAATGAACATTTAAAACAAGGCGACGAACAAAAACAAATTTATGTACTATCATAATAAAACTTACATTGATACATAAAAGAAATTACTAACTCTACTAACAAAATAATAGTGTGTGTATATGTGTGAGTTTGTGTGTGTGTGTGTGTGTGTAACACAACTAAGCTATAAAAGAATTACATGTTTAAAATGTCCTTTTTTATGATTAGAAACGGGCAGTGTCTCGGAGACTGGAAAGCGTCTCATAGTCATTGTATATGAATGTCTGCGAGACCCATCCATGTTGCCTTTCACTCCTGTTGATTCACGCTGGAGGTGGTGTGTTGCTGCTGCGAAGAAATTTGGTAAAAGAGAACAAGGGTGTTTGAAAACGACGTATTTATAGAAAATACGCGTCTTGTTGGTGGCTCAAAAACGCAGGACAAGAATTTACGCGCGGACGTAGTTTTAAGCCTGTCACGTGGTCCTCCTGGCCAATGGTTTCCCGAGACTGAATATGTGAGCGTCCGCCATCTTTGTGGGAACAAGTGGCATACCGCCCAAAATAATTTATAGGAGTGTAAAGTCCTATAAGACCCTTCCATTGCTTTGGTTTTGTTTTAATGAACTGTTGCAGTTAATTTTTAAGAATACAACTGGACCATCGCCCATAATTTAATGGTTGAGAGAGGGAAAGACTAAAGAATATAGCCCTTAGTTGAATTCTAGCTTGTTAAAGACGTACTTTGGAGATTTAACTGTCTACTTAAAAAAAAGCAAATCATTGAAAATTAATCTTATCTTGATGGGGATATAAGTATTACATATTTTTTACATCACCGAAGAAATAATGTAAATTTTCATCAAATGAAATATTTACCTTTTCATAGATTGATCACATAGAAATACAAATAGATCGTTGACTATAATCCGACATCTTCTTATTGGTCGGAGGAGGGAAAAACTAAAGCAATATAATCGATAGTTGAATTGTAGCTATTTGAAGATGTACTTTAGGGATTTAACGGCATAATTTTTCAAAATAAGCTACTGACTGAAAATTTATCTTATCTTGATGGTAAATATAAGCATTACATTATTTATTTATTTTTACATCACCACAGTATATTAGGAAGCCGAACTTTTACCTAGTTTCGGACAAAGAACTCAGTCAAAAAAGAAATCGCAACTATCTCAGCCACACACACACACACGCACAGATTTCAAGCAAATAAATAAAATAATATTTACTTTTCATGGATTGACCACAAAAAGTACAAATCGACCATAGGCCATAACTCGACACCTTCTTCGTGGTTGGGGGAAGGAAATACTTAAGCAATATAGCCGATAATTGAATTGAAGTCGAAGATATACTTTAAAGAATTAATTGTACATTTTTTTTTTAGAAAAAGCAAATGACTGAAAATTAGTCTTATCTTGATGAATAGAAATATTACATTCCTAAACAAACAAATGAAATAATATTTACCTTTTTATAAGATTGATCGTACAAGAAGCATATTTTCAGCTTTTCCGTGATATCATTTCTGGATTCACTGCCACTAGTATCCTTGAAAAGTGTCTTGGCATAGTCAAATTTTCCACCACACCCCCAGTATCCTCTTTCACATACCCCAAAACTTTTCACTCTTTCTAATGACCTGAGATAGATGGGTAGGCAAGTGAGTAAATAAGTGAGTGGGTTGGTAGCGGAGTCAGCCTCTATCACCCTGTTTCCTGGTACAATAAACCCCCAGCCAACAAATACAACATAAAAACAAACTGCAACACGATTACAAAAGAAAAAAATTCCTTCACCTTCTACCTTGACAATATAATTGCGTCCACATGTTATTTTAGCTGAAGAAGACTTTCAAATTCTTAACAAACAACGACGGACGAAAGATTTCGTCTTTTTGTTTGTTTTTTTATAGCTTTTTTTTTTTAAATTAAAAGTTCTTGAAAATTTTTTTCTTAATTTTTGTATGTTGAACAATTAATGAACTTTTAACTCAGCAAAATGCTACTTAATCTATCTATCTATCTATCTATCTCAGTCTGCTCGTATCTATCTATCTATCTATGGTGGGTATAAGGCACTGAAGATACTATTTACCAACCCCTCCGCGCGGGCAGGATATGACACAAGGTCAATTTTTAAGCGGAGTTTAACAGGTTTGAATTCAGAGTTTTCCTTCTCCTAGACTAGTGGCCTAACCAAGGGTGAAGAATCTAGTCTGTCCTACTATTTACCCATAGCTGGAGGGAGAATAATTGGATTCATACCTTTCCCAAGGGTATTGGTGCTATGTGAAATGCAATCAGTCTCGTCCAGGATTTGAACTCGTGTCGCCGTGTCCATTTCCTAAGACGATAACGACTACACCACGGGCACCTCCATTTTAACAGGTTTTGAATTCAGAGTTTTCCTTCTCCTAGACTAGTTGCCTCACCAAGGCTGAAGAACCTAGTCCGTCCTACTATTTACCCATAGCTGGAGGGAGAATAAGGGGGTTCATACCTTTCCCAAGGGTATTTGCCCTAAAGTGAACGTAATAGCGCGACTGGAGTACGAACTCGCGTACTACGATTCCGCAGTTCATCGCTTTAACCATTACACCACGAGGACACTGAAGATAGATTGTTGGTTATTTTTTTCGTTTCCTAAGTTGTGGTTAGTGGATTGTTGGTAGAAGTTGTTGGTCGTTGGTGTAGGTTTTGGTTAAATTTGGGTTTAACTTATCTGATTCCATTTGTTCTTCTTCTTATCCCATTAAACTTGTTGGCATCTTCTTTGTTGAAGGCTGCAAAAGAATTACTGAGGGAAGGAAGGAAAGAGACAAAGATACCCTTTAACTCAAAACTTATTGGGTTTAACGACTAATCTTTGGGGTGGGATTCTTCCTGAAGCCAATATAAAGAGTTGTGTATCCCAGAGAAGGTGTTAGAATATATTTGTCATTTCCGGTGATGGTGAGTTTGAATTTAGTGGTTATGTCCTGTGGGTGTTTTTAGTAATATATGTCAGGCCGCCAGACCCGATCATCTCATATGTTCACCACTAGCAGCCAAGTCCAAAAGAGTCTTTTCAGTCTGAGGAGTACCAATGAAGTGAGGCAGAGTTTCTCATTAGCTTCTGGGAACCACTACCTTTTTAAATTTATTCTATTTTATTTTATCATATTACTGGGAACCACAGAGTAAATCTCCCTCCCAAATAAGATTACCTGTTGGTCGTGGGTGGCAACTTGTAATGCTTGAGATCAGGATCCTGGTGCCAAAGCAGACTTTGACTCGGCAACCAAAGTGGTTTGTTGATGTGCAATGCTCCACTTCAATCCTTACTAGACTAGACATGTGGTCAGAGAGGCCCAATCTAATCAACCAGCTGGTTATGTCAGGCCCAAGCACCTATATGATCATTCCAACTGTATTCTTTCAGTTGCTCTTGCAGAAAACAAGTACCCAACCCAATCTTATCTTAAAGCGGCTAGAAGGCAGTGACTGAAGCTTAAGTGGGGTGGGATAACAATGCTTGAAACTATTTAATTGTGTGGAAACACATGATGAATATTAAATAGAATTTTCAGGATGAAATAGCAATAGTTGAAACCATTTAACTATGTGCAGAAAAACAATGAATTTTAAATAGAATTATCAGGATGAGATGGTAATTGTTGAAACTATTTGTTGGAATTCGTTCATAATGCTCGTTAGCAGTGAGTAAATACTCGTTTGCGTAAAAAGCAATGCTACGACTTGAGGCGAGATTATATGGACATTGGGGCATTCCATTGCTCTCAAGTAGCTAAGTCCATCTTCTGGACGGTGATTGGTTGCTGGTCCAGTGAATGGGTATATTAGTGTGTGTATAGACTGGCTTGCTTAATATGTTACAGGTTCGGTATTGGATTACCGTCCATTTTACTTTTTGTCTCCCAGCTGGGGCGGTTGAACCAGTAAATGTTGTTCTTGTTTATTCTGCACGTTAGAGTAGTGACTACTACACTATTTAACTGTGTGTCAACAAATGAGCTCAGACAACTCTTTTAAAGATGAAGTTACCACCAAATATTCACTTATACTTCATATATATATTTAAAGATGGTTGTTGTAGGTCCAAAGAAAAAATAAGGATATATTTAAAATAAGATGGTCCACGGAGAGATTTGTATTTTTTGAATTTATTTATTTTGTTCTTACATACGTGTTATATACATGCATTACATATGTGTTATATATATGTATGTTTCCAGCTTGTTGCTTTCATCAGAGAACATGTGTGGTACAAGGCCTTTTAAATGGGGTACTCAATGAGACTTGAACTCACTCCTGTTTCATATATATATATATATATAAACAGGATTTACCATTAAATAAACCATAAGGGTTAATGTGTCATCAAACCAAATAACCAAACCAATATCTATTGGTCTCAGTTTGTTCATATCTATCTATCGATTGATTATTTATATGAGTATATTCTTTAAGTAAAAGTGAGTAAAGTTGGCAACTGTAGTCAAGGGTGACCCAAAGGCTTCCTTTTCATTAGCTACAACACCGAGGTGTAGGGAAGGTGCTACTCCTTTCCCTGGATTGCTCCACTTTACCCTTGATATGTACCTTATAATGCTAAGTGTTATGCAAGGAGGTATCAAGTACCATTTTTAGGGTCTTTGGCATGATGCAACCAGGGATTGAACCCTTGTCTCCCGGGCCATTGGCAAACACTCTACCCACTAGACCAATGAGCTGATTCTTTATGTAATTTCTCTTTAAGCCATTCTTTGTGTATCTTCCCATATTTGGTTGATTTTTTTTCCAAGACTCACATTACAATAGATACAAAAAAGACATGAAAATGATGAATGTATGTGGAGTCCCTTAAACAAAAATTTACAATATCTTGCTTCATTTTATTTAAATTGTGTCTTTTCTTTATCGATCTATCTGTGTGTGTCGGGGAAAGAAAATTTTGTATTTTGGTTTGGCACGCAATATAATTTGACACTTAATTTCACCCAATCAGGATGACCTATCCTATTCAGCCCGGATCTTCTTTTCCGGGCAGAAAATTGGGTAAGCTGCCAAACCCAGTCTCTTTAGCTGGACATCGCCGCCCAGTGCAGACGTCTCTCTGGGGGCTCTAGAATAGCAGCAGCAGCATGGACACATGAGGGAACCTATCTAATTTATGGATTCCTGGAAGGAATCCCAGTTGAATATAAATTAGATACATTCAACATGCCTCGCACAGGCACAACTTTATGTCACCCCAAAATTGGCTATGTCAACGCGATGCTTTTATTCCACTCTCGACACCTAGCTATCAATTCACCTCTGGGCCACTTTAATGGAGACAACGCATACTCTCCTCCCCCAAAATACCAGACACATGAAACTCACAGTGACATCCAAAGTTCATTTACTCCAACCGCAACATGGCTTTCATTAACCTACAATGAACACAATCCCTCGCACGTCCGACGACACGCGCTGCCATCTCAACCTTCTCAACTTCTCATAACTCAATTTCATCTCAATACCTTTCCACAAGTCTTGCAGCACCAAAAGCAAACCCAATATTCCATGCTGCAAACAAAACCTATTCCTAAAACACATTTCGACTATTGCCATCTTATTTCATCATCCTTCCTTTATATAACTAACAACAATTAGCGAAAGACCTTACACCCTTAGCGAGGAAACAACACAACGTAAACACACACACATACGTTACAACATTCTCCTCGCTAACCTCAACAATTTCACCACGCTAAAACCTACGGCTAAATCTGTATTTATTTATTTTTTTTCTATCTAAGTCTTAATCCAACTTTATTGCTGCCCTGTCAGTTGGGGTTGTACAATATTCTGACTGCCACTCAGCAGAGAAGTAAGACCTTCAAATTGTGTGTAATGGGTTTGATACTAAACTGCATCTGATGGTGAGGCTCTAGTTTTGGAGCTTTAGGGAGTTTGGTTTACCCCCTTTATTTCCACTACTTTATTTACTACTCCTAAGTCCACTCTGTCTCAGATTGGTGATACCTGTTAGGCTACAATCATCTATCGGTCAAATAGAATTGATCAATCATTTACCAAGCATTATTATTAGTTATTTGAAAATAGATAGTTACTAATGTTAAATAACAATGCTTGAAACCAGTATACGGTGTGCAAAGAAATGGTTAATGTTAAATAGAATTATTAGTGTTTGATAGGAATACTTGAAACCATTTAACTGTGTGCAAACAAATGAGTTCTAACCTTTCATTTAAAAATAAAGTTACCTATAAACTATTTGCTAACAAATATATATATATATATATATATATATATATATATATATATATATATATATATATATATATATATATGAACAGGATTTACCATTAGATAACCCACATATATGCCATAAAACACTGACCAACCAACCATCTATATAGCTATTTATTTATGGAGAAGACCGTGGTGTAATGGTTATCATTGTAGGAAATGGACACGGCAACACAAGTTCAAATCCTGGACCAGGCTAATTGTATTTCACATAGCACTAATACCCTTGGGAAAGGTATGAATCCAATTTTTCTCCCTCCAGCTCTGGGTAAATAGTAGGACAGACTGATTCTTCAGCCTTGGTGAGGCAACTAGTCTAGGAGAAAGAAAACTCTGAATTCAAACCAGTTAAACTCTGCTAAAAAATTGACCTTGTGTCATATCCTGCCTGAGCAGAGGGGTTGGTAAATATATATAGCTGTCTATTTTAATTTGACAGCAGACAATTGTTTAAGAGTTAGATTCTCACTGGGCAGCCAACACTTCAAGTTTTGTGCAAAAATTACGGAATGTAAATTTTAAACTATTCACATCTTTTTAATTTTGAATCTATCAACCAGGAAGTATCTCCTGCTGTGTTGTGGTTAACACGCTGATCTTTTACATTGGAGTAAGCAAGTTTGAACTCAATCATGTTATTACATTCACCAGTTAGACAAATGCCCTTGGGAAACGTATGAACTCTCTTACTTCCAGCTATGCGTTAAATAGTACCACCACTGTTCTTCTATAAAGGTGGCTTTAGCATTTAATAACCCATGAAGGTTGATATGCCATTAAGGAAAGAACCCAAGGTCAAACTTATGTATCAACCAAATTAAGTAAGCTTTCTTCTTTGACGGAGCTGATTTCCACTATACAATGAGTTTTCCTCTCTTTTCTCTCCCTACCAAAGAAACTTGTATGAGATGCTTATTTATAGATGAAGAGGAGGATCAAGTCAGAATTCTTTTCTTTTTTCAGAAAGAAAGATTTTTTTACCAATCAAATTGAAGGTTATAAAATTTATAGTCTTTTCAATCTGTTACAGTACACCTTTTTTTTTTTTTATCTCATTTTACACCAAATTTTGACAAAACAAAAAATATGAACAAAAAGGTTTAGTATTTATTTTTCAAACTAATTTTTATCGTCCACCTCCTCACAAATTAATGGTAATTCACTTCCAGGTAAATTTTTTAGAATAGAAAGAGTTTTTAATATTTTGTGTGTGTACTTAGAACTGTCTAAATATTCTGTTTCATATTTATTGATAAATTTCATTTTAATTTTTTCAAACATTTTTTTTTTAATTCTTATCTTTTAAAGAAAAAATCCTTCTGTTATTTTTCAGGTTCTCATTTTTAAGTATAAACCAACCCAAGAAGTCAGAGAAGTGATGTGAATATGGGATTATAAAAAAAACTTGCTAAGAAAAAAGAGCAATAAATTTATGACAGACAAAATTGGCCAAGAGTAGCAAAGTGTGACTCATTTTATTCTTAATTGGCTGTATGCTATCTTACTACAAACTAACCTTCTACTATCTTACTATGAATAAGCTGAATACTATTTGATTTATAAACACAACACTCATATAATTTTTTTCTATCTCTTCCTCGAATCAAACCCTTAAGCAGCAATTGTTATTATTATTATTCACTCATTAGAGCTTTTCACATCAGCGTTAGCTGATGGTTTTTCACTGGAGTCTGAGAGACAGCAAGTCTCCTCAAGTCTCCAGGACTCTTCTTGGTATTCTGGCCGTTCTCAACACTGCTGTCATTTGGATGGTCTCCACTCGTCCTCTAGTCCCTTTAGCAATCCTTTAGTTACTGTTTCAAACGCACCAATTACCATTGGTATAATTGTCACCTGCATGTTCCACAGTTTTTTCAATTCCCTAGCAAGGTCGAGGTACTTATCCCTCTTTTCACATTCTTTCAGGTTTATTCTGTGGTCAGCCGGGACAGCAAAGTTGACTATTTTGCAAGTTCTCTTTTTTTTGTTGATTATTATTAAATCTGGTCTTCTGGCTGGGATTAGGTGATCTGTTTGTATGTCAAAGTCCCATAGGAGTTTATGCGTGGCATTTTCTAGGACAGGTGCTGGGTTGTGCATACACCATTTGTTAGTATGGTCGAATTTAAGTTTCTTTATCATTATTATCATTATTATTATTATTATTCAATTTTCAGCTTTACTTTCAGTTTTTTACAATCCTTCACCAAGAGTCTTTACCCAAGACCTAGCATGAGGGAAAGTAGTGATTATATGATTTCTATTTATTTATTTATTTATTTATTTTTTGCTGCCTTATTTGGGTGATATTTTTCAATCACATAGATAGTACTCTCTAAAGGAGATAAGTAGTTCAGCAATTTTTTGTATTTCATATTCGCTGAAACTGCCAGGTATCTTGTTGATGTGTTTATCTGTCCCTTTCTTGATCATATCCAGTGCTCCCACTATTACTGGCACTCTGGTAGTTTTAAGGTGCCATATCTTTTCAGTTTATGTTTCCAGGTTTTTGTATTTACTTATTTTATTATACTCTTGGACCGAACTGTTATTATCTATTAGCACTCACATATCAATTAGGAAGCATGATTTTCTTTTAGCAATTAGGACAGCAAAGCCTCTGAGAATAGTAGCTCTTTTTACGACTGTTATTGGTTCTTGTTGGTGTTTATACCATTTTTCTGATTTCAATATTCCAAAGTATATGTATATACTACAAATATTATTATTATTATTATTATTATTATTATTATTATTATTATTATTATTATTATTATTATAAATTTTGACTAGTATTTTCTTTAGTCTTTTAACGTTAGTATACTTCTTTTTTTATCACAACTTGCTTGGATCATCATATCCATTACATTAGTTTTAATTGGTTGGTTGGTTGGTTTCACTGTATATCAACCCTTGTTGGGTTATTTAATGTTAAAGTAAGTAATGATAATAATAATTTGTTTACAATTATAGTTTCAAGTAATTATTCTTAATAAAAATAATGTGTACATAGTTTCAAGTGTTCACATTTTTATTCTTTCAATTCATACTTAATCATATGGTTTTAATTAGTTATTGCTAAGTGATAATAATAGCCATTAGTTCACACACTGTTATATGGTCTCAAAAAACTAATGATAATAATGTAAAAGTAAGTAAAGTTGGCAACCATAGTCGAGGGAAACCAGAAAGCTCCCTTTTCGACAGCTACTACACCAGGGTGTGGGGGAGGGCGCCACTCCTTTCCCTGGATTGCTACACTTTACTCTCGATACATACCTTATATTGCTGAGTGTTAAGCAAGGAGATATCAAGTACTATATTTAAAGTCTTTGGTATAACACAACCTGGGATTGAACCCATGTCTCCCGGACCATTAGTGAACACTCTACCCACCAGACCAATGAGCCAGTCATACTGATGATAATAATCCCTAGTAAACCATGATAGCTTTAAGTAACTATTTTTAATAGAAATTATTTACACACTGTTATATGGTCTCAAAAAACTGATGATAATAATCCCTAGTAAACCATGATAGCTTCAAGTAACTATTTTCAATACAAATTACTTACATCTTTATTGTTATTTCCACAATGTTTCAGCCGATATGTCTGCCAGCCTTCTTCAGGTGTTCATCAAACTCGGGAACCTACATGGAACTTCGAACTACGTCCTTTATTGAATCCACAGGGGTCATCTGTTCTGATTCCATTAGCCATAACTGGGTACAAGTGTTAAGTATTCCTGTATTGTTACTCACCTGCAGTCAGGATTGAACCTGCAACATCCAGATGATTGTCTCCTTAGAAGCTTAGGGAACCAACACCTATAACTGTTATGCTATGTGTCCAGCTAGTTGTGGCTAATGGAATCAGAACAGGCAACCCCTGTGGATTCAATAAAGGACATAGTTCAAATTTCTGTGTAGGTTCCCAAGTTCGACAAGCACCTGAAGAAGGCCGGTGGACATATTGGTCAAAACGTTGTGGAAATAACAATTAAGACGAAGACAATAGTCCGAAAACCCTTAATGATAAAAATCATCATGCTTCGTCTCAGAAATTCAGACAACTCAATTATTTACACACTATTATATGGTTTCAAGTAAGTGATTATTATAATCCTTTGTAAACCACGAGAGTTTCAAGTAACTATTTTTAATACAAATTATTTACATACTGTTATCATTGACCTAATGAGTAGAGTGTTTGCCAATAGTCCAGGAGACCAGGGTTTAATCCCAGACCGAGTCATACCAAAGACTCAAAAAAATGGTACTTGATGTCACCTTGCTTAACACTCAGCATTATAAGGTAAGGATCAAGGGTAAAGTGGAGCAATCCAGGGAATGGAGTGGCACCCTCCCTTACACCCTAGTGTAGTAGCTATTGTAAAGGGAGCCTTTGTGTCATCCTCGACTAAAGTTACCAACTTTACTTTTTCTTTATATGGTCTCAAATAACTGATTATAATAATCCTTAGTTAACCGAGAGAGTGTCAATTGGTTTGTTTGGTTTGTTGGGTTTTATGGCATATCAACCTTTGTAGGTTATTTAATGCCAAATCCATTTTTATGGAAATAATCTGTTCTATTTAAAACAATTCAGTTTACCATAAGTACACAGTTTAATGGTCAAAACATTTCCATTTCTAACTATTCAAGCAGTTGTATGTAACAATTCGGTTAAGTGTAAATACAGTTTTAATGTCGAAAAACAGTTCTATTTTAAATAATTCAGTTAAGTATAAGCACGCAGTTTAAATGTAAGTACGGTTTAATTGTAAAAGTCATTTCTATTTCAAACTATTCAGTTTTACTCAAACAATTCATTTTAGCATAAGTATGCTGTTAATTCTATTTAACCCATAGATAGGGCCTTATCAGGTGCTACCACTCCGGGCCAGAGTGGACGTGGGAGCAATGGCAATGAAGGGGTACTCCGCATTCCCCAAAGCTCCAACATTGCTGGAACCTCACCATCAGATTATTTAGTATCATATCCAGGACACTCGTTAGGGGGGGGTCTTACCCCTCTGCAGAGGTGCAGTCAGTGTATTCTACAGCCCCAGCTGACTGGGCAATACACAGAGTTAAATGTCAAATAGTTCCATTTCAGACAATTCAGTTCAGCATAAGTACACAGTTTAGACGTCAAAAACAGTTCTATTTCGAGCAATTCAGTTCAGCACTAGTACGCAGTTCCAATGTCAAAATAGTTATATTTTAAACAATTCATTTTAGCATAAATACGCAGTTTAAATGCAAAAATCAGTAAAGTGAAAGAAGCACGTAGTTCTATTTAACCCATAGATAGGACCCTTATCAGGTGCTACCACTCCGGGCCAGAGTGGACCTGGGAGTGATGGCAATGAAGGGGTACTCCGCATCCCCCAAAGCTCCAGCATTGCTGGAACCTCACCATCAGATAGTTTAGTGTCATATCCAGGACACTCGTTGGCGGGGGTCTTACCCCTCTGCAGAGAAGCAGTCGGTGTATTCTACAGCCCCAGCCGACTGGGCAAGAGAGTGTCAAGTAACTATATTTAATACAAATTATTTACACACTGTTATATGGTCTCAAATGTTCCCTTGTACTACTAATAATTTATATACAATTGTAGGGTTTAAGAAATTATTCCTATTTAATAATAATGATAACAATTATAATGATAATAATAATAACAATGATAAAATTCATTATGGAAGCCATGAAAAATGACATAAAATTCATCAAGGGAGCCATGAAAAACTGTTCAGTGGAATTAACAGCTGGAGGAAGAACTTTAGTAGAGGTGAAAATCCAGACAGGCATCTTCCAAGGAGATGCACTTTAGCCATTACTATTTGTGATAGCAATTATGCCACTCAGTTACAAGCTTAGAAAGCGCATTGGAGGCTACAAATTTACAAAATCACAGAAAAAGCTTAAACATCTTATGTACATTAATGACATCAAGCTGTTCGCAAAAAATGAAAAAGAATCTGAGACTATGATACAAACAATAATGATATAGGAATGGAATTTGGCATAGAAAAATATGCCATGCTTGTAATGAAAAGTGGAAAAAGAGAAATAATGGAATGGATAGAACTGTCTAATCAAGAAAGAATCAGAACACTTGAAGAACAGGAAAATTACAATAACTGGTATATCTCAGATTGCATTGTTTCAAGTTAAATCATTCTTGATTATATGTCATTTTTCAAAAAGAATATATGGAAAAATAAAAATCAAGTTTAAATCATTTAAGTCCTCCACAAATATTAAAGTCATAATATCACAAGAAAAGCATTAAAAGCACATAAAATCATGTTACTGTACATTGTACAATATATAAGAATTAAAGGATATAAAATCATATTAGAATATGTACATTTATAGTAAATGTTAATATAATCATCATAAATCCTAAAAAGCGAAATATAAAAACATCTATGACTTTGTGTTGTCGTCATATTTAGCGGTCTTTAAGAGCTCATTTTATTTTATAATGTCTTCAAGCAAACCACATTCACAAATAAAGAATCCACGGTGTACTGTTAAGATTGCCAAATTGTAAACATCTACATTTACAAGTATATATGTACATGTATTCATAAATTTAGATAACTTTTTTTCTGTACAATATTAAAAACTAAAATCTATTTGTTTGTAAGCTTAAAATAGATTCTTCTTGACCATATATAATTAAAAATACATTTATAAATAAAATACAAAACTGGGAATGGTTATTTGTGCTTTAACCTACAGACAAGTAAATTCGGGGACAAGTAAATTCAATTTAAGTCGTTTAATGACTTAAGTTGACTCACCTGGAACAAATTACTGATGTAAGGTGTGGTATACCTGTTCTTGGGAAAACAGGAAACAGACACCATTGAACATACTGAGATGAAGGAAGAAATAAGAAAAGAATATCTTATCAAAACCAAGGTTTACAGCAGAAATCTCATCAAAGGGATAAACACCTGGGCAGTCCCCCTTGTAAGATACTTGGGACCTTTCTTAAAATGGACTGGGAAGTAACTCAAACAAATGGACCTGAGGACAAGAAAGTTGATGATGATGCTTAAGACCTTACATCGAAGAGATGAAATAGACTATATGTATCAAGAAAAGAAGGAGGAAGCAGATTCACCAACATTGAAGATAGCATGGATGCATCAATATGAAGACTTGAGGATGTCATTAAAAAGAGGTAAAAAAAAAAACTAATAACAGTGGCCACTAATGTTGTATAGCCACATAATACATATGCAACCATACACATATTTAACACAATAATAATGATGAACGGACACAGTTCTTTAGAAAAATATACCTCTCACTTTATTCGAAAGGGTTGTGTGTGAGAGGGAGTTGGAGACTGAACAAAGACTGCAACATATTGACCTAATCAGCTCCTCCGTACATAGCAGTATGTCTTTCTCGTTTTGGGCTGCTCAACCGGAGGCCAGGGGCCCAGCTCTCTGCTGAGAGCTGGTTCTCACTGCTTGATCCGGAACACTGCTTCAAAACTCTGATCTCCAACTGCAACTGCTCAATCGGGGGCCTGAGGGCCCCCTCTGCTGGGTGCTGGTTCTCTCTACCGCATCTTATCTCTAACTGACTGACTTCCTGTCTTCACCCGGGTTATATAATTGTTTGACGTCCACCTTCTTCTTGTGAGCATCACAAATCACATTCAATTTAACCTGTCCACGGTCAAGGTTATATCCTGATATTACTCGATCGGATGCACCTGTTATTTACACAGGTGCATTTCCTATTTTGACAGCTTGGCCAGGTCAGAGGTCAATATACAACACTAACAGCAATGACAACATAAGGAAAAACAGAACAACAACAAAAATGAAGAAATAGAAATAGAAAGAAAAACAACTGTATGGATATTTCAAGAGACAAACTGGTAAAATCTCACCAGAGAAGAACTTGACATGGCAATGAATACTAAATCTTGAGAGAGAAACTGAATCTCTTCTAAAAGCAGCACAAAACAATGCCATAAGGACCAATGATATTAAAAGCAAAATCAATAATATCCAACAGAATAGCAAGTGTAGATAATTGTTTAGTAGAAATAACTCCAAGACTCATGTGTGACAACGTACGTGTTTTATTGCTGCCATCTTTTTCTGATTGTACCCCAGTAAAAAAGCCCCTTAAGGCATTACCAATATTGGGCCGCTTATGTATATAAGTCGACCAACAATAATGTGGCGATTGATTGAAAACAGTCTATCACATTATTAGCAAATATAGCAATCTAATGCAAAGGAAGAATAAAATTAGATACAACTGAGTGGGAAAGGTGATCCACTGGGAATTGCGCAAGAAATTAAAATTTGACCATACTATCAAATAGTACATGCATAAACCAGAATCTGTCCTGGAGAATGAGACATAAAAATTCTCTGGGATTTTGAGATAGAAACAGGTCACTTAATCCCAGCTAGAAGATCCTACCAACTGTTGATTTTCAAGAAAAAAAGAACAAGTCATCAAGTGGATTTTACTCTCCAGGTGGACCACAGAGTGAAAATAAAAAGAAATCAAAACATATACAAATACTTGGATCTTGCCAGAGAACTGAAAAAGCAGTGGAACATGAAGATGATGGTGTGGGGTGGTTTGTTGAATAATTTACTCCCACAATTTATGGTGGTTCATTATTGAAAAGCAAACGATGTAAATGACAGGGATAAAAGAACATTCAAAACAAAGCAATACAAACAAAAATAAATTTATATATCAACAAGTACATAAAAAGGAAACATTACAAAACATTATGAATATTCTAATATAGCTTGTTAAATATTCCTCTGTGTGTGTGTGTATGTAACTAACATGAATATGAGGGGGTGTCCTCATGGTGTAATGGTTAAAGCGATTGACTGCGGAATCGTAGTACGCGAGTTCGTACTCCAGTCGCGCTATTACATTCACTTTCGGGCAAATACCCTTGGGAAAGGTATGAACCCCCTTATCCTCCCAGCTATGGGTTAAATAGCACCACTACTGTTCTTCTAGGAGAATGGCTTTGGCATTAAATAACCTAAAAAGAGTTGATATGCCATTAAACAAAGAAACCAAACCTAACATGAATATCATGTTGAAAGACTAAATATTAAAGGTGTCCTGTAGAGTATAAATGTATGTTGACTAAATATTTCATGCAAGGTATCAATACACAGAAATATAACAATGTATTCTAGAAGGACGTGTTTTCTCCCATGTTGGTCATTTGTCTCTTTCGGGATTTGACAAAATGTTTGAGGTTGTGTTCGAAACTGGAACAAATCCAGCCAAAAGGGCAGAACAGGAAAGAAAAAGGTTGCAGAGTATATACGCACCAATGTTACGCATATTGAGCTGTGTGTCACAAGCTAGCAAAGCAATGAGAAAAAGAGAGCTATCTCTGGAAGTTCAAATGTAAGAGAAAGAGTGCTGTCTCTGGAAGTCAAAAAGTGAGAGAACGAGTTCTTGGAACTCGTAAGAATATATAATTAATCCTTGTCACGTGGTTAGCTCCAAACACATCATTTATTTTGTGCAGGACAAAATCAAAGTTGCAGACGTAGTTGGGAGCATAAATCACGTGACTTTCCTGACCAATAGGTTCTCGAAACTAATTAGTTTACCAACGTCCACCATCTTTGTTTTGGGATTAATTGAATCAGTATCCAATTTTCTAGAATTTTCTTGTATCATGGCCATTTTAAAAATATAGGTGTGTAAATCCTCTAATGGTAATACCAATTGTAGTTGGTGTGCTTGGAACTGGAAATCAGTGGAAGAATCAAGACCATCTAGACAACAACATTGGTAAAATTGGGTAGAATACTCTGAAGAGTCCTGGAGACGTAAGAAGACATGCTATCCAGTGAAATACCAAGTAAGGTATGGGGAATCTATTAAGCCCCGAAAAGCCCGGTTTATTCCTGTTTTGTAAAAGAATAAACCGTACTCAAACCAGCAGTAGAGAGATGGTTACCACATTTGAAGAAAGGAAGACGAACGACTTATACTTGCAACAAAATTTATAAACAATAACAACAACAATAAACAGGGTTTTACACCAAATGGAATAAACAACGAATGTGTAAGTAACAGTTCATAAAAGAGAGTTCAAGGCAGAGTTCAAGGTTGTAAATAAAGTAAGGTTAGTTGTGAAGGTTGTAAGGTTTTGTAAAGGTGTTTGAAGGTATGTGAAGGGTAAAGTAGGTTTGGTAAAGATTGACGGTAAAGTGGGTTTGATAAGGTTTGTGGGTAAAGTAGTCAGTAGGTAGATAAAGTGGGTAAAGTAGTTGGTGAAGGTTTGGTAAAATGAGTTGGTTAAAGTGGTTGGTTTGCAGATAAAATGCCTGCTGGAACTTAACTGTGTGTGTCCTGTTCCTTTAAACTCTGCACGTGCGTTTGTCGCTCTTGGATTCCGGTGGTGGAAGGTACCAAAAGTATTCCGTCAAGGGGCTGCTACGAAAAGGACCTGTGCTAACAGCCGTGGGAGTGGAACCAAAAGAGAGGGAGTCTCCAGTGGAGCTCCTTTTTATGATAGACGCCACGTGACCCCAAGGGGCTGCTGCTGATTGGTGAAACAGGATCACGAGTTCCTTACCAAAATTTCTACAAGGCTAGTGTGAAAAACTTGCACTGAATGAAAAAGTAGTACTAGTTGTAGTAGTAGTATGGAAGGTAAATACTAAAGAAATATGACTGATGGTTGAATTATTGCTAATTCATAACATACTATCCAGGAAAAAAAAGAAAAGAAAAGAAAATGAAGGAAATGAGTAAAACCCACTCTTTTTTGGTGCCTCTATTTAATGGCAAATCAACCTTTTTGGGTTATTTAATGCTTAATCCATCCTTTTTGAACAGCAGTGATACTATTAACCCATAGTTGGGGGATATGGGGATTCATGCCTTTGGCTAGGGCATTAATCTGAAAGTGAACATAATAGAGTAACTAAAATTTGAATTTGCTAACTTTGGCACCACAGTCCAGCCCTTGAGCTATTACTTCCCTGAACGTAAGTTTTACATTTCTATAAAATGTTTTTGTAAATGACCACAGAAATAACAGAAATTTTGATCTGTGGGCTATTCTAGACTAACACTGATTTTTTTTCACCATGTAGCACAGAAGAGTGCAACTACAATGGCCTTTTGCCCAGTCGGCTAGGGCTGTAGAATACACCGACTGCTTCTCTGGGCGTTCTGGATATGACACTAACCAATCTGATGGTGAGGTTCCAGCAATGTTGGAGCTTTGGGGAATGCGGAGTACCCCTTCATTACCATCGCTCCCAGGTCCACTCTGGCCCAGAGTGGTAGCACCTGATAAGGGCCCTATCTATGGGTTAAATAGAACTAACAGCATTCTTATGCTAAACTGAATTGTTTGAGTAAACTGAATAGCTTGAAATAGAACTGTTTTGACAATTAAACCGTACTTACATTTAAACTGCATGCTTATGCTTAACTCAATTATTTCAAATAGAACTGTTTTTGACATTAAAATTGTATTTACACTTAACTGAATTGTTACATATAACTTCTTGAATAGTTTGAAATAAATGTTTTTGACAATTAAACTGTGTACTTATGCTAAACTGAATTGTTTTAGATAGAACAGATTATTTACATAAAAATGGATTTGGCGTTAAATAACCTACAAAGGTTGATATGCCATAAAACCCAACAAACCAACCAACAAACCAACTACAATGGCCTTGAGTCACACTCAACCAAACTTGATATTTCTTAAGATTTATTTAATTTAGTCTAGCTCACAGATTGTCTACAATAGTTATTTTAAAGAAGTGATCACTCATCTAAGAAGTGAAAAGCTTGTCGTTACTTAACTAACACCAGGGTTCTTGACGAGAACCGGAATTTTAAGCATGACTTAAGCACCTCACCTGGTATAATGGTTAACAAGCTAGATTAACAGACCATTTTTAGTGAGTTCGATTCTCACTTAGTGCCTTATACTCATGCCTTCTTACCGCAACTAAGCTAAGCTTAGAGTAACTTGCTATTTACTAATCTTTATTTACAGTATTTGCAGTTCGTAAGTGGTCACCCACCTAAGTAGTAAGTAGACTCGACATTGCTTAACTTGATCGTACGTCAGACTGGAAACAAATTCTGTTATACCCTAATTCTAGAATAGTTATTTACTAAACATAGTTGTTGCACAAATTTGGAAGTATGGAGTATTCTGTGAGGATCGAACTCGGTATCAATGATCTGCTGATACAGCTTGCTAACCATTACACCACGTGAGGGGTTCACTCTTATTCTAGAATAGAAGAATATTAGAACGGAGCCTCGTTTCTATTCCAGAATACCGGTGCATGCCCAGACATGAAACGTTTATTTGCCGCCATTTTCGAAGATTTTTTTTTTGTGGGTCGATGAGGCGAAAGCTTTGATTGAAATAGAGTTTTAAAGAAATATTTTTGAATTAATGAAATTACATCATGCCACGAGAAATGATTACTCTCCAACTGGGCCAATGTGGCAACCAGAGTGAGTCGATAATCTTCTGTTTTTTGTCAAATTTTATTTTTTTGCATTTATATTATCCAATGTTTACTACGGTCAAACACACCCGTCTTTTTTTTTTTTTTAGTTTGGTAAAAAGTCTTCCAAAATTAAACATTATTTTGTTTCATTATTTTCCTTAATGAATTTAATTCTTTTTCAATTATGTGTTTTTATTAATTAACATTTAATATATTTTAATATAATCTTTTAGTTTATTTAATTTTGACATAAATTTGGTTTCAATAAGTTTTTTTTTGTCACCTTAGTAAAGTTTTTTTTTTTTTTTCTTTTTTTGGTGATATTAAATTTTTTTCTGTGATTTAATTAATCAAAGTATTAAATAAGTCATTTAGATAATTTTTTTATTCTTTCTAACTTGTTCAAAACAAATTACTCTAAAATTAAATCTGAATAATTATTAAAACCCGGGAGAAACAAATTTTTTAAAAGTTAGAAAAAGGAAAATATAACTAAATTTATCTCTATTATCTGTAGAATTATATATTAATTATTGTGTTATATTTTTATTTTTATTTGAAATATAACTTTTTTTTGATAAGAGGATATTTGTATTAAACTTGAAAAAGTTTGGTTGCTTCATCCCGTCATCTTCATCAGATGTGTTTTATTAACTCCCATCTTTTATTATATCCATAAAAAAAAACAACAAAAACTTCCTTATCTACGCAATTTCCTTGTGTTTAAATCTCAACTATAATTATTTAACAAATATTTCCATAGTACAAACACATATTTTATTTTGTAATTGTATTGATGATAAAAATAATAAACCTATCTACTTTATTCACGCTGAAAATACAACCAATTTAAAATCAACTATTAATCAATAACTAAAAATAAAATTCAACTATTTATTAGTAAATAATAATTACTTAAAATTTATTGAATTTTTTCGGTAGTTTTTATTTTTTTTTAAATATTTGCAATAACGTTCATACAATTGTTGCTGAAAAAACAACATTTCCTTGATAATCATGAAATCGTGAAAAGTTTACTTTAGTTTTTACTTTAGTTTGGCACAAGGCCAGAAGTATGGGGCACCGAATGAGAATCGAACTTGTTAACCATTACACTTTGTAAAATTTCTTTGTATTATTACGGTTGTTGTCGAAAATAAAAATGTCTATTGTTACTATATTTATGTATATAATTGTATATATATATATTTATCTCAATCTCAGTCTCCGTTTTTTTACCTCTCTCAACATTTGTGTTTATTCATATCTAGCATCTATCTCAATCTCTCTTTGTTCGTTCACATCTAGCATCTCTCTAAGTTTCTTCATATATATATATATATATATATATATGTATGTAAACAGACTTATTAAGATAGTATCAATGGAAGTAAATAATGGAAACGAAGGTTCATTAAAACTGAAACGTTTAACGTCGACTTTCTTTCTAATAAATTCATCAATTTTAGATTATATTGTTTTTCAAATTTTCTCCAGATATTATTTATATAAATCTCTTTATATCTATGTATATGTTTATGTAGCTTAATCTGTGCCTCTCTCTCATTATTTTAGTTTGTATCTCTTTGTAACTGTTTTTTCATCTCGCTTTTTCTCTTTTTTTTATCACAGTCAATTCAGCATCTATCTATCTATCTATCTATCTATCTATCTATCTATCTATCTCAGTCTGTACCTATCTATCTATCTGTTTCAGTCTGTTCATATATATCTATCTCAGACTGTTTTTCTCACTCTCAAGATTTTAGTTTGTTTATATTTATCTCATTGTAACCCTATTCATCTCTCATTTCTTCTTCCTATCTCAGTCTATTCAACATCTATCAACACTATGTGAGGTGCCTCTTAATGACCACGGGGTCAGGTATGATTTTTGCGGTACTAAAACATCACCGGTGGCATATGGCTATCAGGTCTGAAACTGAAATTGGAGAGATGAGTTCAAGCAGGCTTGTTTACTTCTCCATCGTCCTGATGCCCTTGAGAAAGGCATGTGTCCATATCCCTACTCCAATATTAATTATAGGTTGGGCAGAACAACTGGTTGGCAGAAGATAACAATTACTCAAGAAAACAAAATAGAAATAAAAAAAACCCAAAAAACAGCAATTTCGGTTCACTGCAACACCTTTTACTATAGATGTGGTGAGATAAAAAAAAAAACAAAACAAACACACCTCTAACCACTACTCACTCAGTATTCCCTAGTTATATCTCCTGATATCACAAGACATTTATTCCCTTGTTATATCTCCTGATATCACAAGACTTTTATTCCCTTGTTATATCTCCTGATATCACAAGACTTTTATTCCCTTGTTATATCTCCTGATATCGCAAGACTTTTATTCCCTTGTTATATCTCCTGATATCACAAGACTTTTATTCCCTTGTTATATCTCCTGATATCACAAGACTTTTATTCCCTTGTAATATCTCTTGATATCACAACACTTTTATTCCCTAGTTTTATCTGCTGATATCGCAAGACTTTTATTCCCTAGTTATATCTGCTGATATCGCAAGACTTTTATTCCCTAGTTATATCTGCTGATATCGCAAGACTTTTATTCCCTAGTTATATCTGCTGATATCGCAAGACTTTTATTCCCAAGTTATATCTGCTGATATCGCAAGACTTGTATTCCCTTGTTATATCTCCTGATATCACAAGACTTGTATTCCCTTGTTATATCTCCTGATATCACAAGACTTGTATTCCCTTGTTATATCTCCTGATATCACAAGACTTGTATTCCCTTGTTATATCTCCTGATATCACAAGACTTTTATTGACACTCTGGTACAGTTTCAAAATTTGAAAATTCTTTAATCTTTGAAAATAGGTGATTATATGTAACTAATTTTCTGGGAATGGTTACATTTGTTTTCTTGGGTTTCTGGTATATCAAACTTTATGGGTTATTTAATGCCAAAGTCATTCTTGTAGAGCAGTAGTGGTATTATTTAACTGTAAATTGGGAGGAATAAGGGGGTTTATACCTCTCCTAAGAGTATTAGTCTGAAAGTGAATGTTATAGCATGGCTGGGGTTTGAACTCACTTACTATGACATTATAGTCTAGTGTGTTAGCCACTACACCACGGGGACTGTTCCCTTTTTACAGTTTGAATTAATTTGCTTTAAAAAATGTCTTAACACTCTCTTTCATTTCTGTTATCAACTGCCAAAATTGTCAAATCACCACACACTTTAAAATGAATCATGATTACAAAATAAATTCATTTACTTATTTATTAGCAGTTTGATCTCTGATGATTTTCATTTACCTGAACAATAAAGTTTGCATAGTTAGGTGTATTTTTTGTATAAGCAGCCATTTGTGACATGATTTGTGCTGTTTTAGGTCATTAATATTACCTTCACTTATGAATATGCTAATGTAAAAAAAAACAAATGGCAGTTTGAAGTCAACAACCATTGGGAGTAAACCAGAATGAGAATGACACTTGATTGGAGCACACTGAGTAGACTTATTTGAGAGAGTGAAGAAATGAACATTGTTAACAATGGAACCAAACTTAATTCTGAAGAAGGAAAATGAGTTCTATATACTTTTGGCATTGTCTGCTGCAAAGTAACAAGCCTATTGGTATTGCTTGCTGCAAGGTAACGAGCCTTTCGGCATTGCTTGCTGCAAAGTAACAAGCCTTTCGGCATTGTTTGTATGCTGTAGGAGTATAAATCATGTGACTTAAAGGAAAGAAAAATGCAAAATTGGAAAGTTTGAGCAAATTGTCCAGGTTTTGTTGTTAGCAAAGAAGTTTGAAGAAGGAAACAACTTCAGTGTTCAACTGCAGTCATTTGCTTTATTTTCGTTTTACTAAACACAGTTAATTTTAAAAAATACAAATCGGCCATAGCTTCACACAGTTGTTGAGGGAAAGACTAAAGCAATATAATCAATAATTGAATTGTAGTTAGTTGAAGATGTACTTTAGGAATTCAACGGTCTAACTGAAAAGAAAAATGACTGAAAATTAGTCTTATCTTGATGTTGAATATAAGTATTATATTTTTTATTCTACATGACAAGGTGATTAAAAGAATTAGAAAAGGCTCCTGGAAAATAAGACAATTGATAAAATATAAGCACACGTTAAGCTCTAATAACCTTCATAATTGAACTAGCAAAGAAATGAATACCATAAGAGAGTTTTTAATTAAGAAAGCAAAGAAATTAACCTTAAGACTTATAAAATTCCATTGCTTAATTACACCATTAATAGTGCAACAAGATATATTGATTGTAATTCAGTTGAAGAAGCAGACAAATGACATAAACACACCTAGTTACCACAATCAGCTTGCCCTATGAGACAGTGGCCTAGTGGATAAGAGGGTTAAATTATATCGAGTTTTCTGATAGTTGTGAGTTCAATCCTTTTGTTGGGTAATGGATAAAAAGTTATTGTTTTATTTATTCGTGTGTGTGTGTGTGTATATAAAATGAGTAATTTCCTTGATTTTAATTAAAATCTTAAATTTCATTACTTCAAGGGATATAGTTTCGAGGTAATTTGGTTTGGACTAAACCTCTCATTAAAACTAGCTATATGGTTAAATAGTTACTTAGTTGATACAGTATGAATATATCCAAACTTCTATTTCAATAAGACTTTGTGATGAAGAGAGGAATATGGTAGACAAAATGAAAAGGAGTGGGTGGAGAATCAAAGTGGAATCAATTATATCATCATCAAGTTATGCTGATAGCACAATATCTCTTGATTCTCTCTCTCCATCCATCCCTATTGTTCATTGCTTCTGGCAGGTCTTCTAGACTGCATCCGGTGTCTGCACATCTTAAGTAATCATTAAATTATCTGATTTGCATTGAATTCTATACTCTTATAACAACTAGTTTATCTTTGAAAGATATTTAATTATAGCATTAAAATTTTTCTATATTGTCAAAAATAATTTTTATATTTTTCTGAAAAATTGGACAAAATTTTTTACTTAATATTTGTTATATTTTCAGTTGGAATGGAATTTTGGAAGCAGTTATGTGCAGAGCATGGCATCAGTCCAGGTATTTTAAAAGATTTTAAAAAAATTTTTTTTTTTTTTTTTTTTTTTTTTTTTAAATTTATTTACAAGGGTGAATCAAAGGTTTTGCAGTAATTTGGTAAAATGAGGCACATTTTGGCAGCTTTGGGTGCTTTAGCTGAGGTTGTGAAGGTGAGGAACTACACTGGATTGTGAGAAGCTGAATTCACCTGATACTCTTAAGAGTTCTACTGTACTATGATCGATTGTATCTTCACCTTTTATACGACAAATGGTTTTGATTGCTTCTGCAGCATTATTGCTCAGTTCAAACTTGTAAAACATAAATTCCTGAATTAGACTACATTGCATGTTCATCTGTATGACTTTTAATCATACATAGAATGAAGCTATGTACAACGTGTCAGCACACCAACTACCATGATACAATCAACCACAGCTTGAACTGCTTTGGTCACATGATATATGCACTGCAAACTAGCATGCACTAAAATATTGCAAAACGTTAGACTCACCTGAGTATTTTTACTTCTTATTTGGTTTGTTGTTACATTTTATTGATTTTTTTTTATTTTTATGTAAGTTTATTTTGCTTTATTTTATTATTATTATTTTTATTATACTCCTTGCAAGTTTTTCAGCCCAGTTTTAACTGGTGTTTTTTCACTGAAGTCTAAGTGACAGCAATTCTCCTCAAGTTGTCTCCAGGATTCTTCTTAGTATTCTAACAGATTTTAACAGTGCTGTGGTCTGGATGGTCTTGATTCTTCTGATCTGCAGTTCTCCCAGTCTCTTTTCCAGCCCTATGGAGCTGTTCAAAAGCCCCTAGTGACAAGTTATTATTATTTTACTCCTTACAAGTTTTTCACTCCAGCTCTAACTGATTGTGGAAGATCCTTTTGGGTGTTCCTTGACAATTTAACCTGCTAAATGATTCAACCCATGTAGCGTATATTCTCTCAAGATTAGATTAAGAATTTGCAGCTTTGGGTTGAAACCATAAAAGCTACAAGTCAGCTCCGCAAGGAAGATAAAAAAGCAAAAATTCTGAGAATAAATTGATTGGTTCTTGTGACGGAAATCGTGAAAACAGAGAGGGGGCATACCTTTTAAGCAGCCTCGCATGTGCGTCGTATGTTGTATGTTGGCTTTAAGAAAGCTGGTAATTAACTATATGTATTCTTGTGAGAAGACAAACATACAAAACTAATAAAGAAGTATTGTGTGTAAAATAAAGCAAGTGTTCACATTTATTTTCATGCAATTATAAACCTATGTATACATTTTTACAATTGTGGCGGAAATCGTGAAAATGGAGAGGGGGGGGCTTACCTTTTAAGCGGCCTCACGTGTGCGTCATTTAAACAGACCGGGAAACAAAGAAATTTAAGATGGCGCCCGCGACTTTTTATAACCATCTGATCTCGTAAATAATTCTATTCACCACTATTCATTCATTTGTACTGTAAAATGGTTACAAGTATTGCTATGCAATACAAATAATTCTTTTTAGGCACAGTGTCAAAGAGTTTCAAGAATTGCTATTTAACACTAATAATTCAATTCCACGTAACTCATTCGTTTAACACAGACCATTGGCAAACACTCAAACCATTATACCAACGGGCCAAAGGGTCAAATAGTTGGCATTTTGTGGCGGAAATTGTGAAAATGGAGAAGGGGGCTTACCTTTTAAGCGGCCTTGCGTGTGCGTCATTCAAACAGGCTGGGAAACAAAGAAATTCAAGATGGCGCCCGCGACTTTTTATAACCATCTGATCTCGTAAAGTCGCACAAATCATCACTGCTCGGATGCAAATGAGATGGTCTCCGACTGAATAAAAGCGGATCGCTTTGAGAATGCAGAGTGTTGATACGAGGATTGTTGGATTCGGTTGTTGTTTTTCTGCTAATGTGACGTACGGAGAATAGAAAGGAGTTTCGCTGAACTAACAGAGGCTGCTTTGAAAGTGAATGCAGGAATCAATTTCACATTGTCATTTGCACCTACTCTTACCACCAAACTGATATTTGAAAATCCAGGGAGCAGTGATATCATACTACAGTTCTTCATTTTTTCTTCTGTTGGGAATGGACTTGGGTGTTGATTCCTTAGTATCGCAATCATAGATGGCTGGCAAAATCTTTTGCCCTATTCTGTCTAACAGTCAACTCACACATCTAACTTCTTTTTGTGATCAACCCCAATGGACAGGAGTTGGGGCCAGCAAGGCAGCACAACCAGCACTGTCTATCTCCGGATTTCTTCCTTGAATGTAGATGGTCCATTGGCTTAATCAGTTGAGTGTTTGCCAATGGTCTGGGAGACCAGGATTCAATCCCAGTTTAAGTCATAACAAAGACTCAAAAAATGGTACTTGGTGCAACCTTGCTTAACACTTAGCACTATAAGGTAAGGATCAAGGGTAAAGTGAAGCAATCCAGGGAAGGGAGTTGCGCCTTCCCCTATATCTTTGTGTAGTTGACGACTTTACTTACAACTTACTTGGTACCATGGAACCTCCCCTACACACACATGGACTTTCCAAAAAAACACAGTACAAAATGATATTTCTTACTGAACTGATCATTCTACCACCAAAGACCTCTATTTATGATGGCCATTAAAAACCCATTCAAGCCCATATCAAGAAATCCATTTCTTTTTATTTTATCACCTCTTAAAATCTGAACTTTACTACTTGTTTTCATTCTTCCTTTGATATCACACAATACCTTTGTCTACACACACTTGTATCCATATACATATGCATGCATATACTCATATAGACCTGTTTGCTTCTATGTGCATATAAATTATTACACCTATGTGCATCCAGGAGAGTTTATAATGTCACATATATGATTCTTTGATGTTGATTTGGTTTATCTGGTATGCATAAAGGAATTTAATTCCCCTATGAATATATTCTTCAACATTCAAACTGACCATGTTTTTTTGTTTCCAATCTTTTCTTTAGAGGGTATTCTGGAGAATTTTGCAACTGAAGGAGTTGACCGAAAAGATGTATTTTTCTACCAGGTAAATGAATTTAACTCTTCTAAAACCTCTGATATATATTTTCTTTCTATGATAACCATTCTTGAAGCTGAATTTTTGATAGTAGAAGAATTTGTAGCTTAAGATTTAAAAACTACCTCTTAAAAATGTGTTTTTTATTTATTTATTATTCTTTTTTTTTTATGAGTTTTGCTGGGTTTCAGATTGCTTATAGTTCATGCTGTTACTAAATGGTCACCCATCTAAGTACTGAACAGTTTCATCTGGCACAGAGGTCCTTTGGTTGTTTACACTATCTGCTGTTACTAAGTGGTCACCCATCTTAATAGGCTAATCTTTGCTTCTTGGAATAAAAAGCAAGAATTATAGGATGATGTAAAACCAGTCATAAAATAAGTAGTAATGAAGGTTTTCTTTTATGGTCTTATCAACTTTTTATAGGTTATTTCATGCCAAGTCTTGTTTATGTATATTTATATATATATATAAATATATATCAAATATATACAAATTGTAAATGCATATTTTGTAGTTTAACAAGTCAGTGCTCACTTTTTTGCACACTGCTAAAATAGTTTCAAGTATCACTGTCTAACACTAGTACTTCTATCTAATATTAGTAATTTGCTTTCACATAGTTAAGTGATTGCGAATCAACCTCCTATCAAAGATGAAAGCTGATATATTTTCAATACGAAAATATATCAGCTTTCATCTTTGATAGGAGCTTGATTCTTTTCAGAAAGTTCAATATTTTGTTAGTGTCTATTTTTCTAAATTGTTCATTCATGTTGTCAACATTATAAAACCTTCATCAAATGTTGATTAGTTTTATACATTTGATCAAGATGTATAGTGTACTGGTTTCAATATGGCCATTTAGGGGGAGACTCATCTTTTAGAATGAAGGAATAAGTTAAACTAGTATGTCCAATGTGTAGCTGAGTAAGAGTGGGTTTTTTTTTTCTCTTCTGGTATTATTAAGATCCAGCTTCTTTTCTTTTAAAATGGTCTGTACTTGGAAGAGCTTGTTGTGGGGATTTTTCTTCCATAATTGTTGCCATTTCTTTGTAATTATTTTGCCTGATTTTTGGTTTAAGGTCAGTATAAAGTATTTTTTTTTCTTTTCTTTTTTTTATCGAATACCATATTGAGTACAGCTTTAGCTAATGAATCTGCTTTATCATTTCCCTGGATTTCTATGTGGTTTAGGATCCAGCAGAATATCACCTTTTTTGTCTGTGGTTTATAGAGTTGAGTTTGTTCAGAAGCTTGGCAATGAAGAGATTATCAAGTTTTGTGTTTTTAAGAGATTGTAGAATGGAGATGGAATCTGAATGAATGATAAACTTTTCCTCATTGCTTGTTGAAGCTAGTTTAAGTGCCAAATTTATTGCACAGATTTTGGTAGAAAATATGGAGGCCTCTTTTGAGAGGCATTTTTTCAAGGTTTTCTTTTAGAGAACTGCTCCACATCTGGTTCCATTGTTGCTTTTGGAGCCATCCAAGAAAATGTATAAGTGACTGGGATATCTCTCCTGAATGTTGTTTAGTTTCTCTTGGTAGTTTAGGGGATGAGTTTTATTTTTAGGAAGCTTGTTTAAATCAAGGATAACCACAGGTTGCTTTAGTAGCCAGGGAGGAGAGCTTCATTGTATGGAATCATGAATGTTTGTGAGTGAGATGTCTGTGTCTTCCAGTATGTGTTTCATGCGAAGACTGAATATTTTTATGGTCTTTTCTCTGCTCAAATAGGTTTTGCTGTTTGGGATTGAAAGTGCAGTCATAAGCCGGATTGGATGGTAGTGATTTCAGTTTACTGTAGTATTGTAGACCTAATTTTGTGAATCTGAGTTTTAGGGGTGGTTTGTAGGCTTCAGAATAAAGGCTCTCCACTGGAGATGTTCTAAAAGCCCCTAAGACAAGTCTCAATCTGTCATAGTGGACTGTAATGATTTGTGGTAGGATTTTCTGGCTGCCCCATTTATGAAACAGCCATAGTCAATTTTTGAGCAGATAAAAATTTTATATAATTTCAGCAAGGTGTGCTCGTCTGCATCCCAGTATTTGTGGGCGATTACGCAAAGGCGTTTTAATGTTTTACTACATTTCTTTTTTGAAGTATTGAATGTGTGGAATGAAAGAAAGCTTTTTATCAAAAATAATACCGAGGAATTTGTACTGGTCAATGACTGGAATTTCTGATCCGTCCAGATTTAGTGTAGGGTTGTTGTGCATTTTTCTTTATTGACAAAAATGCCCACACTAAGTTTTTGTTTTGAAAATTTAAAAGCCATTTGTTTATTTTGTTGATGCCCTGTTGCAGTTCACGTTCTGCTGTACGTATAGATTTAGATGTAGATTCGCTTCGGTTTCTTTGTTTAATAGCATATCAACCTTTGTAGGTTATTTAATGCCAAAGCCATTCTCCTAGAAGAACAGTAGTGGTACTATTTAACCCATAGCTGGGAGGATAAGGGGGTTCATACCTTTCCCAAGGGTATTTGCCCGAAAGTGAACATAATAGCGCGACTGGAGTACGAACTCGCTTACTACGATTCCGCAGTCCATCGCTTTAACCATTACACCATGAGGACACCCCCCTTTTAGATGTAGAGGTGATGCAGAAGTCATCAACTAACAAATACTGATCAACTCCAGGATTCAGGCAACTGGTGATGCTATTGATTTTTATGTTGAAGACCGTTATTGATAGTATACTCCCCGAAAGGACTCCCTTTTTTTTGATTTTGGATGTTTGATAGGGTTGAGCCAATATGGACTCAGAATTTCTTGTCTGAAAGAAAAGCTTTTATAAAGTTTGGAAGTCTGCCTTTCAATCCCATGTGGTGTAGGTCGTTCATGATACCATATCTCCAAGTCGTCTCGTATGCCTTCTCTAGGTCAAAGAATATTGTTACGAGATGTTTTTGTATAATTGCCTCTCGTATGGAGATTTTTAATCTGACCACATGATCCATTGTTGATCTTTGGCTCCTAAAGCCGCATTGGTAATTGGTAAAAAGATTATTGGATTCTATGAACCAAACTAGCCTTTTATTGACCATTTGTTCCATGGCACAGGCAGCTTGTTAAGTCTATTGGGTAATAGTTTGATGTGTCAAGATTATTCTTTCCTTGTTTAGGTATTGGGATGATGGTAGCTAGTTTCTATGATTCTGGGAGTTTCCTATTTTTTCTGAATGTCGTTTAATGCAATAAGGAGGTATTCTAAAGATTTTGGAGGTAATTTTCTGAGAAATTCATAATGAATTTCATCTGGGCCAACTGCAGTGTTGTTGAATTTTTGGATGGCTTCTTTTAATTCTGATAATGGAAAGAGTCTGTTGTAGCTTTCAGTGTTGTCCGATTTAAAATTAAATTTTTGTTTTTCTTTCTCGCCTTTGTATTAGTGAAATTCTGTGTTGTGGGGGAGAAATTTGCTGAAAAGGTTTCAGTTTGTGTGTTGGCAATATTTTTTATATTGGTGAATTAAGTATTATCTTTAATGAGGTGTCTCACAGCAGTAGACTGGTTTTTGCCAGAAATTTTGCGGATCATTTTCAAGACTGTGTTTGTTTCGGTGGACGAATTAAGTTTATTTACATAATTTTCCCAACTGATCTTTTTAGCTTCTCTAATGGTTTTCCTTGCTTTTGCTCAGAGTAGTTTAAAAGTCTTTAGGTTGCTTGTTAAGGGTTCTTTTTTTTTAATTTATGGAAGGCAGCATTTCTTGGGCACTCATTGTTAAACCAGGGTGAGTTACATCTGTTTGAGGGTGATGTTTTTGGTTTAGTTTCATTTGCTATTGCAATTACTGTTTCAGTAAAATGCTTTATTAGAACTGTGCTGTTTGGGTCTTGAACCAGTCTTCTATTGCATAAGTTTTTAAATTGTTGCCAGTCGTCCTTATTTGTTTTCAGGCAGGGAGGTCTGTTGTTGACATGGATAGGTTGGATGATTTTCAGTATTATGGGGAAGTGATCACTGCCGGAAGGATTGTCATGGACCTTCCATGTGTAATCCATGTAGCTTGAAGGATCAGATAGTATGATGATAGCTGAGTAGGAGCTGGTAGATGGGTTGAGACGATTTGGAGATTTGTAATTTAAGATACAGAGATTGTTGCTATTGATCACCTTCTCCAGATCTGTGCCCTTTTTGTTGGTTTTCAGGCATCCCCATATAGTATTGTGACTGTTAAGGTCACCTAGTAATATGTGGGGTTTAAGAATTTGTTCTATTAGTTTAAGTTTTTGGTCATTTATGGGATCATGTGGAGGTATATAAATGGAGCAGATATTTACTGGTTTGTAAAGTGTAGTTTTGACAGCAATCACTTGGAGTTCACTGTCAATGTTGATTTGCTGTTGGGGTATGTCTCTCTTAATGAGGATAGAGACACCTCCAGATGCTGTGTGTCCATCTTTGTATCGGTGATTATATGACTAAAAGTGTTTTATGTTCAACTGGTTCTTATCTTTGAGGAATGTTTCTTGAAGACATACTACTTCAGGGTTATATTTATTTAGGAATAGTAGCAGTTCTTCATAATTAGCTCTAATTCCTCTACAGTTCCATTGTATTATTTTGTTTGATATTTTTTATTGTATTTAATCTGGGCAGTTCTACCGAGTTATTTGGTGGTTCATTATTAGTCCTTTGCTCTGGGCTGTTTGTTGGTTTATTCTTTTGTGTTTTGGGTTTAGTTAATTTGGGTTGGGAGCTCTCTGGTTCCATCTTTTCTAATATTCTGAATTTATTCATTATTTCTATAGTTTCAGAATTTTGTATTTTTTGTTTTGTGGTAGGTTTTTGTTTATCTTGGAATGTTTTTTATTTAGAGTGGTGTCTGTAGATTTGAGAGGTTGTATTGGGGATCTTTTATCTTTTGGTCTTGTTTTGCTGGGAGATTTTTTAGTAGAGCTTTTTATCAGTCGCATGAGCGGTGGTATAGTTGTTTTCTCCTCTAGATCGATTTTCTCCATGGAGGTCTGTGTTTAGGCGGATGATGTTTCTGAAGCTCTGGTGGTGAAATTTTTTTTCAAATTTAAGCAAGGCTTTTATCTCATTGATAAAACTTTCCCAGTCGCCTGGCTCCAGCTGAATTAAAGTTTTCACAATCTCTTTATTTCTTGTGTGGAGCTTTTCTTCTTTGGACTATGTGAGAATAAGCAGGGGTTTTAGACCCTGCTACGATCTTCCGTGCTTCATGATAAGGAATGTCGTTTTTGTGTTTTATTGCTAGGATTTCCTTCTAGTTTCCAACTGTCGCAAGATCTTGCGTAGACTGAATGGTCACCACCACAGTTGGCACATTTATTTGGAAGTTCACATTCATTAATGTGGTGATCAGTGTCTTGTTGACCCCATTTCCCACACACTTCTCCGGGAGGGTGTCCTCATGGTGTAATGCTTAAAGCGCTGGCTTGTGGAATTTTAGTTAGCAAGTTCAAACTCCAGTCATGCTATTTATTATATTCACTTTCGGATAAATACCCTTGGGAAAGGTATGAACCCCCTCTATCCTCCCAGCTATGGGTTAAATAGCATCACTGCTGTTCTTCTAGAAGGATGGCTCTAGCATTAAATAACCCATGAAGGTTGATATGCCATTAAACAAAGAAATCAAAGCCAAAGAAACTACACACTTCTCATCCTCATGTCTTCATGATGGCCGTATTTTTGGCATTTATAACATCTTGAGATTTTGTACGTATTGTTCAACCCTATCCATAGTATAACCCGCTTTTATTTTTTTTCTGGTATTTTTGGAGTGTTGAAGGCCATTATATATGTGTTGGTTTCTATCATCTTGCCCCTCTTTTTTATGGATACTCTTTTAACATCCGTCACCCCTTACTTTTTAAGTTCCCTTTTGATTTCTTCAATTGTACAGAGCAAGAGTCCTTTGCTTTGCACAACCCCCTTACTTACGTTGATGGATTTGTGAGGGTAGGTTTTGATAGGAATGGTCATTTTCAGCAGGAAATCCGCATATTTTTCCACCTCTACAAGCAGTTTCATTTTTTAATTTTTTTACAGATATTGGCATTAAGTTGCTTGATATGACTTTTTCTATTATGAATGGAGATAGATTTGTTATGGGTGAGCTTGTAGATTCGATCACTATGAATCTTGGAAAAGGTGATTCAGCTTTGTTATCCAAAGAAGAATTTAATTATAAAAGGTTTCATTTGAATTTTTTGTTTGAGAAAGCTATATGTATTATTTGTTTTTCACTGGTCCTATGCTCCACTACAGAGTCCAGCTTGTGTTGGGAATGTACCAAGGGGGAAACCCATTCACCCTGGTTGAGACAGGGATACATTACCTGTATACTCATGTTAAGAGCAAGATTCTGAGCCTCTACCAAATTCTTGTTTTTGTAACTCAACAATCTAATGGTCAAAATGTCCTCTCCTCTTGACACAAGTGACCCTCAATCTCCACCGTCTAGCACTCTTAAAATAAAGGGTTGGGCATTTTTCCACAAGAGCAGATTGGATAATACATTTGAGAGAAAATAAACATACATATACTAGGTAGGGCATGACGGGACCAGCTGATTGATTAGATTGGGCCTAATCTGACTGCCCGTCAGACCAAGTCAAAGTGGTGTGTTGCAAATCATTAACTACTCTGTTGCCAGATCAATATCTGCTCAATCACCAGGATTCCATCCTAGTGCCTTATGGGTTGTCACCCACAACCAACAGGTGGCCTTATTGGAGGAGTCTTACCTCTCTGCAGAGGTACAGTTGGTGTATTCTACAGCCCGAGCAGACAGGGTGATAGTAATAAAGAGTGTATATAGCCAGAGGATTGTGATAAAAAGCAACAATAATAAGATGCAGTAAAACTAGTGATAAAAAATAGTAATATGGAAGAGTGTATTGACCTAGATTATTGGGATAATGATCAACTATGACCTTAAAATTCAAGTTCTTCATGATTCTTTAAAAAGAAAATATTTTGATTTGGTTGTTTATGATTTATTTACTCCAGGCAGATGATGAACATTACATTCCTCGAGCTGTTTTGTTGGATCTTGAACCCAGGGTCATCCACACAATTATGACATCTCCATATGCTAAATTATATAACCCTGAAAATGTTTATCTGTCCAAACAAGGTGGCGGTGCTGGTAACAACTGGGCTGTCGGATTCTCACAGGTAAGAAAGAGATATTTTTGTCTACTTGTTTACTGATTTTTACCTGTCTTGATTTCATTTTAAGCTAGTCTCATATTTTTGGAGAAAGCTTTTATGAACTTCTTGACAACATTAAAAATATTTTGTGGTTTTAGTAACCAAATATAATCAGTGTGCTGAAGTACCTGTATGAATTTATTCAATCCTTCTGCCATGTTCTGGTCAATTGACCTTGTACGGTCAATTTTTAAGGGCAGTACAACTGGTTTGAATTAAAGAGTTTTCCTTCTCCTAGGCCAGTTGTCTAAATTTGAGTTGCCAATCCATTTCCTATGAATTACACTAAGAACTCCTTCTGAAGTACCTGTGACAGTTTCCAAGTGTTTCATCACTTATAAAAAATCTAGTGGGTCTGGGACCAGCTATCCCCTACCTAGAGAGCAGAAGTCCAGTAATCAAAGAGAATAAACCTAATATATTTTACTGTCTCTCCAATTCATGATTGTTCTGTCAGACCTAGGTTCATTGTCTCTGCAAACAGCTAAGACCCCCTCCAAAAAAGGGGTATCCTTGGAATGACTCTAAACTGTATCTGATGGCGAGGCTTCTGCTCTGGAGAACTGAGGAGTGTGGAGTACCCCTTCATTGCTATTACTTCCAGTTGTAATTGTTGAAATACAACTGTTTTTACATTTAACTGTATGTAAATGTAAAAAAAAAACTACTTATGCTAAACTGAATTGTTTGAAATAGAACTGTTTTGACATTTAAACTGTACTCATGTTCAACTGAATTGTTTGAAATAGAAATATATCTATATGTATGAAAATGAATTCGGCATTAAATAACCTACAATGGTTGATATGCCATAAAACCAAACATGACAAATAGCTCTTACTATAACTTCACTTGATGAGCTACTTTTTTAACATTTCCATCTGATGTGGACTCTACATAAAACTTGATGGAGTTTATAATTCTAATATTTCTAGGTTTTATATTTGCTCGACCATAATAGCATTGAGCACTTTTTAATGCAAAAACTTTTCTTATTGGCATTTCTTTTATATATATATATATATATATATATATATATATATATATATATATATATATAATTCAAACAGGCTTTGCTAAAGGCCACAGAATATTTTTTCTTGATGATTTTAAAGTGTAGACATTCAAGTCTTGTTTTTTTCTTCTTTTCTTTTTTACATCAGGATCAAGATGATAGAGAAAGTGTCCCAAATAAATAAAACTTACATCAATCACCACAATCAGTAATCCCCTTGAAGATGACCAGTGACATGGTTGAAAATGTTGGAGTAAAAAATATGGGACACTTTCTATCATCCTGATCCTGATGTACAAAAAACAAGACTTGAACGTCTACACTTAAAAATCATAAAGAAAAAATATTCTGTGATCTTTAACAAACCCTGTTTGAATAATAACTTGCTGCCAAAATACACACATATATATATATCTCATTATTTCTTTCAGGGAGAAAGGTTGTATGAAGAAATATTTGACATCATTGATCGAGAAGCTGACGGAAGTGATAGTTTAGAGGTATTTCATTTGATTAATTAAACTATCTTTTTTTTTCGTTTTTTTTTTTTCTTTTTTTTTGTTTGTTTAATTTGAGCAAAAACAACTGAATCTTTGATACTATTTAAAACTATCAGAGTATTTCATAAATAAATACACTTTTTTTTTCTTCCTCCTGAACTCAAAATCTAAAGTCGGAGTCCCTAAGGTAGCCATCATTGTTGTGGATAGCTGGTTCATTGGTGCTGATTTATATTGATTATTTTTTTTTTATTTTTTATTTTTTTTTTTTGTAACAGAATAGCATGTCTATGTTCAGGGAATATCCATTGTAGGGTCGTTGGAGGTGATATCTTAAAGCAGGAGATGAAATTTTTAGGAATCGGGGCTTTAAAGAATGTTATACACTTGTTGACTTGATTTTGATGCTTGCAGCTTAAAAGGAAAGTTAAAGAAGCAACAGAATGAATCTTTTTCTTTCTTTCTGTTTTTTTTTTTCTCACAAGTTTAAAAGTTTTTATTGTTTTCTTACCTCTTAAGTCAGGAGATGACATAGTGTTAATCAAAGTAATCTCACTACAATTTCCATTGGGATCCATTTCTCTCCTCATTTTCTTAGCACCTACAATGCAATGACAAATCTTAATTTCTGATTGACTCACTCTGAATCGTTGGTTGTTTATCTGGCCCTTCATATAGATATGATGACCTCAAATGAACTGTCTCTTGTCATCAGAGGCATGTTTTTGTTTGCAACTTTCTACTGTCACTCAGATGTCGAACTGAGTGGATTCACCGCTACTGTAACAAAGAACCTATTTAACCTTGCGCTACAAAAAGAAAAGATAATTAAATTTTTATGCAACTTACAAAAGAAGATTGAAGTTCAGTGGTAGAGAATTGGGTTGCTCTTTTCTCTCTTTCTCTATATCTGTCTTATTTTTTCTTTTTCTTTTTCTATCTGTGAATTTTTCAGGGTTTTTTTTTGTTTTTGTTTTTTCATATTATTGTGATTTTTTTTTTTTTTTTTTTTTTAATTTAGGGATTTGTTCTTTGCCATTCAATTGCTGGAGGCACAGGATCGGGAATGGGGTCATATATGTTAGAAAAACTGAATGACAGGTGAGTCAAGTTTGAAAAATATTTTAATCAGTGATTCTTTTAGTGTGTTTTTTAGATCATAAGTTGATTTCATAGATGAAAAACTTGAATTTCTATTTTGGAGTCTACTGTTCAGTTATTGATTTTTGGTGGTGGTGGTGTAGGAAGTTCAAATGCTGATTTTGATGATGGTGTTGTAGGATGTTCAAATGGTGATTTTGATGGTGGTGGTGTTGTAGGATGTTCAAATGGTGATTTTGATGGTGGTGGTGTTGTAGGATGTTCAAATGGTGATTTTTGATGGTGGTGGTGGTGTAGGATGTTCAAATGCTGATTTTGATGGTGGTGGTGGTGTAGGATGTTTAAATGCTGATTTTAGAGAATTTATTATATACTATCAAATATGGTAAACACTTTGGATGTCATATTTGTTTAATTTTCCTTTCATCAATCAAATTCTTATTTTGGTGTCAACTGCACATGAAGATATCAATATCAACTGCACATGAAGAGCAGTAGCAACGTAATGTATGAAGTTTATAGAAATTGACTGAACGCATTTGATTTTTATCCCTTGGAGACTTTTTTCTTTTTCATTAAATTCTTTGGCATTTTTTTTTTTGTTTTTTTATTAGATTTCCAAAGAAACTAATCCAAACTTACTCAGTGTTCCCAAATCTTGATGAAATTTCCGATGTTGTTGTGCAACCATATAATTCTCTATTGACTTTAAAGAGACTCACCCAAAATGCTGATTGTGTGGTAAGTTTTGTCTTTTTTTCTGTCAAATTTTTTTCTTCAAGAAAGATTTGTGATTTAGTAAGTCATTAATAGTTGTGTGCATGCGTGTGTGTGTGTGTGTGTGTGAGAGAGAGGGTATTTTTTTTTTTTTTTCATGTAAACCGAAAAAAGTAATTGCTATATGAAAAATTGTACATTTTTAATTCTTAGGGATTTTTTATTGTACGGACACATTTTAATTTCTTAGCTTCTTTTTATTGTAATCTACTTACGATGATAGATTTTTAGAGGGTAAAAAATAGATAAATCAAACGAAAGCATTGTTGATTGATAACTTGTAAACTGATTTTTTAAACAAATACTTTTCATATTTTTTTTTTAACAAAATATATTAATTTTTAATAATTCTAATTCATGAAATTAAAAAAAAGAAGAGTACTAAACTATTTATAGAATAAACAAATACTTTTTATTTGAATTAATAAACACAATTTTCTACCTAGAAATAAAGACATTTTTATTCTGAACTTCTTTTTATTGTTACATTTTCATAGAAAATAAATGAATACATTTTTTTATCACTGTAACTTAACAAGAACTGAATTAAAATTGTCATATTTAAAAAAAAAAAAAAAAAAAAAAAAAATGTCTGAGGAAAAATAAAATCATGATAATATTTCAAATCACATGTAAGTTTAGAGTTACAGTTCCTAAAATTGTAGCGAGAGGAATCACGCACGCGGCAGCTCAAAGCGTGCACGAATATGTCTGGCATGTAAAATGAGATTAGGGAGAGAGAAACGGGCGATTGAGGAGATCGAACTCACATCCTCCCGATTGTGAATCGTGTTTTATGTCAGGACTACCTACGCACTGGTGTGCATGTAAATTACCACATTGTGTGATTAACCCAGATGTGGCATTTTGGTATCATTATTTAAGTTCTGCCTGAATGCACCAAGAAGGGGGCGTTCAGAGTCTTGGTGATGTACAACAAGAGATGAGCTTGGATGTAGGACTGCTAAAGATTATTGCAGGCAAAAAGGAATTCATAGGAAGAAGCTAAGAGTATTGTTATTTTCAGCATAGAAATTCGGCTACCCACCTTTTATTAAGAAGAAGACGACGACACAGCAACAGCGCTTGAAATTGATTCTACGTGTTCAGGCATACTATCCACCTCCCTCTTTCAAAAATAAAATAATATTATAATACATGAATTCTTAGATTCTGTTATTCTTAAATTTTTAGAAGGTACTATTTACCAACCCCTCCGCTCGGGCAGGATATGACACAAGGTCGATTTTTAAGCGGAGTTTAACAGGTTTGAATTCAGAGTTTTCCTTCTCCTAGACTAGTTGCCTCACCAAGGCTGAAGAACCTAGTCCGTCCTACTATTTACCCATAGCTGGAGGGAGAATAAGGGGGTTCATACCTTTCCCAAGGGTATTTGCCCGAAAGTGAACGTAATAGCGCGACTGTAGTACGAAATTTTTAGAAGGTAAATTAAAATTTGAATTAAAACTAAAAAAATTAAAAATTGTTCTATAACTGAGCACTAATTGTTGAAGATAAAAATTTATTAAAAAACCAAAAAATTAAAAAATCATGAAAATGTTTTAAACTTTTCACCAGAAAAGGGTTACATATTTTTTATATATTATTTGATATGCAAATTAAAAAAGAAAAAAAACAATTCATAAAATAAAAGAACTTTTTATTTGAATTAATAGGCAAACTCTTTCAACAAAAAATAAAGACACATTTTTAATTCTTAGCATACTCCTTTCTTCTCTCATTAACGTTCCTAAAATCTCTTTAGTTTGGTCATTGATCAGATACTTCTGCTAGTTTATACCTGCTTTAATGGAAATCTAAACCTTTGATATGCAAAATTCAATTTGCTGTAATCTCTTTCCACAATAAAATTGTTATGACACTTCAAGAAAAAATACAGTAAATTTGAGGAAAAACAACAGTCGGAAAGATGAAAATCACCCAGAATCAGCAGCAACAGCTGTATACTTATCTTCAAACCTGGGGAGCAAAGTAATAGTTACTGACTGCTGGACTCTAAATGTTTTTCGATATTTTGTTGCTGCTCTGTGTGTGTGTGTATTATTATTTACGTACATATATATATATACATATACACACACACACCTTGGTGTAGTGGCTGTTGAAGAATGACCGTTTGGGTTGCCCTCAACGACAGTCACAAAATTTACTTTATATATATGTCGTTGAGGGCAACCCAAACGGTCATTCTTCAACAGCCACTACACCAAGGTGTTGGGGAGAGTATCACTCCATTCCCTGGATTGCTATACTTTACCCTTGATATGTACCTTGTAATGCTGAGTGTTAAGCAAGGAGGCATCAAGAACCAATTTTTTAATCTTTGGTATGACTCGAAATGAGATTGAACCCTGGTCTCCTGGACCATTGGCAAACACTATTCATTAGGCCTATATATATATATATATATATATATATATACATACACACACACACACACACACACACACACACTCTCTCTCTCTCTTTACCAAACAAAATATTTGGCCATCCTCAAAAATTTTTATTCCTCATCCTAAAAGGGTTATTTTTAATGAAACAAGTTCAGCACCACAATGTTTTTATTTATCATACTAAATACAAGTCTTCCTCAGTAACTTTGAACTTAGTATAATCAGATATCTTTTTTTCTTTAGTACTGAGCATGAATAAAATGTTTTCCAAAAGATACATTAAACCACCACTTGAACTCATATTAGACTCTATTGTGATAAATTACAACTTGCTAAATACGACCTGTTTTACCTATGCAGAGGACAATTTCATCAGAGTGACCAGCTTAGGTGACAGAAGGTTAACTACTTCAATTATCACTGCACAACTGAAACAATGTCGTGAAAAAATGTGTCAATATTCACTGTGAGGAGAAGACTATGAAGCTGTCTATATGCCAGAATTGCTATCAAGAAACCACTGTTGAGGAAGCAAAACAATATCAAAAGGTTTCAGTGGGCCAAGGCACATAAAAACTGGACAATAGAGCTGTGGAATAATGTCCTTTGAATTGATCAATCAAAATTTGAAATCTTTGGGTCAAATAGGAGGGTCTATGTATAGTGAAGATTTGTATCACACTAACCATAAGGCATGGAGGAGGCTCTGTTATGGTGTGGGGGACTTTAGCCAATTGTCATGTCAGGGATTTGCACCAGGTGAAGGACAAATTGAATCAGATCAGCTATCACAGCATATTGCAGATTCACATGATCCCATCTGGAACGCTTCTTGTAGGTCAAGGATTTGTACTCCTGCAAGATGATGACCCCAAAACATACAAGTAAACTCTGCCAGAGGTACATTAAAAACAAAGAGGAACAGCATGTCCTTCAACTGATGTCTTGGCTGGCACAATTGGTGGACTTAAGTTCCATTGAATTGGTGTGGGATGAAGTTGATTGATAAATCAGAGCTAAACAACTGACAAGTGTGGCTCACCTCTAGCAACTCTTGCAGGAAAGCTGGGCAGAACTATCTTTTGTCTACCTCCAGTCTCTGATGGAAAGAATGCAGAGAAAAAAAAAATCTATAAAGCAGTGATAGCGGCCAAAGGGGATCATTTTGATGAATCAAAAGTTTAAGAAGTTTTTAATCTTTTGGGGGCGGGTAATTGATATTTAATGTGGCTCAGGAAGACTTGTATTTAATATGATAAATAAAGCCATTGTGGTACATAACTTGTTTCATTAAAGATAACACTTTTAGGATGAGAAATAAAAAAATTTTGTGGGTTACCAAATACTTTTGACTGTTAGTGTGTGTCCTACTGCGTGTGTCTTGGGATCAAGCTATTACTATTAGGCATGATTTATTTCAACTGTATAAGGGAGACAGTGAATTACCGAATGTAATAAACGCCTGAAACTTGTAAGCAGACTTTCACTGCTAAAAATCTTTTACCTGTGATACAGAAAATTCAATTTGCAGTAATTACTTACCACAAAAAAGTTATGATACTTTCTGATAAAACATGGATTAAATTTGGATACTGACTTTAGTAAAGAAGTATGCATAGTGTTAAGCTGCTGATTTGGTCGTCAGTCCAACATTTTGCCTTTTTTAATTTTGTTTCCATTGAATTCATTACATATTATCCTAGTTCTTGAAAGATGATATTAACAAAAATAATTTTAAAATGGAAATGTAAAATATCATAATTTAATCGTATAAAGCTTTTCAAATTTATGAACCTATGTACAATACTTCTCATAAATATTTGAACAGTTTGCTTCAATTGGCTGTTTTTTGTTTTTTTTTTGTTTTTTTTAGAGTTAAAAATAGAAACATTACACAAGAATCAAATTTCATTGCGATCAAAATTTGAATTTTGTCACATTTTCTTTCTCTGAATGCGGAATATTCTGGAAAGAATTTGATAAAATTGTTAAATCGAGAGAGAGAAAAAAAAAAAAAAAAATCTTCCTTCTAACCTTCTAAAATCTTGTTTATAATTTATCAAGTAGATTGAAAAGGCAAAATCACATTGCTATTTAGAAGAGTTGCCAAATTAGGAAGGTAATTTCAATCCTCTCCAGTGATGTTTCAGTAGAACTTTGTAGAGTAAAATTAATTTGTTAAATGGAAAAAACAAATTTTTTAATCCTTCTTCAGAATTGATCATTGTGACTTTAAAAGGTAATGTTGCATTGATATTTGAAAGAGTTGCTTAACTATTAGCACCCTACAAGACAGTAGTTAAATGGTCACTTACCTCCCGTCTCACAAACCATCAAGTAACAATGAACACGTAAATGACATTCTCTTATGGTCTCCTATACATGGACACACCAGTGTTGGCCAACCAGCAAAAACTTACATTCACCAGCTATGTGTGGATACTGGATGCCATCTATAGAACCTACCAAGAGGGATGGCTGATAGGGACTGATGGTAAGAGAGATTCAAAGGAAAACACTGATGATCAAGTTTATTTGAATTTCCTGCCTGCTCAAAATTTTTTATGGCCCATGTAATCTTTAAAAAAAGAAAAGAGGGGTTTTGTGTGTGTTCATATACTTATGAGCAGTATTTTCTCTACTTATTGATAATGGCTACAGAAATTTGTGCTCCTGAGTATTCAAACAAGTATGGCAGTACACATATGGCTCACAATATGAGACAAGGTAAAAATTCTCACTGTGCCGTAAAAAAAGTGATGCGCCGGAAGAGATTGACCTATGAACTGCATGATAGTTATTTCCGCTTGATGATGATCACACCTGCAATTCCGAAGATAGCGGATGTGACACATCCCAATGGCCAATAATCGAAAGAAATCGCGCAGGTGTGCTCGGCTGATAATATGGGACATGGTGAAGGTCCCACTTCAATGATGCACCGGAAGAGAGTGACCTGTGAACTGCATGACAGTTATTTCCGCTCGACGACGATCACACAGGCCATTCCAAATGAGTGGAAGTAACACATCCCAATCGCCTGAGATCGGAAAAATTGCAGAGGCATAGAGGCGTGTCTTTATCTCTGCGTGGGAGTTTGAAGGTAATATAAGGCCGACGAATTGAACAGAAGAAGACGGAGAAAAAAGGATCCCGCTGTTCACGAAACCTCTCGTCGTCATGCTGTGTGTGTTGTCTCGGCCATTGTCTCCTGACATTGAAAAGTTCAAGCCTCATCGACGAACGATCCTAATTCCTCTCCTGACTGCTCCTACTTCACACAAGCGTCCGTCGAGAAAATAAATATTTATTGTTATATACAAATTCCGTGTTGTCGTTTGTTTGACCAGAGGGCGGAACGTAACATAAGCAAAGCAAGAGATATATTGAAAATATTTTGTATTTTATTTTTATTACATTTTATAGGTTGTCTTGGATAACACAGCTCTGCATCGAATAGCATCTGATCGTCTCCATATTGAAAATCCTACATTTGCACAAATCAACTCATTGGTAAGAAGAATTTTTTTTTTTTTTTTTTTTTTTTAAGTGCTCATTAACTTTTAATGGTTCCTTTCAAAAATTGTCAAATTATTTATATATGAATTAGTGCTTCTGTGTTGGTTGGTTGGTTGGTTTTATGGCATGTCAACTCTTGTTGGGTTATTTAATGCTGAAGTCAGTCTTTTTTCAAGTAATCAGACCTGTCCGTTAAACTGAAACGCAGTTTCTTCCAAGCTGCAGTCGTGTTGATACTGCTATATGGATGCACTACTTGGACGCTAACAAAACGGCTGGAGAAAAAGCTAGACGGCAATTACACAAGAATGCTGCGAGCAATATTGAACTAGTCCTGGGGACAACACCGCACAAAGCACCAACTATACGGCCACCTACCTCCCATCATGAAAACTATCCAAGTTAGACGAACCAGACACACTGGACACTGCTGAAGAAACAGGGACGAGCTCATAAGTGATGTACTCCTATGGATCCCCACATATGGGCGAGCAAAAGCAGGACGACCAGCTCGAACATACATACTGCAGCTATGTGAGGATATGAGATATTGCCCTGAAGACCTGCCAGAGGCGATGATCAATAGGGAGAAGTGGCGACAGAGGGTCAGGGATATCCGTGCTGGCGACATGACATGATGATGATATAGGTCTAAGTAACATTCCTATTTAATAATCTGTTGGCATACAGTTATATGGTTTCAAGTATTCTAATTCAATACTAATAATTTTTACACTTATATGGTTTCAGTTAACTAATAACTTCAAGTAACTATTTTTAAATCAAATAATTTCCATGTATATTGTTTCAAGTATTCCTATCTAATACTAATAATCAGCACACAACTTTATTTTAAAGTAACTATTTCTATTTAACAATATCACCTCCTAGGCAGGGCTTAGAATATGCTGACTGTATCTCCTGCAGTGGGGGGGGAGGTCCTGAATATGACACTAAACTGCATCTGATGTTGAGAGTCCTGTTCTGAAGCTCTGGGGTGTTTGAAGTCACTCTTTCATTGCCTCTCAGGTCCACTCTGACCTGGAGTGATAGGACTTGTTAGGGTCCCATCTATGAATCAAATAGATCTGTTTGCAAATTATTTCTATTAGATAGGAATACTTGACATCATATAACTGTGCAAAAAAATCTTAAAAAACTACACAAAAAAAATGTAAGTAAAAACAATGTATGCAATTCCCTAACCTCTAGTTATTAAATAACCCCAGACAGGTTGACATGCTGTTAAAATCAATCAATAAGCTCCTTTGCTATGCTTTAAAACTATACAAGAAACTTTAAACACCAGTTTAAAAAAAAATTTTAAACAAATCCTCTATAAATGATTTGAAACCAAAAGAGATACCAAATCACCACAAAAAAATGGTATCAGCATTAAATAACCCACAAAGGTTGGTATACTTTTTAGCAAAAATAACTTAACCTCACATTTATCTGCTCGAGATAAGGAACCAAGAATTAACTCCCTTGGTTTACCTTTGTTTTTATTTTTATATTTATAATCCACAAATACTACACTGATCATAGAGAGATATAGACAAGACCAATGTGCTTATTCTAAGCAGGCCTCACAAATACTACATTTTGATCCTAGGCAGATATAGAGATGACTGATGTGTTTATCCGAGGCAGGGCTCACAAATACTACACTTTGATCCTAGACAGATATAGAGATGACTGATGTGTTTATCTGAGGCAGGGCTCACAAATAGTACGCTGTGATCCTATTATATGCTTTCAAGTAACTGTTTTTAATACTAACAATTTCTTGCAAGCTATAGCTGTGTCAGTACTACTGTATGGTTGTACCACTTGGACTTTAACAAAACATTTGGAAAATAAAAATCTAGATAGGAACTACACAAGGATATTGAATACTATTTTGAATAAACCTCCAAAAGCAGCCCCCTACAAAACAACAGCTGTTTGGCCACTTACCATTCATTTCACAAACTATCAAAAATTGCAATATGAGCTAAGGTAAAAAAAAAATCATACCTAGTAGTAAGTAGTATCTTATAGGTTGATGGTAACATTTGGTTTATAAGTCCCAAAAATTCACTCTGAATTGTCCAGTAGGACACAATATTTGGTTGGAAAGTGCTTCTGAGTGAAATCATCTGGAGGTTGCTGGTTCAATCCCAACTACAGGTCAGATAACAAAGAATATTTACAATCACTTAACACTTGTACCCAGTCATGGTTAACAGAATTAGAAGAATCTACCTGGGTGGATTAAATAAAGGGGTCAGTTCAAGATTTTGTGTCGGCTTCTGAGTTTGACATGAAACACCTGAAGAAGGCCAAAGAATATATCGGTTGAAACATTGTAAATATAACAATGAAGATAAATACAGTAATCCAAATATTCTAAATGATAAAAAGATAGATAAGATATTTACAATTCAGTAAATGGATTGACCAAAATAAAGCTTTTGTATGAAATAGAATCAAATTTTGAAAAAGGACAAGAAGAAAAACGTTATTGAAGGCATTGAAAAAAAAAAAAAAAAAACAGTGAAAAACAATAAATACAAACTTGTTTCATCAATTTTTTTCTTTTTCTTCAGGTGTCTATTGTGATGTCCACAAGTACTGCCACATTGCGTTATCCTGGATATATGAACAATGATTTGGTGGGGTTGATAGCCTCCCTCATTCCAACTCCACGGCTTCACTTCCTGATGACTGGATATACTCCTCTAACAACAGATTCACAAGTAAGCTCAATTCTTCATATGTTGTTTTGTTTATTTACTTTTAAATTGGTGTTAATTGTCAACAAATAGTTACTTTTTTGATTTTCGAAACTTTTTCCTCATATCGGTCCATTGGCATAATGGTTAGAGTGTCTGCTAATGGCTCAGGAGACCAGGGTTCAATCCCTAAGTGAGTCATACTAAAGACTCAAAAAATGATACTTGGTGCTTTCTTGCTTAATACTCGCTATTAGAAGGTATGGATCAAGGGTTAGTGAAGCTATCTAGGGAAAAGAGTAGCACTCTCCCTTATTCCTTGGTGTAGTAGCTATTGAAAAGGGAGCCTTTGGGTCACCCTCCTTAACTTAACTCATATATATTATCAAATATGATAAATGGGCAAAAACCCACAACTCAGATTTTCGTGGCTAGGATTGTCGGGTCAACTGGTAATCCACACATCTGACACGTGAATTAACAGCTGTGATTGTAGCTGTGAAACTAAGACTGCCTTACTTTTTATAATTGATAATATATAGGGATATTGCTCTATATTAGTGTTTGTTAACCACTGTAGGATTTAGAGAGATCTTTAGCATTAAATTTTAACCATAGTGTGTGTGTGTACCTGCTCTTTGGCCTGGTGTTCGCCAATGGTCCGGAAGATCACGGTTCAGTCCCAGGTCAGGTCATACCAAAGACTTTAAAAACGGTACTTGATACCTCCTTGCTTAACACTAAGCATTATAAGGTGCATATCAAGGGTAAAGTGGAGCAATCCAGAGAATAGAGTAGTGCCCTCCCCTACACCTCAGTGTTGTAGCTATTGACACCTCGGGTGGTGTAATGGTTAGCAAGGTAGACTAGCAAACCTACATGAGTGAGTTCGATTCTCATTGGGTGCCCGATTCATGCGGCCTTGTGCTACATCTAAGCAAAAAGCTTAGTAAATTACCAGTGTTGTAGCTATTGAAAAGGGAACCTTCAGGTCACCCTCGACTAAAGTCACCAACTTTACTTACTACTTATATAGTTGTAGAGTGGCAAAGCACCCCTTCAGCACTCTACCAAATGGACTGGCTCATAGCCATAAATAGCCTACGATTAAAGACGTCAACAGTTGATTTAATAAACTGATTAATATTCGGATCGATCTTACTTCCTTTGGCTATACTGCATTTTCTTACCCTCCTCTATTTATTGTAAATTTTCTTGTTAATTGTTTGTAACTATTTGTACTGTGTCTTTTTGTGTGTATCCATTCATATCAGATACTGGTGTTAAATAAATATATGAAGCACTCATTCTTCTCTGTATGTCATTCACCTCAACGATACAACATGGATATGAACTAATAAAAACCTAAAATACCAAATTCAGATTCATTAGTTAAGATGTTCATTTAAAAATATATATGTACACACACACACACACACACACACACACATTAATGATAAAAATGACTTAAAACTCATGACTCTTAGTTTCACATTGTCAATCTTCAGATGAGCTAGTATTCAGCACATCTGAAAACAAAAACAATAAAAATCAGACATGTTGTATTCTAGCTCACATGAGGATTAACAATGTAAAATTGTGAATCATAAGTTTTTATCTTGTTTTATTATTTAATTTTATGCTTGAAATATATTGTGATATTGTTTTGCTTTTTCATGGATTGAACACTGAAGATCTTATGAATTTAAAACACTTTTAGCATTGAATTTTAATCTTAATTTTGTGCCTCTGTGTGTGTGTGTGTATATATATATATATATATATATATATATATATATATATATATATAATAGCTCTATCTCAGGTATTGAGCACTCTCCAAATTATATTGCACTTGGTTCAGCACAAACCTACAAAGTGAATTAGTGACAGCCAACACTGTTGCAATATATATATATATATATATATATATATCCTATTATTTTCAACAAAATATGGCTACAAGAAAATCTGATTTGCTGTTTATATATATATGTGTGTGTGTGAAGTTGAAAAGGAAATAAATCCAACAGTATGAAGAAAGTTGAAAAAACAAAATAATCCAAAATTTGATGAATTTATTATGAAAGTCGACATGAAACTTTTTGATTGTAATAACCTTTTTCTGGACTTCATGAAAAATGTTAAAATCTAACATCTATTGCTATTTTAACATTTTTCATGAATTTAAAGTCCTAAAGAAGGTTATCACAACTGAAACATTCAACATTGACTTTCATAATAAATTCATAAAATTTTGGATTATTCTGTTTTTTTAAACTTTCTTCAGATGTGTGTGTGTGTGTGTGTGTGTGTCTTTACAAACAAACGCTTTCCAATGCCTTGGGGGAAAAAAATTTAAAAATTTAAAAATTTTTTCAGGTTGCTAGTGTGAGGAAGACAACAGTCCTTGATGTTATGAGGCGACTATTGCAGCCCAAAAATATGATGGTGTCCACTCCCATCCACCGTCAAGACAAACATTGCTACATTTCTATATTAAATATTATTCAAGGTGAAGTGGACCCAACACAGGTAAAACTTTTTTTTTTTTCTATTTTAAAAGATCAGAAACACTCAATTAGAAGATACTACACTTTGATCTGAGGTAGAAAATCATAACAGTCCTACACAAACAAGCAGAATAATAGATTGGTCAGAAAGGCTATAAAGCTAGCAGATACTACACTCTGATCGTAGCTAGAAAATCATAATTGCACTCTTAGTGTCCCATCTATGAGTCAAATAGATCTGTTTAAAAATATTTTATATTTGATAAGAATACTTTGTCATATAACTAAGTTATTTGTATTAAGAATAGTTATTTGAAGCTGTAATTGTTTAATAAGGATTATTATTATTAGTTACTGGAAACCATATAACTGTGTCCAGACAAATTATTATTAAATAGAAATAATTGAAATTATATAATTATTAGTATTAGATAGGACTACTTGAAACCAACTGTATGTAAATTATCTTTATTAGATAGATTTGGTTTGTTTGTTTGTTGGTTTTTTTGTTTTAACAGCATATCAACCTTTGTGGGTTATTTAATGCGAAACCCATTCTTGTAGAAGAACAGTAGTAGTACTATTTAACCCATGGGGGAGGATAAGGAACTTCATACTTTTCCAGGAGCATTAGTCCAAAAGTGAATGTAATAGCATGACTGAAGTTCAAACTCACTACAATGACGCAGTCAAACACATTAGTCACTATGCTATAGAGACTCCTCCCTCCCCACCATGACACGGAGACTCCTCCCTCCCCACCATGACACGGAGACTCCTCCCTCCCCACCATGACACGGAGACTCCCCCTCCCCACCATGACACGGAGACTCCCCCCTCCCCACCATGACACGGAGACTCCCACCTCCCCACCATGACACGGAGACTCCTCCCTCCCCACCATGACATGGAGACTCCCCTGTTAGATAGGATTACTCGTATAGCTGTGCAAAAAACCTCTTAGGAAACATCTACACAAAAAATGTAAATATAAATGTACAATGAATGCTATTCCCTAACCTCTAGGGATGAAATAACCCCAGTCAGGTTGACATGCCGTTTTTGAAAGAGAAATCCATACTTTTTCTTTGTTTTTTTTTTTGTTTTTTTCATTTTTGTTATGTTTGTTTTCCATATTAAAAAAATCATCAAAGCAATTTATTTCTGTCGATAATTCTGCTTTTTGTTTCATTGTATATAGGTACATAAAAGTTTACAGAGAATTCGTGAACGTAAACTTGCTCAGTTTATTCCATGGGGTCCTGCCAGTATTCAGGTAGCATTGTCACGGAAATCTCCCTACATCCCAACTGCCCATCGCGTCAGTGGACTAATGTTGGCTAACCACACCAGCATCTCTTCGGTTTGTTGATTCTGTTTCTTTTTTTTTTTTTTTTTTTTTTTTTTAACTATCACTGTTATTTGTGTATAACACATACTCATGTATTATACAGAGTCCTAACTTTGGACGACTATGAACTTCAGAAAAAGAAAAAAAATTGTGTGTAATTGGCATTGACTTTATAGAATTTTTAACAGCTAAATTTAACCATTGTTCAATTCTTATTAGTTTTTACTGATGAAAAGCAAAAATCTATATAGTTTATATTAAACTCAAAATTTACACACAATGGTCCGGGAGACCTGGGTTCAATCCCAGATCACATCATACCAAAGACTTTAAAAATGGTACTTGATACCTCCTCGCTTATCACTCAGCAATATAAGGTACATATCGAGGGTAAAGTGGAGTAATCCAGGGAAAGGAGTAGCGCCCTCCCCTACACCTCAGTGCAATAGCTATTGAAAAGGGAGCCTCCTGGTCACCCTTGAGTACGGTCGCCAACTTTACTTACTTTATTTATGCAACCCAGTTGGCTGGGGCTGTAGAATACATCAGTTGCATCTCTACAGAGAGGTAAGACTCCCCCAACGAATATCCTGGATACGACACACAACAATGGTGAGGCTCCAGTAATGCTGAAGCTTTGGGGAATCCAGAGTACCCCTTTGTTGCTATCACTCCCAGGTCCACTCTGATCTGGAGTGGTAGCACCTTATAGGGTCCTATTTATGAGTCAAATAGAACTAAACAGTGTACTTATGCTAAACTGAATCGTTTGAAATAGAACAGTTTTTACATTTAACTGTCTGTAAACTAATCACTAATGTTTAATTGAATTGTTAGTGATACATAACAATCATCATCATAGAGCTGGTGTATGTAGGTTCATGCTGGTCATCCTGCTTTTGCTCATCCATGTGAGGGGGGTTCATAGGAGAACATCACTTATGAGCTTGTCCCTGCTTCTCCAGCAGTGTCCTGCATGTCGGGTTCGTCTAACTTTGATAGTTTTCATGATGGGTGGTAGGTGGCCATATAGCTGCTGCTTTGTGGGGTGTTGTCTCCAGGATTTGTCCAATATTGCTCGCAGCATCACACATAACAATATTTGGAACTATTTAACTTTGTTGACTTATATCTACAAATCATATATCTTTAATATATATATATATATATATATAAAAACCAGATTTGGCTTTAAATACAATGGTTGATATGCCTTAAAACCAAACCAAACAGTCTTTATGACAAATGTATGAACATGATCACACAAAAATGCAACCAGCTCCCCACAAAAATAATCTCATATTAAAAGAAAAACAATTATAAACACATTCCAATGGATATTTTTGTTGAACAATGTAAAACACATTAGTTTGGACCATAGATATAACTTAATTTTGATCATCCTGTCCCAAATATGATGAGGCATGAGACCAGTAAAAAAGTTGATTGTATAGTTCTTGTGTATAATATGCACTTCTAACTTTTGGGCTGAAAAATCTGGAAAAATAGTGCTATCAGTACCAATTTCTGAAAGCATTTTGTCTGTTTCTTATGGAACTTGTTCAAAAAATTAGTGTCTGTTTAGGAATGTGAAGAAATGTGCTCAACAAAATATAACATCATACAATGTTGTGTAAAATGTGGACAACTACTCTTTAGTTAACAGACCCAACTATCTAAAAACCCTTAAAAAAACACTGCTAAAAAGCATTCTACTTAGTGAAATTGTCATTAAAAAACCTTTTTGTTTTATGATATTGTTATCTGTTTAATTACATTTAAGTCCAAAATACATTTCCATATTGTATACAACAAAGTGTGATGTCATAATTTGTTGTGCACATTTCTTCACATTCTTTAATAGACATCAATTCTTAATTAATGGTGTTAATTAATATAAGTTGATACAATATAGATAATCAATGTAGAAGAAACAAATGAAAAGCAGATATTTTATTCAGGTAATGAAAGATATATATATGGTTCAATTATTTCTGTGACATCACTGCACATTCCAAAATTGTGTATCAGTAGATTACATGTATTTTCATAAGGTTTGTTTGTTCTTTAAAAAAAAGATTTTTGTCCATATTAGGGTCTGTTGACATAGAATTATTTATTCATTGTAAATACTGCTTTAGAATTGGTACAATTCTGTTTGGTAATGTCCACAATGAAATATGATGTCATACAATGTTCTAGATATAGAACCCTGCTATGTTTTAAATTAACAAACCTATGACTATAAACTTCAGACCTTAACCCCCAACCCCTTGCCAAAAAAAATAAAATGAATTAGACCCACTTAAAAAAAAAACTTTATTCATATTTACCCAACCCCTCTGCTCGGGCAGGATATGACACAAGGTCAATTTTTTTAAGCGGAGTTTAATAGGTTTGAATTCAGTTTTCCTTCTCCTAGACTAGTTGCCTCACCTCACCAACCTAGTCTGCCCTAATATTTACCCATAGCTGGAGGGAGAATAATTGGATTCATACCTTTCCCAAGGGTATTAATGCAATGTGAAATGCATTCAGTCCAGGATTTGAACTCATATCGCCGTGTCCAATTCCTGCGACGATAACCATTACACCACGGGCACCTACTTTATTAAAATGCTGTATAATTACCCCCTCCTTGCAAAAAAAACAAAAAACCTTTATTTTGTTTTATAATGTCATGTTTTGATTTCATTTTGAAGTTCTAAAATAGGTGTCCATACATTGTGTGGTGTCATACTTTGTTGTGTGAATGTCTTAGCATTCTTGGACAGATAACAATTCTAAACTAGTATTAGATGTTTGCTAGCATATTCTGGTAAAAGATTCCTTTTTTTTCTTTTTTTTTTTTTTCATCCCTTACAAATTGTACACTTAAAGGCTGTCAAATGGATCAGCAAGAACATGGTTGTAACAACAAAAGTGAAAAAAAAAAAAAAAGAATGAGATCAATAGTTTGAACAATTATTGGAATGATAATGACTCTTCTCAAAATTATACAAGGTATTTTTAAATAAAAAGATCATTTTTTTAAGAGCCTGTTCTTTTATAGTTCACAATAGGTTTCCATATTGTACACAACAAACTGACCCCAATTCTCAAAAATACTGTGTTTTTTTTTTTTTTTTTTTTTTTTTTTATTGAATTCTACATTATTTGATAATTTTAAATTGAATCTTCAAAAGGAGAATTACAAATATTATAAAGAAATCAACTTTTATTATCAAATGTCTCCATCAGGAAAGGGGCGAAAATATATTTTATTTTTTCATATATATAAAAGTTAAGAAATTACCAAACCTCAAATTTATTGCTTTTTATCTATTTTTTGTTTTTAGTTATTTGAAAGAACAATGATGCACTATGACAAACTTCGGAAACGAGAAGCTTTCTTAGAGACGTTCAGAAAGGAACCGATTTTCCGTGAGAGTTTAGATGAGTTTGACGTATCACGAGAAGTTTTGCAACAATTAGTTGATGAATATCATGCTGCAACCAAACCTGATTATCTGTCCTGGGGAATGAACAAGGTTAGTTGAGAAATTTTATACTTTTTTCTTTTTTACTGTGTTGTTATTTATTAACCTGTTTGAAAATTATCATTAAATTGGATTAGTTATTCGAAACCATTTGATTGCTTGCAAAAAGGGTTTAATTTGGCATTAAATAACCCAACAAGGGTTAACATGTCATAAAACAAACTAACAACAGAATTTGATTTGTTGGAATTTCAATTTTACTAGCTTTAAAAGAAATATAACATGAAAACCAAAATTTGATGGAGTATTTATTTAATTTAACCATATTTACCAATCCCTCCGCTCGGGCAGGATATGACACAAGGTCAATTTTTAAACGGAGTTTAACAGGTTTCAATTCAGAGTTTTCCTTCTCCTAGACTAGTTGCCTCACCAAGGCTGAAGAACCTAGTCTGCCCTACTATTTACCCATAGCTGGAGGGAGAATAATTGGATTCATACCTTTCCCAAGGGTATCACCTTGCTATGTGAAATGCAATCAGTCTTGTCCAGGGTTTGAACTTGTGTCACCGTGTCCATTTCCTACGACGATAACGATTACACCACGGGCGCCTCCATATTTATTTCATTTAACATTTAACTCATGAGCTTCATCAAATGATTATTTCAAAAAATTTTTTTGATTTATGAAAAAAATTGACAAAAAAAATTAAATTTTTTTTTTTTTTTTTTCAAATTATGAAAAAAAGACTTAAAAATAAAAAAAACTGTCCAGTTGGTTGTCATAGCAATATATCTAGGAACACAATTTGTTATATATCTTTAAAAATGTGAGAACAAAAAAGTCTATGAAATTAAATTTGAACATATCATGGTTGTATGAAGTAAAATATTGTTAAATTATTAAAATTTATTAAAATGAATGTTAGGAATAAGTTAATGCTGTTCTAACCTATGTTAAATCAAGTAGAATTTTTTGTTTTGGTTTTAATATTAAACATAGCAAACAAACAAATATCTTTTATATAGCTTGATGATGTTTATTTCTTTTTCTTTTCAGACCTGATATCTCTGGATATTTTTGTGATTTCTGCTTCAAAATATACCATCCACGTTTTAAAATAAAAAAGAAACATAAAACCAACAAACCCACCTGCTTAAGAAGAAGAAATGGTCTCTTTTGTTCTTGATGCCTTCTGCTGCTAGAGAATAATTAATTCTATAATCTCTTTCTGTTTATTTTGGATACTTCTGATGACATACACATCTACAGTCTTAACTAATCTGTCCAAGACATTGTATTGTATGAAAGATGGAATGGATCAAAATTGTTTGCCATGTGCCTTTAAAATTATTAAACTTGTATTTATCACATTTTTAATTTCTTTTTTATCTTGTTTTTATTTTATGCTATTTATAAGAATACTGGTCATTGGCCTAATGAGTAGAGTGTTTGCCAATGGTCCTGGAGGCTGGGGTTCAATCCCTGGTCGAGTCATACCAAAGACTCAAAAACTGGTACTTGATGCCACCTTGCTGAACACTCAGCATTATAAGGTAAGGATCAAGGGTAAAAGTGGAGCAATCCAGGGAATGGAGTAGCACCCTCCCCAACACCTTGATGTGATAGCTATTGAAAAGGGAAGCCAATTTTACTTTTTACTTCATAAGAATACCTCTGTTTTATTTATTTTTTACCCTTTGCCAAATGCACATATAATCTAATGTTCCTCTTGCTGGTTACTTACTTAGTTGAACCTAGTTTGGTACAGGGCTAGAAGTATGAAGTACTCAAAAGCTTTACTTAGTCTGATAAAGAGGCTTAGGGGTTGCTTACTCTACCTGCTATTAATAAGTGATCATCCTTCGTCGTATTGAACATGCTTGTTGTTGCTTAACTTTGCTGATCTGGCAGGAACCAGTTCTTTCTTTCTTTTTATCAACCTTCGTGGGTTATTTAATGCCAAGATCATGTAGAAAGACAGTAGTTATTATTTAATCCACTGCTGGGAGAGGATAAAGGATGTTCATACCCTTCCGAAAAGTGTTCGCCTGAAAATGAATGCTATAATATGAGTGAAGTTTGAACTTACTCACTACGATGTTTCAGTCCAGCATGTTAGCCACTACGCCACAGTGACCCTACCTCCCAGTTCTTACAGAATGATTTGATAAGTATTTACCCAACCCCTCTACTAAATTCAATATAGTCAAATTTCATCTGATGTTCTATTTGCTGGTCTATATTTTCACCTCCCTCGGGAATTTCACGGAGTTGTCTTTAAGTTGATTCTTTTTTGATACTCATTTGAACTATCAGAATTCTTCCCCTGCAAAATCGGACATCATCCACTGCATGCATACAACAATATATACAAGCACCAAGGTTACTCTGTCACACATATAAACATGCTTTTACTCACGTATAATACATATATAATCATTGTGGAAGGACTCGTGTAATGGTTAGTCGTGAGAAATGTATTCAGCAACCCAAGTTCAAAACCTGGATAAGGCTGTTTGCATTTTATATAGTGCTAATACCCTTGGGAAAGGTATGAATCCAATTATTCTCCCTTCAGCTAAAATGTAAATAGTAGGGCAGACTGAGTTCTCTAACCTTGATATGACAACTGGTCTAAGAAAAGGAAAGCTCCAAATTCAAACCTGTTAAACTTCACTTAGAAATTGACCTTGTGTCACAATCTGCTTCAGGTGGAGGGGCTGTGTAAATACATTCATATATGTTTATATACGTATGTGTACTTTTCTACAATCACACACACACACTACCCCTTCATTGCCATTGCTCCCAAGTCCACTCCTGGTCTGGAGTGGTAGCACGTAATAAAGGTCCTGTCTATGGGTTAAATAGAACTAAATAGTAGTTGGAGTTTACTGTTTTTTGCATTTAAACTGTATATTTATGCTAAACTGAATTGTTTAAAATAGAACTGTTTTGACATCTAAATTGCATACTTGTGCTAAACTGAATTGCTCGAAATAGAACTGTTTTGACATCTAAACTGTGTACTTATGCTAAACTGAATTGTTTGAAATAGAACTATTTTCATAAAAATGGATTTGGCAATAAATAACCTACAATGGTTGATATGCCATAAAACCCAAACAACCAAACCAACCAATTACATACAGGTTAGAAGTCAATCTCTCACCGTCAAATGAATAAGTTCTGTTACAGTTCAGTCATTCACTCATTACACTTAAATGACATAATTTACAGGAAATTCATAGATGGATCTTCTCTGACTTTTGATTTTGCTCCTGTTCAATTACAGTCTGGACAATCTACAAAGAATATGCAACTAATACTGGATAAATTTGCAACAGGAATGTATTTGCCAGGTCAACATGTTTTGAACTGTGTTGCATTGCATTATCTCTACTTCAACAATCAATGCATGTGTGGTGCATTGAAATCCGAGAGAACTTCATCTCATCAATAGAAAATTGGTTTGGTGACATTTCTCAGGATGATAATACAAATTGTCAAACAGCAAAAGGGATTAAAACTTTTTTTCAGGAAAAGTATATAAAATCAGTGACCTGCTCAGCAGATAGTCTGGATCTAAATCCAATTTGAAAATTTATGAAAGAATTGGTCAATGACTAGGCTCCATCCACCAAAGAAGGTCTATTAACTCCCATTTGGGAAATTTGGAACCACTTTGCTGAAGAATATGGCTTTAGATTACTGAAATTTATACCTGAAGAAATCAAGGCTGTCAAAAGCTTGAAGAAAGGCAACAGAACATTCTAATTTTTTGTTTGAGAATTATATAATTTTTTCCTCAACATTCAGTTATTCCTTAATATTTTCCTCTTCATGGCTTGGAAAAAACTTACAGTATTAATTTAAATAATTTGATCTTGTTTGTTTAAAATATATTCTAAGCCAGAATGGTCAGCTGTTAAATAAAAAAAAAATGTTTTGGATCGTATCTGTTATTAGTTCATTTACTGCTAAATAAAAAAAAAAAAAAAAAAAAAACAAGGTGAACATCTAAGTGTGCTAATTTCACAATTTTTGCCCAGAGTAGTAGATTTAGGGAACAGAATTCTATGTATTGAGTGTTGAGATTTGGTATGTGTTGTGCTAAGAGAGGAAGAGATAGATAAACTAAGTTAAGTGAAACCCAACTCCCCAACCCATCCCTATATATACTTTTACTCCACTTGTCTGCAGGCAAACTGGATTATAAAATTACTTCTCCTTGTGATGACTCCATCTTAACACCTGTCTCAGTCAACTGCTCTCCACCAAACTCACTTTTACATAAATACTGATGGGTTAAATAGTACCAATACTGTTGTTCTATAAGGATGGCTTTGGCATTAAATAACCCATGAAGGTTGATATGCCATTAAACAAAGAAACCAAACCAAATGCTTTTGGCAGAGTGTACAAATGCATATGGTACTACAGACATCTGACGAAGGACACAAAGATAATCGCTGTACAAAATAGGCATGTGGGTTGCACGTTAGGTAATGAAAGCAATTGAATCTGGGCTACGGATTCAATTTGTAGACGTGTCTGGCTTTATGATAAGCAAGACCGGTTAAGTGAAGGATCAGTGTTTGCTTGTCCTTCAACCCAATTGCAGTCACTCATGATGCTAAACTGAATTGTTTGAAATAGAACTATTTTGATATTTAACTGTGTAAACTGAATTGTTTGAATTAGAACTGTTTGATTAAACTGAATAGCTTGAAATAGAAATGTTTTTGACAGTTCAACTGTGTACTTATGCTAAATTGAATTGTTTGAAATAAAACTGTTTATTTGTATAAAAATGGATTTGGCATTAATTAAATAACCTCTAAAGGTTGATATGCCATAAAACGCAAAGAAAGATCACCATGTATAGAACCATAGACCTTTCCACTCTCCTATATGGCTTAGAGTTGTGGGTCATTTATCGTTACAACCTATGACTCCTCCAATGTTTCAACCAGAGCTCCCTTCACACCATCCTCAATATCCACTGGAGTAACTTTGTCACCAATATTAAAGTCCTTGAAAAAGCAAAGATCACTAGCATTGAGGCCATGTTACTGCAGCAGTATTGAAATTCTTACTCTTACATCTTTTAATAACCCAGTCAGCTTGGGCTGTAGAATATGCTGACTGCATCTCAGCAGAGGAGTAAGACCTCTACACTTCACAACAAGTGTCCTGGATATGACACTAAACCCTCTGATGGTGAAACTTCAGTCCTAGAACTTTGGGGAAATGTGGAGTGCCTTCCTGGTCCACTCTCTTCTCGAGTGGTACTACGATTAGCTTACAAAATATATAAACAGGATTTGTCATTAAAAAGGCTGATATGTCATAAAACATGACTAAATCAAACCAAACTATTCAATTCCATAATAAAAATCAAATGTGAAGCAGTCATATATGCATCAAATTTCTATGGCGCTACATCATACTGAGGGAGTACCTATGGCGTAAAGACGGAAGTGCTGGATGGCAACCTCAAAATGAATTAGTTTGAAATCTCGTACTATTATTATATACCCTACCGGTGAACATTAATGGGTATGTCCCATTCCTTATAAATATGTTGGATACTGTTGCGATGTGGGGGCAATTTATGCTGACTAAGTAGTCACCACTAGCAGTGGTTTACCTTCTTCACGCCACTGGCAAATATTGTATTTTGTTAATGTTACAAAGATTTCCATTTCATTCCAACCTCCATTTTGGTTCTTTCTCATTCAGTAACCTTTTATTAGGTTACAACAGCTGTTAAGTACACTTTAATTCAAATACACTTGGAAAAAGTATGAACCTCCTTATCACACCAGTTATAGGTTAAATAGTACCAATACTGTTCTACAAGGGTGGCATCAGCATTAAATAACCCATGATAGTTGATAGACCATTAAACAAATAAACCAAACCAAACTACATCATATTGATGCAGTTGGTGGGATGCCATAAAAATATCAATATTTATTAATATCTGTGTATATTTCTGAAATCAGGTGTTATTATTTACACTGTTGATACATCTCTGACTATTGTCCTTGGTCATGGTTGGTTGGTTGGGTTTTATGGTATATCAATCTTTGTAGGTTATTTAATGCCAAATCCATTTTTATACAAATAGTTCTATTTCAAGCAGTTCAGTTTAGCATGAGTACACAGTTTAATTGTCAAAAACATTCTATTTCAAGCTAATCCATTTAGTCAAACAGTTCTAATCTAAAAAATTCAGTTGAGCATAAGTATGCAGTTTAGTTCTATTTGACCCATAGATAGGGCCTTATCAGGTGCTACCATTCCAGGCCAGAGTGGATCTGAAACCAATGGCAATGAAGAGGTGCTCCACATTCCCCAAAGCATCAGCATCACTGGAACCTCACCATCAGATTGTTTAGGTGGGGGTTTACTCCTCTGCAGAGGTGCAGTTGGTGTATTCTACAGCCCCAGCCAACTGGGTAAGTTGTTATATCCAGTGGTAAGAGATTCTAGCCAGATTCCACTAGGAAGTTGTGAATTCAATCCCTGGCTCTGGTCCAGCAGAAAGAAAAACAGCATTACAAGGGTAAAATAACTTAAAAGGTGAATCAACTGATATGAGATAACCCAAGACAGGTACTGCAGAATGAGAAAACAATCTCTCATGGATTATATGAAGGGTTTAATTTGAAATTTACTAACTATGTTAGATATCTGAGGAAGGTTGGAAAGTAGAGTGGCCAAAACATAGTGAATATAACAACCGAAAATAATTCCCTTAGGTCTCAGTTCCAATTCCTTGAAGCATACCAACTATCCCAAGGCATGGACACTAGAATGAGAACACTCTACCCTCATGGATTGAATAATGTGTTAAGTTTAAAATTCCCTGAAGGTTGCTAACTCTAACAAAAAGTGCTTGGAGAAAGCCAGAGAATACAGCAGCCAAAGTTCTCTGAATGAAGATTAGGACAATAAAGACATAAAGTAAAATTAGTGACCTTACTCGAGGGTGACCCAAAGGCTCCCATTTTAATAGCTACTACACTCAGGTGTAGGAGAGGGCACCACTCCATTCCCTGTATTGCTCCACTTCACCCTTGATCCTTACCTTATAATGCTGAGTGTTAAGGCAGCATCAAGTACCATTTTTTGAGTCTTTTGTATGACTTGACCTAGGACTGAACCCTGGACTATTGACGAACACTCTACTCATTAGGCCAATGGCCGATTTTATTATCTATAGAAGAACATTATTCTATCAAAATGGATATTAGTATTATTTATTATCAGACTGCAGAAAGATTTTTGTTTCTTGCCAAATTTAGAAAGGGGAATCCCCACGGTGTCATAGATAAAATGCTGGACTGCAGTCTCAAAGTAAACAAGTTTGAAATCTAGTCATGGTATTAAGTTCACTTTCAGACTAATGCCCCTTGGAAAAAGCATAAAGTCCCTTATCACCCCAACTCTGGGTTAATCAATGCTATTCTACAGGGATGGCTTTGGCATCTAATAACCTGTGAGAGTTGATATGCCATTGAACAAAGAAACCAAACCAAATAGAAATATAGAAGAAAAAACTAAATTAGGGATAAAATTAGGTAAAGAATAGGCAGTTTTTGTATTCCTAAAGAATAAATCCACTATTTTGTTTTAAAAAAATCATTACACATTGAAACATTAGTTTTTTTTAAAAAATTTAGTGAGATTTGATTGATTCACAAAAGTACTAAATGTTGTATTTTGGCAAATGAGTATTTGAAATATTTCTTTCCTCAAAAAAAAAAATCTTATTGAAAAAAAAATGAACTCAGGTTCTGTTTTTATTCATTTTATTAGTGTTTGAAATATATATTCTTTTGAAAAAATAGAAAATTGCTTAATTTAAATATAGACCAATTCCTGGTATGAGAGTAGGCGATGACTTCCGGCGGAAGATATTATCTTCCATGTGGACGAGGGAATAATTTTCAACCACACCGGTTTTGTTTATTTTCGTTTTAGTTTTAACAGCGCCAAAAGAAAACTGAAATAATATTTACCGCGTGATTAAAAAAAAATGATTCTTAAATTATAATTTTTTAAAATTATAAATTTTATATTCTGTTGAAGATTTTAGAAAAATTAAAGAAAAAAGAAAGATGGAAGAACAAGAGAATTTGTATACTTACCTTTTAATTGAACCTTTTTGTGGCGGTTCTCATAAACAATTGATTGATCAACTGTTACAAGACATTCCAGATTGTTCATCTTTTACACTTCCCGGTAAAAAATGGCATTGGAGAGCGAGGACATCTTCCGTATATTTCAGTCAGATTATCCCTAAAAATAATGGCAGTTGCAAGTAAGTCTTATAAACATGTTTTCTTCTTCCTTCAGCAAAAAAAAAAAAAAAGTTGTGTATAAAGTTCAGACTAGATTATTTTCTTGTTTTCTCATCCGCACTCTTTAACTATATGTCACTTGCGATAAAAAGCAACAAAAATAAGATGTTAGAATACTAATAAAAAAATTAATAAGTGACAATATCATTGTCAAGCGTTAATTTTTTTTTTAAATTTTGAAAAAATAAATGTTTTGAATGGATAGTAAGTCGACGAATACTATTAATTTCTGACAAATTTTATCTCAATTACTTTTTATTCGTTAAACAATAAATGGTTCTTACATGAACATTTACATAAGTACTTATTTATTTATTTACGATTTAGTTATTTCAACTTGTCCAGAACATCCGTTTACGAAATCTTTGCTGTAATATACACAAATAGAGAAATATACTTACATGCTCTATCCAGATAAAAGTACATTTTCGTCATCATCATTTTAATTTCATCTTTACTGAACTGAGATATTTAACTTGTTCAACTTGTTACAATTCACACACCCTCTATATTTCCTTATTGTTTCCCTCTCTCGGCCTCTAAGTTTTACTAAAATATAATTTTGGAGACCAAAAAAGAAAAAAAAAAAAAATTATGTAAATCATTAAAACTTTTTCTTATCTGGATGGTGAATGTACGTATTAAACTTCTATATAACTTTTTTGTATATGACCGCAGATATTAAGTCAGTGGTGTGTTCTGGATAAATACCAATAAAAACTGATAATTTTCAATGCTTAGTGCTTCATATAAAAAATTCGAATTGTATTATTAAAAAAGATGAACTTATTTGTCTGAAATCAATAGAAATTTATTGAATACTATTAATTTAAGATAAGTTCATCATCTTACTTTTTATTTAATAAAAATAAATGTTGTTTCTATTGAATTACCCACCCACGAAAGTTTTCGTTGTTTTTAATGTACAACAAATTATATAGAAATGTTATATTTACCTTCGAGATAAGTTTGGTTATTAAAAAATACAAAGCAGTTATAACTCAACAGTGTTTAAAGTTATATAGGCCAATTGTAGCGATTTAAAGATGTAATTTTGGGACTTGACTATTCGATAAAAGATGAAGCAACTGACAGAAACCTACTTTTAAGTATTACATTTCTTCATATTTTTTTTTTATATATTAAAACAATATAATTTTTTATGGGTCAGTTATTACAACTATTAATAATGATAATTTATTAGTATAAGTAAATTTGGCGACTGTAGTCGAGTGTGACCCGAAGGCTCCCTTTTCAATAGCTACTACACCTAGGTGTAGGGGAGGGCGCTACTCCTTTCCCTGGATTGCTCCACTTTACCCTTGATACGTACTTTATAATACTGAGTGTTAAGCAAGGAGGTATCAAGTCTTTGGTATGACTCGACCTGGGATTGAACCCAGGTCTCCCTGACCATTGGCGAACACTACCCACTAGGCCAATTGTTAGTATATTAGCTTCAAATAGATAAGATTTATTGCGAAAAGAATCGACAGTGACTGATCTAAATAAAATTCAGAATAACATTGCTACTTGTATAAATAAAACAATTCAGATTCAAGTAGATAAGTCAGCTAGGGTGATAGAATACACCAACTGCATCTCTGCAGAGGGGTAAGACCCCCCCACCTTCCCAACGAGTGTCCTGGATATGACATTAAACCATCTGATGGTGAGGCTCCAGTAATGTTGTAGCTTTGGTGAATGTGGAGTGCCCCTTCAATGTTATTGCTCCCAGGTCCACACTGACCTGGAGTAGTAGCACCTGATTGGGTCCTCTAGAACTATTTGACATTTAAACTGTGTGCTAACAAATGAATAATGTTGAATTATGAGAAATGTGCTCAATTCAATAAATGTTAGATTTTAGTTTTTAAATTTCAATGATCAACTTACGAAAAGTTAACAAAATTATCCAAATTCTAGTTGCTATATAAAGTACAATTTTACCTAAATTACCTAGTAGATTTTATCTCAGCCTAGCCCAAGAAATCTAGTAGTAACTGTCAGGCTTGGTGAAGGGAGATAGAAATGTAAAAAAAAAATAAATAAAGGAGATAAAAAAAGAGGGATGGGAAAGCTAACTTTTGTTACCTGAAAGAGAAGTGGGTCTATATTTCTTAAAAACAACCAGTTCCCACAAAGTGATTTATTTCAACAGTAATAAACTTTACAAAATCCAACTTTACATATTTTTTCCCTATGTTTGTTGAAAACTTTGAATTCAAAGTTAGAAAAATTACCCTGTAACAAAAGAGGCTTAGCCCAAGTGATTAATAGGTCTTTTTGCTCAAACCACCTTGCTTAAAAAAAAATTGCCTAAAATCAAAGGTGAATAAACAAGAGCTCACAAAGCAAAAAGAGTGAACCAGGCAGTGACTTCTGCTCAAGTCTGAAAAAAAAAAAAGAGAGAGACCTCTGGCGGGTTTTACTTAAATAACAGTAGCGGTGGGGGTAATGGCACAATTTCAAAACAGCCAATCATATTCAAGCAGACATTAATTGCCAAATTTACAAATTCCAACAGAATAGAATTATTAGTATTGATTAGCAGTACTTGAAACTCTTTAACTCTCTGCCTAAATTAAATTGTTGATGTTACATAGCGATGTTTGAAACCATTTAACTGTGTGCATTTAAAACTATTCATTTTAGATAGCAATATTTGAAGCCTTTGGAGTGCAAAAAATGATTAATACTAAATAGAACTATTTATGTTAAAATATTTGGAACCATTTAACTATGTGCAAACAATAGTATTATTTGTATGCAAACAAATTAGCTCTAACTCATTTACAAACAAGATTACCTAAAAATTATTGACTTACAAATCATGTATATAACCATTTAACTGTAGGCAAACAAATTAGCCCTGACTTGTTTAATAATGTTATCTACAAACTATGTGTTTACAAATCATATGTGTATAAAGAGGATTTGGCATTAAATAATCTACAAGGGTTGATATGCCATAAAACCCAACCAAACCAAATCATATATATTTGATATATATGTATAAAGAGGATTTGGTATTAAATAACCTGCAAGGGTTGATATGCCATAAAACCTAACCAAACCAAAATAAGATTAAAGCAATATTAGTTAAAAACAATGATGGTTGACAATGTTTGATATAATGAAAATTTAAGTGCAATATATACATTATATTTATGAAAATGCATTCATAATTTTGAACATTTATATACTAATTATATATATATATATATATATATATATATATATATGATTAAACAATATAGACATCCTTTGTTTAGACATTTTTGTATTTATCCTTTCAAGTCGCCGTATCGATTTTATTTTATCCAGTGGAAATTGGTTAATAAACCTCCCATAATTAATTGGTTCCCTAGTACTTTCTGCCTGATCTTGGGCCATCATCAGGGATGTGTATATTGGGCAGAAAGTATTAAGGAACTATGGGAGGTTTATTAATTAATTTTCTCTGGATGAAATAAAATTGATACAGCGACTTGAAAGGATAAATACAAAAACGTGTTGACAAAAAATGTCTATATTGTTTAATCAAATATGTATCAATGAAGAAATGCTGCTCAAATACACACAAACACATATATATATATATATATATTTACACATACAGTATTGGCTATAAATAAATACATTCCTACTAATTTTTAATAAAAAGTAGGTATTATTTATTACTAATCTGTACAAATTGGATATCCTATAACCAAAAGTAGAACTATGCTGCAGTATGAGAGACACTCTATATAGTGTCTCTTATAAAATTAATTTGGGTTATATTAATAATTTTATTCAAGAGTTAAAGAAAAATACAGAATAAGATCTCATGTAGAAATTATACTCAGGCCTGGGCCTCAAGTGTTGAAACATAGAAATTGGAGTGTAATATTATGATGGGAAAGCATACAAAGAAGAGTGACAAAAATAAGAAAAATGAGTAAAAGATTACAGTTATAAGGAAAGTATCTACTTTACAAGCAAGAAGAATGAGAAATGATCTAATTGAAAATTTAAAAATAATTAAGGGAATTTCTAATTGTGGTAGACATTCTTTCAATATTTTTCCTCAAACTGGAAATTTACTGTTAGATAGATTTCAAAAACTAAACAGGATTTTTTTTTGCTAATAAAAAAATATATTTTTTGAATAAATTACCTCATCAGATTAAAAATAGCGATAATATTAAAAAAATTTAAATTAGATGATTTCAGAAAAAAGGTTAAGAAAAAGAATTTTAGAGGGAATTATTAGATTAATTATTTAACAGAATTTTGATCTATATATAAATTCATATATCTATCTATCTATCTGTGTGTGTGTGTGTGTGTGTGTGTGTGTGAATGTATATGTGTGTATAAATATGCATATTTGATCTATTTATAAATGTATATGTGTGTATATGTATATATAAATATATATATAAATGTGTATATGTGTATGCATTTGATCTATATATATAAATGTATATATATTTGTATTTGATCTTTATATATAAATGTATATATATTTGTATTTGATCTATATATGTAGATGTATATATATATGTGTGTATTTGATCTATATATAGATGTATATATATATGTGTGTATTTGATCTATATATAAATGTATATATATGTGTGTGTGTGTATTTGATCTATATGTAGATGTATATATATATATATATATTTGTATTTGATCTATATATAAATGTATATATATATATATGTGTATTTGATCTATATATAAATGTATATATTTGTGTATTTGATCTATATATAAATGTATATATATGTGTATTTGATCTATATATATAAATGTATATATATGTGTATTTGATCTATATATATAAATGTATATATATGTGTATTTGATCTATATATATAAATGTATATATATGTGTATTTGGTCTATATATAGATGTATGTGTGTGTATATATATATATATATATATATATATATATGATCTATATGTCAATGTCATATCAATAGTGTATATATTTTGTGCAATATTTTTTTCTTTAAAGGTTGATATGAGAAGATGTCTAAGGAAGCCTAAAAAATTAATGATGATACAAAACTAAATTTTTTTGAACAAAGCATTTCTTTAAGACTGTTAGTTTCTTAGATTGTTCAATAGAAATGTTTTCCTGATGTATTTCTTCATTAGAAAACATCTTACTAAACAGTTTTTGTCTTTTTACATTCCAAATATTTTCAATTGGATTTAAATTAGAACTTCATCATGGTCAGAACATTCCTTGCAATGAATTATCAAAAAGTCTTTTTGTCAATTTAGCAGTATGAAGAGATGTGTTAGGTTGAAAAATGATATTTTGCTCAATTTACTGAAGAGACCAGCTTGTTAGAAGTTGGTAGTTGTCCTCTCTCAAGAATATTAAAATTGTTCTGTTAATTCATTTTGTTTTCTCCAGGACGCTATTTGCAAGTTCTGTGTTGAATTTGGCAGAATTGATTGCCCTCCGACCTGACCTTTCACCTTTGCACAAAGTTTTATACTTTCACGAAAACCAACTGGTTTATCCGGTAAGAAAACAACAGGAAAGAGATTTTCAATATGGCTACAATCAAATCATATCAAGGTAAGATAATCAAATTAATCATAACCACAAAGTCAATCAACAACTTATTTTTTTTTTTTTTTCAGGTTGGCAACCCTGATTTGAAAATCAACTGATCAGTGTTGATCTACTGAACATAATTAGTGGGGTGATTGTCTTTTGATCAGTGATTACCTTGTTGTCGGAAAGAAACGATGATTTATTGAATTCACATGTACAGGCATTTATGCCTAATAAATGAGAGTTTTCTCAAGATTCATTTATTTGCCAAAAATAACATTTATATTTGAACTTGAGAATAAAGCCCAGAGTCTGATGCCAAGATGTGGAGGATGAAAGATCATGTTAATTTATCTTAGCCAGCTTCATTCATGACACATTGATATTTTACAAGAAATACATTCATTTGATCTCTGCCAAACCTCATCATCTTCATCATGTCGTGCCACCAGCACGGGTATCCCTGACCTTCTCTCGCCACTTCTCCCTATCGTTCATCGCCTCTGGCAGGTCTTCAGGGCTACATCCTGTATCCTCGCAGAGCTGCTGTATGTATGTTCGAGCTGGTCGTCCGGCTTTTGCTCGGCCATATGTGGGGATCCATAGGAGTACATCACTTATGAGCTCGTCCCTGCTTCTCCAGCAGTGTCCTGCATGTCTGGTTCATCTAACTTGGATAGTTTTCGTGATGGGAGGTAGGTGGCCGTATAATTGGTACTTTGTTGGGTGTTGCCTCCAGGACTTGTTCAGTATTGCTCGCAGCATTCTTGTGTAATTGTCATCTAGCTTTTTCTCCAGCCGTTTTGTTAGCGTCCAAGTAGTACATCCATACAGCAGTATCAACATGACTGCTGCTTGGAAGAAACTGCGCTTCATTTTATCGGTCTGGTCTGACTTCTATATGATCGATAGCTGTCCATGCCTTCATTAGCCGTGTGTCTGTCTTTTTTGGTTGATGAGACACTGCTTCCTAGGTAGGTGAACTTGTCTACCAGTTTCAGAGAGGTTCCATCTAGTGTGAAAATGTCACCTGTTTGATTAAAGCACATGTATTCAGTTTTGTGTGCATTGACATGGAGGATAATGCCTGCAGCGGCTTGTTCCAAACTATGCAGTAGTGTTTCGGCTTGGTTGGGTGTATTTGCCAGAATTGTATGTCGTCAGTGTCGGTAATTGCTGCCAAATCTACTTGCACCAAAATGCTACATTCTCTGTATGGGCTACCCTATTTAAAATCCCCAATGATAATGGACAGCAAATGAAAAGAAACAATGTTTTCTCAATAATTGTAGAACTTTTATAATTTTTAGAGGCCAATCTCAGGCTTAAGTTTTCAGGTTTTACTATTAACCACTATGTCTAACCACAACTTGAATGTATTTTCATTCCATATATTTGAGTTTTCCTCTTTCTTGGTATTACATGTGTATGGCCACTTGATCTGTCTGTCTAGAGCATTCTATCTTTAAAGACTCTAAACTTTATACACAGTGAAAACAAACTCATTCAAATTAACTGTATGAGGGGGACATACTTCACATACAGCTTCATTTGATACTACAAATTGTTTTTTAAAAAATAACTGAATTTCTTGAGCAATTTATTATGGACACCTATACACACACACACACACACACACACACACACATTTGGTCTGATGATCATATAGGCAAGAAAATGAGTCACCAAGTTGTATTGATTCTGTGTCTATGCTATCAAAACTTAGATGTATATTCTCTATCACTAGATTTGAGGTCATTTGAATAAGAATTGGTCAAGTTATTAGATTCAGAAATGATCTCAAAATTCTTTGTTTAAACACCTTTTCTTTTTCAGTGAATAATATTTCTATAACTGAAAAGACAAAAAAACATTAAATATAGAATTTTCAGTTGTTTCTACACTTGCTGTTAAAATTTAAGATCAGTTTTCCTTTTTTTTCATTCATGTTTTTTAGCACATTTATTTCATTGTATTTTGTTTCACTTATCTCTTTTCTTCATAAACCTGTTTGACGACCATGTAATCTTCAGCAGTGTTAATGGAAGGCATCAAAATCTGCTAATTCTGACTGTTGGAGTTTCCATGTCTATTCAACACACTTTCATCTCTGATTAGTACAACACAATCTTTTTTTGAGGAGTCAATGTGCCATGAAACTCTACTGATTCACTGATTTTAATTCTTAAATATCTCTTTCTTTGTTTTAGCCTTGTGGCAGACACTTTGGTTTTCAATTCCCAGTACAACAAAAATTCATTCTTGGAGAATATCCATACATTTCTGAAGCTAATACCTGACTACCGTCCAAGCAATCTGGCTGAAAAACTCGCCCCCAAATGCAAAGTCATCCCTTTTCCTCTCTCTCTGCCTCCACATCTAAATACCTCAGCATTCTGCAAAACCATGCCGGGTGAACAGGTAGAAATCTCAGACGAAAATTTGCTGACTGACAAAGAAAATTCGTGCCTGGCAAATTCACTTACAACTGATTACCTGACATCCTTGCAGGTGGACAATTGCTGCCCGAGTTCAACGCAGAAGCGATCATTGGATGGAGATGGTTTATCGGGGTTTGTCGTTGCCAAGTCCAGTAAGTTGAGCAATACGGATCAAAGAGATGAGAATCTTCAAGAGAAATCAGAAGAAAAAAATGCAAATATTGATAATATTACATCAGTGCCTCAGTTGATGACAGAGTCAGAGACAAGACCTTTGCATATCGTGTGGCCACATAGATGGTGAGTAATTGTTTGATCTATCTTGTTGATGATTTTGCTTAGATTTCAAAATGTATGTAAACTTGCCAGTTACAGGCAGGAGTCACACAGGTGACATGTGTGAAAATTCATTTCTTCAGTTCTTACGATTTGTCAGCAAGACTAAGAATATACTGACTGTATTCACGGCAGAGGTGTAAGACTGCCCTCTCCCTCCAAAAAAAAGAGGTGTCTTGGGTGTGACACTAAATTGCATCTGATGTTGAGTCTCCAGTTCTGGATATCTGGTAAGTGTGGATGACCCCTTTATTGCCATTACTCCCAGGTCCACTTTGACCTGTTGTGGTAGTATCTATTTGGGATATGTATATAGAAGATTTGGTATTAAATAACCTACAATGGTTGATATGCCATAAAACCTACCCAAACCCTCTGTCAGTAGTAATTAAAATATGCTGACTGTATCACTTGCAGAAGGGTAAGACCCCTTCCCTCCAAAAAAAATGTTTGTCAAGGTTAATTATGAGAACAGCTTTTTAAAGCTACTGTCTTAGCAAGTGATTTTTTTTTTTTTTATAGTAGTAGACAGTCTGTGAACATGTTGGTTCTCATTAAAACAATAGTCCATGTTGATATTGATACTTCTATTCATGAGGGAGTGAAGCCCTCTGGTTAGTAAGTAAAAGTAAAGTTGGCGACCGTAGTCGAGGGCGACCAGGAGGCTCCCTTTTCAATAGCTTCTACACCGAAGTTTAGGGGAGGGCGCTACTCCTTTCCCTAGATTGCTCCACTTTACCCTTGATATGTACCTTATATTGCTGAGTGTTAAGCAAGGAGGTATCAAGTACCATTTTTAAAATCTTTGGTATGACGCGACCTGGGATTGAACCCACTTGGCCAATGAGTACTTAATACCATATAATTGTAAATTATTTCTATTAGGAATAGTTATTTGAAGCTGTAACTGCTGAGGATTATTATTATTAGTTATTTGCGACCATATAACTGTTTAAAAACAAATGATTATCAAATGCAAATAATTACTTGAAATGATATAATTGTGTATAGATTATTAGTGGGGGTGTCCTCGTGGTGTAATGGTTAAAGCGATGGACTGCGGGATTGTAGTAAGCGAGTTTGTATTCCAGTTGTGCTATTACGTTCAGTTTCGGGCAAATACCCTTGGGAAAGGTATGAACCCCCTTATCCTCCCAGGTATGGGTTAAATAGTACCACTACTGTTCTCCTAGAAGAATGGCTTTCGCATAAAATAACCTACAAAGGTTGATATTACATTAAACAAAGATTATTAGTATTAGATAGGAATACTTTAAACCATGCAACTGTGTGCCAATTATCTGTATTGGATAGGAATATTTGATATATAACTGTGCAAAAATTGGAAATGATGACGCAAAAAATGTAAATGGATATGATTCCCTAACCTCTTGGTTGACATGCCATTAAAATCAATCTTCTTCAGTTTCTAAGTTTTGATGAAATAAAGTATTAAGGTGTATCAAAAGTATTTTCTTTTTTTCTTCAACAAGTTAATGGGTACCTCTCAAGATTTCATATTTACTTTAAAACCTTTTTTTGATTATCCTAGCTCTTCTGAAAATTTTCAAGTGTTGGTAGTCTGGTTCTCCTTGACATTGCATTGATAGCATGGATACTCTTGACTCTCTCTCACCATCCATCTCTATCAGCAAGTCCTCTAGACTGCACCCAGTCTTTGCACTGGGGTGTCCATAAGTAGGAGTCCATAGAAGAACGTATCTTATAAGTTCATCCTTACTTTACTTACAGTGTCCAGTATTTCTGATTTATGAAATGGGTGGTAAGTGGTCATATAGCTACTGTTTTGTTGGATGCTGTTTTCAGGATTTGGTCAAAACAGTACGTGGCATTCTTGTGTAGTTCACACCTAGCTTTTTCTACAGGCATTTCGTTAAAATCCAAACAGTGCAACTGTACAGTAGTACTAACATGGCTACAACTTGGAAGGATTCTCATTTTATTTTATTTAAGAAATAAGATTTCCATATGGAAACCTGTCAATAGCGGTCTATGCTTCACCTATGTATATACTGACATTAGTTTCAGTAGATGAGATATTGCTACTGAAGTATATAAACTGGTTTACTAATTTAAGAAGCTTGCCATTTAATTAAAACACATGAGCTCTGTTTTATCTGAGTTTACATAGAGACCAAAGCCTCTTGCTGCCTGCTCCTGGGTATGCAGTAGAGATTCAGCTTGAGCAGGTTTATTTGCAAGTGAAAATTGCTCTCATGGAATGTAACCAAATAAGGTTTATTTTTCAATATAGTCCCATTGCAGTCTACATGCATCTTTCATCAGTGTTACTGTGCTTGGATCCCATTGGTAAAAAAAAGTCATCAATAGCAGATATGACATCATATGAAATTTTCAGAGTACCTCGTACTTTAAGTGAAAAAAACTGTCTTCATTTGTGTCCATTTTAACCCTACCCCTGCCCAGTAGCCAATTAGTGATATAAGTCAAGATATCACTCTAAGTTTTATATTAGTATATTGATAATCTTCTTGTGGTGATGGGGACAATCTGTGAGTAAATCTCTTAATTAAAGTGTTTCATTCTTTTTATTTTCAGGGAATATGACAAAGATCCAGATACATTATTTGAGGTTTTAATCAAGTTGCACGAAGATGGTTTGGATTTTTTTGTCTCTGTTATCGGTCAAACTTTTACAGATATTCCAAGTAAGTTTTTTTTTTCTTTTTTTAAATAATAAAGTAATAAAACTTATTTTCTTGTAATGGAATCACTTTCTTTAATCATTAATGTCAATGGTTCTAAAAACACTTACTTTTCATATTTTCATAAAACTATTAGAAATTTGTTTGTAACAACAGAGCATGAACGTTTCAAATGATACAGTTTAATGGCACTTTTATTTTTATTTTTTGGAGATGAATTTTCCTTAATAGCGCATGAAGATTTCAGTGTGTTATTTTAAAAAACTACTGAGGTATAACACTTATGTCCATAGCAGCCAAGATATACAATACCCTACTACGCAACCACATAGAACCCAAAATTGAGAACGTACTTAGGAAGAGCCAAAATGGCTTCTAGAGGAATAAATCCATGACGTCACAAATTTTGACTATCCATAGAATTCTTGAAGGTGTATGTGCAAAAAACCTACAGGCAACAATATTATTTGTCGACTTTGCTAAGGCCTTTGACTCCATTCACAGAGGAAAGATGGAGCAAATTCTACTCGCCTACAGCCTACCAAAAGAAACCGTCACAGCCATAATGATGCTCTATAGAAACGCCAAAGTAAAAATCCATTCTCCGCACGGAGACACAGACTACTTTGACATTGTAGCAGGTGTATTGCAAGGAGACACATTAGCCCCATACCTCTTTATCATCTGTCTAGACTACGTGCTTAGAACATTTATCGTTAAAATCAAAGAAAATGGTTTCAAGCTAACAAAAGAAACAGAAGGTACCCCACAAAAACAATTACCGACGCGGACTATGCTGATGATATAGCGCTTCTAGTAAATGCACCTGCCGAAGCCAAAACCCTGCTAATAATCTGGAATGAGCCACTGCAGGCATTGGCTTCCATGTCAATGCACACAAGACAGAATATATGTGTTTTAATCAAACAGGCGACATCTCCACACTAAACGCTAGCTCTCTGAAACTAGTTGACAAGTTCACCTACCTAGGAAGTAGTGTCTCATCAACCGAGACAGACATCGACATGCAACTAGCAAAGGCATGGACAGCTATTGATAGGCTATTGGTCATATGGAAGTTAGACCTGACCGATAAAATGAAGCACAGTTTCTTCCAAACAGCAGTGGTGTTGATACTGCTATATGGATGCACCACATGGACGCTGACTAAACGGATGGAGAAAAAGCTTGACAGCAACTACACAAAAATGCTGTGAGCAATATTGAACAAGTCCTGGAGGCAGCACCCCACAAAGCATCAGCTGTACGGCCACCTACCACCCATTACGAAAACTATCAAAATTAGACGAACCAGACATGCAGAACACTGCTGGAGAAGTAGGGACGAACTCATAAGTGATGTACTCTTGTGGACCCCTTAACATGGACGCGCAAAGGCAGGACAACCAGCTCAAACCTACATACAGCAGCTCTGTGTCGATATGGGATGTAACCCTGAAGACTTGCCAGAAGCAATGGATAATAGGGAGGGGTGGCGAGAGAGAGTCAGGGATATCTGTGCTAATTGCGTGACATGATGATGATAATGATCAAATTGGTCAGTTAGAATTAGTTTGTTTTATCGCATGTCAACCCTTGTTGGGTTATAAGTCACCACCCTATTGGTGGGGCTTAGAATATACTGACTGCATCCTCTACAGAGGGGTAAGACCTACTCCTTCCTATATAAATACACCACAAAAAGTGACGTCAATTCAATGGCTAACCCAACTGCCAACACTCATCTGTTTAACTCTTGGATACTCCTAAAAGTTTGAATTAGTTTGTTTTGTTAATATGCAATTTCTAACTTTGCCCATATCATTTTGAATGACTTGAAAGTGGCTAACAAGATATCTGGAGAAAAATTTCTTAGTAGCATTTGAGATATCTCAAAAGAAATTTCTTCGGGTCATTTTTTTTTTTTTTCTGTGGCATAAAATGAGATAGTAATTCAAAACTGTTTGTGTATGGTGTATTTTTCAAGAAGTTTCTTTATTTGTGTATCATCTTATTGATGACTCGGAATTGGATAGTGATTTAAAGCAATTCATCAATGAAAGTGAAAAAGCAGTGTTGGAAAATTATTTGGATTGGCTAGGAATTCTTGAAACCATGTAAGTAAGGTTGTCAACGGTAGTCGAGGGCAACCCAAAGGCTCCCTTTTCAATAGCTGCTACACCAAGGTGTAGGGGAGGGCACTACTCCTTTCCTTTGATTGGTCCACTTTACCCTTGATCCATACCTTATATTGCTGAGTGTTAAGCAAGGAGGCATCAAGTACCATTTTTAAAATCTTTGGTATGACGTGATCTGGGATTAAACCCAGGTCTCCCAGGCCATTGGCCAACACTCTAACCATTATGCCAATGTCCGGTTGAAACCATATAACTGTGTAAATTATCTATATTCAGTTAGTTGAAGCTATAATTGTTTACCAAGGATTATTCATTAGTTGAAACCATGTAACTGTTAAAATTCCTTATTAAACAGAAATAATTACTAGAAACCATATAATTATTAAAATTAAATAGGAACACTTAAAACTATACAGTTGTGTGCAAATTATTTTAGATAGAAATACTTGATATCATATAATTGTCAGCAAACAAATGACTTATTAGACAGAAATAATTGAAACCATATAATTATTTGCATTAGATAGAAATACTAGAAACCAGATAATTATTTGCATTAGATAGAAATACTAGAAACCATATAATTATTTGCATTAGATAGAAATACTAGAAACCATATAATTATTTGCATTAGATAGAAATACTAGAAACCATATAATTATTTGTATTAGATAGGAATACTAGAAACCATATAATTATTTGCATTAGATAGAAATACTAGAAACCATATAATTATTTGCATTAGATAGAAATACTAGAAACCATATAATTATTTGCATTAGATAGAAATACTAGAAACCATATAATTATTTGCATTAGATAGAAATACTAGAAACCATATAATTATTTGCATTAGATAGGAATACTAGAAACCATATAATTATTTGCATTAGATAGAAATACTAGAAACCAGATAATTATTTGCATTAGATAGAAATACTAGAAACCATATAATTATTTGCATTAGATAGAAATACTAGAAACCATATAATTATTTGCATTAGATAGAAATACTAGAAACCATATAATTATTTGCATTAGATAGAAATACTAGAAACCATATAATTATTTGCATTAGATAGAAATACTAGAAACCATATAATTATTTGCATTAGATAGAAATACTAGAAACCATATAATTATTTGTATTAGATAGGAATACTAGAAACCATATAATTATTTGCATTAGATAGAAATACTAGAAACCAGATAATTATTTGTATTAGATAGAAATACTAGAAACCATATAATTATTTGCATTAGATAGGAATACTAGAAACCATATAATTATTTGCATTAGATAGAAATATTAGAAACCATATAATTATTTGTATTAGATAGGAATACTTGATTATTTTTATTTAGGCTTCAGCTGGGCCACCTTCAAGTGGCCTAGATGCATCATAGTCACCAAGGTTCAAACCTCATGCCTGACTTTCTCCTCCCCTAATCCCCACTTTAATCGACCCTCGTGTCATTGACCTTATCTCAAGTCCTGTCTGGTTGGAAGCAGTGACAAATATCACCTGTTTATGTTTTGTAAGCAAATAGTTCTTGGTAACATTATTTTTAAACAAACCAGACCTCATTGTTTGCACACAGTTAAATGGTTTCAAGTATTATTATTCAACACTAATAATTCTATTTAATATTAATCCTTTGTTTGCTGATAGTTAAATGGTTTCAAGTATTGTTATCCAACACTAATAATTCTATTTATTATTAATCATTTGTTTGCACACAGTTAAATGGTTTCAAGTATTGTTTTCCAACTCTAATAATTCTATTTAATATTAATCATTTGATTGCACGCAGTTAATTTGTTTCAAGTATTATTATTCAACACTAATAATTCTATTTAAGTATTCCTATCTATGTTTAGAAACTTCTTAATAGTTTTTTTTTTCACGCAGTCCTATTAAATACAAATAATTTTTAAACAGATCTATTTGACCCACAGATGGGATCCAAACATTAAGGCTCAGTGCTGGACCTGAGAGTAATGGCAATGAAGAGGTACTCCACACTTTCTACATCTCCAGAACTTGAACCTCACCATCAGAGAAAGTTTAGTGTCATACCCAAGACACTATTTTCTATTGAAGCGATAAATTTCAAACGCCCTTACAGAATAAATCAATTTCCCATCCAATTAGCAACTGAATAATTTCGTGGAGTACACATTTGAGCTGAAGGCCATTTTTAAGTCATCCAAATTCCTGATATCATAAATATAAATTACTAATCATTGGCCTATTGGGTAGAGTGTTCGCCAATGGTCCGGGAGACCTGGGTTCAATCCCAGGTCGCGTCATACCAAAGACTTTAAAAATGGTACTTGATACCTCCTTGCTAAACACTCAGCAATATAAGGTACGTATCAAGGGTAAAGTGGAGCAATTCAGAGAAAGGAGTAGCGCCCTCCCCTACACCTCAGTTTAGTAACTATTGAAAAGGGAGCCTTTGGGTCGCCAACTTTACTTACGTTTTTATACGTCATAACTGTACACAAACAAATGATTTTAAAAAATGCACTGGAACATTGAAAATATTGTTCTTATAATTAAATATATACAAATGCATTAAATAACCTATAAGGATTTGATATGCCATTAAATAAACCAAACCAAACTAATTGAAGAATAATGATACTTGCAGTTTACAAATCTAATACATAGATATCTTTTCACCAAGTTTCATTTAGATAAATTCCCAATACAAAGTAAAATAAGATAGAAACATATAATTTTTAGGTGCACGCACGAAATTTGTTATTAAAAAATGTTTGTTTTGATACTCTATAATAATTTGTTTTAGATGACAAAATATGTTGAATAATTTTTGTCTTCTTTTTCAGGTGTGTTTACTGAATCCCGGACAAAACTTGTTTCCCACATAAAAAATTGGGGCTACGTAGAAAATAAAGCCAAATATTATGACATCCTAAAAGCAGCAGATGTTGTCGTATCAACAGCAAAACATGAATTTTATGGAGTTGCTATGTAAGTATGATTGATCATCATCATCATCATTATTATTAATTTTGTTTAGTATCTGTACCAATTTTCCTTCTGCCCTGTCGACTGGGGCTGTAAGAATACGCTGACTGCCCCACTGTAGAGGGGTACTCCACCCCCCCATTGCAAGAAATCATCAAACAGTTCCCTGCCCCTTTTATAATACTAGGGGATTTTAACTGTCATGGCACTTTATGGGGCTGTAAAAATATAAATCAGAAAGAAAAGAATTTGGAAACTTTTATAAACAACAATAATCTATGCATCTATAACAATAAGTCCCCGACTGACTTATGCCCTTTCTCTGGCAATTATTCTGCAATAGACTTATCCCTGAGCGATCCATCTATCTTCATAGACTTCTCTTGGAAGGTAATGAAGGACACATATAGCAGTGACCATTTCCCAATTTGTTTGCAAAATTCAGTGATGAAAATCCCAAACAATGGAACTTGAATAAAGCAAATTGGGAGGAATTTCAAAAACTATGCTCAGAGGAATTAAAAGAAGGTCCAAACATTAAGAACTTAATACAATTCACAGAAACACTGGTTTCCATTGCATAAAGATGCATCCCAAAGAACAAAATCAAGACGAAACGAAATAGACCTTGGTTTAATGATAAATGTTAAGAGGCTATCAGGCTTTGAAGAAAAGCATTAAAGGAATTTGAAAAAGAACCAACAACAGAAAACTTACAAAAATTTAAACAACTCTGAACAAAAGCTTGGAAAACAATGGAAGAAAATAAACAAGAAAACTGGAAAAATTATATTAGCAAACTTAGTTCAGCAACAAAAACAAAATCCGTATATGACATGATAAAAAAGATAGCTGGTAGAATTCCATACCCATGCAATAAATCACCTTTCAAAAAACAACAACAAAATAACCAATAAAAAAGATATAGCGGACGAATTAGCAATAAACTTCTCAAAAAATTTATCAGCTAAGAATGGAAATGAAAAATTTGCCAAATTTAAACAAAAAGCTGAAAAGCTAAAATTGAACTTTAAATCAAATAACACTGAAAGTTACAATCTTCCTTTTACAATAGAAGAACTTAAAGATGCAATTCAAACATCTCACAATACAGCAATTGGTCCAGATGAAATTTATTATGAATTTCTAAAACACTTACCAAAAAAATCACTCGACTATCTCCTCACAATATTTAATATCTGGATGAATGGGACATTCCCAGAATCATGGAAAATAGCAACTATCATTCCTATACCGAAACCTGGAAAAGACAACACAAACCCATCTCACTACCGCCCAATAGCCCTAACTAGTTGTCTCTGTAAGACAATGGAGCGCATAGTAAACAGAAGACTGGTTTGGCATCTCGAATCCAATAAACTCATCACAAACACTCAATGTGGTTTCCGAAAACGGCGATCAACGATTGATCATGTATTCAAATTAGAAACCTCCACAAGAGAGGCCAATATCCAGAAACAACACCTTATAGCAGTCGTCTTCGATCTGGAGAAGGCTTACGAAACCACATGGAGGTTTGGAATAGTGAAAGATCTCCATAACCTTAGACTATGAGGAAATTTACCGAACTTCATAAAGAGCTTTCTCTTGGACAGACAGTTCAGAGTCCGAATAGGGTCAACATTTTCCAATCTGTACAAACAGGAAGAGGGAGTCCCGCAAGGGAGTATTCTCTCCGTGACACTTTTCAATATAAAAATCAACAGCATTACAAAGTGTCTGACTCCTGAAATTGATGGATACCTCTATGTAGATGACTTCTGTATCACTGCCAGATCAAAATATATGAGGGCTGCAGAACGCCAGCTACAACAATGTATCCATAAAATCCTACATTGGGCAAATACGAACAGATTCAAAATATCCAAAAACAAAACAAGATGTGTTCATTTTTGTCAATTGAGGAAAATGCACGACGACTCTCTCATAAAACTTGAACACACTGATATACCTGTTGTTGACGAATACAAGTTTTTGGGTATTATATTCGACAGGAAATTATCATATATCCCCCATATAAATTACCTGAAAACTAAAACCACTTGAGCTCAACAACTCCTACGAGTAGTGGCACACACAAAATGGAGAGCTGACCGCCAAACGCTCCTTAAGTTATACAGAGCATTAGTACGTTCACAATTAGATTATGGCAGCTTTATTTATATTTATTTATATCTGCCAGGAAAACCTACATCAAAAAGCTTGACCCAATTCACCATGAAGGCCTAAGACTGGTCTTAGGAGCCTTCAAAACCTCCCCAGTAGACAGTCTATATACCGAAGCACCCCAACAACTCAGGAGCAAAAAATTAGCTCTCCAGTACTGCATTAAACTGAAATCATGGCCATCCAACCCAGCATATGACTGCATCTTCCAAAGTAAATATAAACAACAATTTGAACAAAAGAAAGAACAATCAAACCATTTGGCCTTCGGATCGAACCTATCCTCAAAGAATCAGCTATCTCCCTTGCAAATGTACATAAAAGCATCATCACACAAACTCCACCCTGGATGATTAAAAATCCAAAATAATCCTCCAATTATCCGAACTCCCCAAAACAAAAATACATCCTAGCACTTATATAGAAAAATTTCACACTATCCTCCTGCATCATCCTGACCACCAATATATATTCACATTTGGCTCAAAGGATAGCAATAAAACAGCGTGTACAGCTGTTCTCAATAAAACAATTCTCAAAAAAGGCCTTCCTAAGGAAAGCTCCATTTTTACGGCAGAAATCTGTGCCATTGACCGTGCTCTCGATATAATATCAAAGAACAAATATAGCAAATATATAATATTCTCTGACTCGCTCTCCGTATTAACATCATTAAAAAATAAAATACTTGAGAACTCGTTAATTATTAAACTACTGAACAGACTAGACTCGATGTCCAGCCATAAAGAAATAATCATGTGCTGGATTCCAAGCCACATTGGAGTGAGTGGCAATGAAAGAGCTGACTCAGCAGCAAAATCAGCCTTAGATCTGAGCCCTGACAATACCAGCATCCCATATACTGACTTGAAACCACAAATAAATAGGTTCTTTGTTACAAAATGGCAACAATGCTGGAATTGATAGCATTAATAATAAGCTCTTCCAAATCAAGCCCACTTTGGGAGAATGGAGACCAGCATTTAGAAAATCAAGAATGGAACAAGTCATTATATCCAGACTGTGTATAGGTCATACAAGACTCACCCACTCTTTCATCCTCAAGCAGGAACAACTACCACAGTGTTTGACATACCAGACGCCTTACACCATTAAACATATCCTAATGGAATATGGTGTACTAGCTACCACCAGAGAGTGACATTTTAAAGCCGATAACATGAGAGATCTGTTTGAGAATATCAACATGGATGATATCCTCTCTTTCTTAAGAGAGGCAGAATTGTACCTAAAAATATAAAGCATCATTACAATCCGAAATATTCAATAGACCAACCTACTAATCAACCAAATATAAAAAGTTTTGTCAAATAACCCTATGCAAAACCATAAATCTCAACAATTACAACTTGTCGTGGGTCCACTCTGACCCGGAGTGGTGGTGCCTGTTGGGGTCCTACTTGTGGGTCAAATGGATCAAAACATGAATTTAAAAGAAAAGTGAGTTAACGAAGAAAAAGTGAGTTCATATAAGAAATAGTTACAAATCATATATAATTCATATATGTAAACCGGATTTGGCATTGAATAACCCATAGTGGTAGATATGCCGTGAAACATTCCAAGTCTCTTGCTGATGTAATCAATGTGGTTCTTTCTGCTGTATCAAATGTAACATTGATATCAAACGTTACATATCGTTCACCAAATTGTAACAAATTTTCAGCAAACTGGTATAATCTCCAGAAATCATGATCTCATGTTTATAGAAAGAGTCAACGTTGAAACATGATTCCACAGGTGGGATGATTTGATGCAAGCATGTATTTCATCAGCTTTTGTAGCTTGTGGATAGGTTGTTATAAAACATTACTGTCATGTTTGTAGAAAGAGTCAATGTTGAAACATGTTTCCACTGGTGGGATGATTTGATTTAGTGTTTTGGGCCTAGGTCATTATAAAACATGGTTGTCATGTTTGTAGAGTCAATGTTGAAACAAAGGTTGGATGATTGGTTGTAAGCATTGATCTCATCAACTTTTGTGCCATGTGGATAGGTTGTTATAAATTTCCTGGTGTAGGATTTTTAATATTGATTATTTTTTTCATTCGTAATTTTATCATTGTTAAATGTCAAAAGAATTAATGATTATCAACGTATGAATATTATTAATCATCAGGAAAAATTTCCGAAATTTAATTCTAAAACTTTGGTCTTTATGAAATAATTTATGGTATATCAATTTGAATTATTTTCATTAACAATTGGTTAATAATACCAAAAAAGAATAAATAAATAAAAATTATATGCTATTTCTTTTTTTATTATTTGAAAATTATTTAGATTTTATAAATGATTAAATTATTTTTAAAAAGATAAAAAAATCTTGCTAAAACAGAAAAATGTTCTATAGTAATGGTTTGTAGTAATCTTTCTTGTATTGTAGATTATTTTGAGTTAGAATTTTAAATTATTCGATAATTGATTTTTTTAAAAATTGTTTGAATTTTAAATTATTTAATTATTGATTTTTTTAAAAAAATTGTTTGATTCATTTATTGTGAAGGATGTTTTTTTGAGTAAAGAAAAGTAAGAATTTTATAATATATATTAACAAAAAAATAATAAAATTAAAACTCAGCATTTTTTTTATAAAGGAAAAAGTATATATTAAAATAGATATTTGTCCTACAAAAAATCTTTGAGTAAATAAATTGAATAAGAAAATCTTCTTTTAATAATTGAATATTGATTTAAAAAAATTATTTTGAATGTTTTATTCCTAAAAATTCATGTTATGTAATACTTAACTTTGTATTTCTAGAACAAAATGAAAATTTAGTTTTTGCATGGTTCTCATACAAAGTCCAATTAAATAATTTTACTGACCACAGATGAACTTAAAGGTAAATGTTAACCTTTAGAACACTGTCTGCACTTTATATCGCCTTACAAGTTGTCTCCCCTGAAGCTATCAGCACATTGGCTTGAGAGATAGGTTTGAAGTAAATGGTTCATCATGTTTATTTTTGATATTTTTTAGCTGTAAACAGCTTATTATCCATTCAGAACGAGGTTAAACTTCCATTTCCCAAGCTCATTTGCATTTCTCACTACATGACATATTACAAACTTTTTTTAAATTGAGCAATCCCTCCTCCAAATGGTCGAATCTAATAAAGATTTTCCTGAAGAATTCTTTTTTGATTCTGAGGATGATTTTGAAAGGTTTATTCAGGCAGATATCAATGGTGAAGTGATCAAAGATGACAATAGTAATAATGACAGCAATCTACTGAATGGCTACTATCATCCATGGCTGATTGATTTCTAGGAAAGTTCTGGCCCCAAGGTGGTACCTAAGGATATTTCTGAGGGACATCTTTTTTGTTTATTTATGAAAAATGAAATAACTTTGTCAGTGAGACAAATCTATGTGCTCGTCAAGTTAAAGAAAAGAGAAGTGAATACTGGCTTCCTACCATCTGGAAGAATGTCACTTTCGATGAAATAAAGGCATTTATAGCTATTTTGCTTCCATTTGGGATTACTAAATCTTCATTTAATTTGTACTGATCCACTAATAATTTTATCAAGATGACAAACTTCAAACATGTCATGCCAATTGACAGATTTCTTAGAATCCTGTCCTTGATTTTTATTTTTTACTTTTTTTTTGTATATTGATAAAAGGAATGGATGAGTAATATTTTAATAGAATGTATTATGTCTCCATACATTTAAAAAAACATAAAAAGAAAATTATTATAACAATTTTAAAACAGTAGGTACTCATGTTTTTTGTGCTTTCAAAAAAAATGTAGTGGCAAGGGGAAATAATTGTAGAGAGAATGCAGTGTGTTAAAAGTTAATAAAATCATTAATTTCCTTGTGAAAATTTCCCTCTATTGGTACTGATAGAGACACATTCTGTCTACTACCATATTTCTTTCTATAGTGGACAAACTTCCTCTTCTATAGGTATAAGGATAATTATTAATAATATTGTCTTGTATTATCCTTCATCTTAATTCAAGTTGCTTTGTCATATTAACTTCATCTTAATCTTACTTGCTTTTTTAATCATTGTTATTAATGATTTTCACTAATATAATCCTTCGTCTTTCTAATTTTAGTTGCTTTGTCTACCATTAAAAATAATTTTCACTAATATAATCCTTCATCTTCCTAATTCTGTGTACATTGTTAATTATTATTAATAATCTTGCCTAGCATTATCCTTCATACTCTTAATTTTACTTTGTCAATCATTATTATAAGCTCTTTCAGTCCAAGATAAAATAATTAGGCTTACTAATTAAAAAAAAAGGACTTTGCAAAATTATGGAAGAAGATATTTTAAACAAAAAGATTAATAGTTTGAATAATTCTTACAATGATAATGATTTTTCTCTAAATTATTGAAAGTTTTATTAAATACCTTTTTTTTCTTCTTTTTAAGGTTGGAAGCTGTTTATTTTGGCTGTTATCCACTGTGCCCAAATCGTCTTGTTTATCCTGAAATTTTCCCAGGTTTGTTATTTTGTCAATCTTAATGCACATTTGACATTATTCCAAACAATATGATTTGACCTCCATAAGTTCACCTTATGACCACAGATTCCTATTCATATCTATTTACCACTTAAATGCCAGCCTGCCTTGCCAGTAGAGCTTAGAATGCACTGACTGTATCCTATGTAGAATGGTAAAACGTGGTGTCCTGAGTATGACACTAATCCACATCTGGTGGTGAGGCTTCAGTTCTGGAGATCTGGGGAGTGGGAAGTGCCTTTTCATTGCAATTACACTCAGGTCTATACTAACCCATAGAGATAGTACCTTTTAGGGTCCTATGTAAAAGTCAAATCTGTTTAAAAATTATATTTGATGCCACGTAACTGTAGATTATTTGTATTAGGAATAGTTACTTGAAGATATACTTGTTATGGCATGTGTCCTGCTGGACAATTCAGAATGAATTTTGGGGACTTATAAAACTAACGTTTTTTATCAACACTATGATTTACTACTTATTAGGTATTACTTTTTTTGACCTTATTGCAATTTTTTTTTTTTGCCATCATCCATTAATGTAAAGAAAAAATAATTCATTGCCTGCAACATTGAGTAAAAGCCATGAATAGTGATGCCGATGCATATCCAGAAGAAATGAAGAGTTTAAGAGACAACGTCCATCGAAGCAACGATCCAGAGAGCATAACATCAGACCCCCAAAATCTGGATCAAACAACAGAGAATGATACTTGAAAACTCACTGTAGTCTATCTACCATATGTCAAAGGCCTGGCCAAAAAGATTCAAAAGATATGTTATCCATATGATATCAGGACAATATTCAGGAGTTGCTTGACTCTTAAATAATATCTCTTCTCAACTGAATATGATCAAGAATTGCATATATTCCATCCCGTGCAGTTGCGGTAAAGTATCCAAAGGCAAGACATGCCACCCACTAAAAGTGAGGCGAGAGGACACTGAAAAGCAGTAGTATGAGGGGAATTTGAAGTGTCTGGTATGGCTGACCATATATGGAAAGAAAAGGGAAACCATCTGCTCTTATGGGATGAAGTCAAAATAATAGGTAGGGAAGAACATTAGAGAAAAAGAAATCTTAAAGAAGCAACATATAAGTTGGGCTACAGTGACTTGTTGAGTTGATCAAATATAGAGATGAATATGATATGGGGAATCAATAATCAAAAAGGCTTGACAAAAAAAAATTTTCTTTTAATTGCAATATGACCTAAGTTAAAAAACATAGTCTGAATACTCTAAATGATAAAATAATATTGTTTTAGATTTGGTTGCAATAAAATAATATTGTTTTAGATTTGGCTGCGATAAAATAATATTGTTTTAGATTTAGTTGCAATAAAATAATATTGTTTTAAATTTGGCTGCGATAAAATAATATTGTTTTAGATTTGGCTGCGATAAAATAATATTGTTTTAGATTTGGCTGCGATAAAATAATATTGTTTTAGATTTGGTTGCGATAAAATAATATTGTTTTAGATTTGGCTGCGATAAAATAACATTGTTTTAGATTTGGCTGCGATAAAATAATATTGTTTTAGATTTGGGTGAAATAAGAGTATTGTTTTTAATTTGGGTGAAATAAGAGTATTGTTTTTAATTTGGGTGAAATAATAGTATTGTTTTAGATTTGGGTGAAATAAGAGTATTGTTTTTAATTTGGGTGAAATAATAGTATTGTTTTTAATTTTTTGTATATGATCAATAAATCATTTTCAGAAGCAAATGTGATTTCTATTGTATGAATAAAATTTTGTGCATTTGTGTAATATCAGAATTTAACTTGCCTCCTGCACAAAATTAGACCCAGAAAACATCAAATAGTTATACTCAGTATAGACATCGGATCAGGCATAGTTGATCATATAGAGCACAAAAAAAAAAAGAACATTTTTTAATAATAAAAATAAATTGAAGATATTACAAAAAGAAACTCAGTGGATGCTAAATGCTTTTTGGATTGGATAAATTTTCAAATTACACTTTTTTTTAATTAATATTTTGATTATGACTGCATCTAAAAGAATAAAAAAAACTTATATGGCCGTTTATAACACTTCAGTTTTTTTCGTTTTCTATTTCAATTTTAGGATGTTATTTGTACAACACATCAAACCAGTTGTATAAGAGACTAAAAGAATTCTGTAAACGTCCATTTCTCCCTCGGAATCATCACCCCCAGGTAAGAATTTACTTGTTTTTATCAATCTTGCAAATAATAATTCAATTCAGGTGGATTTTTTTTTTTTTTTCAAAAAGAAATGGCTTTTAATCCTTAGATTCTGATTGGCCAGTATTTATTTTATACTACTACCTAGAAGTACCTATACCGAGGAAGTTTGAATCCCAGTTTGTGAATCCTTATTTCTACATCACTATTGCCTAACAACAATACAGCCAATTAGATGTGCTGTTATATTTGAGCCATGGCGCAGCATGTTTTTGCTAGTATCTGTGTCTCTACCTATAAGTATGTATACCAAGGTGGTTTCAATTCTGGCTTAGGAAATCCTATTTCTACATCGCTATTGCCTATAAAATGTGGTAACCTGTTATTTAACAACCTGATAAGTTGTCAAATAACAAATTAGAACATTTTACATTTTCAGCTATTTCTCACCCAGTTGCTTAGGGTGGAAGTGGCCTCAGGCAAGAGTTTCAAAGTTTAAACCAAATTGTTTTTCATATTCGACCTCAAAACAAATGTATAATACTTTATCAAGAATTTAAAGAAATATTATCTGTATTTTTTTTTTCTGCTTAAAATGTATCAAATGTATTCTTTCCCGAAAGGGAAAACTCTCAAACTAAACTCTGTCAAACTCCCCATCCGATCCACCAAAAAAATGGTGTTCTGAGTCAGACACTAAACTACATCCAGTAATGAGGCTGTAATTCTAGAACTCTGGGGATTGCAGAGTCACCTCTTGATGGTCATTACTCCCAGATCCTTAGTAGTAGTACATGTTAGGGTCTTATCTGTGGGTCAAAGGAAACACTGATATAACAACTAAGTATTTAGTTGTTTAAAATGATTGTAAAGATACTAAATTAGCCATTTTTAACAATTATTTGTTAAGCTGACATCAGCATAACCCAAAAAGGGTTGTTATGCTTCAAAACCAACTAACCATTTCCATTGTCTATGTTGTTATTTTTTACAATTCAGCCACATACTGTCCAGTTATTGTCTGGTGGTGTTGGATTTATTCAACCTATCATAGCTGGTATCTAATTATATATTAGAATTTTTTAATTAAAATTTTTTTTTTTAAATCATAGACCATATAATAATCTAATTAAGAAAAAAAAATCATCTTTAAAAAAAATGTATTTTGCTTCTTTAAAATTTAAACATGAATAATTAGGATTTGCCTTCTGATTGTTATTGTTATAAATTATAAGCATGACTGTAAAACATTCAATTAACACAATAAATATATTATGAAGTGGGGGATCAGTTTTCTAGTGTTACTAAGTATTATACTAATCCCTTATTTTATGTTTTTATATATTTCTGTTGTTCAAAGATGATAAAATTGTGAAAAACCATGCATTTTTATTAATAAAGAAATATGTTATAAATTGGGGGATCAGTTTTGTATTGTTATTAAGTTTATATGGATCCCTATATTATGATCCGTCATAAATTCTTTTCTTTTTTATCCAAACATGAAAATAAATGAATAACTTACTTGATTGATAAACAAAAATAGGGATACTCTAAAGTGGGGGAACAATTTCATATTGCAGTTAAGTATTATACTGATCCCTCATTATATGATTCTATACATTTCTGTTGTCTGAAAGTAACTTTTTTTTTAACTAGATTAAATACAAAATTTGGATGAAGTTGCAACATTCAATATATCATCCAAATGAAAATATGGAGGTGATGTATTCCAAGTCATCAAATAGGCTCAGTTTTTTTGTTTTTTTTTTTGTTTTGTGCATTTAATAAAATGTTAGCTTTTCTTTTTTCTTTTAAATACACTAAGTTGAAATATTTGCCCAACTTGTATTACATACTTTTGTTAATTTAGCAAAAATGTGTGTGTGTGTGTGTGTGTGTGTGTATATATATATATATATATATATATATATATAATTTTTTTTTTTTTTTTTTTTTTAATAAAGAATGTAAAGTTAAAATTTGAATATTTTGAACTTTAAATTTCAGGTTGATTTGGAGCAATTTACCTGGAAGCATCTTAGACAGTCATACTGTGACATTCTGAATGGGATTTGATATTTGTTGTCCGCCATACATATTGCTTTTTTGAAGCAAATAATTTTAATAGATTTCAATAAACAAAATAAAAATAAAGGATTGATTTTTTTTTTTTTTCATGTTTACAGTGTGTGATCAAAAAAGATCAAGACATGAAAAATAATTTGATTTTTCTTCTAAAAAAAAACTTTTTGATACAGATTCAAGATCAGATTCAAATTGTTCTCATTTGAAAATATATTCTAAGCTGTTTTGAGAGGCAAAGTTAGGTAAATCTTAACATTTTTCATTTTGTAATTTTTAAATGATGTTTGTTTTTTTGTTTTGTTTTTTAAGCCCCCACCCCAATGTTATTCAAAAATTTTACCTTCCAGTGTAATTATTGAAAACACACCATATGATAAGGTCCCTATAATTAGTTTTTATTATTTTGAAATAAATAAATATGAATCCCCTACCTTTTTGTAATTATCAAATAAATATTCTAAAGGAAGTACTTGGTCCATAGTTAGACTGAATGAAAGGATATGGGAAGATCAGTAAGATAGAAAGAGGGAAGAGAGGAGTAAGAACATAGAAAGAGAGGAGTAAGAACATAGAAAGAGGGAAGAGAGGAGTAAGAACATAGAAAGAGGGAAGAGAGGAGTAAGAACATAGAAAGAGGGAAGGGAGGAGTAAGAACATAGAAAGAGGGAAGGGAGGAGTAAGAACATAGAAAGAGGGAAGGGAGGAGTAAGAACATAGAAAGAGGGAAGAGAGGAGTAAGAACATAGAAAGAGGGAAGAGAGGAGTAAGAACATAGAAAGAGGGAAGAGAGGAGTAAGAACATGCGAAGGGAGGAGTAAGAACATAGAAAGAGGGAAGGGAGGAGTAAGAACATAGAAAGAGGGAAGGGAGGAGTAAGAACATAGAAAGAGGGAAGGGAGGAGTAAGAACATAGAAAGAGGGAAGTGAGAAGTAAGCTAAGAATCAAAAAATGTGTCCTCATTTCTTGTTGGAAAGATTTTGCCTATTAATTCAAATCAAAATGAATCTTTTATTTTATGACCATTTTTCCTTTTTTATCTGCATTTCAAATATATAAAAATATGTAACCTTATACTGGTGAAAGATTTAAAACATTTTTATGATTTTTTTTTTTTTTTTTTTGTTTCTAATAAATTTTTATTTTTACAAATTGTGCTCAGCAAAACAATTTTTTAGTTAATAATTTTTGAAAAAGCAGCATAGTTTTAATTTGAATTTTTATTTATCCTTTTAAAATCTAATGATAAAAGAATCTCCTGGATCATTGGCAAACATCAAAAAATGTAACCCTAAACATGTGAGTGGTTTGAAACTTTATTATAATTTTATTTTTCAAAAGACTTTTTTAAAAAATATGATAAAAATTTAAATTCAGTTCATAATTGCCTGTTGAGTTACAGTAATAAGAAAAATGTATTTGTTTAATTTATTTTCTTTTTTTACCCTCTAAAGATGTAAGAATAAAAAAAAGCTAAAAATTAAAAATGTTTCCTTATTTTTAGGGGGAAAATTGTGTATTAATTCAAATGAAAAATATTCAATTATTTCTTTTTTTGAGTTACACTAATTAAAAATATCTTAAGTATTCATTTAAAAAATAAATTTTTGAGTTATTGATAAACAATCTTTTTGTTTAATTTTTGTTATTTGTTTTTTCTGTTTACCCTCTAAAAATCTTTTATTATATAGTTAGTATAATAAATAGAAAGTAGAAAATAAAAATGTGTCCTAACAATAAAAAGAAACAAGAAAATAGAAATGTGTCCTAACAAAAGAAACAAGAAAATAAAAATGTGTCCTAACAATAAAATAAAACAAGAAAATAAAAATGTGTCCTAACAATGAAAAGAAACAAGAAAATTAAAAAGTGTCCTAACAATAAAAAGAAACAAGAAAACAAAAAAAGTGTCCTAACAATAAAAAGAAACTAGAAATGTCTTAACAATAAAAAGAAACTAGAAAATAAAGATGTGTCCTAACAATAAAAGAAACAAGAAAATTAAAAAGTGTCCTAACAATAAAAAGAAATTAGAAAATAAAAACTTGTCCTAACAATAAAAAGAAACAAAAAAATAAAAATGTGTCCTAACAATTAAAATAAACTCGAAAATAGAAATGTGTCCTAATGATAAAATGAAACAAGAAAATAAAAATGTGTCCTGACAATTAAAATAAACTCGAAAATAAAAACTTGTTCTAACAATAAAAAGAACCAAGAAACTAAAAATGTGTCCTAACGATAAAAAGAAACAAGAAAATAAAAATGTGTCCTAACAATAAAATGAAACAAGAAAATAAAAAGAAACTAGAAGATAAAAATGTGTCCTAACAATTAAAATAAACTCGAACATAGAGATTTGTCCTATTAATAAAAAGAAACAAGAAAATAAAAATGTGTCCTAACAATTAAAATAAACTCGAAAATAGAAATTTGTCCTAATAATAAAAAGAAACAAGAAAATAAAAATGTGTCCTAACAATAAAAAGAAATTAGAAAATAAAAATGTCCTAACAAAGAAAAGAAACAAGAAAATAAAAATGTGTCCTAACAATAAAAAAGAAAGTAGAAAATAAAAATGTGTCCTAACAATTAAAATAAACTCGAAAATAGAAATTTGTCCTAACAATAAAAAGAAACAAGAAAATAAAAAATGTGTCCGAACAATAAAATGAAACTAGAAAATAAAAATGTGTCCTAACAATAAAAACAAGTTACAAAATTATAATGTGCCCTTACAATAAAAAGAAACTAAGAATTAAGTGTAAAAAATTTTTATATTACAATTTCCTTTTTCAATTTATGTTAAATATAGAATTATAATAAAGTTACCCTTTGGTTTGAAATGTTTTCATGACTTAGTTCTCAAAAACATTACAAATTTTTTTCATTTTTTTTTTTTAAATCATTACAAAATAATTTTCAAAATAGCATTGAATTCAAATTTCACCTTTGGAATCTGATTGATAGTAGGTCTTAAAAAGAACTAAAGTGTTGCATATATTTTTTTGTTTTTTTTTACTTATATATGAGTAGTAAGTTGGCGACCGTAGTCGAGGGCGACCAGAGGGCTCTCTTTTCAATAGCTACTACACCAAGGTGTAGGGGAGGGCGCAACTTCTTTCCCTGGATTGCTCCACTTTACCCTTGATACATACCTTATATTGCTGAGTATTAAGCAAGGAGGTATCAAGTACCATTTTTAAAGTCTTTGGCACGACGCAACCTGGGATTGAACCCAGGTCTCCTAGATCATTGGCGAACACTCTACCCACTAGGCCAATGAGCCAGCTTGTGAAAAGTTTTCCAAATTGGTTACAAGGTTAAAGAGCTCAGTCTACACTATAACTGAAGGGGAATAATAGGATTCATATCTTTCCCAAGGGTATTGGCACGATGTGAAAATGCAAACAGCCTCCTCCGGGATTCGAACTCGGAGTTACACTATGCACACCTCCTCTGTGTGTTTGTAGGTAATGTATGAGCTTGATCAGTGAATAAAAATACTGAAATAGATTCGCTCGTTACCACTGGAAGAGATTGTGCTGTAATATTAAGATAGAGGTTAAGTATTTTTGTATTTTCATGACTGAATTATGTAAGGAAATATTACTTAGAAAAATGTTGCTTCCTCTCAAGAGGATAATGATGTACATCAATGATTGAAAGGACTCTAGTCTGTGGGGTAGAAGGGACTTCAGTCTAATAACAAACCCCTGTAGTGAAGGCAACCCTTCTAGAAGTTAACTCCAATATTGAAAGTGAAGAAGGAAGTTTGAGCATTAAACTTCTGTTGACTTGTTGGTATTTGACTGGAAAAGTCTTAGAGAAGGTTGTCTGAATTAAAACCTTGTGTTTGCATAATCACCAGTTATCTTTCTATGCTTGTCACTGGGCTGTCAATATGTCGATCCAGACGGTGGCATAAGTGTCATACAAGCATATGTCATTACAACAGTGTACAGATGTCTTATTACCTTATCTCGCACATCTTGTATATTTTTCACAAGTTGAATTAATTATTGATAAAGATATTTCAGTTGTAATTTAGGTGGTAAAGACAGCTATCATCTGTCAAGATGTGATAGTTGTGTATACAATTTATTTGTAACATGAGTCCATAGAGTTGCACCAGGATTTTACTGTTTGTCGGGTCAAGGTTGTATATAAAACTAGCAAACTTGCCCAGTCGGCTGGGGCTGTAGAATACACTGACTGCACCTCTGCAGAGGGGTAAGACCACCCCCAATGAGTGTCCTGGATATGACACTAAACAGTCTGATGGTGAAGTCCCAGTAATGCTGGGGCCTTGGGAAATACGGAGCAACCCTTTATTGCCATTACTCCCAGGTCCACTCTGGCCCGGTGTGGTAGCACCTGATCAGGCCCTATCTATGGGTTAAATAGAACTAACGGCATACTTAAGCTAAACTGAATTGTTTGATTAAACTGAATAGCTTGAAATAGAAATGTTTTTGATAAACCGTACTTACATTTAATCTGCATGCTTATGCTAAACTGAATTATTTGAAATAGAACTGTTTTTGACATTGAAACTGTATTTACACTAAACTAAATTGTTTAACATAGAACTATTTTGACATTTAACTGTGTGTAAACAAAATCTGTACTTATACTAAACTGAAGTAGCTGAATTAGAACTGCTTGACTAAATAGCTTGAAATAGAAATGTTTTTCACAATTAAACTGTACTTACATTTAAACTGTGTCTTTATGCTAAACTGAATTATTTGAAATTGAACTGATTTTGACATTGAAACTGTACTTACACTAAACTGAATTATTAGATATATAACTGCTTGAATAGTTAGAAATAGAAATGTTTTTGACAATTAAACTGTGTACTCATGCTAAACTGAATTGTTTTAAATAGAACTGATTATTTGCATAAAAATGGATTTGGCGTTAAATAACCTACAAAGGTTGATATGCCATAAAACCAAACCAAACCAAAACTAGCAATCATTTATACAACAAGTTATTATGTCTGTGACAATGACCACATCCAAGGGAAAAGCTATTAACTGTTACAGGTGTTACCAGAATGAGATTGAAGGCAATGTTGAACATTATTTATTAGAGACTCCATTCCAAGCTGTCTTTCTCCTAGAAAGATTCTCCACCAAAGCTTGAGAGCCCTGTCTTCTCTACATAGCTGAGCATAATAGATGATGTTGAGATTACTATCTATACACGTTGGTCAGTCAGCTGGGGTTGTAGAATATACTGACTGCATCGCTGCTGAGAGGTAAGACCCCCCCACCCAACGAGTGTCCTGGATATGACACTAAATAATCTGATGGTGCGGTTCCTGTAATGCTGGAGCTTTGGGGAATGCAGAGTACCCCTTCATTGCCATTGTTCCCAGGTCCACTCTGGCCTGGAGTGGTAGCACCTGATAGAATCCTATCTATGGGTCAAATAGAACTAAACTGTACTCATGCTAAACTGAATTGCTTGAAATAGAACTATGTTGGCATTGAAACTGTACTTACGCTAAACAAAATTGTTTGAAATAGAACTGTTTTGACATTAACCATGTGAACAAAAACTAATACTAAACTGAATTGTTTGAATTAGAACTATTTGACTAAAATGAATAGCTTGAAATAGAAATGTTTTTGATAGATGAAACTGTGTACTTATGCTAAATTGAATTGTTTGAAATAGAACAGATTTGATGTATAAAAATGGATTTGCCATTAAATAATCTACAAAGGTTGATATGCCATTAAACCCAAACAAACAAATCTATGCACGTACACAGCTGAGCAATTCATAAATTAAGGTGTGCACTTATTTTTGAACTGCTTCATGTTCATATTTTTGATTACTGAGTTTTAGTGTTTTAGAGTTTGGTAATAAATATTACCTAATAATATCTGTTTTGATTGTATAATATTAAACTATAAATAACATCCTATGTAAAACTGTATAGAAACAAAACACAGAGGAAGTCAACCACAGAATCAGTAAAAACTACAGAGGCATAAAATACTGCAATAGCTTATAATGTTCTGTGAAGTGAAGTTGAGAAAATTCTAAGAAAAAAATCAGAATGGTTTTTAGTGAAATCACAACATGTTAGATTTTGAATATTCTTTGAATCATTAAAGAAGTTGATGCAAAAAATCTCAAGAGAGCACTTTTATTTGTAGATTTCTCCAAGGCATTTGATTCCATAAACAGAGGAAATATGGAGCAATAAGACTAGCATATGTTCTTCACAAAGAAAATGTTACGGTACATATGCATCTATGTTACCGCAAAAAAGCTGAACTTTCCCAAGCGTTTCCGGAAAGAATCGGAATATGCCGAAACGCCTAACTAATCAAATTTAAGATAAAATAATTCAATCAATTTGTTTAAAAAGTTACAAACAAGTGTAAACATGAATTTATAGCAAGTAAGCGAAAAACTACAATGTGCAGAAATGGTGATCCAATTCTGCCAAGAAAAAAACATTCTTGGCAAAATTAAAAGTTGCCCGTTATCCTTGCCACCAAAAAAAAAAAAAATGAGGAAAAGTTATGCCTGGAGATGCCGTAACACCAAATGCAGGACCTGGATTATTATTAAATTGTTAGGTGAAAGTACAAAATAGTTACAACCCCCCTCCCCATGGTACGAAGGGATTTCTAAATTAACACGTTATTACTTCTGCCTGGTACAATAAGTGCATAAATATGAAAAAAATTATTTCAAAAGACAAAAAAATGATACCCCCACCCCAAATAGATAAAATAAAAATTCAAGCTATTTTTTCATATTGAAAATTACCATACATTGATAGTTGTTTTATTCTTTTTCTCCTGAAAAGGTTGGTAACATTATTCATTAAAAATTGTCTTTTTCTTCTTTTTTTTTTTTTTTAAAGTTTTTTTTGGCCTTCATGCATTTTGTCAACAAATTGGTTGACTTATTTTATCGTCTGCTTGCTTAAATTTCTTTCCGGAATATTCCAATTCTTTCCGTTATCGGCCCGGAAACACTGGGGAAAGTTCGACTTTTTTGCGGTAACATAGATGCATAAGTACCAATGTTACTGCTATAATGATGCTCTACAAAAACGTTAAAAACTGGCTTGCTCTTCCAATGGTGACACCAACTTCTTTGTTACTGGATTTGTACTATGAACGTCATTAGATCTAATGAAAGAACATGGCTTTTTACTAAAAAAAAAAAAGATAAAAGGCAGAAGATATCTTGCAGAAATTATTACAAATGCAGACTATGCTGATGATCTTGTGCTTCTCCTAAATACACCTAACCAAACCAAATGCCTGCTCCATAGCCTGGAGCAGGTAGTAAGAGGCATCAGTCTTTGTGAACTAAGATAAAATAGAATTTATGAGTTTTAAACAAGGTGGCACCATCTCCATATCATATCACCAGCCTTTGAAATTAATAGACCAATTCACATACCTTGGTAGCAATATCTCATCTAAAAGCGATGTCAACATACGTATAGAAAAGGCATGAATTGTGGTAGACAAGTTATCAATAATATGGAAATCTGATCTCTCTGATAAAATCAGAATTCTTCTAAGTTATTGCCATGTCAATACAACTGTATGGTTGCACCACTTGGACGCTTATGAAATGCTTAGAAAAAAAGCTAGATGGGAACCACACAATAATGCTGTGTGCTATTTTGAACAAATCCTGGAAGCAACACCCTCCAAAACAGCACTTGTGTGGCCACTTGCCTCCCATCTCACAAATCATCCAAGTAAGATGAACAAGACATGCTAGGGACAAACTCGCAAGCGATGTTCTCCTGTAAGCTCTCACACATGAATACACCAACCTTAGTTTATCAGTAAAAACTTATATTCATCAGCTCTATGAAGACACAGGATGCAGTCTAGAGGACCTTCCAAGAGCAATGGCTGATAGGGATGGATAGTGAAAGAGAGTCTAGAGAATCCCTGCTATCTATATGACTTGATGATAATAATGCTGGTATCTTTGGTTTAGAAGAAAATCAACTTTTTATAAAACATTGTTGGAGTGAACTTATGGTTGATACGGTACATAGGTCTATAAATCCACAACCTCAGAGTAGAAAAGGTATTTTATGCAATTAATATTTTTCAATATAATTCAGTGGTAATTATCAGCCAAATAGATCCTACTTTATACAGTGAAAATTTTAGATCATAATTTAACTCATCATTGTGCTAGGCTACTGTCTTACTGATGTACCCGATATGCAAGTGTTTATGTAGGGAGGTGCTGCAGAAAGTGGACTATTGATAATGATAACTTTCAGAAATAGATATATAGGCGTATGTCTACAAGATTCATCATCAAAAGTACGTACTATTGTATTTCTCATAAATAAATGACCATGTGGCTGACTAGACTTTGTATATACAGTATTGCCGATAAATAAGTACACCCTTAACGATTTTTTTATGAAAAGTTAATTTTCTTTTAAACCAAAGATACCAGGACTTTATTTCTAATGGAACATTGTGCAATCAAAATATATTCACCTTAGTTGGCTGGGGCTGTAGAATACACCGATCGTATCTCTGCAGAGGAGTAAGGCCCTCTCCATCATTGAGTGTCCTGGATATGACACAAAACAATCTGATGGTGAGGCTCCAGTAATACTGGAGTTTTGGGGAATGCGGAGTATCCCTTCATTACCATCACTCCCAGGTCCACTCTGGCCTGGAGTGGTAGCACCTGAAAGGGTCCTTTCTATGGGTCAAAGAGAACTGTTTGACATTTAAACTAAGTGCCAACAAATAACTTAGATTAAATTGATAGAAATAGAGCTGTTTGATATTTAACTGTGTGTGGAAGCAAATGACTGAAGTTTAATTGAATTGTTAGTAATACATAGAAATACTTGGAACTATTTTACTTTGTTGACTTATGTTTACAAATCATATATATCTAATATAAATAGGATTTGGCATTAAATAACCTACAATGGTTGATATGCCATAAAATCCAACCAAACCAAATCACATATATTTAATATATATGTTTATTAAGAGGATTTGGCATTAACTAACCTACAATGGTTGATATGCCATAAAACCCAACCACACCAAATCACATATATTTAATATAAATTTTAATTTTTAATTTAAACATTTTATACAAAAACTGGACAGTATTTTTTAATCAAGTTAATATCTTCATCTTGGTTGTCATAGTTACATTGTTTCAATCTTTATATCGTCTGGTTTTCGTCAGGTCTCTCGCATGTTCCGAAACTTTCTGAAGATTTCTAAGTAGTGTAAATGATAATTAATCGTCTCAGAAATATCCTAAAGCATAAGTAGTGGAATGAGAAGAGTCTATGAGGAATGAATAAAAAACTCAATTCAAAGCTCCTATTTTTCTCTTTGTTTTACTTACAAACATGTCCTTTGACATTTTCCCTAATCTGGCTCTCCTCAGATCCCAATTCTAAAAAGCACTTAATGGTAATCCTTCTATGATTAAGCATTCTTACTAATCCAGTATTCTTGGGTCCAAGAGTGGTACTATGGATTAATAAGATCTACTCGTATCATTTTGACCAACTAACCACAAACCAACAACGACTAATCTATGTATCTACTAATATGTATATATTATGTATATATATATATATATATATATATCATCATCATCATCATCATGTTGCGCCGCTAGCATGGATATCCCTGACCCTCTCTCGCCACTTCTCCCTATCATTCATCGCCTCCGGCAGGTCTTCAGAGTTACATCCTGTGTCCTCACATAGTTGCTGTATGTAGGTTCGTGCTGGTTGTCCTGCTTTTGCATATCCATATGTGGGGGTCCACAGGAGTACATCGCTTATGAGCTCGTCCTTGCTTCTCCAGCAGTGTCCCGCGTGTCTGGTTCGTCTAACTTGTTTAGTTTTCGTGATGGGGGGCAAGTGTCCGTATAGTTGGTGTCTCGTGGGGTGTTGTCGCCAGGACTTGTTAAATACTGCTCTCAACATTCTTGTGTAATTTCCGTCTAGTTTCCTCTCCAGCCGCTTAGTTAGCGTCCATGTGGTGCATCCATATAGCAGTATCGACACAACCGCTGCCTGGAAGAAACTGCGTTTCATTTTATCGGTTAGGTCCGACTTCCATATGATCGAGAGCCTATTGATAGCTGTCCATGCCTTCGTCAGTCGTGTGTCGATGTCTTTTTCGGTTGATGAGACGCTACTACCTAGGTAGGTGAGTTTATCTACTAGTTTCAGAGAGGCTCCGTCTAGTGTGGCAATGTTGCCCGTTTGGTTGTAACACATATATTCAGTTTTGTGTGCATTGACATGGAGGCCAATGCCAGCTGCGGCTCGTTCCAGACTATGCAGTAGTGTCTCTGCTTGATTAGGCGTATTCGCCAGTAACGCCAAGTCATCAGCGTAGTCGGCGTCCGTGATTGTTTTTGCGGGGTACCTTTTGCTTCTTCTCTTTGTCAGCTCGAAGCCATTTTCTCTGATTTTGTCGATCGAAGTCCTAAGCACATAGTCTAGACAGATGATAAAGAGGTACGGGGCTAGTGTGTCTCCTTGAAGTATTCCGTGTCTCCATCTGGTGAACGTACTTTCACTTTGGTGTTTCTGTAGAGAATCATTATCGCTGCTACGGTTTCTTTTGGTATGCCGTACGCTAGTAGGATTTGCTCTATCTTCCCTCTGTTTATGGAATCGAAGGCCTTGGTAAAGTCGACAAATAGTAATGTCGCCTGAAGGTTTTTTACCCGAATGCCTTCAAGGATTCTACGGATGGTCAGGATTTGTGAGGTTGTGGATCTATTTCTTCGGAAGCCATTTTGGTTTTTCCTAAGAATGTTGTCTAAATGGGGTTCTATGCGGTTCCGTAGTAGGGCATTGTAGATTTTGGCTGCTATGGATGTAAGTGTTATCCCTCGGTAGTTCTTGGCTAGTCCGAGGTCGCCTTTTTTAGGGAAAGGAAGGATGCATCCCTTCGTCCATCTTTCTATCCTATTTTGTCTATAGACTGCGTTGCATTGCCTGAGCAGTATATCGTCGAATTGTCTAGTCTTCCACACTTCTGGGGGGATCTCGTCTAGCCCTGCAGCTTTCCTATTTTTAATTCTACTGAGAACTGAGTCGAGTTCTTCTTTGGTGAAAGGACCTAGTTTAACGTCTAATTGCTTACTGATAATTCTGGTGATCGGTTCATCCGTTATTTTCGGTGGGTTTCCTAGTAGATTTTTGAAATGCTGTTCCCACAGTTTTACTCTTTCTTGTTGGCTTGCAGCTTTCAATTTTGCTTTGGCTGTGCTCTTCCTTCTACTTCGTTTATTGTTTGCCAGGCTATCCTGGATTGTCTCTCTTCCACCGAGTCTCTAATCTTATCTATCTGATTTTGTATGTATTCTGTTCTTTTAGATATATTCCTGTTAATTGATATTGTGCCTTTTCTAGTTTTCGGGCATTTGTGTTTGTTGGGTTCTTTCGATAGCTTTTGGAGGCAGTTTTCACTAGTGCACGTTTTTCTCTAACCGCTAGCGTTTCCCATGGGACTCTATATTTAGTTCTAGGTTTTGTTGGAATACACTTTGCTGCCGCCTCAAGGTGTGCTTCTACAAAATTTTCATATTCGTCATTTGGGGTACCTTTTTCTGCCTTCTCTTGTAGTGCTTCGAATCTGTTTCTTAATTCTAATGCATATTTGTCTCTAATATATCTGTTGTTGAGTAGGGCCCAGTCATAGTGCTTGGTTGTCGCTTTTCGTGTGGCGTTTTTTCGTAGGCTTAGTCGTACTTTGGCCGTAACTATTCGATGATCGGAGGACACACCCTCGAAAGAGGAGTATGCCTCGCAATTCATTGCACTGTTTTTCCATTTCCTGTTTATAAAGACATAGTCTATCTGTGCTTTACTCTTATTCACGTATGTGTAGGTCCATAGTTTCCCCTCCCTTTTTTGAAAGTTTGTATTGAGGCATGTTAATCTATTTTCTATCATGAAATCAATTAGATGTTGTCCATTCCTGTTTGACGCGTTGTGTAGGCTGTATTTGTTGTTTCTGTTTTTCCCAATTTGTGCATTCATATCTCCGCCAATGACTAGCAGGTTGTGTTTCGGAATGCTACGTACGAGAGAGGATAGATCTTCGTAGAAGGTGACCATTTCGTTTTCTTCGCTAACATTGGTAGGGCTGTAGCAGGAGATAATTGTTGCTTTGGGGTTGCCATTAAACGTTGCGGCCATCATCCTAGGTTGTATTCTCTCAATGCTGTTCAGTGTTTTTAACGCTCTTGGTCCTATAAGCATTCCCACCCCTCCTACCGATGCATTGACAGAGTTTTTCCATGCCGATACGGTCACCAGCATCCATCCATTACCAGTTTCGTGATATTTGATATCTTCGGTGTGCGTGTATCTGTGTTCTTGTATGCAAATTACGTCTATCTTATGTTCTACGGCTGATGCAGTTAGCTCTGATAGTTGACCTATTCTATTTACGGTTCTAACATTAAATGTCACTATCTGTATTGTTTGTTTGCATTTTAGTAGTTTTGGTTTGAGCTCTGTAGCTGATTTTTCGAACACTGAGGCCAGGGCTCCAACCTCAGCAGGACGCGCGAAGAGCGATGCAGTTTATGTATGTGGTTTGAGTACAAGTCATGGTTATCTTTCGATGGCTGTTTTTATTCTCATCTATAAAAGCCACTCTTATAGATGAGCAGCAGTAGTTCCCCGATCGAACTGACAATCCTGAGCGTTAAGCCGCAGGACTCACACGTACATCATGCTGCTTCCCATGTGTACGTGGGAAAAAAAAAAAAACAAACTTTTTTACCTTAAGTTTTAACTTAGTTAAAGTCCAGGACTGCTGTATGTTTAGATTCAAAGAAATTTTGGGGTATATTTCATCCTATCATCCGATTCCTGCCCTAATAGGTTTTTATTTTATAGGTAGAATTCGATTTATGACTTCGGTTGCTTTTTTTTTTTTTTTTTACTGCTATGAGGGTATGCAATCAGACTTCTAAGCTTTAGAAAAGTTCTATTTACCCTGTATACTAAAGCATCCGACCAGGGTCGTTATACTTTTTTTTTTTTTTTTTTTTTTTTTTACTGTTAAATATGTCGACATAAATGAGGAATATAGTGTATTTCATATAAGAACACAATATAGTAGAGACATAAGAAATAATTATTTCAAATCAAATATGTGCATTTTTAAATGAACAGTTTAGTAGAATAAATTTACTGACCTCTGTGAAAAAACTTCTGGAAACGGAATCACTTCCAACGTATGCATACTATTTTAACAAATGCTCAATTGAATTTTTTTTCACAGAGGTCAGTAAATTTATTCTACTAAACTGTTCATTTAAAAATGCACATATTTGATTTAAAATAGTAATGTTTTAAATCTCAGCTGTATTCTGTGTTGTTTAAATGAAGAATGAAGACTTTTTGCGACTTAATTTTCAGGAAAAACTTTACTTTTGGAAGACGAACTTCTAAATTTGCTTAAGAAAACCCCCAAATTCCCCCCCACAAGAAAAGAAAAGGAAAGAAAAAAAAACCCAAAACACCTCAAATGTAGTCTAACACGTGCTAAGACGAAACCATAAAAGAAAGTTGACTCCTCCTCCCTCTTTCTTTCTCTCTCTCTCTCTCTCTGTCCACCCCACTAGATGACCACGATATAGGAGTGGAATTTTGATATATATATATATCTACTAATATATGTATCTACTCAAACTTACAACCATAAGAAGGTGATAGAAGGTCAATTTTCCTTCTAAATTGGTTACCATTCAAAGGTTAAATAGTCCAGTCTGCCCTACTATTTACTTGTAACTGGGGAAAGAATAGTTGAATTCATACCTTTCCCAAAGGTACTAGCACTATTTGAAATGCAAACAGTCTTATTCAGGATTCGAACTTAGGTCACTGCATCCATTTGCTTCAATGATGATCACTATAACATGAATACCTGTCAAAGATTAAGATATATATATATATATATATATATATATCACATTAAGTGCTTTTTAGAATTGGGATCTGAGGAGAGCCAGATTAGGGAAAATGTCAAAGGACATGTTTGTAAGTAAAACAAAGAGAAAAATAATTAGGAGCTTTGAATTGAGTTTTTTATTCATTCCTCATAGACTCTTCTCATTCCACTACTTATGCTTTAGGATATTTCTGAGACGATTAATTATCATTTACACTACTTAGAAATCTTCAGAAAGTTTCGGAACATGCGAGAGACCTGACGAAAACCAGACGATACAAAGATTGAAACAATGTAACTATGACAACCAAGATGAAGATATTAACTTGATTAAAAAATACTGTCCAGTTTTTGTATAAAATGTTTAAATTTTGTTCTAAAATATTATTTTAATAGTTGTAGCATAAAATAATTCAGATTCCTAATTATTAAAATATCCTGTTTGTTAATTTTTTATTACTTCTCTCTCAGAATTTGATTTTGAAGGTTATATGTCTCTAATCATGAACATGAAAAAAGAAGTGATGCATTTACTTTTCAAGTTGGGTCATAATCTTGCTTCATGACAATGCTCAGCCACATGTTGCTAGGATGACGATGCTCAGCCACATGTTACCTGTATGACAATGCTCGGCCACATGTTACCTGGATGACAATGTTCGGCCACATGTGGCCTAGATGACAATGCATGGCTACATGTCGCCTGGATGACACTGCTTGGCCACATGTTGCCGGAATGACAATGCTCAGTCACATGTTGCCAGGAGGACAATGCTCGGCCATATGTTGCCTGGATGACACTGCTCAGCCACATGTTGTCAGGATGACAATGCTCAGCCATATTTTGCCAGGGTGACAATGCTCGGCCACATGTTGCCAGGATGACAATTATTGGCCACATGTTGCCAAGATGACAGTGCTCAGCCACATATTGCCTTGATGACACTGCAGAAGCTCAATGAATTGGGGTATGAGACTTTGCCACACCCACCAAATACCATTTTTTCAAGCATCCCAATACTTTTTTTATGCCAATAAACATTCCATTTCAAAGTGAGCCTGCATCTAAAGATTTAGATTTTTATCACACGTGTATTAATAACCTTTTTAATCGATAGTAAAAATGCATAGATGTTCAGGAATCAAATTTTCACTGATTAAAACAAAGTTTCAATTCATTAATTCAGAAATAAAAGTTCAATCTAAAATTAGATATTTTTTCTGAGCAACCTTATACCTAAATTCAAAAGATTATCATCATCATCGTTTTCTGGTGTCAGCTTATTTTATGTCATTTATTTCAGTAAAGTCACAACCTGATTTTTGTCCAATCATTCAAAGAAGATTTGAGGTAAAGGCTTCCATATATAAAAAGAGTCTTTAAAAGTCTTCTTCAATTTAGATTCAATTATTTCCTTAGTAAATATGTTTAGAGACTAAACAGACTTGAATATAAATATGGGAATAAAATGGAGTCATCCTTCAAGTAACGTCAGTTCAAGTTTTCTTTTTCTTTTTTTGTTTTAAAAAAAAACATGTCACAGATTAAAGGAACAAAGCAGAAATGACTGAAATGATTAGGTTACTTTCTTAAGGTGTTTTAATTTCTTTAGCTGTTATCTTAAAAGATATTTGAAAGTCTGAAAATTTTTAACCCTTTCAGTATAAAATGGAGGTATTCACCAATTCATTTCAATTGTTTTATTTCCACTAGTAGTAATATTATCTAGAATTTTTATTAGATCAAACATTGTCAACCATTATTCATTTAAATGAATTCTTTGATAGCTTTTTTAAGAAAGCATTTAAATATCAAGTTATAAAGTAAATGTACTCAATTTTAAGGTCATAGGTTCTTAATCCCCTCAGACATTATGGTGCAGACTGAAGACTGGACAAGAAAAGCAGAACTGACCATGAATTGACTTTGGACAAAATTCTACTCAAGGAAATCCTGGCTGGACTGGTTAAAATACAAGATGCTGAAAACTTCTCACCCTTACCAAAAAGTGAATTGCTTAGAGCAATGAAACCTCATTTCCCTTCTATTTGACAGGTTGCCCTACCAAGTTTAAAGAACTCAGTTTGCCCTACTATTTACCCATTACTGGGGAAAGAAAAGATACATTCATGCCTTTACAAGGGCATTAGTGCAAAACAAAATGCAAACTACCTCATCCAGGATTTGAACTCAGATCCTTGATTCCATTTTTTAAGAAAGTAACCACTACATCACACACATCTTTATGTACACATTTTGATATATGTTCAATTGGAGCAACCAATGCCAAAAAACTTGTTACTTCTCCTCGTGGAAGTCATATTCTCTTGACTCTTGTGAAAACGACATTTCCAAAGCAGAGATTGCTTTCTATTTTCCCTCTCACCAATAAAATCAGACAGTAATTATTTTCTCTCTCTCTCTCTCTCAAAGTTCTGCTCTAGATGCTCCAACCAAGTGTTATTCGTAAATACATGCCTGTTGTTTTGGATGAGTCTTTTAAGTATTCAATAACTTATGCATATTCATGGGCAATAGCAATATTAAAGACTAGTACCTGAGCACGTGCACAATCACATTACAAATGGCTTCTTACATAAATGACACATTAAGCAGCATGTCCTTTCTGCTTCAGGTAAGTTAAAGTTATCACGTCAACACATTTTGCTCATTATTTCTTTTAAGCTTTCTAAAAAAAACAATCAGCATAACAAAAGTTTCTATTTAGCTGTATCTTCTTGGGCAGAGCAAGCAACACATAGTCAATTTGACAAAAGGATCCATGTACATATACATGGTCACGACAAAAAAAATGTTAACCTTTAATCGCAGTCAGATCGGCTTTGAACTACTCCAATTCTATACCTGTGGTGCAATGGGAAAGATTTTGTCATGCGATACCAAGTTCATTTTATTTTCATTTAGCTGCTTCCTTCCTGTTGGATAATGACTTAGTGGAAAGATGAACAGATACTTCACTTGAATCTCAACTTGAAGGCATGAGAATTATAAAAAAAAAGTTTTTTTAAAAAGCAACTGTCTTTTTGGTTGGGGCAAAAACTTTTCAGTATCAATTGTGTAAATTTGTATACACTTCTGTATGTAAAACGAGAGACAACCACATAGACCTATATATATATTTCGTATTGCCAATAAATAAGTGTACCCCTACCAATTTTTCAGTAGAAGTTGATTTTTTCTAAATTAGATATAAGGCTTTTATTATTTTCAGTGAAACATTATTCAATCAAAACGGGTATTATTAGGCATGATTTATGAACAAAATCTACATCACAACCCATAATAAAACTGCAACAATTCTGGAACCAAAAATGAAATTTTATTAATACATATAAAAGGGGTACTTATTTTTGAAATGCTTCATATATATTTTTTTAGTTACAGTGTTTCGATGCTGTTGAGTTTGGTAATAAAAAATAACTAATAACATCCATTTTGATTGCATCATGTCCCGCTAGAAATGATAAGATCTTGCTATTTTTGGTTTAGAAGAAAATACTTTATAAAAAATTCTAAAGAGTTTGTTTTTATTGGCAAAACTGTGTGTGAATATATATATATATATATAATAAGTTGGCTGAGTGTAGTTGAGGGTGACCCAAAATCTCCCTTTTCAATAGCTACTATACCAAGGTATAGGGGAGAGTGCTACTCCTTCCCCTGGATTGCTCCACTTACCCTTGATCCATACCTGATAATACTGAGTGTTAAGCAAGGAGGCATCAAGTACTGTTTTTTGAGTTTTTGGTATGGCTTGACCTGGGATTGAACTCCAGTCTTTCAGACCATATATATATATATATATATATATATATATATATATATATATATATAATCAGTTAGATGGAATTCTATTAAAAGATCAACTACCCCAAGTTATTTCAGAAGTATATGGAATCCCTGTCTAGAAGAAAAAATTAGCATTATAAAATATAGAAATACCAGTAAATTACTAAATCAAAGAAATGAATTGATATTTAAATATCGCCATAAGAATAGATATAAGCTTATGTGAAATGACTTAAAGCTTTAAATAAAAGAAAAAGGGAGTAAAAAATATTATTTTATATATATATATATATATATATATATATATTTATTTTTAAATTTTAATCAAAGTTAATGGACTTTTTATTTGAGTATATATGTTTTAAGATTTGATCTAAATTAATTCTTATATTTTAAACAGCTGTTTTTTTTTTATTTAAATTATGTAATAAGCAATATAAGGTATCATTTTGTATTGATTACAGAGTGCATATTATGAATGATATCTTTGTTGTAATGTAGTAATAATTATCAATATTAATTGTAATGATTTGTTGTTGGTATTAATTATTAATTATTATATTAAGTAATGACATATTGTGGTAGTTGTTGATGTCTGTTATTGTTGTTTTTTTTTTGTTGACACTGATGTTATCAATATTTATAATAATAATAAGTTGATGATTAGTTTATAATGTTAATAGGCTTAACGGTTAGTAGTAATAATTGTAATAGTAATATTAATTGTGATTATGATTCTTAATAAGTTTTATCTATAATGTTTGGTACGATTTTATTTATAAATTTAAGGATTTGAGGTTTAGTAAAAATATGAATATTATGATAGTAAGATATAATTGTAAGCTTGCAGATATATAATATTATGTTGTATTTGTTTATAATTTTAGATAATGTCTTAACAGTAACAGGTGTAATTTTTATTTTTACTTTTAAATTGAATAGTATAAAAATATTGGTATGACAATTTTCTTAGTTTTTTTGATAAAAGAGTATTAATATACAATATAATATTTTATAATATAATTTAATTTTGTTAAGAGGTTATTAATTCCCATGTAAGTTGTTTATAGTAAATAATTTTCTCTCCCCAAATCAATTTATTCCATTATTCTATATTTTTTACTTATTTCCTTCAATTGGGTTTAAAAGTTTGTTTGCCATTAGATGAAAAAGATATGAAAAGGAAATAGAAGTCCAAAACTGATACATCTTGATACAAGAATTGAATGTCATTTGTCAACCAGACAGGAAAAACAAATGGTCTGGTCTTTACATTAAAAAAAAAAATGAAATTTGAGTTAGGGAGATAGGGTGGCCAGAATTTTGTGGGTTTTTCTAAATCTTCATGAGAAATTTCTTATTATTTCTTTGTCTGAAGATGCAGATCTAACATTTAAAAGATATAGGGTCTGCTGAAATAAATATTATTACAAAAAACATGAGTGATTTTTTAAAGGTTTTTCTTATATATATATATATATATATATATATATATGGTGACAGAAATAGCTCATACATTTTAAACTGTCACCTGTGTGGTGTAAATAAACTTAGGCAAGTGGTAATGTTAGCTACATCTAGTTAATGTCTTACCATTTTTCCCCCCAGTAAAATATTTTATATATATATATATATATATATATATATATATATATATATATATATATAGTAAAATAAACAAATCATTATAAAAAAATTTTTTTTTCAGAAAAATGCTCAAATACTGACCAGTTGAGCAAGATAAATTAAGGTTTTCTCACATCTTCATTTCAATTTAATGACAATAAGTTTCATGTATTTGTAAAAAAACATACAATATTCCGATGAAATGTTTCATTGCATATTTCATCTGAAGATTGTATTTTTTTACAAATACATCCAACGTATATAGTCATGAGACTGATATGTGGAAGCGAGAAAACATATATATATATATATATATATATATATATATATATGATTGATGTTAGCATAGACTCAAAGTTAACGATGCTCGGTGACTGTCAGTTTCTCATCTATGTGTTGACTCTGTCTATACTATCCTAAATTAGATATATATGATCTTACATCAATATTGAGCAATGTTTATTTATAAGCAAACTACATTATATATATACGTATATTTTGGCAGAATTTCTTCATTAATACAAATTTCGTTGAACATAATAGACATTTTCTGTCTACATATTTTCTTCTGGATCCATTTGTATTGCCATATTGCTTTTATCGTATTCGGCAGGAATTGATTTATGTATTTTCCATAATTGTATATATCCCTAGTACTTTCTGCCCGACTTTGGGCCATCATCCAGGAAGGATCTATTACAAAAGTGATGTAACTTTTGTTTTTGCATATTACTACTATGTAAGAGTGTCTTTACCGTTGGAGTGTATAGCGTTTGCTTTTAAATGGGTTTCTATAAATAGTGTCAGTAGCTAAAGAAATTTAAATACATTAGCACTGGTTTGAAAATTAATTCTGTTAAGTGTCGGTTGCATGTTTTTAATATGTAGTGCTTCGAGAATCTGTAGTTTTTGTTTATTATTTTGATGTTCTAATATTGTGTTGTCGGTGGGAATTTTTCATAATTGTGTTGATGGGCATGAATGTTTTTTTAAATGCTGAGCTATTGAATTTATCAGAAAGGTGCATTGTAAGTCTCCTTGATAGGGTAGTTGAGGTTAAACCAACATATATATTATTATTATCAGAGATGTAATCTCCTAAAGGACATTTAAATTGATATATGATGTTAGTTTTTTGCAAAACTCCAATCGAGGAAGAGGAATTATTTCTAATGACCAAGTTGGAGGTTTTAAATTTATTATAATATATAATAAGTTTTATCTTTTAATTAGGATCAGTGGGGAGTATGTTTCTATGAATCAATGTTTTCAATATTTTTTCATCTGATTTATAATTGTAGTGCATTTGGTTACGGTAAAAAAGGTAAGGTAAAAAAATAGTTCAACATTTAAATTTGTAATAGATCCTCCCCTGATGATGGCCCAAAGTCGGGCAGAAAGTACTAGTGATATATATATACATAAATCAATTCCTGCCGAATACAATAAAAGCAATACGGCAATATGAACGGATCCAGAAGAAAATATGTAGACAGAAAATGTCTATTAGGTTCAACGAAATTTGTACATATATATATATATATATATGTATAAACTGTTCTATTTCTAACAATTCAGCTTAGCATAAGTCAACAAAGTTAAATGGTTGCAAGTATTGCTATGTATCACTAACAATTCAATTAAACATCAGTCATTTGTTTACATACAGTTAAATGATTAAACAGTTTTATTTCTAACAATTTAATCTAGTCTAAGTCATTTGTTTTTACTCGGTTTAAATGTCAAGCAATTCTATTTGACCCATAGATAGGACCCTATCAGGTACTACCATTCCAGGTCAGAGTGGAGCAGGGAGTGATGGCAATGAAGGGGTACTCCACATTCCTCAAATCGCCAAAGCTGGAGCTTCACCATCAGATTGTTTCATGTCATATTCAGGAGATTTATCGGGGTTCTTATCACTGCAGTGATATATATTTGTATTGTATATATATTTGTATGTATATGTGTGTGTGTGTGTGTGTGCGTGTATATATATATATATATATACCCATGAGGGAGAGAGACAGACATTAGAGCCTAGACATAAAAAAACAGTAAAGAATATTTTCATCTAATTAGAACTTTGGTCATATGATAGATAAAAAATACAAGAAGGAGAAGGAAATAATTTATAAGAAATCTACCATTCCCAAAGATGTTCCTAACTCAAAGAATTTTAGGGAATTTTTATTTTATTTACAGCCTAATATAATTTCTATGTCAGACATGAAAAGATGACTTGTCTGTTTTTTGTTTGTTGGCATCATCTATGGTTCCTGGAAGTGACTTGTACACCCACACAGCATCTACCCCAGTGCCAATGGTAAGAGAAGGCTCCCAGCTGGGGAAAGGAAATCGGCAAGCTACCACCCACATTTCTGGATTCATTTCATGGCTCAACTTTTCTTTTAAGGGCTGCATCTGAAAGATGAATTCATATCCTGTATTAGATTACGAAATGCACCAATGCATTTTAATTGATATGAAGAGCTGAGAAAATTTAAAACTGTTAACAAATTTGATTGGTTGATTTCAGGGCATGATTACACTATAAGCTCTTCTGTCCCTAACCCTGTGGATACTAAAGTGCAAGCAATTGGTTGGTTGCTTAGTGTTTTATGGCATATCAACCCTTAGAGGTTATTTAATGCTAAATCCTGTCTTTATATATATATATTTTAATGGTTTGTGATGTGGTTTGTATGCTTGGTATTCCTAATTTGGTTAATTTGTTGTAGAGAGGTTTGTTATGTTGGTTGGTTTGTTGGTTGTTTGGGTTTTATAGCATATCAACCTTTATAGGTTATTTAATGCCAAATCCATTTTATACCAATAATCAGTTCTATTTCAAACAATTCAATCGTCAAAAACATTTCTATTTCAAGCTATTCAGTTTAGTCAAACAATTCTAATTCAAACAATTCAGTTAAGTATAAGTATAGTTTCCGTCCACACACTGTTAAACAGTTCTATTTCAAACTTTTCAGTTTAGTATAAGTACAGTTTCAATGTCAAAAACAGTTCTATTTCAAAAATTCAGTTTTGCATAACTATGCAATTTTGTTCTATTTGACCCATAGATATGCCCCAATCAGGTGCTACCACTCTGAGCCAGGATGGACTTGGGTGTGATGGCAATGAAGGGGTACTTTGCATTCCCCAAAGCTCCAGCATTACTGGAACCTCACCATCAAATTGTTTAGTGTCATATCCTGGACACTCATTGGGGAGGGGGGGTCTTACCCCTCTGCAGAGATGCTGTTGGTGTATTCTACAGGCCCAGCTGACTGGGCAAGTTTGTTATGTGTGTTAGTGGTTTGGTTTGGTTTGGTTTCTTTGTTTAATGGCATATCAACTCTTTTTAGGTTATTTAATGCCAAAGTCATTCTCCTAGAAGAACGGTAGTGGTACTATTTAACCCATAGCTGAGAGGATAAGGGTGTTCATACCTTTCCCAAGGGTATTTGCCCGAAAGTGAATGTAATAGCGCGACTGGAGTGCGAACTCGCTTACTACGATTCCACAGTCCATCGCTTTAACCATTACACCACGAGGACACTCCCGTGTGTTAATGGGTAGAGAGATAGGGTCTATGAGTGATAGAAATAGGGGGAGTGTTTTTCTAAAGTTTATTTGATGAGTGTATATTGGAGGGGTTTTTTTACAGCATTAAATATAAAAAATTTAGGGTATTTTAGGTTTTTAAGGGAATGCTCAATGTAATTAAATTCTTCATTTAGGTGTTATGTGGTGCCTTCAATAAGTTTCCAGACTTTTTTGTACAGACATTTAAAATTGTCGTAGACTCTTGAAAATTTACTATGTTATTGCTATACATCTTATAAGATGACTGACCAATTTTTATGATTTCAGCTTCAAATGAACAGCCAGAGCAGCAATTGGAATACACCCTACTAAAGCCTGATTGTCATAGCTGGAGAATTTCAAAAATGCAATCTAGACGTGAGGACACTTTAGAAGAATGATATGCAATAAAATTCTGTTTTAAACTTGGAAAAAATGCCACAGAAATGTATGCAATGCTTCAGACTGCTTTTCAACCGTTTTGCATCAATCGAGCATCAGGTTTTTGAGTGGCATAAGAGATTCAAGGAGGGCAGGGAGTCTGTGAGGGATGATGAGAGGTGTGGGAGGAGTAAGGAAGTCAATACACCAGAGTTGATTGGCCAAAGGGTTAGGCTTAGGGTTACTATGTTGAGGTTTTAAGGGAGTTCGGGAAGAGGCCAGCACTCTTCAAATCGGGTCAGTGGCATTTCCAGCAGGACAATGCACCAGTCCACAACTCCATCCTTGCCACAGACTATTTGACCAAGATGGGCATCAAGACAGTTCCTCAGCCTCCCTATAGTCCAGACCTTGCTCCCTGTGACTTTTGGTTATTCCCTCAGCTCAGAGGCTGTCATTATGAAACAATTGAGGAGATGAAAGAGGCTGTGACGAAGGTCATTGATACGCTCACACAAGAGAACTTCCATGGGGCCTTCCAGAGTGCATTGCAGCCAGAGGAGATTACTTCGAAGGGGACTAGAATTTCATGTGTGTACTATCAATAAAAGTGCCCATACATAAAAAGTCTGGAAACTTATTTAATGATCCTTATATATTCTAAGTGCTTGTAGGTAAAAGCTAATTATGAGGCCTGTTTTGATTTTGTTGTTGTGGTGGGACTAAAAGTGTATATAATCTTATTTGTTGGTAGGTTTGCAGTAGACTTTGAAAGTTAAATTCTTTTAGGATTTAATGATTAGGATGTAAAGGAAGGGTTGGTGTTATTAGATTCTTTTTCATGTGTAAAATTGATGGAAGGTTCAACATTGTTTAATTTCTCTGCAATCTCTTCAATTTTTATGTTTTGGGGTCCCACCACAACAAAATCAAAATAGCCCACAACACCGAGATGAAGAATATAAGTATAAGCAATAAATCTAACATCTATACTTATTTAGATATATCAATGTTTTTCCTTTAAATTTTTGTTCCAACTGTGAAACATGTCAGTCTAATATTCCATACTGTCTTTATTTACAAATATAAAACAATTCATTTTACTTACCATTTGTTCAACACCAAACACGACAATGTTGTCATATTTAGCCAAATCTGTCTAAAAAGAAAATAAAAAAGCATGATGATAAAATTTACAAACCTTTTTTGATGTTTTAAATATTAATTATTAAAACTGAGTTTTATCTATTTATTTATTTTTTTAATTTTAAAATTTAAATAAAGACATGCACAAAACTAATAAACTTATATTCAGTAGTTTTAAATATAATGTCCAATTATAGAATTTTATCCGTGAATTAATGAATTTAAACAGTATTTTAATAAGCCAAAATATGATCCTTGAACATCGATGCATTTCAGCCATTGATTAAAAGGTTTATTTCTACCAGTAGCATAAATCTCTAAAGGTTTTGATACCAAGAAATCTTTAAATGCAGTTTCAACTTCTCCTTTGGAATGGAATATTTTTTAGCATAAAAATGTGTCCAGATGCTTAAAAAAATTGATAGTTGGTGAAAGATCAGAAGAATATGGTGGATGTGGCAAAGTCTCATATTCCAAGTTAATGAGCTTCTGCAGTGTCATCCTGGCAACGTGTGACTGAGAATTCTCATGAAGCAAAATTATGATCGAACTTGATCTCAGTCAAAAAAGTGAACACATCACTTCTTTTTTTCATGTAAAACCGCCATTTAAACTTCAAAATCAAATTCTGCAAAAAAAAAAAAAATACCAAAGTAACAAAGAAGACATTTTAATTATTAGGAATTATTAGGAATTATTATTAGGAATTATTATTGAGAATTATTAGGAATGAGAATTAGGAATTGAATAAAAATTATTCAATTCAAATAACGTTAGAACAGAATTTAAATAATTCATACTAATGTTATATTCTCGTATACATGTTCATGCAGCATCATAACGACACCATAATTACGACATAGTGACAAAGACAGATGCAGGAATAAATGACGCAGGAAGACTTCTTTACAAATATATTTACCTCTCACTTTATTGCAAGGGTTCGAAAGGGTTGTTCAAGGGTTGCATGTGAGAGGGAGCTGGAGATCGAACATAAACTGTAATATCTTGAGCCCACTGTTATGACCGTCACGTTGTGTCTTTCTCGTTCTTTAGTGCTGCTCAACTGGAGGCCTAGGGCCCACTCATCAGGGCCCAAAGGCCCTTTTGGCCTGATGTGGTTTTCCCTACCACATTTCGTCTATAACTCCGTCTGATCTTCAACTCAACTGCTACTGGCTCGTCAAACTCAACTGAATTATATAATTGTTCGATGCCCACTTGATCTTTGAAATCGAATGTTTAATCGTCATCAAGCGGAAATAACTGTCATGCAGTTCAGAGGTCACTCTCTTCCGGTGCATCACTCTGTAGTGTACCATGGGAATTACCTTGTCCCATTTCATCAGCCAATTTCTGCCCACGCGATTTCCTCTCCTAACTGCCATTGGAATGTGTCACTTCCTTCCGGTGCATCACCTTGGAATAGCATTTTTTTGGGGGCCGGGTCGAAGGTCAAAACATAACACTAAAATCGGACAGTATTTTCTGAACAATCTAATATAATACAATTGTTGTATAGCTGTAGGATATAACTATACGTATACATATACATGCAGAAACAAAATCAACAATAATGACGAATGAACACACTTCTTTAGAAAAATATACCTCTCACACTCAAAGGGTTATGTGTGAGAGGTGAGTTGGAGACTGAACAGATTGCAACATACTGACCCCAAGCAGCACTTCTTTCACATTCTGCTGGGCTGCTCAACCAGGGGTTCCTGAGGGCCCATCCCTCTGCTGGGTGCTGGTTCTCTCTACAGCATCTTATCTCCAATTAACTGAACCTGTCTGTGGCACCGGGTTATATAATTGTTTGACGCCCACCTGCTTCTTGTGGGCGTCACATCTGCACTCAGTTCAACCCGTCCACAGTCAAGGTTATACCCTGATATCTTCAACCCGTCCACAGTCAAGGTTATACCCTGATATCTTCGACCGGATGCACCTGTTATTTACAGAGGTGCATCTCTTATTTGACAGCTCAGCCGAGGATCAATATGTTACAAAATTACATTGTCTCCACAAGTTAGAGCCAATTTGAAAAAAATTATAAAGGCAATCTCAATACTTTTTGAAAGAAATATTTTCAGCAAAACAAGAATATGCAAGTGCAGCACCCTCCATACTCTGCAAACCTAACACTTTTTTTGAGTGATTGATTGATCAATTTTTTTTGGGGGGGGGAGTATGCGTAGAGGTTAGGGAATTGCATTCATTGTACAGTTATATTTACATTTTTTGTTATTTTCAAAGACTTTTTTGGCACATGGTCTGATAGAATACAAATAATTCTTAAACAGATGGGGCCCTAATAGGTACCAACAATCTGGATCAAAGTAGACCTGGATGTAATGGCAATAGAGGGGTACTCTCCACTCCCCAGATCTTCAAAAGAGGAGCCTCACTATCAGATGCAATTTTTAGTGTCATAGCCAGAATGTGACTTTTTTGTTCACAAAACTAAAAATTCTACTCAAGGCGAAAATCTGAGAATGTGGAGTACACTAAAAAATATGGTGACAAAACTTCACACCTAATCAAAAGAGAAGTTTTAAAGATGCTTCAGCCAATAAAAAACACACTGGAATATTGAATGTCATGAGTGGTTTGGTTTGGTTTCTTTAATGGCTTATCAATTTTTGTGGGTTATTTAATGCCTAAACCATCCTTGTAAAAAGATAGTAGTACTATTTATGCCATAGCTGACAGGGATAAGGCTGTTAATATTGTACCCAAATGTTATATATTGACCCTCAACTGAGCTGTCAATCAAGAGATGCACCAGTGTAAATAAGCGGGAGCAGGTGGCCGTGAGATAATAATATAACCAGGTGCACAGACAGCTTGAGTCAGTTGGGGACAAGATGCCAGCGTGAGAGCCAGTGGCAGACAGAGGGCTTTGGGCCCTCAGTGACCCACAGTTGAGCAGCCCAGCCAAGATGAAGAAGAAGTGCTGCTATGGTCGCAAGAAAGACTTTGGGTCAAAATAACAGTCTGTCTCTGTCTCCAATTCACCTCTCACACACAAGAAACATCACCCTTTCGAGAATAAAGTGTGAGGGGTATATTTTTATAAAGAAGTGTGTTCATTTGTTCATTGAAGTTCGTCATTATTATTGACTATGTTTCCGCGTATAATTGTATATGTATACGTGCAGTTGTATATGTATTATGAGTGTACAACACAAGGGTATAAGTCCAAAAGTGAATGTAGTAACGCAACTGGAGTTTTAACTCACTTACTTTGCTGTTGCAGGCCAGCATGTTAGCCATTGTGCTACAGAGATTTCCGCCTTGACTATTTTAAAGAAAATTAACATCTTATAAATTTGAGCAAGAATTTTTCAAGCTTATTGTAAGGAGGTGCACATAGCATAACGTGTTGTATAGCCATGACCACTATACATAGACATATACATACAGAAACATATTCAACATAATAAGCGAAGACACTTCTTGAGAAAAATATACCTCTCACTTTATTTGAAAGGGTTACTAAAGGTTTTACTGTGTGAGAGGTGAGTTGGAGACTGAACAGAACTGCAACATATTGACACCCGACTCTTATGGCCATAACAGCGTTTCTTTCCCATTCTCCTGGGCTGCTCAACCGGGACATGGTCTCTCATTCCAGCATCTTCTCTCCAACTGACTTGAACTTCCTGTCGCCGGGGTTATATAATAATTTGATGCCCACTCTTCTTCCAGCAAGCGTCACAATTTTGCACTCAATTTAACCCCTCGACAGTCAAGGTCGCCCCTGATCTCCTGATATCTTCGACAGGATGCACCTGTTATTTACGCAGGCGCATTTCTTCTTTTGACAGCTTGTCCAGGTTGGCGTTCAATAATGGTCAAATGGTTATCATTGTAGGAAATGAAATCAGCAACTCAAGTTCAGGTCCCACACATCTTAATGCTCCTGAGAAAGATATGAATTTATTCACCACTTAGCTATGTATAAATAGTAGGGCAGACTGGGTGTTTTAGCCATAGTTAAGCAACCTACCTAAGAGAAGGAAAACTCTGAATTCAGACCTGTTAAACTCTGCTTAAAAATTGACCCTGTGTTGCATCCCACTCATGAAGGAGGGGTTGGGTAAATACTTATGTATTTACCTACCTTTCTGGGGAGTATATGAAACAAGGTAAATTGTTAAGTGGAGTTTAACAAGAATAAAGTCAGAGTTTTTCTTCTCTTAGACTGGTTACCTAACCAAGGCTAAAGAGCATAGCCTGCCCTACTATTTGCTCATAGCTGGAGGGAGGATAGTATGATTCATACCGTTCCCAAGGGTAATAATACTATGGAAAATGCAATCAGCATTGTCCAGGATTTGAACTCACATAGCCATGTTCATTTCCTTCTAAATACATATGTAGCATTGTCAGGGGGTCATAATGTCACCCAGCCATTCACTTGACCAACAGTGTCTAACCTTCTCAGGTGGGAGATCAAATCTCAGCCAAGCCAGTCGTCTGCCCATGTTGTGTATTTTTAGATCCAGACAACTGAATCCACAGGACCGATTGATCATTCAATAAAAAAAATATTAAAAGTTGAAGACCAGAGAATGACAAACATGGGGTTGAATAATGAAATAATAATGTCTTTAGTCAGAAAAACAATGAACAGTTAAAAAAATAAATGTTGTTATCTCGATGTTCCATTTCCTGTAAGTATGAAGCAAAATGTCTCAGAATCTAGTCCCTATTTTGCAGCGGTCAGTCTAAGTTCATGGTTGGCCTTCCTCACTTGGACCCATTAATTATTCTCAATGCATTACGTTAATTTTTATCTTCAGCTTGTTGGAACAACAGAGATGTGAGAGGATCTAGTTATCTCTGAGTCTGGTGCAAGGCTCTTCTCCGGGAGCTCCTTCCTGCTTCATGGCTAGCTTGAATCTGCTTCAATCTCAACAGACTGAACACAAAACTTTTCGTATATATTGAAATTTTCCTTTCTTCTCTAAGTGGATATATTGTACCCAAGAATCCCTTTTGTACTTATTTTATTCTTCTAAAATCCTCGCTGCTCATTGTTCTTTGCTTCTAAAATCGTTTTCAGATTTCTCTCGGTCAAGTCTCTTATTTTATTCTTCTAAAATCCTCGCTGCTCATTGTTCTTTGCTACTAAGATCGTTTTCAGATTTCTCTCGGTCAAGTCTCTTATTTTATTCTTCTAAAATCCATACCGAATATCTTTTTAATTCTATTAGGCTAGATTCAGTAGCTCCTATCTGCTCTGTTATAATAAGCCCAAATGAATGCCATCCGACTAACCCAAATGACCATCTGCAGTGTTTACACATATGTTAGTTGGATCGTCAAAATCAGGTTGTTATGTAGGTGAGGTTCTCTTGTTGACTGGGGAATAAATAACATACAAGATACAATTTGACTTCTTACTCTTAAGACCTTCCATTGATTTAATCTGTCAGTTTGTGTCTCTGAGGTCATTAAAGCAGGGAGAAAGTGGTATACAGCAAGTGGTAGCTACTTTCTTCGTAGGGGGAAAGACTTGTCTAGTTTGTTCACATCCCAGCAGCTAGACAGAGAAAAAAAAAAGAATCATCTGTGATGGGTTAAATAGTACAACTACTGTACATTTACAAAGATGGCTTCGGCATTAAATAACCCCCAAAATTGATATGCCATTAAAGAAACGAAACCAGTTTCATGGTATTCAACATTCCACCCTCACTTTTGCTTTGGGTGAGTGGCACTTTAAATTGTGACCTCAAAAGACAGGTTACACACTTATAAAACAAGTAAAGTTGTCTCCCTTTAGTCGAGGGCAACAAGAAGGCTCCTTTTTCAATAGCTACTACACCAAGGTGTAGGGGAGGGCAATACTTCTTTCTCTGGATTGCTCCACTTTACCCTCGATACATACCTTATATTGCTGAGTATTAAGCAAGGAGGTATCAAGTACCATTTTTAAAGTCTTTGGTATGACGCTACCTGAGATTGAACCCAGGTCTCCAGGACCATTGGCGAACACTCTACCTACTAGGCCAATGTACATACTGCAGCAATAGTTAACAAGTTCGTGTCGTAGATATGACATTCTTTGTTTGTACACTATGAAATTTATTCAAAAATTTCATTATTAATATCAGAGTTATTTCAGTATTTTTCTCTATGATATTCTTATTTATAAAAACAAATTTACATATAAAATTCAATTTGTGTTTATTGTTTTTCTTTAAAAACAAACATTGAGATTTAGTTTTAAGTTTAACATTAAAAAATGTAAAATAAAAGAAATAATTTTAATGTTTTATATTACAAAATTAATGAAAAGTCATTTAAGAATGCTTTTATGTAATATTTGTATTATAATTAAATTCAATGAATTTTAAAAATTCAATATTTCAAAATTTTTAGATATAAAAATATCTATATCTTATCTTATTCTACTTATAATCTCTTTATTTGAAAATATCTATATCTTTTCTTTATTGATTCATAATATCTTTATTTGAAAATATCTCTATCTTTTCTTTATTGATTCATATTATCTTTATTTGAAAATATCTCTATCTTTTCTTTATTGATTCATATTATCTTTATTTGAAAATATCTCTATCTTTTCTTTATTGATTCATATTATCTTTATTTGAAAATATCTCTATCTTTTCTTTATTGATTCATATTATCTTTATTTGAAAATATCTCTATCTTTTCTTTATTGATTCATATTATCTTTATTTGAAAATATTCATATCTTTTCTTTATTGATTCATATTATCTTTATTTGAAAATATCTATATCTTTTCTTTATTGATTCATAATATCTTTATTTGAAAATATCTCTATCTTTTCTTTATTGATTCATATTATCTTTATTTGAAAATATCTCTATCTTTTCTTTATTGATTCATATTATCTTTATTTGAAAATATCTCTATCTTTTCTTTATTGATTCATATTATCTTTATTTGAAAATATCTCTATCTTTTCTTTATTGATTCATATTATCTTTATTTGAAAATATTCATATCTTTTCTTTATTGATTCATATTATCTTTATTTGAAAATATCTATATCTTTTCTTTATTGATTCATAATATCTTTATTTGAAAATATCTCTATCTTTTCTTTATTGATTCATATTATCTTTATTTGAAAATATCTCTATCTTTTCTTTATTGATTCATATTATCTTTATTTGAAAATATCTCTATCTTTTCTTTATTGATTCATATTATCTTTATTTGAAAATATCTCTATCTTTTCTTTATTGATTCATATTATCTTTATTTGAAAATATTCATATCTTTTCTTTATTGATTCATATTATCTTTATTTGAAAATATCTATATCTTTTCTTTATTGATTCATAATATCTTTATTTGAAAATATCTCTATCTTTTCTTTATTGATTCATATTATCTTTATTTGAAAATATCTCTATCTTTTCTTTATTGATTCATATTATCTTTATTTGAAAATATCTCTATCTTTTCTTTATTGATTCATATTATCTTTATTTGAAAATATCTCTATCTTTTCTTTATTGATTCATATTATCTTTATTTGAAAATATCTCTATCTTTTCTTTATTGATTCATAATATCTTTATTTGAAAATATCTCTATCTTTTCTTTATTGATTCATATTATCTTTATTTGAAAATATCTATATCTTTTCTTTATTGATTCATATTATCTTTATTTGAAAATATTTATATCTTTTCTTTATTGATTCATATTATCTTTATTTGAAAATATCTCTATCTTTTCTTTATTGATTCATATTATCTTTATTTGAAAATATCTATATCTTTTCTTTATTGATTCATATTATCTTTATTTGAAAATATCTCTATCTTTTCTTTATTGATTCATATTATCTTTATTTGAAAATATCTCTATCTTTTCTTTATTGATTCATATTATCTTTATTTGAAAATATCTCTATCTTTTCTTTATTGATTCATATTATCTTTATTTGAAAATATCTCTATCTTTTCTTTATTGATTCATATTATCTTTATTTGAAAATATTCATATCTTTTCTTTATTGATTCATATTATCTTTATTTGAAAATATCTATATCTTTTCTTTATTGATTCATAATATCTTTATTTGAAAATATCTCTATCTTTTCTTTATTGATTCATATTATCTTTATTTGAAAATATCTATATCTTTTCTTTATTGATTCATATTATCTTTATTTGAAAATATCTCTATCTTTTCTTTATTGATTCATATTATCTTTATTTGAAAATATCTCTATCTTTTCTTTATTGATTCATATTATCTTTATTTGAAAATATTCATATCTTTTCTTTATTGATTCATATTATCTTTATTTGAAAATATCTCTATCTTTTCTTTATTGATTCATATTATCTTTATTTGAAAATATCTCTATCTTTTCTTTATTGATTCATATTATCTTTATTTGAAAATATTCATATCTTTTCTTTATTGATTCATATTATCTTTATTTGAAAATATCTATATCTTTTCTTTATTGATTCATAATATCTTTATTTGAAAATATCTCTATCTTTTCTTTATTGATTCATATTATCTTTATTTGAAAATATCTATATCTTTTCTTTATTGATTCATATTATCTTTATTTGAAAATATCTCTATCTTTTCTTTATTGATTCATATTATCTTTATTTGAAAATATCTCTATCTTTTCTTTATTGATTCATATTATCTTTATTTGAAAATATCTCTATCTTTTCTTTATTGATTCATATTATCTTTATTTGAAAATATCTCTATCTTTTCTTTATTGATTCATATTATCTTTATTTGAAAATATTTATATCTTTTCTTTATTGATTCATATTATCTTTATTTGAAAATATCTATATCTTTTCTTTATTGATTTATATTGTCTTTATTTTAAAATATCTCTATCTTTTCTTTTTTGACTTATATTATGTTCGTTTGAAAATTTTTTTAAAAAGTTTGTTTTTACAATAAGCATAAAATAATATAGTCTAGTGTAAAAGATATAAATTAGATTTTATACTTACTTCATTCGAATAATGGTAAAATTTATTCTAAGAGTAAAGGCAAAACTTACTTTGAATTTCTTAATTCGACTACAGAAGGAAACTTGCATCCATCACTCTCAAACATTCTAAAATAGATCTTCAGTTCTGACTCTTGCCTGAGCCATGAGAAGACATTTTGTATAGAACATCATCGTTGTCGGGGCTCATTTTCGATTTAAATCATTTAGTGTTAACAATCAATAGCCTAGCTTTAATTCTTACCTTCCAAAGATCTTGTTTGATAAAAGAAGTCTGTCTATGTAATCCCAAACGATGGGCTTTATAACGAGAAAATAGGACAAGCCAATAATTGATTTCAACTCCAGTGGCTTGAAATCCTTGCTTGGCTGCTTGAAACACCTAAAAAAAAAAAGAAAATATAATTATTTCATGACAACTTGTTTTTTATTTTTTAACTTATAAAATCTTTCAGTTATCATCCATGAGTGGGATTAATTCCCTTACTTCTAGAATAACTTGCACTAATGACCACTGGGTGGTGACACCATAACACTGCCATAGTAACCCATCCTGATATAAAAGAAAAGGCACCAAGAGTAATCTTCCTTTTTGTTCTCCACAACGATGTCGCAGCAAGGTCACTCACCAGAAAGCTTGGCATATATGCCAGTAGCAAAACTTCATATCACACAACTGTCGTATATTGAACTGATGGACAAACAACGAAAAACTCGTAGATATATAAAATATAATTTATATTTTTATTCTTCGACGGTGACGTTTGTGTGAAGTAGGAGTAAAGTCAGAGAGAGTTCGCACATATCTTTCTTCTGTGGTGGGGACCCTTTTTGTGTATTAGAGCAACAGCTGGAGAACACACATGGAGGAGCTGACAGGTCTGCTTGAGTGACCAGTGAGTCTCTGCCTTCAATCCAAAATTACAAACGTTATATTGTCTTGTCTTTCAAGTCCCATGGACATGCCTCTTTGCCCATCTATTTTCCTGTTTATGGCTGGTTATCGGAACTTACATACTGCCATTTTTTTTCAGGTAATTTGTTGATTTTATCTGCGAATGAAAATATCTGTCATTCTATCCACAGGCAATAAATTACATTCTCGCCATCATCCTTTATTTTTCTCTTTCCTGTGAAACCACTTTGCTAATGTTATCTTGTGACTGCATTGAATCTGCTAAATTCATCCACGGCACTCTGTCACTAGCTAAGCTAGTATACAGTGTAACCCTGATATAAGAGAGTTGTCAGGACCGGAGAAGAAGTATCTTATATCCTGGTTTCTCTTATATCTGGTTTTAGTCTATTTTGTTAAGGTAACACAGGCTCTAATTTTGGACCCAGGGACAACCTCTCTTATATCTGAGTTTCTCTTATATCCGGGTTACACTGTATTACACAACTACATAATGCCCAACAGTATCAAAAGCTTCCACACATACAAATATATCTATAATTCGGGACACACACAACCAACAAAGAAACTTGTCTTCTTAAGTATGCATTGCTTCTTATAACTATTTATTCTTTTTTAATATCTCACATATACAATGTAACCCGGATATAAGAGAAACTCCAATATAAGAGATATTGTTTCTGGGTCCAAAATTAAAGCCGGTGTTACCTAAACAAAATAGACCTAAACCCAGATATAAGATACTTCTTCTCCGGTCTCGACAAATCTCTTATATCTGGGTTACACTGCACATTCGTCTTGCCCATCATAGGAAATGGATATGGCTACATGAGTTCAAATCCTGGATGAGGCTGATTACATTTCACATAACACTAATATCCTTGGGAAAGGTATAAATCCAATTATTTTTCCTCCAGCCATGAGTAAATAGTAGGGCAGACTGAATTTTTTTAGCTTTGGTTAGGCGACTAGACTAGGAGAAGGAAAACTCTGACTTTATCCCTGTTAAACCCTGCCAAAAAATTGACCTTGTGTCATATCCTGCTCGTGCAGAAGGATTGATGAATACATATATATATATATGTATTAACTTTTTTCTCTTCTGTATTACTAAGGTGAGTCAAAATCTGTGTAATCTTTTTGGAACATGTGGCACAATTTGGCAGCCGTGGATACTTTTGCTGCGGTTAGACTTTGAGATGTCAAACTCACCTGATACTCCTTGAGTACTACTTGTCGGATTTACCTCTAAAGCTTGGAGCACAGCGTCAGAATCAAAAGTTTTAGATCGAGCTAACCTTGACTTATTATCAAGTTCCTTGCAACGTAAATGAAATTTCTTAAACCATTTGGTTACAGTACTGTGATTAACTATAATATCACTTTTTGGACAATGAATCTTTTTGGTTGCTTCCATGGCATTATGGCCTAGTTTGAACTCATAAAGCCTTTCTTATCCCTCGTTCTTCACTACAATAAAATCCTTCACAAAAGGAAACAGCATTTCTTATCCCTCTTCTTCACTACAATAAAATCCTCAACCAAAGGAAACAGCATTTCTTATCCCTAGTTCTTCACTACAATAAAATCCTTAACAAAAAGAAACAGCATTTCTTATCCCTAGTTATTCACTACAATAAAATCCTTAACAAAAGGAAACAGCATTTCTTATCCCTAGTTCTTCACTACAATAAAATCCTTAACAAAAGGAAACAGCATTTCTTATCCCTCTTCTTCACTACAATAAAATCCTTAACAAAAGGAAACAGCATTTCTTATCCCTAGTTCTTCACTACAATAAAATCCTTAACAAAAGGAAACAGCATTTCTTATCCCTAGTTCTTCACTACAATAAAATCCTTAACAAAAAGAAACAGCATTTCTTATCCCTAGTTATTCACTACAATAAAATCCTTAACAAAAGGAAACAGCATTTCTTATCCCTCTTCTTCACTACAATAAAATCCTTAACAAAAGGAAACAGCATTTCTTATCCCTCGTTCTTCACTACAATAAAATCCTTAACAAAAGGAAACAGCATTTCTTATCCCTATTCTTCACTACAATAAAATCCTTAACAAAAGGAAACAGCATTTCTTATCCCTCTTCTTCACTACAATAAAATCCTTAACAAAAGGAAACAGCATTTCTTATCCCTAGTTCTTCACTACAATAAAATCCTTAACAAAAGGAAACAGCATTTCTTATCCCTAGTTCTTCACTACAATAAAATCCTTAACAAAAGGAAACAGCATTTCTTATCCCTCTTCTTCACTACAATAAAATCCTTCACAAAAGGAAACAGCATTTCTTATCCCTCTTCTTCACTACAATAAAATCCTTCACAAAAGGAAACAGCATTTCTTATCCCTCTTCTTCACTACAATAAAATCCTTAACAAAAGGAAACAGCATTTCTTATCCCTCGTTCTTCACTACAATAAAATCCTTAACAAAAGGAAACAGCATTTCTTATCCCTCTTCTTCACTACAATAAAATCCTTAACAAAAGGAAACAGCATTTCTTATCCCTCGTTCTTCACTACAATAAAATCCTTAACAAAAGGAAACAGCATTTCTTATCCCTCTTCTTCACTACAATAAAATCGTTAACAAAAGGAAACAGCATTTCTTATCCCTAGTTCTTCACTACAACAAAATCCTTAACAAAAAGAAACAGCATTTCTTATCCCTAGTTATTCACTACAATAAAATCCTTAACAAAAGGAAACAGCATTTCTTATCCCTCTTCTTCACTACAATAAAATCCTTAACAAAAGGAAACAGCATTTCTTATCCCTCGTTCTTCACTACAATAAAATCCTTAACAAAAGGAAACAGCATTTCTTATCCCTCTTCTTCACTACAATAAAATCCTTAACAAAAGGAAACAGCATTTCTTATCCCTAGTTCTTCACTACAATAAAATCCTTAACAAAAAGAAACAGCATTTCTTATCCCTAGTTATTCACTACAATAAAATCCTTAACAAAAGGAAACAGCATTTCTTATCCCTCTTCTTCACTACAATAAAATCCTTAACAAAAGGAAACAGCATTTCTTATCCCTCGTTCTTCACTACAATAAAATCCTTAACAAAAAGAAACAGCATTTCTTATCCCTCGTTCTTCACTACAATAAAATCCTTAACAAAAGGAAACAGCATTTCTTATCCCTAGTTCTTCACTACAATAAAATCCTTAACAAAAAGAAACAGCATTTCTTATCCCTAGTTATTCACTACAATAAAATCCTTAACAAAAGGAAACAGCATTTCTTATCCCTCTTCTTCACTACAATAAAATCCTTAACAAAAGGAAACAGCATTTCTTATCCCTAGTTCTTCACTACAATAAAATCCTTAACAAAAAGAAACAGCATTTCTTATCCCTAGTTATTCACTACAATAAAATCCTTAACAAAAGGAAACAGCATTTCTTATCCCTCTTCTTCACTACAATAAAATCCTTAACAAAAGGAAACAGCATTTCTTATCCCTCGTTCTTCACTACAATAAAATCCTTAACAAAAAGAAACAGCATTTCTTATCCCTAGTTCTTCACTACAATAAAATCCTTAACAAAAAGAAACAGCATTTCTTATCCCTAGTTCTTCACTACAATAAAATCCTTAACAAAAGGAAACAGCATTTCTTATCCCTATTCTTCACTACAATAAAATCCTTAACAAAAGGAAACAGCATTTCTTATCCCTCTTCTTCACTACAATAAAATCCTTAACAAAAGGAAACAGCATTTCTTATCCCTCTTCTTCACTACAATAAAATCCTTAACAAAAGGAAACAGCATTTCTTATCCCTCGTTCTTCACTACAATAAAATCCTTAACAAAAGGAAACAGCATTTCTTATCCCTCTTCTTCACTACAATAAAATCCTTAACAAAAGGAAACAGCATTTCTTATCCCTCTTCTTCACTACAATAAAATCCTTCACAAAAGGAAACAGCATTTCTTATCCCTCTTCTTCACTACAATAAAATCCTTAACAAAAGGAAACAGCATTTCTTATCCCTCGTTCTTCACTACAATAAAATCCTTAACAAAAGGAAACAGCATTTCTTATCCCTCTTCTTCACTACAATAAAATCCTTAACAAAAGGAAACAGCATTTCTTATCCCTCGTTCTTCACTACAATAAAATCCTTAACAAAAGGAAACAGCATTTCTTATCCCTCTTCTTCACTACAATAAAATCCTTAACAAAAGGAAACAGCATTTCTTATCCCTCTTCTTCACTACAATAAAATCCTTAACAAAAGGAAACAGCATTTCTTATCCCTAGTTCTTCACTACAATAAAATCCTTAACAAAAAGAAACAGCATTTCTTATCCCTAGTTATTCACTACAATAAAATCCTTAACAAAAGGAAACAGCATTTCTTATCCCTCTTCTTCACTACAATAAAATCCTTAACAAAAGGAAACAGCATTTCTTATCCCTCGTTCTTCACTACAATAAAATCCTTAACAAAAGGAAACAGCATTTCTTATCCCTCTTCTTCACTACAATAAAATCCTTAACAAAAGGAAACAGCATTTCTTATCCCTCTTCTTCACTACAATAAAATCCTTAACAAAAGGAAACAGCATTTCTTATCCCTAGTTCTTCACTACAATAAAATCCTTAACAAAAGGAAACAGCATTTCTTATCCCTCTTCTTCACTACAATAAAATCCTTAACAAAAGGAAACAGCATTTCTTATCCCTCGTTCTTCACTACAATAAAATCCTTAACAAAAGGAAACAGCATTTCTTATCACTCTTCTTCACTACAATAAAATCCTTCACAAAAGGAAACAGCATTTCTTATCCCTCTTCTTCACTACAATAAAATCCTTCACAAAAGGAAACAGCATTTCTTATCCCTCTTCTTCACTACAATAAAATCCTTAACAAAAGGAAACAGCATTTCTTATCCCTAGTTATTCACTACAATAAAATCCTTAACAAAAGGAAACAGCATTTCTTATCCCTAGTTCTTCACTACAATAAAATCCTCTACCAAAGGAAACAGCATTTCTTATCCCTCGTTCTTCACTACAATAAAATCCTTAACAAAAGGAAACAGCATTTCTTATCCCTCTTCTTCACTACAATAAAATCCTTAACAAAAGGAAACAGCATTTCTTATCCCTAGTTCTTCACTACAATAAAATCCTTAACAAAAGGAAACAGCATTTCTTATCCCTCTTCTTCACTACAATAAAATCCTTAACAAAAGGAAACAGCATTTCTTATCCCTAGTTCTTCACTACAATAAAATCCTTAACAAAAGGAAACAGCATTTCTTATCCCTCTTCTTCACTACAATAAAATCCTTAACAAAAGGAAACAGCATTTCTTATCCCTAGTTCTTCACTACAATAAAATCCTTAACAAAAAGAAACAGCATTTCTTATCCCTCGTTCTTCACTACAATAAAATCCTTAACAAAAGGAAACAGCATTTCTTATCCCTCTTCTTCACTACAATAAAATCCTTAACAAAAGGAAACAGCATTTCTTATCCCTCTTCTTCACTACAATAAAATCCTTCACAAAAGGAAACAGCATTTCTTATCCCTAGTTCTTCACTACAATAAAATCCTTAACAAAAGGAAACAGCATTTCTTATCCCTCTTCTTCACTACAATAAAATCCTTAACAAAAGGAAACAGCATTTCTTATCCCTAGTTCTTCACTACAATAAAATCCTTAACAAAAAGAAACAGCATTTCTTATCCCTCGTTCTTCACTACAATAAAATCCTTAACAAAAGGAAACAGCATTTCTTATCCCTCTTCTTCACTACAATAAAATCCTTAACAAAAGGAAACAGCATTTCTTATCCCTAGTTCTTCACTACAATAAAATCCTTAACAAAAGGAAACAGCATTTCTTATCCCTCTTCTTCACTACAATAAAATCCTTAACAAAAGGAAACAGCATTTCTTATCCCTAGTTCTTCACTACAATAAAATCCTTAACAAAAGGAAACAGCATTTCTTATCCCTCTTCTTCACTACAATAAAATCCTTAACAAAAGGAAACAGCATTTCTTATCCCTAGTTCTTCACTACAATAAAATCCTTAACAAAAAGAAACAGCATTTCTTATCCCTCGTTCTTCACTACAATAAAATCCTTAACAAAAGGAAACAGCATTTCTTATCCCTCTTCTTCACTACAATAAAATCCTTAACAAAAGGAAACAGCATTTCTTATCCCTCTTCTTCACTACAATAAAATCCTTAACAAAAGGAAACAGCATTTCTTATCCCTAGTTCTTCACTACAATAAAATCCTTAACAAAAAGAAACAGCATTTCTTATCCCTCGTTCTTCACTACAATAAAATCCTTAACAAAAGGAAACAGCATTTCTTATCCCTCTTCTTCACTACAATAAAATCCTTAACAAAAGGAAACAGCATTTCTTATCCCTCGTTCTTCACTACAATAAAATCCTTAACAAAAGGAAACAGCATTTCTTATCCCTCTTCTTCACTACAATAAAATCCTTAACAAAAGGAAACAGCATTTCTTATCCCTCGTTCTTCACTACAATAAAATCCTTAACAAAAGGAAACAGCATTTCTTATCCCTAGTTCTTCACTACAATAAAATCCTTAACAAAAAGAAACAGCATTTCTTATCCCTCGTTCTTCACTACAATAAAATCCTTAACAAAAGGAAACAGCATTTCTTATCCCTAGTTATTCACTACAATAAAATCCTTAACAAAAGGAAACAGCATTTCTTATCCCTCTTCTTCACTACAATAAAATCCTTAACAAAAGGAAACAGCATTTCTTATCCCTCTTCTTCACTACAATAAAATCCTTAACAAAAGGAAACAGCATTTCTTATCCCTAGTTCTTCACTACAATAAAATCCTTAACAAAAGGAAACAGCATTTCTTATCCCTCTTCTTCACTACAATAAAATCCTTAACAAAAGGAAACAGCATTTCTTATCCCTCGTTCTTCACTACAATAAAATCCTTAACAAAAGGAAACAGCATTTCTTATCCCTAGTTCTTCACTACAATAAAATCCTTAACAAAAGGAAACAGCATTTCTTATCCCTCTTCTTCACTACAATAAAATCCTTAACAAAAGGAAACAGCATTTCTTATCCCTAGTTCTTCACTACAATAAAATCCTTAACAAAAAGAAACAGCATTTCTTATCCCTCGTTCTTCACTACAATAAAATCCTTAACAAAAGGAAACAGCATTTCTTATCCCTCTTCTTCACTACAATAAAATCCTTAACAAAAGGAAACAGCATTTCTTATCCCTAGTTCTTCACTACAATAAAATCCTTAACAAAAGGAAACAGCATTTCTTATCCCTCTTCTTCACTACAATAAAATCCTTAACAAAAGGAAACAGCATTTCTTATCCCTAGTTCTTCACTACAATAAAATCCTTAACAAAAGGAAACAGCATTTCTTATCCCTCTTCTTCACTACAATAAAATCCTTAACAAAAGGAAACAGCATTTCTTATCCCTAGTTCTTCACTACAATAAAATCCTTAACAAAAAGAAACAGCATTTCTTATCCCTAGTTCTTCACTACAATAAAATCCTTAACAAAAGGAAACAGCATTTCTTATCCCTCTTCTTCACTACAATAAAATCCTTAACAAAAGGAAACAGCATTTCTTATCCCTCTTCTTCACTACAATAAAATCCTTAACAAAAGGAAACAGCATTTCTTATCCCTAGTTCTTCACTACAATAAAATCCTTAACAAAAGGAAACAGCATTTCTTATCCCTCTTCTTCACTACAATAAAATCCTTAACAAAAGGAAACAGCATTTCTTATCCCTAGTTCTTCACTACAATAAAATCCTTAACAAAAAGAAACAGCATTTCTTATCCCTCGTTCTTCACTACAATAAAATCCTTAACAAAAGGAAACAGCATTTCTTATCCCTCTTCTTCACTACAATAAAATCCTTAACAAAAGGAAACAGCATTTCTTATCCCTCGTTCTTCACTACAATAAAATCCTTAACAAAAGGAAACAGCATTTCTTATCCCTCATTCTTCACTACAATAAAATCCTTAACAAAAGGAAACAGCATTTCTTATCCCTCGTTCTTCACTACAATAAAATCCTTAACAAAAGGAAACAGCATTTCTTATCCCTAGTTCTTCACTACAATAAAATCCTTAACAAAAGGAAACAGCATTTCTTATCCCTCTTCTTCACTACAATAAAATCCTTAACAAAAGGAAACAGCATTTCTTATCCCTCGTTCTTCACTACAATAAAATCCTTAACAAAAAGAAACAGCATTTCTTATCCCTCGTTCTTCACTACAATAAAATCCTTAACAAAAGGAAACAGCATTTCTTATCCCTCTTCTTCACTACAATAAAATCCTTAACAAAAGGAAACAGCATTTCTTATCCCTCTTCTTCACTACAATAAAATCCTTAACAAAAGGAAACAGCATTTCTTATCCCTAGTTCTTCACTACAATAAAATCCTTAACAAAAAGAAACAGCATTTCTTATCCCTCGTTCTTCACTACAATAAAATCCTTAACAAAAGGAAACAGCATTTCTTATCCCTCTTCTTCACTACAATAAAATCCTTAACAAAAGGAAACAGCATTTCTTATCCCTCGTTCTTCACTACAATAAAATCCTTAACAAAAGGAAACAGCATTTCTTATCCCTCTTCTTCACTACAATAAAATCCTTAACAAAAGGAAACAGCATTTCTTATCCCTCGTTCTTCACTACAATAAAATCCTTAACAAAAGGAAACAGCATTTCTTATCCCTAGTTCTTCACTACAATAAAATCCTTAACAAAAAGAAACAGCATTTCTTATCCCTCGTTCTTCACTACAATAAAATCCTTAACAAAAGGAAACAGCATTTCTTATCCCTAGTTATTCACTACAATAAAATCCTTAACAAAAGGAAACAGCATTTCTTATCCCTCTTCTTCACTACAATAAAATCCTTAACAAAAGGAAACAGCATTTCTTATCCCTCTTCTTCACTACAATAAAATCCTTAACAAAAGGAAACAGCATTTCTTATCCCTAGTTCTTCACTACAATAAAATCCTTAACAAAAGGAAACAGCATTTCTTATCCCTCTTCTTCACTACAATAAAATCCTTAACAAAAGGAAACAGCATTTCTTATCCCTCGTTCTTCACTACAATAAAATCCTTAACAAAAGGAAACAGCATTTCTTATCCCTAGTTCTTCACTACAATAAAATCCTTAACAAAAGGAAACAGCATTTCTTATCCCTCTTCTTCACTACAATAAAATCCTTAACAAAAGGAAACAGCATTTCTTATCCCTAGTTCTTCACTACAATAAAATCCTTAACAAAAAGAAACAGCATTTCTTATCCCTCGTTCTTCACTACAATAAAATCCTTAACAAAAGGAAACAGCATTTCTTATCCCTCTTCTTCACTACAATAAAATTCTTAACAAAAGGAAACAGCATTTCTTATCCCTAGTTCTTCACTACAATAAAATCCTTAACAAAAGGAAACAGCATTTCTTATCCCTCTTCTTCACTACAATAAAATCCTTAACAAAAGGAAACAGCATTTCTTATCCCTAGTTCTTCACTACAATAAAATCCTTAACAAAAGGAAACAGCATTTCTTATCCCTCTTCTTCACTACAATAAAATCCTTAACAAAAGGAAACAGCATTTCTTATCCCTAGTTCTTCACTACAATAAAATCCTTAACAAAAAGAAACAGCATTTCTTATCCCTAGTTCTTCACTACAATAAAATCCTTAACAAAAGGAAACAGCATTTCTTATCCCTCTTCTTCACTACAATAAAATCCTTAACAAAAGGAAACAGCATTTCTTATCCCTCTTCTTCACTACAATAAAATCCTTAACAAAAGGAAACAGCATTTCTTATCCCTAGTTCTTCACTACAATAAAATCCTTAACAAAAGGAAACAGCATTTCTTATCCCTCTTCTTCACTACAATAAAATCCTTAACAAAAGGAAACAGCATTTCTTATCCCTAGTTCTTCACTACAATAAAATCCTTAACAAAAAGAAACAGCATTTCTTATCCCTCGTTCTTCACTACAATAAAATCCTTAACAAAAGGAAACAGCATTTCTTATCCCTCTTCTTCACTACAATAAAATCCTTAACAAAAGGAAACAGCATTTCTTATCCCTCGTTCTTCACTACAATAAAATCCTTAACAAAAGGAAACAGCATTTCTTATCCCTCATTCTTCACTACAATAAAATCCTTAACAAAAGGAAACAGCATTTCTTATCCCTCGTTCTTCACTACAATAAAATCCTTAACAAAAGGAAACAGCATTTCTTATCCCTCGTTCTTCACTACAATAAAATCCTTAACAAAAGGAAACAGCATTTCTTATCCCTAGTTCTTCACTACAATAAAATCCTTAACAAAAAGAAACAGCATTTCTTATCCCTAGTTCTTCACTACAATAAAATCCTTAACAAAAGGAAACAGCATTTCTTATCCCTCTTCTTCACTACAATAAAATCCTTAACAAAAGGAAACAGCATTTCTTATCCCTCTTCTTCACTACAATAAAATCCTTAACAAAAGGAAACAGCATTTCTTATCCCTAGTTCTTCACTACAATAAAATCCTTAACAAAAGGAAACAGCATTTCTTATCCCTCTTCTTCACTACAATAAAATCCTTAACAAAAGGAAACAGCATTTCTTATCCCTCTTCTTCACTACAATAAAATCCTTAACAAAAGGAAACAGCATTTCTTATCCCTAGTTCTTCACTACAATAAAATCCTTAACAAAAGGAAACAGCATTTCTTATCCCTCTTCTTCACTACAATAAAATCCTTAACAAAAGGAAACAGCATTTCTTATCCCTCTTCTTCACTACAATAAAATCCTTAACAAAAGGAAACAGCATTTCTTATCCCTAGTTCTTCACTACAATAAAATCCTTAACAAAAGGAAACAGCATTTCTTATCCCTCTTCTTCACTACAATAAAATCCTTAACAAAAGGAAACAGCATTTCTTATCCCTCTTCTTCACTACAATAAAATCCTTAACAAAAGGAAACAGCATTTCTTATCCCTAGTTCTTCACTACAATAAAATCCTTAACAAAAGGAAACAGCATTTCTTATCCCTCATTCTTCACTACAATAAAATCCTTAACAAAAGGAAACAGCATTTCTTATCCCTCGTTCTTCACTACAATAAAATCCTTAACAAAAGGAAACAGCATTTCTTATCCCTCGTTCTTCACTACAATAAAATCCTTAACAAAATTGATGACCTCAAGGTTTACCTAGTTTTATCATTCTCCACAATCAACAACTTCAAGTCGCTACAAAACAGGCAACATTAAACCATATAAAATATCAAATAACAACTAGCAAATACTTTCTTAATATCTTTCATAATATATATATATATATATATATATAAGTCCATGAAATGTCATTTGAACTCAGGCTTGTTGTAGCAAACTCATGTAAGCATTTTTTTACTAAAATATTCTTCTCTGGACAGACAGTACATTAGTTTGTAAATTTCATATGGTTTTCACTCATCACCCACCAAAAATTTGATGACAGACCTCTGTTCAAGCCTGGAGCACCCTGTTTGACTTGCCGCCATTTTGAATAGCCTCAAAACAAATATTTCTGCAAGACTGAAATAATTTTTGCTTGAAACCGATTCCAAACAATACAGAGTTTACATTTATGGAAAAAATTAAGAAAAAAAATGTTTTGCTTTTTTTCAAACAAATTTCCCTTTCCTAGAATCTATCTATCGATCTATCTATCTATCTATCTCAGTCTGTTCAAATCTATCTATCTATCTCAGCCTGTTCATATCTATCTATCTATCTATCTATCTATCTATCTATCTATCTATCTATCTATCTATCTCAGCCTGTTCATATCTATCTATCTATCTATCTATCTATCTATCTATCTATCTATCTATCTCTCTCAGCCTGTTCATATCTATCTATCTATCTATCTATCTATCTATCTATCTATCTATCTCAGCCTGTTCATATCTATCTATCTATCTATCTATCTATCTATCTATCTATCTATCTATCTATCTCAGCCTGTTCATATCTATCTATCTATCTATCTATCTATCTATCTATCTATCTCAGCCTGTTCATATCTATCTATCTATCTATCTATCTATCTATCTATCTATCTCAGCCTGTTCATATCTATCTATCTATCTATCTATCTATCTATCTGTCTATCTGTCTATCTATCTCAGCCTGTTCATATCTATCTATCTATCTATCTATCTATCTATCTATCTATCTATCTCAGCCTGTTCATATCTATCTATCTATCAATCTACCAACATAATGTTAGAAATCAGCATTAAAAGTGCCTCCAAACCACAAAATCTTAACATAAAAATCCAAATCAACATAACATAATATATTAACAATCATATAAAAATAAGTAAGAGTAATCCACTCACAACTTTGAGCTTTATGTTTTTGGTTTGTTTTCCTTGTTTAATGGCATATCAACCTTTGTAGGTTATTTAATGCCAAAACCATTCTCCTAGAAGAACAGCAATGATACTATTCAACCCACAGCTGGGAGGATAAGGGGGGGGTTCATACTTTTCCCAAGGGAATTTGTCCGAAAGTGAACATAATAGCACGACTGGAGTTCGAACTCGCTTACTACGATCCCGCAGTCCAGTGCTTTAACCATTACACCACGAGGACACCCCCTTTACGTTTTTGATCATCAGATGATTCACATGTCTCATCATCTTCATCATCATCAATCCGCACTGCTAGCACGGATTTCCCGGACTCTCTCTCTCCATCCGTCCCTATCATCCATTGTTCCTGGCAGGTCTTCCAAACTTCATGCTGTGTCTGCATAGAGTGGATATAAATAAGTACGCGCTAGTCAGCCAATACTGGTGTATCCACATGTAGTAGTCAATGGAAAAATGTCACTTATACGTTTTTTCTTGCTTCTTCAACAGTGTCTTGCTTGCCTTGTTCATTTTTTTGGATGTTTTTTTGAGATGGGAGGTAAGTGGCCATACAACTGTTTTTTTGTGGGGTGTTGCTTCCAGGATTTGTTCAGAATAGCAGGTAATATTCTTGTGTAGTTCCCATCTAGCTATTTCTCCAACCATATGGTGCATCCATACAGTAGTACTGACATAGCTACACCTTAGAAGAAATCCCGTTTTATTTTATCAGAGAGATTAGACTTTCATAGGATCAATAATCTATCAATAGTGGTCCATGCCTGTCACATGTCTATAACGTGGATGGTATAAGACATGATGTTTAATCTGACATCAGATTGAAAAAACAAATACTATCAATTTATATACATATATATATATATAGCTGTTTGAGAATGCAACTCGAATGATGGGCCTATGAATCAGGTTTACCCCCACAGTATTCACGAGCCCATTGCTGACCATCAGCGTCCTGGAAACATTTCTTGCAAGCCAAGAATTTAGTGGCCCAAGGGTAATCAGATAGCTACCTGGACAAACTTAGACCAGGAGCTTTCTTTTTACTCACCACCCATCTTGAGGGCCCATTGATCAATAAATAAAATCTTTCACCAGAATTATATATGACATTTGTCTCAAGTGCTTTTGGGCAGTAACGCATAAATGAAAGAAAACGAACTGAATAGATAACGGATATAGAAAGGATTTCAACATGAATGTTATACACGCGGAACCACCTTTCTCGTGTAATCACGCAAAATCAAGAAACAGTTGCTATGACATCAAACGGCCGTAAGTAAACGCATTTTTAAATCACAAACTGCACCAAAATGAAGATGAACGAACATCCAATGTAATGTCTGCTTTTAGTTGATCTTGTGTATACATAGATAAATATTTCTTTTAAATACCCTATCCGGTGGCAAAAGCTGCTCGGTAGCGCCAGGAGTGGCAGTACTGCCTTGAGCTACCGAAACTGTGTTATCACCCTGGTTGGCAGCTGATGAGGCTAGGGTATCGCACGTGCTCTCACACGTATGATGAAAAAAAAAAAAAAAAATATATATATATATATATAGCTGTTTGCAGCATCTGATTTAGCATAAGTAAAAAGACCATTTATATTTGTAAAAGGGTATTAAGTTAATACTTTATGAATGTGAGAAGATTTGACAACTTTTTGTTGAGTTTCATCAGCAAGTTGTGGGTACTCAATACAAATAGCAACAAAGATTAGATTGGCAGCAATCTCTCTCTCTCTCTTTCTCTTAAGGACCCAATCAGATGCAATTGAGACCCCCATGTTACATGTGACACTTTGAGGCTTTATTTTATCTATATAACAGTATATTCTGATGACGAATGAATTGTTAAATCTAGTAGGGAGACAAAAGTTAAATAATTATTATCATGTAATACAAGGTATCTAAAAAAATTTGATATCATTTAAAATATACAGGATATATAAGAAAATTGATATCATTTTGTAATCTTAACCAATTTTCATTCAAACGATCTCAAATTTTAACAATTTTAGCATCTCAAAAGTCTGTTTAACGTGTAGGGGATGACATGTTATTGTTTTGGTGTTTTGTTCCCCCATCATTTATTGTTAGTATATATTTGAAAAGAAAAATGAAGTAGATGATGTGGAACGATGTGGAGAAAATAACATTTAAAACAAAGCAGTACAAGCAGAATTAAATTTATATATCAAGAAATACATGAAGAAGGAAACATTACAAATATTCTAATATAGTCTGTTGAATATTCCTCAGTGTGTGTGCGTGTGTGTATGTGTGTAACTAACATGAGTCTGTTGAATATTCCTCTGTGTGTGTATATGTGTGCATTAACACAGATATTATGGAAAAAGATTAAATATTGAAAGTGTCCTGTCGACTATAAAATGTATGTGGACTAAGTATTTCATGTAAGGTATCGAGATATAGAAATATAGCAACATGTCTGAGAAGGCAGGTGTCTTCTCCCATGTTGGTTATTTGTCTCTTTTGGGGTTTGATGAAATTTCTGTGGTTGTGTTTGAGGCTGGAGCAAGTCTAACTGAAAAGGCAGAACAAGAAAGTAAAAGGTTGCAGAATGTATACATTTTCGTGGGGTTGACTGCTGGAAGTCAAAATGTATGAGAGAGAGAGTGTGTGCTTTCTCTGTAAGTGAAAAATGTAAGAGAATGAGCGCTTGGAAGACAAGAGTATATATAGGCAATCCTTGTCATGCAGTCGGCTCTAAATGCGCGGGACAAAATCAAAGTTGAGGATTTAGTTGTGAGCACTAACCACTAATTTTCCTGACCAATAGGTTCCCAAGACTGATTAGTTTACTGATGTCTGCCATCTTTGTTTCGGAAACAAGTGTCAGCAAGTCTTTGTTCAAACTTTATTATTATAATTATTATTATTATTATTATTATTCAATATATAACTATATTTATTTATTTTTAAATTTGAATTTGCGATCCCATAAATGTTTTACTCTTTTTTGGGTATAGAAATAAGATTCAATGTGAAAGGAAAGGCATTTAAACATTTAACTTAGAACTCTGAGTTATTTTTTGCGCATATTGTTAAAATTTGAGATCATTCCAACAGGTATTAGTCGAATTATTAAATTACAAAATAATATTGATACTTGTGAAACACCCTGAACATCTTGAATGATATCAAACGTATAATGATTATAGAGATATATTTTTCTTTGTCCTAATCTTATATATGCGTGTGTGCAAATTGGATTAAGATAATTTATACAAGAAATGCTAAGCTGTGTTCTTTTAGATAAATCTCACGTAAAGTCACCAAATTAAAAATATTATTAATCATAGCCAAACTTACGGTTAAGTAATACCGGATCCCCAGGTCACCAAAGTTAAGCAACAATGAGCCTACTTAGATGGGTGACCACTTAAGAACAGTAAATAATGTGTGTTAAAATAAACAAGGCTTAAATTCTATGATACAATCAGCTGGTCCTTGTTTGGTATCTAGCGGAAGTAATTTAACAGTGCTTAAACTTTTACTCATCACCGGTCTTTTATTTATATATTCCTCGGGGGGCACCTCCGGCGGTGTAATGGTTAGCAAGCTAGATTAGCAAACGTACACGAGTAAGTTTGAGTCTCATTTGGGTGCCCCATTCACTCAGCCTTGTTCCACATCTAAGCAAAAAGCTTAGAATATATATATATATATATATATATAGATAGATACCTCGTGCGGTGTAATGGTTAGCAAGCTAGATTTGTAGACTATTGTTGGTGAGTTCGACTCTCACTGGGTGTCACATCTAAGCTGAGCTTAGTAAATAATTATTTATGGTCAAATAATGCTGAATGCACCGGTTCCTGCTAAAACACCGAAGTTAAGCATCGATGTTCCTTTTCAGTTCTTAGATGGGTGACCACTTAAGCAACACCAGGTTCTGCAAATAATCTGAGGCCTGTGTGTCATATTTAAATAAAATGTTGAGAATGACAATAATTAGCAATCTGTGTTAGCAGAACATTATTGGTAAGTTCGATTCTCACTGGGTTCCCCTTTCTTCTAGCTTTGTCCTACAACTAAGCTAATCTAAGTTAATGATATATTTCCTCATCTCAAATGTTGGCCTTTTTTTTCATTAACTTAAGGAAAAGAATGAAAGACAAGCACACGTGCGTACATGATTTGCTTATAAATATAGATCTGCGTATACTCGTATATAGGTCGAATTTTGAAGACCTTATTTTTAGGTTTGATAATTGGGGATCGGCCTATACAGTGTATACATGACTTAAATAATAATTTTTTTTATAAGGTTGAAATCCAAATACAATGAACTGGAAGAATTAGGAAAGTAACCATTGGCTTTCAAAAATTATTTTTATAGATTAATGAATGATTCTGGGATCGTAAATCAAGGGTCGGCCTATACACGAGTAAATATGGTTATAGACAAATTCCCTTTACCGTTTCCATACTTACAATTCTGCCGTCTCCACTTCCAATGTCTAGCAAAGATCCTTTTCTATTCTGCAGAGCCCGACTCACGTTATTTAATTGTGTCGTTGTGGCTGGAACAAAAGGCAAACATACTTTTCTTAAAGCTGGGGTTAGAAAGGGAGTGACAACAGCATAGAAACCCAGGGCAAGGGCACCGGACACGCCTAATATTGTGACCCCTGTAGTTGTTAATTGACGTTTAGGACCATTTTGAGGGGAGTTGGAGGTGAATTCAAGTTCACTCATCTCCAAATCGAAATGTAAATAATATTTAAACTAAGGGAGTTAATTTTAATTAACAAATCGAAATTGTCTCCCCTTACTCGTAAGGCTTCATTTTTCGACTTTATTGGTTTTATCTTCACACCGAGAACTCAATACGCTCTATCCAGTACAATCCGATTTCTGTGGTCCCGTTCCAAAATTCATCATCTTAGTCTTTTGGCTAAAAGCAGGTCTTAACCGTTCCCATAACCTTGTTTAGTCGTGTAAGTGCTACTCATATAGCATATTTAGGCCTCGAATAGTCTCGAGGAGCCCATTCCTCTCCAGGTCTACAACTGGTTTAAATTCAGAATTTTTCTTCTTTATACGAATTTTTCTTTTTCATACCAAGCCCTGTCTGTTTCATTATTTAACCATTGGAGGGAGAATAGTTGGATTCATATCTTTTCCAAGTGTATTAGCACTTGTGGGGATTAAAAATAAATTTTAAAAAAAGATGAATAAATGGAAAAAGTGACATTTTCCTTGGAGGCCTCTGAGAGGAAGCGAAATTGGTGCATGTCTAAAAAGAGGGGCGTCCTGGCACCTTAAAGAAACTCTCTCATTAAGCTTGTATCACTTCTAGTGGACAGACCTTTTTCTCTCAGCTGCTAGTGGGGAGCACACATGTTCACTAAATCCCAGATCTTAGCGGCAGGTTGTGTCTTCTACAAGTTACAGACTCTGCTAAACATACCCGCCAAACACATGAACTTGTAATTGCCGAAAATAATTCTGCAATATACTTCAAAAGCCTTGTTTGTGAAACACAACTATTTCTACTGGTTCGGGAAAACATTCAACTCCACCACAGAATAGTTGCAAACCTTAAAGTAAAGTTTAAATCAAAAGATATCCTTGTCTCTTTCCTTCCGTCCTTAATTCTCTTACAGGTTCCACAGACAAAAAGAAGGGAAAAATTGAAGAAGAAAAGGAGTCAGTTTACAAACCTCAGAATTTCCCAAATATACCAACAATTTATCACTATGATGAAAACTCTTCTGATGCTCCAATACATCATGTGAAAAGTAAACAGTCTCATTTAGGATTTGGACTTGAGTTGTTCAGTCCACTTTTAATAATGATAACAATTACGCCACAAGTGCTTCAAGGTGAAAGCATTTTATTTTTATCCCCTTTATTGGCTAAGTTGTTTGATGTTTTTCACATCATTTCCCACAGTATGTTTCCATTTCATTCTGGATCTTGCGCTTCTTTTTTTTCCCCCAAATTATTTATGAAGTCTTCCAAGTGGTCGTTTCCAATTTCTTGAATACTTCCCAACAACTGCGTGGTTCCACCTGTTGTTGTCTGTGAACTTTGTGACATGTCTGGTTCTGAATAACTTTCAGTACTCTGTGATAACTCCGCTCTGTTTCTGAATTACCTCATTTCATATTTGCTTATGTTATGATATTTCCAATATAGATCTCACTGTAGCCCTCTGTGTCACTGCTAGTCTCTGTTCTTTATAGTAGCTCACATTTCGCTTGCATATAACATCACAACGAATATGGTGCTATTGAAGAGATTTGCATGTAGGGTCTTGTCCAACTTTGCCTTGAGCATATCTGTTACATATTGATCTTAGACTGAGCCATCAATCAGAGATGCACCAGTGTAAATAAGTGGAAGAATATCACGTGATCTAAGCAGAAGCAAATGGGCGTTATGAAATAATATATGCAGATGCCCGTGGCAGTTGAATCAGTTGGGGACAATGAAGGCAAGAGTAAAAAAAAGGCCAGTTTGCAGTCGGTGAGTGCACCCCGCTGGGGGCTGCTACCTCCAGTTGAGCGGCTTCCAGTTGAGACATTTGGAGACAGTGAAGACCAGAGTCAAAGGCATTTGCAGTCAGTAAGAGTGTCCTGCAAGGGGGCTGTTGCTCTCAGTGGCCACCGGTTGAGCAACTCTGGTCAAGAAACAGAAGAAGTGCTAAGTGGGTCTTGAAGATAACACAGCGTGTTATGGTCAAGAAAAGAGGTTATGGTCAATATAGAAATCTAAGTCTGTCCCTGTCTCCCCCCCCCCAGTCCATCTATCTCACACAACATAGAAGTCAACCCTTTTCGAAAGAATAAAAAGACGTATACATTTCTAAAAAGAAGTGTTGTTCTTCTTTCTTCCCTCATCATGGCTATACAACACATCTGTCATGATAAATAACTTCCACCTTGGTCTTATCATCTGCAAGATTTTCTGTATTTATGTGTTTAGAACTCATTCACCAATTAAAATTCATTCCAAAGTCAATGAACTCTTTTCATTATTTCCTCTTATTCATTCTTCATATTGCCAATTCTACTTACTTGATATTCAAAAGTGGCCCAGACGACTGGGGGTGGTTGGTTGTAGAATACACTGACTGTATCTCTGCAGAGGGGTAAGACTCCCTCAACGAGTGTTCTGGATATGATGCTAAATAATCAGATGGTGAGGCTCCATTAAAGCAAGAAAGGAATAAGGGGTACTCTTATATTGCCATCGCTCCCAGGGCTACTTTGGCCAAAAGTGGTAGCACCTGACAGGGTCGTATCTATGGGTCAAATAGAACTAAACTGTGTACTTATGTTAAACTGAATTGTTTGAAATAGAACTGTTCTGACATTTAAACTGTGTATCTATGCTAAACTGAATAGTTTGAAATAGAATTGTTTTTATATTTAACTGTGAGTAAATAAATGAATGATGTTTAATTGAATTGTTAGTGATACATAACAATACTGGAAACCATTTAACTTTGTAGACTAAACTGAATAGCTTGAAATAGAAATGTTTTTTACATTTAAACTGTGTACTTATGCTAAACTGAATTGTTTGAAATGGAACTGTTTATATGTATAAAAATCAATTTGGTATTAAATAATTGACAATGGTTGATATGCCATAAAACCAAACTAAACAAACAAGCAAACAAACAAATTATTTTAAAAGTGATAGAGTTCAATTTAAATACTCCTTTAGCCTTCCTTTGGGATACTTTTTTAGCTTTCCTTTGGGATACTCCCTGACATGACCTTTGGGATACTCCCTCACCCTATCTTTGGGATACTCACTTTGCCTTCTTTTGGGATACTCCCTCACCCTACCTTTGGGATCCTTCCTTTGCCTTCCCTTGGAACACTTCCTCACCCTACCTTTGGGATCCTCCCTTTGCCTTCCCTTGGGATACTCCCTCACCCTACCTTTGGGATCCTCCCTTTGCCTTCTTTTGGGATCATCTTTTACCCTTACTTTCCTTTTATATTAGTCTTGTCCTAGTTGTTTTGGAATGGTAGCACTTGATAGGGTCCTATTTATGGGTTAAATAGAACTAAACTGCATACTTATGCTAAACTGAATTGCTTAAAATAGAACTAAACTGAATAGTTTGAAATAGAAATGTTTTTGACAATTAAACTGTGTACTTACATTTAAACTGCATACTTATGCTAAACTGAATTGTTTGAAATGGAACTGTTTTGACATTTAACTGTGTGTAAACAAAATCTATACTTATACTAAACTGAATTAGCTGAATTAGAACTGTTTGAATAAACTGAATGGCTTTAAATAGACATATTTTTTACTATTAAAATGTGTACTCATGCTAAACTGAATTGTTTGAAATAGAACTGATTATTTGTATGAAAATGGATTTGGCAATAAACAACCTACAAAGGTTGATATGCCTTAAAACCTAAACAACCAACCAACCAACCAACCAACCTTGTTGTTTGACAAACATTAAAACAGATTTGTCTTGTCTCTTGGACTTCCATTTCCAGAGCAGTACCTCCCTATTTTATTAAAAGGTGTAGAAGGTAAGATTCTCCAGAAAGAGGTGTCCTGGGTATGACACTAAACTGCATTGGGTAGTTAAGCTCCAGTTCTGAGGCTCTGGGAGTGTAGAGTCACTTCTTCATTGTCATTACTCCCAGGTCCACTGTGACAGAATAGTAATACCTGTTATGATTTCACGAATGGGTCAAATAGATGTTTGAAAATGATTAATATTGAATTGGAATATCAGAAATCATTTGTTCAATATAACTCATATCATTCATGTATAATTCCTATCTAGCTATTTCTCTGTATGTTTTGTTGGCATTCATGTGGTGCATCCATGCAGTAGTATTGACACAGTCACACTTCGAAAGAAATTCCATTTTGTTTTATCGGATACATCAGACTTCCATATGATCGATAGCTAATAGATAGCAGTAGATGATGTTAACATCACTTTCAGTTGATGAGATATTGCTGCTGAAGTATGTGAATTTGTCTACTAATTTTAAAAGCCTTCCACTTAGAATGGAGATGCCTTCTTCTCATTTAAAACACCTATTGGCCTAATGAGTAGAGTGTCCGCCCATGGTCCAGGAGACCGGGGTTCAATCCCAGGTCGAGTCATACCAAAGACTCAAAAAATTGCACTTGATGTCGCCTTGCTTAACACTCAGCATTATAAGATAAGGATCAAGGGTTGTGGAGCAATCCAGAGAAAGGAGTAGCACCCTCTCTTACACCTTGGTGTAGTAGCTATTGAAAAGGGAGCCTTCGGGTCACCCTCGACTAAAGGGAGACAACTTTACTTACTTACTTCTATTTGTGTCCTTGTAGTGACCAATGCCTTCTGCTGCTTGCTTTAGACAATGTAGTAAAGATTTTGCTTGGGCAGGTGTACTTGCAAGAAGTGCTTGATCATCTGCATAGACTTTGTCTGTTATAATTTCTGCAGGATATTTGCTTGTTGTTTTTTTAGGATAAGGCCATTTTTTTTTCTTAGATCTATCAACATTAGAAATATGAAGTCTAGGCAGTTTATAAACCAATATGATATTAATGTATCTCTTTGCAAAACTCGAGCAACAATAGTGAAGAATTTTTTGTCTTCATTTGGTGAATGAATTTTTTATCTTCATTTGGTGAAGAATTTTTCTCTTCATTTGGTGAATGAATTTTTGCTTCATGTTTTTATAAAGTATCAATATAGCAGCAACAGTTTCTTTGGGGAGACCAGATGCTTGTAGAATTTGCTTCACTTTTTTCTCTGTGTCTGGAATCAAATGCCTTAGAGAAATCTATGAACAATAATGTTGCCTTCTTATTTCTTGCACCTACTCCTACATTAATTCAATGGATAGTCAGATTCTGTGATTTCTTTGAAAGCTGTCCTGTTTTTTTTCTAAGAATTTTCTCAACTTCAGGCCAAATATAATTTAGAAGTAGGGCGTTATAAACCTTAGCAGTAAGAGCTATGCCTCTGTAGTTCTTAATGATTCTGAAGTCGTTTTTGTTGGGAAAAGGGAGGATAGATCCTTTTGTTAATTTCTTGCTTGTGTTTTGTTTATAGATTGCATAGCTTTTGAAGCACATGTACACTCAGACACACACGCAATGAGACATATTGAAGTAAACACACACACACACACACACTATGAAACCTATTGAAGTACATGCACACATAGACACACTCACACACTATAATTCATGTTGAAGCACATCCACACACAGGCAGGCACTAAATGATACATATTGAAACACATGTATGCACTGAGACACACACACACAATGATACATTATTGAAGCATATGCAGACACACACACACAGTGATACATATTGAAGCACATGTACTCACACACAGACACACATACACATATATATAATTATATATATTAACACAAATGCACACACACACACACACATACAATGGTACTTATAGACGCTCATGTACACACACACACACAATTATACATGTTGACACGAATGCATACACACTCACACACACAATTACACCTATTGAAGCATATGCACACACGCACACACACACACATACACCAAATAATACATTTTGAAGCACACATGCATATACATAAATGTATACTGTATGTGCGTGTATGATAGACAATGTTGTATTGTAGAATTTTAATGCTGACCGACAAAAACGTTTCAGAAGGCTTGTGTAACAACATTTACGTAGAAAATGAATTCATTGGGCTGAGCTCAAGTCCTGGATGAGGTTGTTTGCATTTCACTTTGTACTACTGATTTTGAGAAAGGCATGAAACCATCTCTTCTCTTCTGGCTATGGATAAATAATAGGACAGATTGGCCTGACTAGCCTTCATAAGGGCAACCAGTCTTGGAGAAAGAAAAACTTTGAATTCAAAACCAGCTTTACTCCACTTAAAAATTGACACATTGCAGCTTTTAGTTGGTGAAGTGGTCAAGTGAATCAATACGGGTTTCAGAATTCATTATTCATACTTTTTGTGAAGCTCTAGAAATAACTATTTTTGGATTTTAATTTCTTCATTTTCAATGTTAAAAAATATTGATTGATTGATCGATTTTAGTGGCATGTCAATCTGTCAAGGATTATCTTATGCCTTGAGGTTAGGGAATCACATTCATTGGATGTTCATACTTACATTTTTTTATGTAGTTGTTTCTGAAGCTTTTTTTTTTTGCACAAGGTCCAAACAACTATAAATGATTATTAAACAGATCTATTTGGCCCATAGATGGGACCCTAACAGATACTACCACAAGGTCAGTGGACCTGGGAGTAATAGCAATGAAGGGGTACTCCACACTCCACAGATTGCTAAAACTAGAGTCTCATTATCAGTTTAATATCATACCTCGGAAACCCCTTTTTGATAAGAGTCTTACGTCTCTCCAGGGGGTAGAGTCAGCATATTCTAAACTTCGACAACTAAGGGAAATGATTAAAAGATTTTGCTTGGTTTGTGCTGACAGCATTCTCTGGAGAAAACAAGTGGCATAATTATTATCATCTTAGAACTCAGCTATCCAATTTCAAGTTCTGAACAAGGCTGTTTGTTTTTTTTAGTGTATACTTCTACCCTTTGTAAAAGGCATGAAATCAACTCTTTTCCCTTCTGGTGATAAATGAATAGGAAAATAGATTGGGTTCACCAGCCTTGTTAAAAGCAATCAATCTAGGAGAAGGAAAAACTGAATTAAAACACCCTACTTACATAATAGGGTTCTTTAGGAGCTGGAATCCCAAAGAGTGCAATGTTATGTTCAACCTCATCTGAGCAACTTACCCCTCTGGTTTTTGGGTTGGGAGACCACTTGATGTGAACGCAAAGTGGGTGTTATTAAGCTGATTGCCTGATCCCAGGTGGACTTACTCTCAGGCAATATCTACTTGGCAGGGTTAAGTTTATCACTTGGTACCTGAGGTACCCCAAAATAGCAACTGTCAAAGAGATCAAGTTTTTTTTGTGACAGACTTGAGTCTTGATTCCTGTGTACCCCCCCCACGCTACAATCAAATAACTTCGTGTCAAATTTGACTCGGTGGGAAGTCGGATAAATACCCCCTCCCATTCTTGGAACTCTTGTGGCAACATTTATATTTCCCTTGGATAAATATGGGATTTTCATGAAGAGGGAAACCTACAGCATGGGCAACTGGCAGTCTTTAAACAATTTTTCTTGGCCTGCACCAGGATTTAGGTACACATTAAGAGGAGGGGGTCTCGTGAGACCGACAGAACCTATAAGTTCACTTCAGAAACTAAAGATTTTATAAAGATATGTGTTTGTGTGTGGGTGTTTTCCAGTCTGGGCTAATGTAAAAAAAACTAGAGTTGTCTCCCCTCTATCACACTTGTCTGTCAAAACTACATGCTATTTTTTCATTCTCAGGAGTAACATTTTACCCCCATTTTTTTTGTTTTTTTTAGATTGTTGTTTGTTTTATAACATCCTTACAAGAATATATATATACATATACAAATATATATATATATATATATATATATATATATATATATATATTAAACGTGTAGAGTCATCTGATGAGATGAAGGGTATAATGATATTCTTTGCTGAAATAAATTTATAATGACAATTTAACCAGGTTTGAGTTTTCTTCTAATTGCATTGTATACACTCTCTATGTGAGTTTTGTTATATAAACCTGGATAGAGAATATATTACAATAGCCATACATCGAGCACTCCCATAGAATATTATGAAATTCATCATATATTCTATATGCAAATAATCCACACCCATTCGCTTCGGACGCTGACTGGATATTATTGATATATATATATAATTAAAAAAAAGGATAACACCCTAATGGGAGTACTTTTATGATATAATTTCAGTCTCTACATGTTCCCCATCCCTGTCAGTACATTTTTGGAATCTTACTTAAGTGATTAAAAGACATGTTCATATTTCTATGGGAGTATCTTTATTAGAAAAGTAGAATTGATATCACGGAAACCATTGGGGGAAGATTCCAATAATGTAATGACAGAGATGATGAACAGGTGGACACTTTAAAATCATGATGTAATAAAGTTATTCCCATTGAAATTTCTTTTTAAATAACCAGTATTTAACATGTCATATTTTAATATTGGTCTAAAGTAAATATTCAAATCAAATCAAAATGAATTAGAAAATATGTTATGTGTGTGTGTGTGTGTGTGTGTGTGTGTGTGTGTGTGTGTGTGTAAAGCAGTTAGTTCAGATATGGTCAAGAGCAATCTTTCTTCATATTGGAAGGGCATGAATCTACTGCTCCCTGTATTTTTTTACTTATCACCAGATTGTCATTATTTAGAATATTTGGACTACTGACCTCGTCTCTATTATTATACTCACAGGACTTGGTACAAGGTCAATAACCCGAAGGTCAATTATAGTGGGGATTAGGGGCAGGGACGGTCAAGCATGAGCCAAGGCTCAAGCCCTGCTTGACAATGCTGATCATTGGCTCACTTAGTGCAATGTGGACCTGATGAACCTAGTTGGACATAGACCCAAATCTGAGTCCAGGCACGTATGCCTGATTATAGCTTAAACTGGAAAGCAAGTTCCAGTGCTATACAAAGGTGAAAAAGGTGTCAATGATGTAGATCACCCACCGGAAGGTGGCCTAGCTGAAGCTGGAGGCCTTTCAGCCTCAAGTCTGCCTTTGCTCAATAAGTCCTCTGGCCTTCTTCGGGTGTTTCATATCAAACCTACTGAGAATCTCAAACAGAACCCTTTAATCCACGGGAGTAGACTGTTCCAATTCTGTTAACCATGACCGGGTACAAGTGTTTAGTTATAGTAAGTATTCCCTGTTATTCTTACTTGTGGGGATTGATCCTGCAACCTCCAGATGATTTCATTCAGAAGCACCTTCCAACCAAATGCCTTACCCACTGCACCATGTGTCCTTGCCGGACATATCGGTTGAAACATTGTGAGTAGACCAATAAAGATGAGGTCAATAGTCTAACTATTCTAAGTGATGACAATTATCAAGTTTCATATGAGAAATTTAGATGAATATTATTGCCAGATATAGTGATAAAAAATGTCTTGTTTTTGTCCTGCCATATTGGTGGATGGTTTTGTTTCTTTGTTCAATGGCATATCAACCTTCTTAGTCAATTGAAGTTACATTAATAAAGTTTAATCACCCCAAAAGGATATAAGGTGGCACCAAAAGGATATAAAGTTACCCCAAAAGGATATAAGGTAACCCCAAAAGATATAAGGTTACCCCAAAAGGATATAAGGTGACCCCAAAAGGATATAAGGTGACCCTAAAAGAGTATGAAGTGCCCCAAAAAGAAGTAGAGAGTTTCAAAAATTGCATAATGGTTAGAGTGTTTGCCAATGACTCGGGAGACCGGGGTTCAATCTCAGGTTGAGTCATACCAAAAACTCAAAAAATGGTACTTGACGCAACCTTGCTTAACACTCGGTATTATAAGGTATGGATCAAGGGTAAAGTGGAGCAATCCAGGGAAAAGAGTAGCACCCTCCCCTACACCTCGGTGTAGTAACTACCGAAAAGGGAGCCTTCAGGTCACCCTCGACTACAGTTGCCAACTTTACTACATTATATTGGTTGATGATTTAGTTTCTTTATTTAATGGCATAAAAACCTTCTTACTCAATTAAAGTTGCATGAATAAAGTTTAATCACTGGAATATTGTGAAGATGAAGACAGATTTGGTTTCTTGGTTTTTGATGGCACATTAACTTTCATGGATTATTTAACATCAAAGCCATCCTTCTAGAAGAACAGCAGTGGTACTATTTAACCCATAGCTGGGAAGATAAGGGGGTGCTTACCTTTCCTAAGGGTATTTGTCCGAAAGTGAACGTAATAGCGCGACTGGAGTTCAAACTCACTTATTATGATCCAGCAGTCCAGCGCTTTAACTATTACACCAGGTGGACGCCCCCCCCTATTAGTTGATGAAGAAAACTTTGTACTAAAGAATATTTTGGCATACCACTCTTCCATGAATATTTTACTAGTTAGGTGGTAGAAACAGTATGAGGTGTCCCCAAAAGGTGACCCTAAAAGAGTATAAAGTGCTGCCAAAAGAAGTAGAGAGTTTCAAAAATTGGATATTGACACTCATGATACAAAGTTTTGTAGGGAAACACTTGAAGTTTATTGCTGCCACTTAGTCAACACATTGATGAAAATTAGATGCCCCATAAATCCATCTTTGTGGGTGAAGGTCACATGATATAATGGCTAAAGTGATAGATTGAAGTCTTGAAGTAAGTGAGTTCAAACTCCAGTTCTGCTATTACATTCACTTTCAGACTAATACCCTTGGGAAAGGCATGAACCCCCTTATCCCTCTATGTTAGACTGCAGCATCATAGTGAGTAAGTTCAAACTCCAGTTCTGCTATTACATTCACTTTCAGACTAATACCCTTGGGAAAGGCATGAACCCCCCTTATCCCTTTATGTTGGACTGCAACATCATAGTGAGTGAGTTCAAACTCCAAGTCTGCTATTACATTCACTTTCAGACTAATACCCTTGTGAAAGGTGTGAGCTCCCTTATCCCTCCCTTCTCCAGCCATGGGTTGAATAGCACCATTACTATTCTTCTATAAGGATAGCTTTAGCATTGAATAACCCATGAAAGTTGATGTGCCATTAAAATCAAAGAAACCTAGAAACCAAATTTATCTTCATCTTCAAAATATTCCAGTGATTAGATTTTATTAATGTAACTTCAATTGATTTAATATTCAAGGTGATTGAAAAATAAAATACAAAGTTATTTTTCAATTACCCTGTGTGTGTATATATGTATATATATATATACATATACATTGGGAGCTACTTTTCAATCCCCTTATATATATATATATATATATAAGAGGGTTGAAAAGTAGCTCCCAATTTAAAAATTCTTATTGTTCATTTCTTAACTGTAATGTTACAAGAAATAAGTATGAGAAGAAGATAAAATATGGAGTTATTTTTCAATCAATTCGTGTCTGGTCTGGTCTGATTTGGTTTTATGGCACATCAAACAGGTCGAGTCATACCAAAAACTCAAAAAATGGTATTTGATGCAACCTTGCTTAACACTCAGTATTATAAGTTACGGATCAAGGGTAAAGTGGAGCAATCCAGGGAAAGGAGTAGTGCTCTCCCCTACACCTTGGTGTAGTAGCCACCGAAAAGGGAGCCTTCGGGTCACCCTCGACTATGATCGCCAACTTTACTTACTTTACTACATTATATTGGTTGATAATTTAATTTCTTTATTTAATGGCATAAAAACCTTCTTACTCAATTAAAGTTGCATAAAGTTTAATCACTGGAATATTGTGAAGATGAAAACAGATTTGGTTTCTTGGTTTTTGATGGCACATTAACTTTCATGGGTATTCCCATTAAAACTTCTTTTTAAATAACCAGTATTTAACATGTCATATTTTAATATTGGTCAAAAGTAGATATTCAAATCAAATCAAAATGAATTAGAAAATATGTTATGTGTGTGTGTGTGTGTGTGTGAGTTATTTTTCAATCAACTCGTGTCTGGTCTGGTTTGGTTTTATAGCACATCAAACATTGTAGGTTATTAATACCAAATCCATTTTTATTCATATAAACAGTTCAATTTCAAACAATTCAGTTTAGTTTAAGAATAGTTTTTTGTTTACCCACAGTTAAATGTTAAAACAGTTCTATTTCAAACAATTCAGTTTAGCCTAAGTACAGTTTAGTTCTATTTTGACACATAGATAGGACCCTATCAAGAACTACCACTTCAGGCTAGAGTGAATCTGAGAGCGGAGGCAATAAAGCTCTAGTATTACTGGAACTTTACCATCAGATCGTTTAGTGTCATATCTAGGACATTTGTTGGAAGAGTCTTAATGCTCTTCAGAGATGCAGTCAGAGTATTCTACAGCCCCAGCCAATGGGGCAAGAGAGAGAGAGAGAGAGAGAGATTAGTACACATGTAAATATTAATTTAATTAATTATCATAAAAGTCACAGCTGTAAAAAGTACTTCCTATTGCCAATTCCCTAAGCAAAGTTCAATTTATTGAATTAACACCCCCGCATATATATATATATATATATATATAACGGTAGATGCAATTTATGCTTAGAAGAAAAAATCTATATTTTAATACATAAATGGCCTGAGAAGTTATCAAATAAGAGAAGTGAACTAATAGCTAGATGTAGACATAAGACTAAATTTAAACTATAAAAATTTAAAAACATAGAAATAAATAGTGAAACCAGGAAAAAAAAGTATCCAACATATACACTAAAAAAATAGGTAGCTAATTAAATGGTATCGAAATTAATATAAGCATTAATATTTCTCTTAAAAGTTAATTATCGAATTTAACATGAAAAGAAAATAAACTAAACAAATAAATAAAAAAGTTAATTTACCGTAATTATAACTGATAGAAGAAATTTGAAAAATTAAAATAAAAACGGAAATTCAATAAAACGAGGAGGTAACTCCTTAATCTCTTCCCCCTCCACCCCACGTGTCTATTCTGTTTTAATTAATTATCCATTTGATCTGAAGAAGTCCTGTATTAATTTTTTCTTCATGTTTTTGGTTCACACCAGAAACTGAAAATACAGGATGGAAATAAATTTATAATCCTGAATTAACCGGTCTTTGGTTTTTTTCTTAAAGATATATATATATATATATATATACATTGTCATCCACTGAAACGAACATGTGTGGGGATTTAGGAATCAACAATAAAACTCCCAACCAGATGTTGACTCGTCGGCTTCCACATACAAAATATATAAACGCGTCACCATGCATAAGGCTCCACGCATCCATTTGGTTAATAATCAGAAAAAAAGAAAAATAATAAAAAGTAAAGTAGCCAATGGGAAGCGGTCACGCCAAAATTAGAAGGATTTTGGAGTGGCGAATTTGGAGCCGGTGGAGAGAGATAAATACTCAGGTTTTCTGTGAACCGGGTCTTGTCAGGGAGTGTCTGTCGAACCAACAACATCATTTTGCTGTCTGGTGTTTTGGGCACCACGCTGCGTCTTGGGACATAGCGTTGGTTAGTCCATTCACCAAGTAAATAAAGGAAAGTATGGAAGAAATGTTTCGTCTCTTATCTGTTTCTATCTTGTCTTTTTGTATATTTCTTTTGGGACTTTCTTTGGACAAGGCATTACGCCGGCCAGTCAATGTGGGGTAAAATAATATAACCAAAATATGGAGTCAGATATCTTACAGCAACACAGCCTTGTCCTTAGCCCCTGACCTACAAAAACCCTTTTAAAAACCACACATGACATATACTAAAGTACATTATGTTAAAGTAAAATTTAGTCGATTTCCTTTCCGTACAAATGATTATCTTAGAATTTAAGAAAATGGAGAAGGCCAAAAAATACATTTATCAAAATGTAGTGAGAAAAACAATAAGGATGATGATATTAATCTGATGTATTCTTTAATAAAATGTATATTTTGCTCTCGTCAAGGTCACCATATTTTATTTCAATAAACTTGTCAACAAATAAATAACAAATCAACTACGTGACATCATTTTTTTATGAGTACCTTGTTAACCATTACCCTATGACAAGATGGTCATGGCAGAGGAGTAAAATGTTAGGATTTTAATCTGGTTATGTTTTTAGATCAGCCGCTCAGCAATGTCAGATGACCTGTGAACTCCTTGGATTCCTGTTTTAATAGCAGCCCATGATAATATTGATGCTTCTGTTTCAGGAAGAGTGAAAGACTCTGATGGGATTTTTTAGTTATCCCTTATTTTGAAAATTTGGATGATGACTCAAAAATTATATTCAGAGTGAACACAAAACTTACACAAAATCGAACAAATAGTTACCAAAAAATGGCAACAATTATGGGATGAAAATCCCCACAATAAGCTCTTTCAAATACAACCCATTTTAAAAGAAAGGAAGCTGGATCCTAAAAACACTAGAAGAGAAGAAACTACCCTTACTTGACTACATATTGGACATACTCAACGGACCCACTCCTTCATTCTTAAAGAATGTGAAAACCAATACTCAATCAAGCACATTTTGATAGAATACACAAAACTCAACCACATCAGGAAAAATTTTCATAAGGCGAACAGCATGAAGGAACTATTTAAAAAAATAGCTCTCAAAAACATAATCAACTTCTTAAAAACAATTGACCTCCTATTAAAGATATAGGCTGTGTTACCAACACCTTCAACCATCAAGTGTATACAAACAAAAAGCTTTGACCTATTTTAAGATACTAATTCTGGACTATTTATTTACAATTGATATTCATGTATATATATATATCATATATATATATATATATATACACACACACGCACATACTTATCAGAATTTGACATTCAATGACCCTTAAGAGTTTAATATGCTATACAAAAACCAACCAACCAACCAACCAACCTAAAAATATGCGTTTACAAATCATATATATTATATATATGTGTAAAAAGGCTCTGGCATTAAATAACCTATAGAGGTTAATATGCCATTAAATAAACCAACCAACCAACCAATCAAAAAAAAAACTTACAAAATTATCATTTGATTGCAAATTAGACAGGAAATTGTCATATTTCTTAATTTAAAGCATTAGATGTGAATTGCTTCGATAAAACTTGGGCTATGATGTGCTGTTTTTTACTGGATTACAATCACATATAGATACACACCGAAATATAATGAGAATTTTAGTGATATACAAAGATGAATGTACTTATAAACTCATCACTGTAAACATATTTAATAAAATAGAGACCTTGATTCTTACCAAATTGAAAATAATTCTAAACTCAATATTATGACAAAAAGACTCTCACATGGTATTTAAAAATATTAATTAAAGAAAAAAGACACTTGTATAAAGTTCCATTTGAAATAATAAAATCCCAGTATCTTTGGTTAAGAAGAAAATTAAATTTTTATCATAAAAATTGTTATGAGTTTATTTATCCATGTTTAATATTGTATATTGTTTGGTTTGGTTTCTTTGTTTAATGGCATATCAACCTTTGTATGTCATTTAATGCCAAAGCCATTCTCCTAGAAGAACAGTAGTCGTACTATTTAACCCATAGCTGGGAGGATAAGGGGTTTCATACTTTTCCCAAGGGTATTTGCCCAAAAGTGAACGTAATAACGCGACTGGAGTATGGACTCGCTTACGACGATTCTGCAGTCCATTGCTTTAACCATTACCCCACGAGGACACCGCCCCCAGTGTATATTGTACTGCTCTCTTGACCAGGCTTAGAATAAAGCTGATTGTATCCTCGATTTGAGGGGTAAGATTCCCTACCCCAAGGAATGTTCTGGGTTTGACACTAAACTGCATCTGATAATGAGTGGGGTGCTGCCTCCAGGACTTCTTCAGTATTGCTCACAGCATTCTTGTGTAGTTGCCATCAAGCCTTTTCTCCAGTCATAATCTAAATTTCTCTAATCTCTCGTGGTAACTATAATTTTTTACTCTTTTTATTATTTTTGTCACTCTTCTTTGTATGCCCTTGAATATTACCCTCCAATTTCCATGTCTAAACATTGATGTCTGGACCTGAGTACAATATTCAAAATGTGATCTTAGAGATTTATATATCTTTAAAACAAGAAATAGGAAAACTTGATACCAAATAAGTAAAGTAAAGTTGGCGACTATAGTTGAGAGTGACCCGAAGGCTCCCTTTTTGATAGCTACTACACCGAAGTATGGGAGGCGGGCACTACTTCTTTCCCAGGATTGCTCTACTTTACCCTTGATCCTTACTTTATAATGCTAAGAGTTAAGCAAGGAGGCATCAAGTACCATTTTTTGAGTCTGATATCAAATAACAGTGTGTAATTCAGCTGTATTAAGTTACTTGAAACAATATAACCGTGTGCAAACAAATAATTATTATTAAATAGAAATAGTTACTGAAAACAATATAATTATTTGTATTCGATAGGAATACTTGAAACCACATGAGGGGGAATCTCTGTGGTATAATGGCTAAAGTGCTGGACAGCAGCCTCGAAGAAAGTGCGTTCAAACACCATTACATTCATGTTGGGACACATACCCTTAGGAAAGATATGAATCCCTTTATCATCCCAGCTGGGGGAGGGGCGGTTTTTGAATAGTATCACCGTTGTTCTTCTATAAGAATGGCTTTGGCATTAAATAACCCACAAAGGTTGATATGCTTGTAAAAACAAAGAAACCGAATTTGAAATCGTGTAAAAATTAGTACTATTAGATAGGTGTTGTGGGAACCTTACCCATCTTACTATAATGGACTCTTCTCACCGTTATTAGTACAGAGATTTCGCTGCCAGAGGGGCAGATCACTATCAGTGTTATCCGAACAGTACGAGACTTCTTACCTTTTTTATGTAACTCTATCTTTCTTGTGTAATATAATCTGTTATCTAATATCCGTGTGTGCGTTTTCATTAGTGACCCTTTCTGGGGCCACAAAAATAGGAATACTTGAAACTATATAACTGCATGCAAATTATTTTAATTCTCTAGCACACAGGCCTTACTTTACTAGCTGTTATGAAGTAGTCAGTCTATTCTATCCCTCCTTAACTTTGGTGATTTAACAGGAAGCAGTGATTTTGACAGGACTTGATTAGAAGTAAAGTAGTCTCTGATTTTGTACTCCTTTTGAGATGGAAACAAAATAATTGTTGGGAGAAAATCAACACTTATACCTAAATGCATCTCAGGTGATTGAGATTATTTGATTGAAAGGAAGAACATTTTCAAGACTTCCATAAGGTTTGGTTTGGTTTGGTTTCTTTGTTTAATAGCATATCAACTCTTTTTAGGTAATTTAATGCCAAAGCCATTCTCCTAGAAGAACGGTAGTGGTACTATTTAACCCATAACTGGGAGGATAAGGGGGTTCATACCTTTCCTAAGGGTATTTGCCCGAAAGTGAATGTAATAGCGCGACTGGAGTACGAACTCGCGTACTATGATTCCGCAGTCCATTGCTTTGACCATTACACCACGAGGACACCCCCAAGACTTCCATAAGTGATTAAACCAATCCTATCAACGTTGTGTACACAACTTGGTTCAACTTTTTTTGTAGGTCATTCTACACAATTTTAACCAAGTAATTAACAACCTGATACTAGGGTGAGTCAAAAATTTTGCAATATTTCAAGGTATTTCATATTTCATGTATTTCAACATCTGTTCACAAGGCCGTGTTTATGGAGGTGTTGATTGTTGGTGCTTTGTGAAGGACAAAGTGCTGCAGACAATGTATGAATTCTTGTGTTTGGCTGTTGTTCAACCATTTCAAGCAAGGCCTTATCTTCCACAATAGAATGTCTCTCTGGTCTTCATTTGTCTTTGAGGCTAGAGTCACCTTCCTTGAAATGTCTGAACTAGTTTTAACAATTCCTGGGTCTTCCACATCATTCATTTCTTTTGCTACTGCCCATAAACTCAGTCCTTTTCTCACAGATTGTGTAAGATGGTTCTAATTGCAATTTTTCACCAACTCATTATCAAAGGCATAAATTATAGAATAAACAACTAATTTTTATATGTTATTATTATAGAATAATGTAATGTTTACTTGTTTTATTATAGAATAATGTAATGTTTATGTTATTATTATAGAATAATATAATTTTTATAAGTTATTATTATAAAATAATGTAGTTTTTATATGTAATTATTATAGAATAATTTAATGTTTATATGTTATCATAGAATAAACAAGTAATGTCAATAAGTTATTATAGAATAAACAAGTAATTTTTTTATGTTATACATGAAAATGTATACATATTTACCAATCCCTCTGCTCGGGCAGGATATAACACGAGGTCAATTTTTAAGCGGAGTTTAACAGGTTTGAATTCAGAGTTTTCCTTCTCCTAGACTAGTTGCCTCACCAAGGCCAAAGAACACAGTCTGCCCTAATATTTACCCTTAGCTGGAGGGAGAATAATTGGATTTATACCTTTCCCAAGGGTATTAGTGCTATGTGAAATGCAATCAGTCTCGTCCAGGATTTGAACTCGTGTTGCCCTGTCCATTTCCTTCGACAATAATCATTACACCACGGGCACCTCCTATATGAAAATGTATAGAGACGGAAAAGAAATGTTTTCAGCGGATGATTTTATTTATTGAAGAATTTGTCAACATAAAAGTTCTGATTTTTAGACCTTCATCAGGGTGTGTAAGTTCTTCAATGCATGAGGAAAATGAGAAAGTTTTAAAACATTCTATTTCTGTTTGTAGCATTCAGTGTCAAATTTGTGTGATGTCATTAGCGTTCCAGAATTTATAAAAAATATCCATATCATATCAGTCTATCTATCTATCTATCTATCTATCTGGTCAAAGAATCTATATATATGTTTAAAAAAAAACATAGGTCAGATTGGTGCTGAAAAGTCACAAAATCCCACAATTTGAATAATTTGGCTTCATTGTTGGCATAATGGTTAGTGTTCACCATCAGTATGGGAGACCAGGGTTCAATCCCAGGTTGAGTCATACCAAAGACTCAAAAATTGGTACTTGATGCCACCTTGCTTAACACTCAGTGTTATAATGTACGGATCAAGGGTAAAATGGAGCAATCCAAGGAAAGGAGTAGTGCCTTCCCCTACACCTCAGCGTAGTAGATATTGAAAAGGGAGCCTTCAGATCACCCTTGACTATGGACATTTATATATATTTAGAAAGATTAACAGATAGTCAAATTATAAAGAGTTAGAAAGAGGAAAGTTAACACTGATAAAGACATACACATTGGTGCAAAAAGATATGGCAACTACGAAAAAACGCAGAAATTTGGATTGATCCACTTTTTTCTTTCAAAAAAGATTGAAAAATTTTTTTCTTTGATTATTATTTCAGAAAATATTAAAATTAGCATATTGCAAAAAGAAAAGGCCACCTATGAATTTATTAAATAAAACAAATTAACTCACAGATTTTTATGTTAAGATTAATTAGCAATAAGAATTAAAAATAAATCATGGGACGTGGCAATTCTCTTACAGATCACGAGAAAGGAATGATTGATGTTTTTAAAAAAGATGGGCATTCTCAACAAGAAATCACCAAGAAAATCAACAGATCAAGGTGTGCAGTGAATAATTACATAAAAAATAAGAACGAAACACCCAATTTATTTTTTAATAATCAAAGAAAAAGAATTTTTCAAAAAAATTTTTAATAGATAATTTTATTACAAAATACATTTATAAAAATATGAATTTTTGAAAGAAAACCGTGGATCAATCCAAATTTCTGCATTTTTTCATGGTGGCCTTATCTTTTTGTGCCAAAGTGTATCATGGAAAGTTTATAATTGATAGATATGAACTAAATAATATGAATATTAACAGAGATAGATAAACAGATTTGATATAGGTATTTTTAACATACAGATTCTTTTAACATAGATAAATAGATGTAAAATGGATTTTTAAAAAAATAAATTTTGGAATACCAATTACATAATAGAAATTTGAAACAGAATGCTACCAATGGAAAAAAAAATGTTTTAAAACTTTCTCATCTTTTTTATTTCCTTTAATAACTTTCATGCCCTGGGGAAAATAGAAATATAGAATTATTTAAGATTGACAAATACTTCTAAAAATATAATAATTCTCAGAAGACTTTGTGTTTTGGTCTGAGAATTAATTTTTATTTATTGTGGACTTTTTGTCCTCATCTTGGTAGTTTTTGTGTTGTTTCTTCTTTCTTCGGGGCCCGTGGCACAGCGGATAGAGGTGTTGAGTCTCTATGGTTCCAGGTGAGCATTGTCAGAAGATAGCGGTTTCAAATCCTACCCAAGCCGGCCAGAGGTTTACTTGGTCAAAAACGTTGTGCGATAGACAACAACTATGGAAGGCAGTAATTACTGGTTACAAGACTCAGCATTCCTATCCGAGGTCGCGGTAAATCACCTGAAGAAGGCCAGAGATGAAATTTGGCCGAAACGTAGGGAAAGAAGAAACAACACAAAAAACTACCAAGATGAGGAGAAAAAGTCCGCAATAAATAAAAATTAATTCTCAGATTAAGAAGCCTCATCTCAAAATGATTCCAATTAAAGACTTTGCGTTTTGTTTTTTACTTCATCTTAATATATTTTCATACTATTGGATTTATTTCCCATTTTTCCCCGATATATGTTATGTATGAAAATAAAGAATAAACAATTCAGCAACAATTATATACTATATTTTGTATGAAATTAATGACCTGGCCATGGGTCCTAATAAGTAGAGTGCTCGCCAACGGTCCAAAAGACCAGGGATCAATCCTTGGTCGAGTCATACCAAAGACTCAAAAGATGGTACTTGATGTTGCCTTGCTTAACACTCAGCATTATAAGGTAAGGATCAAGGGTAAAGTGGAGCAATCCAGGGAAAGGAGTAGCACCCTCCCCTACACCTCAGTGTAGTAGCTATTGAAAAGGGAGCCTTCGGGTCACCCTCAACTATGGTCGCCAACTTTTTAATGATATAAGATGATAGTATAATTTGCCAAAAATTATCTGAAAAAATCAAAAAACTTTTGATTCAACCTGGTAGCTTGAAGTGCGACAAAATTTTCACACATCTCTCGTATATTTGATAAGAATATTAATCTTATTTTATTTTGCAACCTACTCAGAGCCGCCAGTAATCTACTTCCAACTGTTTGGTCACTGTTATACCGGAACTATACACTCAGTGACTCTTTTTAGAATGACACTGGTAAAGATATAAAGGGACGGTGTCTGACTACTTCAGGAAGAAAAAGCGTTAATCGCTCTCTGATAGACTTGCCAACTCTTCGGCTTGTACCTGTGGAATACCATTATTGAACCAACGATACAACAGTCACATTGATTACTTTTTGATTTTATTTTCAGAATTGGGGACAAACAGAATTTTAAAATATTTTACCGGTTTGTTTTAAAAATTAGAATCATTGTTATTATAGTCTCAAATAAATATTTGATTGCTGCTGTTTTCAACTAAGCAAAAATATTGGTACCTTGCAAGATATAATAAGTACCTAGCCAGGTGAGCTGTTTGTTGTTTATGAGTTTGATTCTGACTGGGTGCCCCATAATTCTGAACTTGTACTAAACTAAGATAGATTGAGTAAATGGGTGAACTCTCTGCATGATGCAAGGAATAGCACAATAGATTTGCAGACTGTTGTTAGTAAGTTTGATTTTGACAGTGTGCCTGAAACTTCTGAAAAAATACCAAATGTAGCTAAGTTTAGTAAATGACTGAATCTTTTGCATGATGCAAGAGTAAGTAAGCGAGGATAGCAGACCATTACCAGTGAATCTAATTCTCACTGAGTGCTTCATACGTCTTCCTTTTCCCCAAACTACGATAAGTTTGGTGAATGACAAATTATCAAAAATAAACATGAACTGGTTTTGATAAATAAACACAAAAAATGATGCATTTATGGGAAAAAAAAACAATGAGGATGTGCATATAAGTCAAAAGAATTTGTGGAATAATAAATAATTATCTTAGAATTGCAGACAATTAGGAAGGCCAAAGAATGCATCAACCAAAATACAGTGAGAAAAACAACAAGGATAAGGATATTAGTCAGAAGAATTTGTGGAATAATAAATAATTATCTTAGAATTGCAGACAATTAGGAAGGCCAAAGAATGCATCAACCAAAATACAGTGAGAAAAACAACAAGGATAAGGATATTAGTCAGAAGAATTTGTGGAATAATAAATAATTATCTTAGAATTGCAGACAATTAGGAATGCCAAAGAATGCATCAACCAAAATACAGTGAGAAAAACAACAAGGATAAGGATATTAGTCTGACTGATTCTTCAAAAAATGTATATTTTGCTTTTGTCAAGGTCACCATATTTTGTTTCAATAAACTTGTCAACAAATCAAAAATAAATCACCTACTTTACTTAGTCTTTGGGGGGGTATTGTTTACCCACATCTTGGCAGTGTTTTATTAACTAAGATTTTTTTTGATGATAACAATTCAATCATAAAAGAAGTCTCAAGAGAAATCAACAAAAGAAATTCTTTGAAATGTCAAGAAGTTCCAACTGTTTCTTTTAGTGTTTGGATTTTTTTTACAAGGGAAGATTTGCAAGATTTTTTGACTTAAAAAACCTTTGATGGGAATGACACAAATATGCTACATCTTGTTTTTAAACAATCCAGGAAGTAGTAACCAATAAAACAGCATTTGTATGGCTACTTACCTCCTATCTTATAAACCATCCAAGGAAGATGAGCAAGACATGCTGAGTACTGCTGGAAAAGTAAGAACAATCCTAGGCATCATTCCCTCATGGACTACTACGAATGGACACACCAGGGTTGGCTATAAAGAGCAAAAACTTACATTAACTAGTTCTGTGCAGACACTGGATGCCATAAAGAGGACCTATTAAGAATGATGGCTAATAGGTACAGATGGCAAAAGAGAGTCGAGAGAATCTGTGCTGTTGGCTTATCTGGATGATAAAAGTGAACCTTTTGATAATTTTGTTAGTCTGTGTTTTAGGGTATATCAACTCTTGTGGGTTATTTAATGCCAAATCCTGTTTATATATATATATATATATATATATATATATGATTTATAAGTGAATAGTTTGCTGTTAACTTCATTTTTAAACAAGTTGTTAGAGCTCATTTGTTTGCAAAAAGTTAAATGGTTTCAAATATTCCTAACTAACACTAATAATCCTATTTGATATTAGCCATTTGTCTGTACTCAGGTAAATGGTTTTAAGTTATGTTATTTAACATGAATGATTCTATTTATCTTGTATTCCAATGTAATATAAATAATTAGCACACAGTTAAATGGTTTCAGATAACTAATAATAATAATAATAATCTTTCGTAAGTGATAGAACAGTTCTATTTGACCCGTAGATGGGTTCCTAACTGGTTTGCACAGTCAACTTGGGATGTAGAATAGACTGACTGCTTCTCTGCAGAGGGGTAAAAACCCCTCCTCCCAACGAGTATCCTGGATATGACACTAAGCAATTTGATGGTGAGGCTCTAGTAATGCTGGAGTTTTGGGGAATGTGGAGTACCTCTTCATTGTCATCGCTCCCAGTTCCACACTGGCCCAGAGTGGTAGTACCTGATAGGGTCCTATCTATGGGTCAAATAGAACTAAACTGCGTGCTTATGCTAAACTGAATTGCTTGCAATTGAATTGTTTTGACATCTAAACTGTGTACTTTTGCTAAAATGAATTGTTTGAAATAGAACTAATTTCAGAAATGGAACTGTTTTTTGACATTGAAACTGTATACTTATGCTAAACTGAATTGTTTGAAATAGAACTCTTTTTGACATTGAAACTATGCCCTTATGCCATACTGAATTGCTGAAATAGAACTGTTTTGACATTTAATTGCATGTAAACAAAAACTATTATTATACTAAACTGAACTGCTTGAAATAGAACTGTTTATATGAATAAAAATGGATTTGGCATTAATAACTTTCAATAATTGATGTGTCATCAAACCAAACTAAACCAATCCTAACTGATACATCCACTTTGGATGAGAGTGGACCTAGGAGTAATGACAAGAAAGAGGTGTTTCAAATTCCTAAAAGATCCAAGATTGGAACCTTACCATCTGATACAGTTTAGTGTCATACTCAGGATGCTTGTTTGTAGTGGTGGTGGTGGTGATCAGAGTTGGGGGTGAGCTTATCCTTTTGTATAAATTGAGTTGGCAAATTCTACTGCTCCAGCTGACAGGACCGAAGATGATATGGAATTTCATTTCTAATGAATAAATTAGAAATAAGAATATCCATTTTGTTTGGTTGATGGATGTCTTTTCTCAGTTGACCATCTGTACTAATAAATATAAATTCATAGCATCATTATTCAGTCATCAATGTACATATTTACCTAACTCTATCACTAAAACACGTGACACAAGGATAACTTTTAATGGTCACTACTATCATCTGTTTTGATCAAAATAATAAAAATGTTTTAGCTATGGGTGTTGAGATGCATAAAAGTTTTTTTTCTTTCACTTTATTTATGTGTTGTTATTTATTGATTGTTTGATTTTAATGACACAGCAACCTGTTGTGGGTTATTTTATGCCTGTTATGGAATTGTATTCATTGCATGTTCTTATTTTCATTTTTTTCTGCAGAGATTTTTTGGGGGGACACTGTTATATGATATCAAGTATTCCTAATACAAATAATTTGCATAATTGTAGGGTTTCAAGTATTCCTATCTAATACTGATAATTATATGGTTTCAAGTTATTATTTCTATTTAATAAAAGTATTTTTTTTGCATACAGTTCTATGGTTTCAAGTAACTAATAATAATAATCCTCAGTAAACAATCGTAAGTAGATAAGTTGGCCAACCGTAGTCGAGGGCGACCTGAGGGTTTCCTTTTCAATAGCTAGAGGAGGGCACTATTCATTTCTTTGGATTGCTCCACTTATCCTTGATTCATACCTTATAATGCTGAGTGTTAAGTAAGGGGACATCAAATATCATTTTTTCAGTCTTTGGTATGACTGAACCTGGGATTGAACTCAGGTCTCCCAGTCTGTTGGACACTATTACAAATAATTTACAGTTATATGACCTAAAGTATTCCGATCTAATACAAATAATTTGAACACAGTTTCATAGTTTCAAGTATTCCTGTCTAATACTAATAATTATATGGTTTCAAGTAATTATTTTTATTTAATAATTGTAATTTGTTTGTGCACAGTTCTATGGTTTCATGTAACTAATTATAATAATCCTGAGTAAATAATTATAGATTTTGAATCTGTTCTTATTCTGAAGCAGAATTCACCAAGACGAAAATGAACTATGAATGAAACTATATATTTGTCCCATAATGGTTAGTACATTTCTATATATATTTCTCATACTAAATGAAACATCCATGAAGGAACAGAGGAAGTATGACGTGAGGTGTGTTGAAAAAGTATCAAGACTGAAGTTGTATTTACCAAGACATGAACAATGAATGAAACGTTAATTTTCTAAAAAATAGTCTACTTACTATCCATTAAACTTCTTCCAGTGAGTTTTCCCTTGGTTGAAGCTTCAAGGAAATATTTATTTAGATATCGTTGAAAGCTGTGTCATTGTGTTATTAAAAATATCTTCCGCGTCCTTAAATATGACCACTTAGATGAGTTTTAATTTTAAAAAACAAGAAAAAAAAAAATCACACGAGCTGATAATGAAGGGTGTTGCACTTGCATAAACTTGTTTTTTATCCGACAGAGCTGAACAAAAAATATTAAGAGTGCTGATTAGAAAGCATTGAGGAATAGCATTAACAAAGTCTCAATTTCCTTGAGATTTCTGTATGTCTAGACCTCATCACTTGAAATATCTATCATAGAGAAATAAAATGGGAAAAACAATTTGGTGCCGTGTTTATAGCTTACAGGAAAAATATGCATAAAATTAATTGGAGGTGATCGTAGTGTATGTAATAGATATGGACAAAGCACCCAGAGTTCAAATCCTGGACACAGCAGTTTGCATTTCACATAATGCTAATACCCTTGGGAAAAATATGAATCCAGCAATAGGTAAAATAGTAGGACAGATTGGATTCTTATCCTTAGTATGGCAACCCATTTAGGAGAAGAAGAACTCAGAATTCAGACTCTACTTAAAAAATTGACCTTGTGCTTCATTCTGCTCATGCGGAGGGGCTGGTAAATACATTCCTAAATGTTTTACTTCTCAACCGATTGACTAACCAAGGCTAAATGTCCCAGTCTGTTCCATCATTTACTAATTATGGATTAATTAGTTGGTTATGTTTTATAGCAATTCAACCCTTATGGGTTATTTAGTGCTAAATCCTGTTTATACATATATATTATATGATTTGGAAGCTGATACTTTGTATGTAACATTATTTCTAAATGAGTCAGAGCTCATTTGTTAGCACACTGTTAAATGGTTTCAAGTATTCCTATTTAACACTAATAATTCTATTTACTATTAAAGATTGGTTTGCACTCATTTAAATAGTTCTAAGTATTGCTATGTAATACTAATAATTCAATTTAACATCAGTCATTTGTTTGCACACAGTTAAATGGCTCCAAGTATAGAAAATGATTAAATATTTCTATTTGACCCATAGGTATAATCCTAACAGGTACTTCTACTCTGGGTCAGAGTGGACCTTGGAGTAATGGCAATGAAGGGATATTCCACATTCCTCAAAGCTTCAGGGCTGGAGCCTTATCATCAGATGCAGTTTTGTTTCATGTCTAAAATACTCCTTGGGGTGAGGGATCTTACTCCTCTGCAGAGATGCAATCGGCATATACTAAAGCTCCTGCTAACCGGACTGTTCATAGCTGGGTGGAGAAGAGATGGATTTATGGATCTCTCTCTCTCTCTCTATATATATATATATATATATATAGTGAATAAATGCGTAAATGATTACATTAAACACCGAACTACAAATTTAATTTTATTTCTTTAACTTGTGTGAAAAGATTGTTGAAAAACAAAAGCTACAAAGTCTTTTCTTGTTAGAAAAGATAATATTTGTTAGAGTATAAATATTCTCCAATATTTACATTTCAAGAAGGAAAAGTTCACGCATTTAATGTAGCAGTTTGCATTGTCTAAATCTTCTTAATATATTTTGTGTATGTAAAAGATCTTTGAGTAAGTGTATCACTAAGTAGGAGAGAGAGGGTAAATTTATACGCTAATATATAAACGAATGCATCTCAAAATTTATCCGCATTTGTTAGTACGAGCATGTCTAAATAAATAATATTTTCGTCCAATTTAAGATGATTAAGCCATGTTGAAATTAAATGCATTCTTGAACAGAACGCAAGATTTCCACTTAAAAGATGTAAAGTCGAAAGTTTTCTGTAGATTTAAAGAACAAATCTATTAATCTACAAAAGATTTATCGATTTTATCATTTATTTATAAGCCTCGGAATTAGATAAAAAAAGTTAATGATTGATTTATGATTCTAATTGGTAAAAATGTATTTCAAACAATCTAGGATGGAAAAGACTTTTATTTCGGGCTTTGATCCTGCAAATTTTGCAAGTCAGACATTCTCGTCTACGAAATCTTGTTGGAATTATTTTATTGTAATAGGAACATCTTCTTGGAAGGGACTTTTTTGGTAGTCACCGCCGGAATGAAATGACAGGATTTTTTGGAACTGACACTACCTGCTGATAGAATAACCCCCTTTTTTGTTCAAGCAAGACGTTAATTTTGTAGCCTGTGAATTTTCGCAGCATGTGCTGGTTTTTAAACCTTGCTGTTCCCTAGAGTTAATGGAAAATAGTGAATAGGGAGTAAATCCCTCAAAGAGTTTTGCTGCTGTGCTGGACCTCTCCTAGAGAAATATGCTATTACCTATAACTGTGAATTTGTGCTGTCTCGACTTTAATCACAAAGTGTCCCAAGACTATCCTGTTGTATTCTTAGAGAAATATGCGGTGCTTATATCTGAGAATTTGTGCTGTCTCGAATCAGACCATGAGGTATACAATTGAATTTGCTGTCCTATACAAGTGCTGAAAGAATTGCTGAATGAACCCCATGTGTCTGCATTATTCGCTGTAATCTTGACGGAAAAGTGAACAGGTTTTCCAAAGAGATAATTTTTCGCCTAAGATACCTCCAAATCTTTTTTCCATTGAGACAACTCCCTTTTTTTGAGTTGTAAATACCAGCACCTTTGTTTGTTGACGACATATCAGTTCCTTATAATTCATGAGTGAACCAGTGTTTTTTTCGAAACAATTTGTATCATTGTTACTTGAGTTTTTTGACTGGTCGCAAAGATAGCAATTAATTTTAGCAACTAGTGTTTTTCTTCAAAACTTTTAAACTCCTTTTTATTTATTTTTAATTACTTGGTAGTAAATAATTCTTAGTTGTACACACGAGGCAAGTTTGTCTTTTTATTTTTTCCTTTCTTTTTTTTAAGTGCTTTTTTTATTTTCCGTGAAAGGATTCGTTTTTTTAATAAAAATTAATCTATTTTTAATTTCGAAGAAATTGTATAAAGAACGCATAAGCGCTGATTGCTCAAACGGTTACAAAAATACAGAAAAAAATTACACCACGAGCTTATTTTTTCTAAAAAGATTTACACTTTGATTTTCCTTATATATATATATATATATATATACATACACACATATGTATATATATATATATACAGAAAAAAATTACACCACGAGCTTATTTTTTCTAAAAAAATTTACACTTTGATTTTCCTTATATATATATATATATATATATATATATATATATATGTGACTTCTGGCGTGTTCTAGTTACAGCCAAATTGAATCTCTGTGTAATTTGATCTCAAAGAGAACAAAGATAGGATCGGTGTAATGTATCAAGGTCAAGTCATGTTGGCGTTGGTTTTAACGGTTGAACGAAACGAACCCCGTGACCCCAAGTAAGCATGGAGTTACCTACGTGGAGGGGGGGGGGACAAAGAAATGGGAAATGACCATTCACTTCCTGTTTTTCAAATGTTGTGGAATTGTCAAGAAGATTCTAGAGAATTCTATCACTCCGACGACTGATATAAAAGCCGGCCCTGTCCCATTGTAGGTTTGATGCCTCGGGTGGTGTAATGGTTAGCAATCTAGATTAGGAAACCTTCACTAGTGAGTTCGATTCTCATTGGGTGCCTCAATCATACGGCCTTTTGCCACATCTGAACAAAAAGCTTAGATTATGAAAGGTCTACGAGCAGAAGAGAGTTTTGACCGACGCATTGAGAAAAGTAATTGTTGGCTCAAGGGTCGGAATCGGAATTTTTACCCGCTAAATTCGAGAAGTTGAGAAGCTATCATTTCCGCTACTAAAAATGTTGTAAGTCCCCCCCCCCAACTCTCTCTCCTGAACGATGAAACCAACGAATCGTATCAAACTAAGAAATAAAACATCGACGTAATAAACCTTGTGTTTCGTTCGGAAGTGAGTGAGACGAAAAATCTGCACCTTCGGAAAGAATCAACAGGTAACAAGGAAGAACTGTAGGGAATAGAAAAAAATATAAAAAGAATTAAATTAAATTAAAAATAATTATTAAAAATATGCAGAAACTCCCAGAAGCCCCTGACAGGAAGCGGGGCGATGCATGCGCAAAGAAAAGGAACCGTCCCGACAAAAGAAAGAATCTTGTCCTCTTTCAGGTGTGACCAGCGGAGTGACAACACCTAAATCTTTCTTGTTAGTGGTGGAAGGCGCCATGCGCCCGTCTTTAGATGAGGCATTGGCTAACCTTTTCACTAGTAGCAGCCGCCTCTTTTACTAACGACCCGCGACTAAAAACACCGAATAATGAACTTGTTAGAATCACAAGACACCATACAATGGACTTTGTGATCACAACTGACAACACCGGACTTAGATACATCTCCCAAAAGCGTCTAACACGTTGTTAACGCTTTAAATACCGAATTTGGACATATATACTCGATAATGACAAACACATTTTAACACCTTGACTGGGAGATTCAACCGTTTCATTTGTATTCAGGAAGAATTTCCTCATCCACTGAATGGTCGTTGAACCCAGAAATAGAGGCAAAATATAAAAGATATCTTCGTCTCCTATCTTTTACTATATTCTTCCTTCATATAATTCCTTTATAGCTTTCATATCCAAGAAGTTAAACCAGCAAGATAACGTGGGGTGAGAACAGAATAAAACAGAAATGAAGTCAAATAGCAAACAACAACATAAATCACCTTGAAACGCCAGAAAATACAGCAGATCAATTCTAACTATGGATAAGGCCGATACAATAGATATCTCCTCGGCTCCACTGTATTTCCGGTATTGACTATAAAGTCACACAATGTTGTAGAGATAATGACCTAAGTGAGTTGCAATAAGTATTGTTTGGTTGGGGTAAAAACAATTGTGGTTTTTAACAATCAAATTAAAACCACTATACGAGATCCGCTCAAAAAGTTCTAAGCATTACCAAGAAAAAAGAGCCATATTTAAACAGTTTTAGTTGTTTGAATTTCTGAGACAAAGCTGGATGATTTTTATCATTCAGGGTTTTTGGACTATTGTCTTCATCTTTATTGTTATATTCACAACGTTTCAGCCGATATGTCCTCCGGCCTTCTTTAGGTGTTTCTTGTCGAACTCGGGACCATACACGGAACTTCGAACCACGTCCTTTATTTAATCCACGGGGTTCACCTATTCTGATTCCGTTAACCATAACCGGGTACAAGTGTTAAGAATTCCCGTATTGTTCCGTTTATGATGAACGGAATCAGAACAGGCGACCCCCGTGGATGCTATAAAGAACGTAGTTCGAAGTTCCTTGTTGGTTCCCAAGTTCGACAAACACCTAAAGATGACCGGAGAATATATCGGCCAAAACGTTTGGAAATAACAATAAAGATGAAGACAATAGTCCGAAAACCCTGAACAATAAAAATCATCAAGCTTCGTCTCAGAAATTCAGGCAATTAATATTCCTGTATTGTTACTACCCTGCAGTCAGGATTGAACTTGCAACCTCCCGATGATTATCACTGAGAAGCTTAGGGAACCAACGCCTATAACCGTTACATATGTTTCCTGGTGGACTGTTCAGAGTGAATTTTTATGACTTATAAACTTCTTAATTTCTGTACAGGTGAGGCCTATCCAAAAGTGAAAGGTGTACAACAAATCTAGAATCTGGGTGTGGCTTAGAATTTTTGAAATGACCATCGTATCTATGGGGCATCAGAAGGTTTTGTTGGTTATTTTGTTCGTGAATATAGTAGTTGTAGTTGTTGGTCTATGCTCATTGATTTTGGGTTTAGGTATCTGACTCCTTTGTTCTTCTTACCCCATTTAACTTGGCTTCTTTGTCTGTGGAAGGCTGCAAGAGAATTACGGAAGGAAGAAAAGTTACCCTTCAACACAAACTTATTTTTGGGTTTAACGACTGTTTCGTGGGTGTGAAATTCTTCCTGAAACCAGCAGAAATAGTCACGTCTCCCTGACAAGGTGTTAAAATATACTAAGAGTCATTTTTGGTGCATTTATGAACTTGAGATTAGTGGTATCCCCAGATGTTTTCAATAGAGGTCGCTGTGAGTAGGAGGCGTGATCTTCTGCCTAGTCCGAGACTTTGGGTGAACACATGTGCGACCTGCTAGCAACTAAGAGGAGGAAGTTGGTTCAGTGTCTGAAGAATGGCTGAAGTGAGGCAGAATTTCTCTTAAGCACCCAAAAAGTTCTTTCTTTAGGCATGTGCCATTCTTACTTCTTGTCAAGGGGCTTCTGGGAACTGCTACATTTTTTAAAATTTATTTTAATTCATTTTATTTTATTCTATTTTATTTTTCTTTTTTCTTTTCTAATCCCCACATATCTCAGCTTAGAAAAAAATTATCAGTTGAAACAAGTTGACAGATTTTAATGGCACATCAATTGGTCGAGGGTTATTTATACCTAGTTATTATGAATGGTGTCCATTCTTCATTCATATTTACTTTTTTTGTGTGTTTATTTCTTAAGAAACTTTTTTTGCATAATTTCCTATCAAATATGAATAATTTTTAAACAGATCTATTTGACCCCCAGATGTGACCCAAAAAAGATTTATTTGACCCAAACAGATCTATTTGACTGGTAGATGGGACCTTAACAGATCTACTTGACCCCAAGATGGGACCTTAACAGATCTATTTCATCCCTAGATAGGACCCAAACAGATTTATTTGACTTTATTTATGCTTAGGGCACCTCAGGTGGTGTAATTGTTAGCAAGCTAGACAAGCAAACCTTCACGATTGAATTCAATTCTTAATGAGTGCTCCATTTATGTGGCCTTGTGCCACATCTAAGCAAAAAGCTTAGTAAATTATGACTTTGTTAAATTGAATTGTTAGAAATGGAACTGTTTGATCATTTCACTATGTGTATCTACAAAATATGTTTACAAATCATATATTTAATATCTATGTAAAAACAGGATTAGGCATTTCATAACCAACAATAGTTGATATGCCATTAAACCAAACCCAACCAAACCAAATCATATATTTAATATATATGTAAAAACAGGATTAGGCATTTCATAACCAACAATAGTTGATATGCCATTAAACCAAACCCAACCAAACCAAATCATATATTTAATATATATGTAAAAACAGGATTAGGCATTTCATAACCAACAATAGTTGATATGCCATTAAACCAAACCCAACCAAACCAAATCATATATTTAATATATATGTAAAAACAGGATTAGGCATTTCATAACCAACAATAGTTGATATGCCATTAAACCAAACCCAACCAAACCAAATCATATATTTAATATATATGTAAAAACAGGATTTAGCACTAAATCATCAGTGATGGTTGATATGCCCGTAAGACCAAGCCCCAAAAAAGCTGTTTTGTTTGCCACCCTCTCATTAAAAACCCTCAGCTTTCTGCCTTTGGTCTCATATTCATATTAATCAATCAAAATCCATATTTTCGTTTGACCTTCATTTCATATTTTTGTTCTGACATTCTGTTGTGGCGGAATCACCTAATAATGGTCTCAACCACTCTCCATAATACTGGAAGACGCAGCAATACGAAGTCAGTCTAGATCCGGAAGCTAACCTCGCCCCTGCGCGCTCATGCGAACTAGCTTACCGTCCTCTGTTCTTGTAACCATCCTTTGTTCTTGTAAATATATACCTATACTATAACCATAGTGTTCTGTTCTCTTTGTGACCCCTTCCAGGACCATAACACATTCCTACTGGGGTCACACCTGACAGAATCACCAAAATATGTCACTTGTTAGGCCAGTGGTCTACAGCATTGAGTGTCCTCACTCACAATGTTATATTTAAACAGTAATCTAATCTTCTACATTGAGTATCCTATGTTACAGCTGTATCTTCTGCACAAGACCCTCATCAAATGGGGTGTCCTAGGTATAAAACTAAACTATATCTAGTTGTGAGGGTTCAATTCTGGAATTCTGTTGAGTGTGGAGTTCTCTTTCATAGCCATCACTCCCAGGTCGACTCTGACCCAGAGTGATAATACCTGTAAGGGGTACTATTTTCAAGTTAAATAAATCTGTTTGAAAATTATTAGTATTAGATTGGAATACTTGAAACCATATAACTGTCAATTATTTTTATTAAGATTAGTTACAGAAAAGCCATAATTGCTTACAATGGACTATTATTATTATTATTATTATTATTATTATTATTAGTTACTTGAAACTATATAATGATTATAATTAGATTGAAATACTTGAAACCATGACTGTCAATTATTTGTATTAAGATTAGTGAAAAGCCATAATTTCCTTCAGCAGATTATTATTATTATTATTATTATTATTATTTATTTGAAACCATATAATAATTATTATTTGATAGAAATACTTGAGACCATTTAACTGCGTACAAATAAATAATTAGTATTATCATTAAATAGAAATAGTTACTCTGAATTCAAAACCAGCTGCTGTTCATTTAAAAAATTGACCTTGTGCCAAATTCTTCCTGTGGCAAAGAGGTTGGGTAAATATATACATTCTCACCTTTGAAGGTCATGTTTGACTGATTGTATAAAATAATCTCCCTCGTAATAACTTGTGTAAATTGAACTCAAATGTTTACATTTAAAGTTTATAGTAATCCAAGAAAAATCAAAATGGCTGTTGTTTGGCTACTTATTTTCAATGTTATGTAGTTTTTGATTTTTGTCCCTCATGAAAGAAATGATGAGTCAGACATGCATTTCAAGGTTGGTTGGTCAGTGAAACAAAGGCTTATAAAGATTTTATTGCAAACCCCATTATCTAAAAAAAATGAAAACAAAGAAACTGAAATATATTACTTCACTGTGACCAGTAGAAGTAATTTTGGTGTTTATGTATTGCTAAATTTTGGTTTGTTTGTTTTTGTTGGGTTTTATGGCATATCAACCTTTGTAGGTTATTTAACGCCAAATCCATTTTTATGTAAATAATCAGTTCTATTTAAAATAATTCAGTTTAACATGAGTACACAGTTTAATTGTCAAAAACATTTCTATTTCAAACTATTCAAGCAGTTATATATAACAATTCAGTTTAGTGTAAGTACAGTTTCAATGTCAAAAATAGTTCAATTTAAAACAATTCAGTTTAGCAAAAGCACGCAGTTGAAATGTAAGTAGAGTTTAATTGTAAAAAACATTTCTATTTCAAGCTATTCAGTTTAGTCAAGCAATTCTAATTCAGCTAATTCAGTTTTGTAAAAGTACAGATTTTGTTTACACGCTGTTACATGTCAGAACAGTTCTATGTTAAATTATTCAGTTTAGTGTAAATACAGTTTCAATGTCAAAAAACAGTTCTATTTGAAACAATTCAGTTTAGCACAAGCATGCAGTTCAAATGTAAGCACGGTTCAATTGTCAAAAAACATTTCTATTTCAAGATATTCAGTTTAGCATAAGTATGTTGTTAATTTTATCTAACCCATAGATAGGGCCCTATCAGGTGCTACCACGCTGGGTCAGAGTGGACGTGGGAGCAATGGCAATGAAAGGGTGCTCCATATTCCCCAAGGCCCCAGCATAACTGGAACCTCACCATCAGACTGTTTAGTGTCATATCCAGGACACTCATTGGAGGGGTCTTACCCTTCTGCAGAGATGCAGTCAGTGTATTCTACAGCCCCAGCTGACTGGGCAACTAAATTTTGGTATTTATATTTAACTAAGTTTTGGTATTTACATATTACTAAAACTTAGATATTTGAACTGTAACCAAGTAAAAACAACACATCATACCAAGATCTTTATTAGACTAAAAAACTGAAGCTGACTCATGGCTTGTACAGTTTTTACCTCAAACCTGTGAATGGCTAATCTGTCTTAAAAGAATCTTACACTGTGCGTGGTTGAATTGTTCCACAAGTAAAACTGTGCAGTTATGATGAAAGTTCTTCCTCAATTCATCAGAATTTTCTTGAATTATCTTAAAAATAGCATTTGTTTACACATGTCTCTGTGCACACACAAAATGCAGTTGAGAGGACCTGCCAAGATTGATGTACAAAAAGAACAGATGACGTGAGAATCAAGGGATTCTGTACTATCAGCATGACTTGATGATTCGGTTAGTATTTTATGGCATATAAATACTTGTGGGTTATTCAATGCCAAATCCTGTTTTTATATTTGATTTGTAAACAAATATTTTTAAGTGATTAGATTTTTAAATGAGTTGTTTGTGCTAATTTGTCTGCACAAATTAAAATGGTTTCAAGTATTCCTATCTAACACTATTAATTCTATTTAATTATTAATCATTTGTTGGCACACAAAGGGTTTCAAGTATTTCTATTTAGCATTTGTAATTCTATTTAACCAGTACGGTTATTGCTGTGATGTGCAAGCTTATCACTAATCAGTCACTTATCAAGTAATGTATGACGAACGTCCCATCAGACAGATGAGCGTGGCACAAGGCTATTTTTTAGCTGGGTCTAGGGGCAGGACCCTGGCCTACATATGCCCGGTGGCTCCAAAGATACGTCGGGCCCTGTTTGCGTTGCCCTAAATAGGGGCGCCTCAGGTGCCAGGCGATAAACCTAACCCCTACAAGGAAGGTTAAAGCCTGGGGGACAGCCTCTGAAGCTCGAGGAATTGACCGTCGGGCACGGATGCCAGACAGTCCGCTGAAAAGCCTCTACAGGAAGCAGTGGCTGATCAAGTGATATTTGACGAACATCCCACCAGACGGACGAGTGTGGCACAAGGCCTTTTTTAGCTGGGTCCAGACACAGAACCGTGACCCAGACATATCCGCCGACTCCAAAAATGCCTCAAATGCCAGGCAATAAACCTAACCCCTCTAAGGAGGGTTAAAGCCTGGGGGATGGCCTCCTGAAGCACAAGGAAATTAACCATCGGGCATGAATGCCAGACTGTCCGCTGAAAAGCCTCTGCACAAAGCAGGGGCTGATCAAGCGGTATTTGTTGACCGCCCACACGCGCACAGCATTCTAAAAAATGCCTCAGGCCCCGTCGGCATTGGTTAGGCAGGCAATAAACCTAACTCCTCTGAAGAAGGTTAAAACCTGGGGGGATGGCCACCTGAGGCTCGAGGAAATTAACCATCCGGCATGAATGTCGGATAGTCAGCTGAAAAAGCCTCCGCACGAAGCAGGGGCTGATCAAGCGGTATTTGTTGACCGCCCCACAAGGCCTTTTTTAAGGTGGGTCTGGGCGCAGAACCGGAGCCCAGACGCGTCCGGCATTACCAAAAATGTCTCGTGCCCCGTCGGCATTCCCCTAAAGAGGGGCGCCTCAAGCACCAGGCAATAAACCTAACCTCTCCGAAGAGGGTTAAAACCTAGGGGGATGGCCCCCTGAGGCTCGAGGAAATTAACCATCCGACACGAATGCCAGACAGTCAGCTGAAAAGCCTCTGCACGAAGCAGGGGGTGATCAAGCTCCGCAATTATTCTCAGTGAGAGACTTATATAGGCTCTCTCTTACACTCATGCAAATTAGGCAGATTAATTTGCCAGTATCACTGCATCTCCCTGAAACGTATGGTTCTTATGCCCCGAGTAGGTCTTGTACTTCTAGTGATTGTTTCATTTTCGAGATTGCTTTGCTCCCTTTGTCTCTCTTCCCTATTTCTTTCTCTGGAAGATCTAGATCTGTCTCGCTGTAATCAAGATCGTTTTCTTGCATTATTGGATCTTCATTCAAGTTTTCAAAGTCACTCTGACCCACCTAATCAGGCATTATTTCGTCTTCTAAGCTTTCATTCTGTAAAATTTGTTCCAATAAATCATTATCGGAAGGAATCGTAGAGGTTTCTTCCTCATTTTGCTCTTTATATTCGCTCAGGGGCTTTATTTGATCTACATGGGTTAATATACTGTTCCTCCTTTCTCTATTTATTATAGCTGTATTGCAGCTTTTTTGCATGATAAATTCTGCCCTTTCAGGATTTGATTCTTTTTTTTTTGTGGGGGGGGGAGTATGTAATTTGGTTATTTCAGTAGATTGCTCTCTAAATTATTCCCACCACAAATACAACACAAAACTTTACAATCGCGCAAAAGAAATGGAATAGAACACAACGAACATTAAATAACAAACAATTTAATACGCATATAACAGAATATGAAAAACAAAATACATGATGTGTAAATGGCCTTTTGGAAAATAAAGTTTGAAGAAGAGAATAAATTTGTTGAAAGATGTGTGTATGTTCATGTTATCAGAGTCCGTAAATAAGTCGTTCTTACTTACATTAAGTTTATAGCGGGTTTTATGATTGTGGCGACAGCGTGTCTCGTGGATGAAAGAAAGTTTGTCGGGTTTTCCTTTTGAATATAATTCTCGGCCATTTGAAAAGAGGTCATGAACTTTAGTTGAGGAAGGAAAGGAATTGGTTGGACATAGTATCGGCTACTGGCTTGTGTTCGTCTGTGTCTTCGTTTGTGTGTAAGCTTGTGTCTTATGTGTCTGGCTTCCTCACTCTGTGTTATTTATATCCTACAGGTGGATCAAAGAATCGCCCTAAAATCTTGGCGCGTAGACATTTATTGACCAATCAGATTTGTATTTTACTATTTTATTTTCGAGCCTAAATGTTTTCTGTTAGTTCACTTCCGATCCTAATTTTCTAGAATGTTCTATTCCATGTTTTTAGCTGATTGGTTGGAAAATATAAAAATGTAATTTAAATGCTAATGCGGGTTTGATCCTAAATTTCTAGAATGTTCTTAAGTATGTTTTTATTGCTTATTTTAAGACTAGAAGAAATTTGTATCCCATAATTTCATTAGTGGAATAAGACATCGTCAGCGGAGCTCTAATTTGCCTTCCCATCAAAGCTGATGGGCTTTCAGGTGTGTGGTATTGTGCGATAGCTTAAAAGCAGCCTTAGTAGAAAAACTTCTATTTTTACTTTTTGCTGGAAACATGCTTTCAGTTCCATTATTACGGTCTGCACCATTCTTCCCGCCAACCCATTCGATTGAGGGTGACATGGCGGTGTCTTCTACGGTTAGCACCCTATTTTTTCCAACCATTAATTAAGATGTTCATCACAAAATTCTGGTGCATTGTCGGATATCAGGGTTTTTGGGATGCCGTTTCTGGGAAATATGACCTTTAGAATCTGTTTCATCGTAGACCTTTTCTTGTCTGGCACACGGAATACTTCGGGCCTGCCAGAAAAAGAGTCTACTAGTATTAATAAGAGTCCCACTCCAGTAATGAATGCATAATCCATACGCACACGACTCCATGGCTCCACTTCTCTGGGCCGTGAATGTAAAGTAATCAGATGGTTTGGTTTGTTTGTTTAATGGCATATCAACCTTTGTAGGTTATTTAATGTCAAAGCCATTCTCCTAGAAGTACAGTAGTGGTACTATATAACCCATAGATGGGAAGAAAAAGCAATCAGAGTAAAATTTCTTTTCTTAATTCTTTACATTTTTAAATCTTTTTATATATTCTTCGACATGTACGATTTTTATCACCAATTTTCTTTGTGTTTCTGGGGGGAATTATCAGATCCCCATTACAAATCACTCCATGTTCTATCGTTAACTTATGTCTTATTTCTTTGTGGGATCTCTCCGCCTTGGAACAATTTCCCCAAGGGTTTTTTTTCTTATTCTTGATGTTATCCTACTTAGTATTGGATCATTCCTAGTTTCTGCAGCCATTCTATCTAAAGACAAAACATCAGTCTCTACCCCATGTAAAAATGTATCTTCAAATTCTTCTTCTGTTTTATCTTTTGACTCCTTATAAAATCACAATATTTAAAGTGCATCCACGTGTGGAATTGAATTTCCTTTGATATATTCTCTATCAAAGTCAAATGCCATTAATCTTATTGCCCATCTTAGTATTCTCGATGACATGACTTTGGGTAATTCTTTTCTTGGATTGAATATAAACTCTAATGGTCTATGATCGTTTCTCAAAAGAATTTTTTTCCCAAAAACTGTTGGGCTCTAGTGGTTATCCACACAATGGCCAATGCGTCTTTCTCTATATTTGAATAATTAAATTCAGTGTTCGTTAGTCTGTGGGGTTTGAAGTGTTTTTATGAAGGTCAGTGGCTAAGGGCAAGGCTGTGTTGCCGTAAGATATCTGAATCCATATTTTGGTTATATTATTTTACCCCACGTTGACTGGCCGGTGCAATGCCTTGCCCAAAGAAAGTCCAAAAGAAATATACAAAGAAAAGATAGAAACAGATAAAAGACGAAAACATTTCTTTCATACTTTCCTTTATTTACTTGGTGAATGGACTAACCAACGCTACGTCCCAAAACATAGCGTGGTGTCCAAAACACCCGACAGTAAAATCGGTGTTGTCGGTTCGACGTGACTACCCGAAAAGAGGTCGGTTCACAGAAAACCTGAGTATTTATCTCTCTTCACCGGCTCCAAATTCGCCACTCGAAAATCCTTCTAATTTTGGCGCGACCGCTTCTCATTGGCTACTTTACATTTTATTATTTTTCTTTTTTCTGATTTTAACCGGATGGATGCGTGGAGCCTTATGCGTGGCGACGCGTTTATACATTTTGTATCTGGCAGCCGACGAGTCAATATCCGCTTGGGAGTTTTTACTGTTAATTCCTAAATCCCCACAAGTCTTCTTAATAAATGAATTATCGGATATCCTTCTTCCAGATATTGAATGTTCACTTGCATCTATAGTTAACGTAATGTCCTTTCTCGGATTAAAAGTTTTCAACGCTGGTTTCTTTGCTATAATTACTTTTCGATCGGAGCATGTGCCCGTTCGGGGACTTGACCGATTCGATATACTGAAAGGGGTACCTTCGTACTTATTCCTCGCGCGCGGAGGTGTAGCATTTCACGGCTTCGTTGGAAACTCTTTTTAACCTATATCTAACTACGTATCCCTTGTAGTGCTCGCTAGCCTCATGCTCAAGGTCCCCTCAGGCCAAATCTACGGCTTGGGAATCCCCCCTTCCACCGCCCGAGGAAGCTTATTTTCTGAAGATTTTCCCACCTGGGCCCTATCTAAGTAGAGCTGGCGACCATATTTGATGGCGAAATCTCTAATACTATGTTTAAGAGATCCCTACCACTTATTCCCGGTAACCGCCTCCACTAATCCCCGCTGAACTAGGGATTCCAGCCGGTCCCGGAAGTCCCGTATCTCAAGTAAGGAGGTATTGAACTTCCAGCTGCCGGCTAGACTAGGTCTATTAGCTAACCGCAGACTAACTCTAACAAGCCTATGGTCAGTCCACGCTACATAGTGGAACGTGGGACACGTGACAAAATCTGTCTGCTCCTCTAACACTCTGTCCAGATAAGATCTAGCATGGTCAGAGGGCGAACTATCTAACCACGTCCACATCTCCTTCCCTGGGTGATCCAGACAAAACCTATCGACCAAGTCGTGACAGGCTATCAAGTCGATCAGGCTGCTTTCACACCTTCCCAACCCTCTAGCTCCCCTCCCGACCCTGTCTATTTTAGGATCAAGGATCGCATTCGAATCACCTACTAAAACTGTCCGTTTCTGGTCGTCGAGGAACGGCTAGGATTTCTTTGTTTAATGGCATATAAACCGTCATGGGTTATTTAATGTCAAAGTCATCCTTGTAGAACAGAAGTGATACTATTTAGCCCATAGCTGGGATTTCTTTGTTTAATGGCATATAAACCGTCATGGGTTATTTAATGCCAAAGTCATCCTTGTAGAAGAACAGCAGTGATACTATTTGTTGGGTATCACCTACTTTTACAGCATAATGAGCTGTTCCATCTGCCATATATGGCAGTAGCGGAGATCAGTCTGGGAATAAGCCTACGAGTCAAACCAGAAGAGCCGTTCCTATTGTTGAAGTATATATCATTACTCTATCACTAATCCTATGTTCTTATTACTAACAGTCTCTCTCTTGTAAATACTCTTTCCTGTAAATATAACAATTTACCTCACATATTGTGGTTTGTCTTATTATTACTTCAACTTGTGTTCACTAACCAGAACACAACACTATTTAACCCATAGGTGGGATTGTTAGATTGGAGGTAGTTGCTTCTTTCTAGACTTGTTAAAAACAGCATACAGCACCATTGTGTAGTTCTCATTTTGTTTTTTTCTCTAGGTGTTTCATTAAAGTTCAAGTGGTGCATCTATACAGTAGTACTGATATAGCTAAAGCTTGGAAGAATTTCTATTTTACCTTATCTGAGAGATAAGATTTAAATACGGTTTTTAACCTGTCAATAGCAGACCCTATCTTACCTATGCATACTTTGACATTGCTTTCAGTAGATGAGATATTGCTACCAAGGTAATTGACTTGGTCTACTAATTTTAGAGGCTTGGTATTTAATGAGGAGATGGCACCATCTTGATTAAAACACATAAACTTTGTTTTATTTGAGTTCATGGAGAGACCAATGCTTCTTGCTGCCTGTTCCTGGGTATGCAGCAGAGATTAAGCCCTTGTGTCAGACTATGTTAAAGTCTTGTTCAGTAAACATGATATAAATGATGAAGATAATTTCAACATGTTTGTGAACCGTCAATATTTGATTTAAAAAAGAACCGTGATTGGTTTCGTAAATATTAGGTTTATGAATATTGATTTTGTATATATTGGGTTTATGAATATTGATTTTGTGATTATTGATATATTGAAAACAAAATCCACTTCTGTTCATGTATCAATTATTGGTGACTCCATGATTTTCAAGTTTACTTTCATCGACACTGGACATTAAAAATGTATAGAATAGATTTATGGTCTAAAGATAAAAATGGGAGATCAGTTTAATAATAAAAAACTAATTTCCTTTTTTATGCAATCCTAACTCTTGCTTATTGCTTAATGAAATATTACCTACAAGCACATTTTTCAGAGTTTGATATTCTTCAAAAAAATAATAAACTATTTTTAAAAAAAATAGAGTATTACAACGCCAGGTAAAAATTATAGTATTAGTACATTTAGAGGATGGTCATCTTGGATTTATTTTTTATTTAGCAGTAAATAAACTAATAACAGATAAGACATGAACCATTTTTATTCAAAAGAACATTATGGCTTCATAAAATGTTCCTTAAACAAACTAGATTGAATTATTTATATTCATGCTATGATTTTTTCCCCAGCCATGCAGAAGAAAATATTATGGAATAACCCAATTTTGAGGAAAAAATTATGGAATAAATATTGTGAATATAACTGTGACATAGAGAGAGAGAGAGAGAGAGAGCCTAGCAGAAATAAATTTATAAACCAAAACAGTGAAGATTAACTGAAATGAATTTTAGAAGAATGACCCAGTACATCATCAAACGTAAGAAAGAATGAGTTGAAAATATATTGTTATTTTTGGTGAGAAAAGAAAAAATTGAAAATATAATGCAATTATCTGAGGGAAAGCAGGAAGAAAGATAAGCAAATTATTTTGACTAAATCTAGAGAAATTGTCAATGCCAAATTTGTTAAGGGAAGTATAATTTTGATTATTCTCATCTAATGAAATCAACCCATGGGTTTACCCATGGGTCAAAGCTAGATAATGATGACTGGCAGATGAGCCAAGTTATTGTTTGAGAAATGGTAAAATTTTAATGTAACATTGTTTTTTCTAAATTCAAAGTTGTGGGAAGAGTTTCTTTTAGGACCATTACAAGTTTAAATGGTTGTTGGCATCATTATCTCGTGGCAGAATTAACTGCCTCCTATAAGAAATGGTGTTCAGATGAAATATTATGAAGTCGGAGAAAAAGCCTGCCCCTTTCAAGTAAAAGTGGGAGGAAACTGAACACTGAAGGTAGATGGTGGAAAAGAATGGAATAGATTAGTAAAATCCGAATTAAGAAATACCTGCTCCATTTAGGTAAGAGGAAACTAAACACTTAAAGTGGAGGTGGAAGTGGTAATTGGAATCCAAATTGGAGGAGATTTGATATTATCAATAGCTCCCCAAACCACAACCCCAGAAAGAAGAGAAGATGCATATAAGCTGAGATTTTTGCTCATTACCAGAGACCAGAGCAGAATAGCAAAGAGCCACATGTCACCCTGAGTCCTGACATTGTACCAGACATCCTAATGCATAGAGACCAAGAAGAACAAACATTGTATGCTACATGAGATCACCTTATACCAGACTATCAAGCTGCTGAGAAGTAGGGTGAAGCCGGAAGCAAAGAGACTGAGGAAAACCAATATAATCACTATTTGAGATTGTCTTATACCAGATGATCAAAAGCAAGAAGCAGAAAAAGCCTAAACTTATGGGAATAATTTGACTGACTATTAAATTGTGAGCTCAGTCTCAATGTCACGTGACTACTAACCACCGGGGAGGATGAATGTGTGCACGATTTTAGAGCCTCTTTCTCTTTTTTACTAAACTAAATACTAAGATTTGTTAATTCTTAATTGTGTGATCTCATCCATCCAATCATCAATTGGCAACTGATTAGTGATCAATCAGCTGTCTGGATTGAAAACACAATGCTTGCAGATAGGCTGATTGATTGTGCCATCCAGTGACACAGCCAGTGAAGTAGAGTTCCCCCAACAATTGAGGAAGGTGGGTTTTAGGGGCATATAACATTCAAAATGAGGATAATAGTCAAATGAAAATAATTCCGTTAAGGTTACCAACTCTGACGAAGGACATCCAAGGGAGGCTGGAAGACAGAGATGAGGATAACCAAGATGAGGATAATAGTCTGAGATCTGTAGGTAGTCTAAATGATTATAAGGACTTATCTCAAATATTTAGAGTGAAGAGATAATGAATCAATGAATTCTTCCTATTCAACCTTGGGTTTATGACTTTTCATGCCCTACTTGTGACTGACTCATGCCTTTACTCAGCATTATAAAAAAAGTAAAGTTGGCGACCTTAGTTGAGGGTGACCCGAAGACTTCCTTTTCAATAGCTACTACACTGAGGTGTAAGGGAGGGTGCTACTCCATTCCAAGGATTGCTCCTCTTTACCTTTGAGATATACCTTATATTGCTGAGTGTTAAGCAAGGAGGTATCAAGTACCCTTTTTAAAGTCTTTGGTATGACACGACCTGGGATTGAACTTAGGTCTCTTGGACCATTGGTGAAAAAAGTAAAGTTGGTGACCTTAGTTGAGGGTGACCCGAAGGTTCCCTTTTCAATAGCTACTACACCGAGGTGTAGGGGAGAGTGCTACTCCATTCCCAGGATTGCTCCACTTTACCCTTGATCCTCACTTCATAGTGCTGAGTGCTAAGCAAAGTGGAATCAAGTACCAATTTTGGAGTCTTTGATATGACTTGACCTGAAATTGAACCCTAATCTCCCGGACAATTGGCAAACACTCTACTCATTAGGCTAATACCCATCCTAATATTAGAGGATTAAGATCTACAATTAATTTATGGTGAAAAGAGTCAGGTCAAAGCACTCTTTTTTGGTCAGCTTGTCATGGGTAAATATATACAGATATTAAAAAAGACTTGAAAAATACCGTGGGGAGGGGTCCAAATCTTAAGTGAAGGTGTGGAACTACCGGAAACAGGTATGTTCCTCCCTCTGACACCAGGCAGGAGTAAAGGGATGACTCAGGTTTGAAAGTTAGTAGGCAGCTGGACGTGAAGAGGTAAAAATGAAGATGTGAAGATCAACAAAAGTTACAAGCCCCATTTTGGGGTGAGCCCTAAAAAGGGGTCTTACACCAGATACACAGCTGTAGAGATGAAACCAGTGAACAAGTACATTAGAACTGCAATAGAAAACCAGAAAGAAAATTCAAGGTCAGTGTCTGCTCTCTCTCGCTCTTCTCAGGACTTGTTTCTATTTGTCAAGTGGGCAACTCAGTTTTCATACTCTGTTTCTTTCTCACAACAACTACTTTAAAAGTGTAGTAGTGAATAAATGTTTGTGTTTGTGTACTAAAACAGAGTTTTGTGTGTTTGTCACTTTTTCCCACTGCGAGATTACAACCGTATATTTGGTGTATAATGGTACAACATTCTATTTGCCGCAGTAACATACAATTTCCTATTTGAGACCCATAGAAGTACAAGTTAAAGAGAGAGAGAGAGAGAGAGAGAGAGAGAGAAATCAGAATGAAAGAGAAAGAGAGGAAGCCTTGTACAGTTTTATTTTTACTTATTTCATGGTGATGTGCCAGTAATGAGACTTGAGTCTCAGAATAGGACAGGGAAGAATAAGTTCATGTCTTTATTGAGTGTCATGTCAATCCTGATTTGTAAGCATTTAGAAATGTGTTAATCAGAGAGAGAGAGAGAGACACACACACACACACACTCACACATGCACAGTGAGAGAAAGAGAAAGAGAAAGACTGAGAAAAATAAGAGAGAAGTATTTATCTGTTTATATTTGCTTATTCTTCCAATTTGTGTGCCAATATCTCTAGCTGTATTATGTTAGTATAGTGTTTATTCTAAGGCTAACAACAACAAATAAAGGCTAACAACAACAAATAAAGGCTAACAACAACAAATAAAGGAATTAAAACTTTGTCTAATTCTAACAATTTAACTAACATGTGAAACAATTCATAACAATATACAGTCCTCCCCATGGTGTAATGGTTGTCATTGCAGGAAATGGACATGGCAACACGAGTTCAAATCCTGGATGAGACTGATTGTATTTCACATAGCACTAATACCCTTGGGAAAGGTATGAATCCAATTATTCTCCCTCCAGCTATGGGTAAATAGTAGGGCAGACTAGGTTCTTCAGCCTTGGGGAGGCAACTAGTCTAGGAGAAGGAAAACTGTGAATTCAAACCTGTTAAACTCCGCTTAAAAAATTGACCTTGTGTCATATCCTGCCCGAGCAGAGGGGTTGGTAAATATGATACAGTCCTCCCTGTGTATAAAGTTGAGTTTGAGGGACTTACAGGCACACTGAAGAAGATACTTGGTATCTTAGGGTTGTCTTTCTGAGAGCTTTTAACATCCCCATCTCATGGAATGTCTGGTGGAATCTGTCTGACTGTAATTTGGATTTTTGCACCAAGACCTCTGGGCTCATCATGTGATTAGTATATTGAATCACAGAGAGCCTCTCCCTCACTCACTCCATACACAGGAATTACCATTTTTCTAACCCAACAGCTGATTGATTAATTGATTTTAATATCAACCCACCAAGGTTATTTTTTGCAGAGAGGTCAGGGAATAGTGTTCCTATTGAATATGGTTAATCTTTAAACAGATCTATTTGATTATCACATATAAGCATGTAGAATTTAAAAATAAATTATTGGAGCCTCACCATCAGATACAATTTAGTATCATATCCAGGATATCCCTTTTTGGATGCCCTGTTGGCAGAGAGGTAAGACTGCCGGCCTACCAACGACTGCCTTGAGTATAACACTAAACTGGATTAGATGGTGAGACTCCAGCTCTGAAGATTTAAGGAATCTGGAGTATCTCTGCATTGCCATTCCTTCCAAGTTCACTCTGACTCGGTGAGGTAGTATCTATTAGTGTTCTGTTGGTCAAATAAACACGTTCAATCATTTATTAAGGATTATTATTATTATTATTTGAAATGTATGGGTGTGTTTAAATTGGTTGGCTGTATAGTTGGATTTTGTTGCAAAAGTTATTTAATATCAAAACATGTATATACATATATAAACAAAAAGTAAAGTTGGTGACCTTAGTCGAGGGAAACCTGAATGCTCTTGCAGTAGCTCACTGAAACTAGTCAACAAGTTCACTTACCAAGGAAGCAGTGTCTCATCAACCAAAAAAGACATCAACACTCGACCAACAAAGGCATGGACAGCTATTGATAGGCTATTGGTCATATGGAAGTCAGACTAATGCAACTATATAATTGTACGAATTCTAAATTTGAGGTGGTGTCTTCCCGGTGTAATGGTTAAAGCGCTGGACTGTGGGATCATAGGAAGCAAGTTCAAACTCCAGTGGCACTATTATATTAATATGGGATAAATAGTACCACTACTGTTCTTCTAGAAAGATGGCTTTGGCATTAAATAACCCAAGAATGTTGATATGCCATTAAACAAAAGAAACATAAATTTGGTGTTTCTACTTCATAAAAGAAATCTATGGAAGGAGATAGGTAGCTAAAATTATTCTAAATGATTATATAACAATAATGAAACCAATGTTTTTTTTTTCAGCCCAAATTGTCTACATCATCTTGTCATGAGAATTGTGCAATATTTTAGGCTTCACATGATGTCAATTTAGTTTTCACAGCTGCAGTTAGCATTTCCTTATTTTTCATGGACCTTCCCTCACAGCTGAAAGATTTTTACTTTTTTTTTTTGTTCAAAGGGAAGAGAAAAATGAACATCTATGAAGATGAACCAAAGCTTTTGCAATATTTTGGTGATATGAGGCACAATTTGGCGACTTTGGATGTGTTTGCTGAGGTTGTGAAAGTGATGAACTAAACTAGACTGAGCGATGCTGAGTTTGCCTGATACTCTCCAAGTGCTACTCACTAGATTTGCCTCTATGGCTAGCAGCACAGCCCCAGAAGCCATAGTCTTAGGCCTACTGAGCTTGCCTGATTATCAAGGTTATTGCAACCCAAGCAAAATTTCTTGAACCATCAACTGTACTATACTGTCATCAACTGCATCTTTACCAAGGGTGCCTTGGGTGGTTTAATGGTTTGGTTTTGTTTGGTTTCTTTGTTTAATGGCATATCAACCTTTGTAGGTTATTTAATGCCAAAGCCATTCTCCTCGAAGAACAGTAGCGGTACTATTTAACCCATAGCTGGGAGGATGAGGGGGTTCATACCTTTCCCAAGGGTATTTGCCCGAAAGTGAACTAATAGTGCAACTGGAGTTCGAACTCATGTACTACGATTCTGCAGTCCATCGCTTTAACCATTACACCACGAGGACACCCCCGGTTTAATGGTTAGCCAGCTTGATTAGCAAACCTTCACAACTGAGTTTGAATCTCATTGGGTAACCCATTAATACGGCCTTATGTCACATTAAAGCAAAAAGCTTAGAAAATTACAACTGCACCTTAACCTTTCGTACAACAAATGTTTTGGGCTGTTTCTGTAACGTTTGGCCCAATTTGAACTCATTTAGAATAAGTTCCCAAATTAGACTATATTACACGTTCATCTGAGCAGCTTTCAGATGATACACAGAATGAAGCAATGCGAAACATGTCAGTACACCAACTACCATGACACTATTAACCACAGAACTTACCTATCATTGCTTGACTTACTTTGGTCACATGATATATGGGCTGGAAAATAGCAGATACAAAAATATTGCATAACTTTTGACTCATCTTTATAATATTTAGTGCCTTTTTTTCAACTAATTGCTTTTAGCAAAGGAGACAAAAAAAAAGAAAAATCCAAAAAAAAAAGAAAAAGAGAGAAAAAGGAGGAAAAAAAAAAAAGAAAAGAAAAGAAATTAAAAAAGACTTGATCAGAAAAGAAAAAAATAAACAAAAAGAGAAAAAAGAAATAAAAAAAGGACAGAAGAAAGAAAGAAAAAGAACAGTATGGAAAAGAAAAAAGAGAGAAAAGAAAAAAAATGAAAGAAAAAAGAAAAGACTAAAAAAAAGAAAAGAAAAAAGAAACAAAAAAGAGAAAAGAAAAAAGGAAAAGAAATAAAAAAAAAAGGAAAAGAAAAGAATAAAAAAGAATAAGAAAAATGAAAAGAAAAAAAGAAAAAAGAAAGAAAAGAAAAGAAAAAACAAACAAAAAAGAAAAGGTAAAAAGAAAAGAAAAAAAAGGAAAGAAAAGAAAAGAAAAAACAGATTCATTAGTGTTGGTTGGTTGGTTGGTTGTATTTTATGCACTTCAACTATTTTAGGTTATTTAATGCCAAATCCATTTTTATACATATATATTAAATATATATGATTAGGTTTGGTTTTATGACATTGTAGGATATTTAAAGCTAAATCCTCTTTATACAAATATATTAAATATATATGATTTGGTTTAGTTGGGCTTTATGGCATATCAACCATTGTAGGTTACTTAATGCCAAATCCTCTTCATACATATACATAAAATATTTATGATTTTTATCATTAAGGGTTTTCGGACTATTGTCTTCATCTTTATTGTTATTTCCACAACGTTTCGGCCGATATGTCCTCCGGCCTTCTTCAGGTGTTTGTCGAACTTGGGAACCTTCATGGAACTTCGTACTACGTCCTTTATTGAATCCACAGGGGTCGCCTGTTCTGATTCCGTTAGCCATAACTGGGTACAAGTGTTTAGTATTCCTGTATTGGTTACTCGCCTGCAGTCAGGATTCGACAAACACCTTAAAAAGGCCAGAGGACATATCAACCAAAACAATAAGAAAATAACAATAAAGATGAAGACAATAGTCCAAAAACCCTTAATGATGAAAATCATCATGCTTCGTCTCAGAAATTTAGACAGCTATTTATGATTAGTTAACGAATAAATTCTTGGTAAGATCTTAAACAAACCAGAGCTAATTTTTTGCAGACGGTTAAATGGTTAAACAGTTCTATTTGATCTTTAGATGGGACCCTAACAGATGCTACCAATCTTGTTCAGAGTTGACCCGGGAGTAATAGCAATAAAGGGATACTTTACATCTCCCAACACTCCAGGACTGGAGTCTCACCACCAGGTGAAGTTTAATACACCCATGACACTATTTCTATTTGACCTATAGATGGGCCCTAAACAGGTGCTACCACTCCGAGTCAGAGTAGACCTGGATGTAATGGTAGTGAAGGAGTACTTCTCATTCTCCAGAACTCCAGGGCTGGAGCCTCACTGTCAGATGATTTACTATCATATCTAGAACATCTATTTGGAGGGAGGGTCTTACTCCTCTGTGAAGATGCTGTTGGAGTATTCTCTAGCTCCAGTCGACAGCTAATAAAAGATGGAGTAATTTTCCTGTTTAATAGTCACAGTACAAAAAATATTTGCTGAACTCAGGAAATTTTTAGAATATGCTGACTGTATCTGCTTTGTCGTACTCAGGATACCCTTTTTTGGTGGGGGGTATCCTGGGTATGACACTAAATAGCATCTGAGGGTGAGGATCAAGTTCTGGAGATCTGGCAAATGTGGAATACTTTTTCATTGCAATTACTTCTTGGTTAAGTCTACCTGTTAGAGTCCCATCTGTTGGTCAAATAGATCTGGGTGTAGTGGTAGCTCTTGGAGTTCCATCTGTCAGTCAAATAGATCTGGGTGTAGTGGTACCTATTAGATTTGGTTTGGTTTAGTTTGGTTTGGTTTTATGGCACATCAACCATTGTAGGTTATTTAATGCCAAATCCATTTTATACATATAAGCAGTTCTGTTTCAAACAATTAAGTTTCTGGCCATTGGCCTAATGAGTAGAGTGTTTGCCAATGGTCTGGGAGACTGAGGTTCAATCCCAGGTCGAGTCATACCAAAGACTCAAAAAATGGTACTTGATGTCACCTTGCTTAGCACTCAGCACTATTAGGCAAGGAATAAGGGTAAAGTGGAGCAATCCAGGGAATTAAGTAGTGCCTCCCCATACACCTCAGTATAGTAGCTATTGAAAAGGGAGCCTTCGGGCTGCTCTTGTCTAAGGTTGCCAACTTTACTTTTACACAGTTTAAATGTCAAAACAGTCCCATCTCAAACAATTTGTTTTAGCACAAGAACACAGTTTAGTTCTATTTGACCATAGGTAGGACCCTTTTCAGGTGCTACCACTCCGGGCCAATGTGGATCTAGAAGTGATGGCAATGAAGGAGTACTCCACATTCCTAAAAGCTCCAGCATTGCTGAAGCCTCACCATCAGATCGTTTCGTATCATATCCAGGACACTCATTGAAAGAGTCTTACCCCTGTGCAGAAATGCAGTTGGTGTATTCTAAAGCCCCTGCCAACTGGGCCATACCTGTTAGAGTCTCATCTAAGGGCCAAATAGAACTGTTCAATCACTTAGGAATATTATTATCAGTTACATGGAACCATATAATATTGATTGATTGATTTTAATGGCATGTCAAACTGTTGAAGATTATTTTATGCTTAGAGGTTAGGGAATCCTGTTTATTATACGTTTGTATTTACATTTTTTTGTGTAGTTGTTTCTTAAGAGTTTTTTTCACACATAGTCCAATCAAATATGAATAATTTTCAAACAGATGTATTTGACTCATAGATGGGACCCTTACAGGTATGTGCCTGCAAATCAGAGTGGACCTGAAAGTAATATCAATTAAGGGGTACCCTATATTTCCCAGATCTTCAAAACTAGAATCTCACCATCAGATTCAGTATAGTCATAACTATAGTATTCCTTTTTTGGAGAGGGTTTTACTCCACAGAGGATACAGTCAGGGTATTCTAAGCCCCACTGTCAGAAAGTAAATTATTTGTATTAGATAGGAATACTTGATATCACATAATTGTGTCGCCCTAAAAAACAATTACACAGAAATGTAAATATGAATGTGTAATGTTTCCCTAACCATTTGTCATGAAATAATCCAAGACAAGTTGACATGCCATTAAAATGAATGAATGAATGAATGAATCAATCAATTTTTAGTACATTTAGGGGGTGCGGAAGCAAAATATGGAATAATTTTTAAATTTCTCCAATTTTTGAAAAAAATGTGATAAATCTAAATTTTCATGATTAGCTCTATTATTCAAATGCTTTTTCATTAGAATTCAACCTGATATGAGTGAACAAGAAAAGAAACGACAAAGAATCTATGATTAGCTTAACACTGAAACCAAGCTAAAAAAATTTCTGAAATTATTTAAGTTTCTTTACGGCCTCCATCAAGCCAAGAACACAACCCCTCAATTATGCTATATCGGGCATTTTAGAAAACAAAACAAATGCAACTTCCCATCCAAATATTGGTTTGCTTAAGACTGCTATTGAGGAGGAATGGAATAAAATGTCTGAAGAATTTATTTTGCAGGCACGCAAATCATTTCAAAGGCTTGTTGATACGATAAAAAAAATGACTGCCATATTGAATATTTTTACTGTTTTGTGTCTATCTTCTTATTTTGTTTATTTTTTAAGATTAAAATTAATCTTATTTTATTATAAACTTATCTTTTATTATACTAGAAAATTCCTAATGTTGCTTCTTCATCCTGTACAATAAAATCTCAAATTTGAACTTTTAGTTAATGATAACCCCAATTAAATTCATATAAACTACTTAATCCTTAGGGCTCTGAACCTTCTATGACTATAAGGGCCTCTCACCCTGAGGCATCTGGCTTGAAAAATAACTGTTAATGTAAATGTTGTCATCTTTTATTTAACCACTTTACAAAGAGGAAGTCACCATAGAATAACGGCTAAAAGGCTGGACAATGGTCTTGAAATAAGAAAGTCCAAATTCCACTTGCACAGTTACATTCCCTTTTGAACTAATACCCCTGGAAAAGGTATGAACCCCTTTATCCCTACACTTATGAGTTAAAAAGTATCACTGGTGTTCTACAAGGATGGCTTTGGTATTAGATAACCCACAAAGTTTGATATGCCATTTAACAAAGAAACCAAACTAAATCAAACAATATACAGAATGAGAGTACCTGGACAATACGAATCATAGATGGAAAATTTGTCGCTTAGACTGACTTTGATTTATTAAAGTTTTACTCAAACTTCTAAACTTTTAGGATCACTTTAATCACCTGACAAAGATTATCCAATCACAGTCAAGTTTTCAACTGACTTTAAACTGTTCATCAAACTTATTTGATACCAATAAAAGTAAAAGTAAAGCTGGCGACCGTAGTCGAGAGTGACCATAAGGCTTCCTTTTCAATAGCTACTACACCGAGGTGTAAGGGAGGGTGATACTCCTTTCCCTAGATTGCTTCACTTTACCCTTGATACATACCTTATATTGCTGTTAGGCAAGGAGGTATCAAGTACCATTTTTTAAAGTCTTTGGTATGATGTGACCTGGGATTGATTCCCGGTCTCCTGGATCATTGGCGGAAACTCTACCCTCTAGGCTAATGAGCTGGTCTAAAGTAAGCAGAGTTGTTTTAGTAGCTACTACACTGAGGTGTAAGGGAGGGCGCAACTCCTTACCCTGAATAACTCCACTTACCCTTGGTCCCTACCCTACCATAGTGAGCGTTAATTCAGGTGGGATCAAGTACCATTCTTATGAGTCTTTGGTATGACTCGACCTGGGATTGAACCCCGATCTCCTTGACCATTGGCAAACGGGACGATTATTTTATATTTTTTAAAACTATCTCTACTACATATCAAATAAAAGATTCAGCCAATTTAGTATTTAACAATAATGTCATTCTTCCAAAATCCACTGTTGTCTGCATTTTTTCTCACTTATTTTGTTGTATATAATAAAATCCTTATCTAATTGTAGTCATGTGATTGTCTAATGCTTTGATCAATTGTCATTGAGTTGCAATCTGAAGCTGAATTCAATCCTGTGCATATAATGTCACCAACAATTTCTTGGCAAAAGAATAACAAAAATGTTTTTGGTAATTTGTTATTAATCATCTAGAGCTTCGAGGTTGACTAAATTGTATTCAATAAGAAAGAAATATAAAATATTTTTAGTTGTTATCAGATTAGGATTATCCCTCATTATTGGATAAGCATTATCAGATTCACACAAAGGTCAAGTCCAAGACAAGAAGATTAGAAGCAATTTCAAGATACAGTTGGGTTAATCACAAAAATTTGATTGAATTTTCCTTGGAGATGTTCAATTAGATGTTGTTGATATTCAATGAATATTTTCTAATATCCTCATCTTTATTGTTGTTTTTGTTTGAAACTTTGAGATGAGTTGTTGATATTCAATGAATATTTTTGACTATCCTCATCTTTGTTGTTGTTTTCATTGGAGACTTTGAAATAAGCTGTTGTTTATATTGAATAAATGTATTAGAATATTGTCATGTTCATTGTTGTTTTTGGTGTGAAATTTAAGATGAGGTGTTGATATTCCATGAATGTTTTCTACTATTCTCACTTTTATTGATGTTTTTATCTGAAACTTTAAGATGAATTGTCGTTAATATTCAGTACATATTTTGGAGTGTTTCATTAACCTAAGAAAACTTCAAGATACTCAGTGCATCTTGAGGAAGATTTTGCAGTCGGTCAGCTCTTTTGGCATAAACGACCCAATTGAGGTGTGGAAGCTCATTGATCATCATTGCAAAAGTGTAACTGAAAACCAATATGCAGTAATAAAAGCCAGAACGGACAGAATTTTAACACAAAAAGAACCAATCAATAATGAAATTCCTGTGGCAGATTTCTACGATAGAATTAAGACACATCAATCATTACAGTGATGATTAATGTGTCATCTCAAAAAATTGAAATTGTGATCATCATTGATATCAGTCGACAAACATCATCCTCATCTTCATTGATGTTTTGTTTCTTGAGACTTTAAGATGAGATGTTAATACTGAATTAATGTTTTCAAATATTTTCAACCACATTGTTTTTTTTTTGTTAAGGATTTTCAGATGAGTTGTGACTGATATTCAATGAGTGTGTACAATTTTCCTCATTCCGTTTCAATTTCCAAGACCGCAATAAATATAGTAAAGTAAAAAGTAAAGTTATCTCCCTTTAGTTGAGGGTGACCTGAAGGTTCCCTTTTCAATAGCTACTAAACCAAGGTGTAGGGGAGGGCAATACTCCTTTCCCTGGATTACTCCACTTTACCCTTGATCCTTACCTTATAATGCTGAGTGTTAAGCAAGGTAGCATCAAGTACCATTTTTTGAGTTTTTGGTATGACTCAACCTGGGATTGAACCCAGGTCTCCTGGGCCATTGTCAATAAATGCATTAATCAATGCATTGGGCCTGTTAATCAATGCATCAGGCCCCATCATCAATATATCTGGCCTGCTGATCAATGGATCAGGCCTGTTAATCAATGCACCAGGCCCATTGATCAATACATCTGGCCTGCTGATCAATGGATCAGGCCTGTTGATCAATGCACCAGGCCCATTGATCAATGCATTAGGTCCATTGATTAATGCATTGGGCCTGTTAATCAATTCATAGGGCCCGTTAATCAATGCAACAGGCCTTTTAATCAATGAATTGAGCCTGTTAATCAATACATCAAAACTGTTGATCAATACATTGGACCTTTTAATCACTGCATCAGGCCTGTTGATCAATGCATCAGGCTTATCAATCAATGCATCAGGCCCATTGATAAATACATCAAGCCTGTTGATCAATGCATCAGGCCTATTGATCATGCATCAGACTCATTGATCAATGCATTAGGCCTATTGATCAATGCATCAGGCCCATTGATAAATACATCAAGCCTGTTGATCAATGCATCAAGCCTGTTGATCAATGCATCAGGCTCATTGATCAATGCATCAGGCCTATTGATCAATGCATCAGGCTCATTGAACAATGCATCAGGCCTGTTGATCAATGCATCAGGTTCATTGATCAATTGATCAGGCCAATTGATCAATGCATCAGGCCTGTCGATCAATAAACCACAGAATGATGTGAAATTTAAAGTTTTGAGTGCTTGTGAAATTGAAAAAATTGTGAGATCTTCAAAAATCAAAGAATCAATTCAGTATTGATTTATATAGAAGTTTACTAATCCAATTTACAAAAGCCAACAACAACAACAACAACAACAACAACAACAATTAAAATCACAATTAAGATAAAATATTCAGCTTAGCATTATCAATCACTGCGAAATATTTAAGAAATTAGATATTTATATATTTTGGAAATTTTTGGTGAACATTAAAATTTATTTTTTCTTAAAACTACTTTTAGGATTAATGCATTTAATCACTTTTAATAATCTATTTAATTTTTATCCTTCATAATTCTACACAAACACTCACACTCACGCATGCACCCACACATGCACCCACACACACACTCACACATATGAGGATTTCTCTGAAAGTTATTCCTTTTTTTCTAGGAATTCTACACAAGCTGAATGTCCTTTATATAGTCAGAGACATGTCAGCATATGATGTATATTTTCTTGGTCACATGATTAGTATCACAAACTAGCCTCCAGGTTGGTATTAGAATGTTTATTTGTTTGGGCATTATGGTATATCAACCTTTGTAGGTTATTTAATACCAAATCAATTTTTATACAAGTAAACAGTTATATTTCAAACAATTCATTTGAGCATAAATACACAGTTTAATTATCAAAAACATTTCTATTTCAAACTATTCAGTTTAGTCAAACATTTCTAATTCAAACAATTTATTTTAGTATAAGTATAGTTTTTTTGTTTACACACAGTTAAATGTCAAAACAGTTCTATTTCAAACAATTCAATTTAGCCTAAGTATAGTTTCAATGTCAAGAACAGTTCTATTTCCAACAATTAAGTTTAGCATAAATATGCTGTTTAAATGTCAAAACAGTTCTATTTCAAACAATTCAGTTTAGCATAAGTATGCAGTTTAGTTCTATTTGACCTATAGATAGGACCCTTATTAGGTGCTACCACTCCGGACCAGAGTGGACCTGGGAGTGATGACAATGAAGGGGTACTCCGCACTCCCCAAAGCTCCCGCATTACTGGAACCTCACCATAATATTGTTTAATGTCATATCCAGAACATTTGTTGGAGGGGTCTTACCTCTCTGCACACTTGCAGTCTGTGTATTCTACAACCCCCCCCCCCCAGCCAACTGGGCAAGGATTAGAATGCTGCAACTAATCATTTCTTAATTTAGAGTGGGATGTAGCAAAGAAATTAAATGAGCCTGGTCATCCTTGCACTAAAGGGAGGACTGGAATAATCTGACACTTGAGTGATCCTGATTGTGAGGACCAGGACATTTTTATTCTGTCCCACAAGTATGTACATGAGCATCCTTATTAAACACTATGTATCACATACAACCACACACTTTATTGTTAGAGACTGACATGTATTGCCTCATTTAATCATGATATATCACTGTGAATATGTATTGTAAATCCTTTGCTCAAACCATCCATCACCCTCTTTTGTCTAGCAATATTTTTTGAATATATCACAAGATGAGATGTAAGTTGAAATTTCATCTAGAGGTACATTTTTTTGGTTTTATTTAGTATGTAGAGTTGTGGTCATCCAAATTGGAAATGGATTTAGCAATCCAAGTTCTAATTCTTGGTGAGACTTGGAATTTTACTTTCCACTGACCATCTTGAAAAGAGCATGAATCCATCTCTTCTCTCTCAAGAACAGAGTGGAACAATAAAATTGTCGTCCTAAAGAAAGCAACACTACAGCTTTATTTTAAAACTTTTATTGAAAAAATCAATTCAGGTACCTTGATTATGTAGTAGAGCTGACATCTATTCAATGTAGCCGCCTTCAGCCTCAATCACTGCCTCGATACGGATCTGGAACTGGGAGCATGTCTTTTCCGCAAGCACTGGCAGGAGCTCGGCGAATACTCGGCGGATGGCGGTGATCAGGTTGGCTTTGGTGTTGCAGGAGGTCATGTTAGTGATGTTCTCAACGTATGACCAAATGAAGTAGTCCAGCGGGTTCAGGTCGGGGGAGGAGGGAGGCCAGTGAGAGAAGGGTACAAAGTCGTAGCACTCCTTCTGAAGCCAAGCCTGGGTCTCTTGGGACTTGTGGGCTGGCGCCGAGTCTTGCTGCCACACCCAGGGTCTGCCACTGGCCACCTGATTGCACCAGGGGATCACCACACTCTTCAGCCCATCCAGGTACACTTTGGTGTTGACTTTCAAGCCGACTTTGGTGATGTGAGGTGGCATGATGTGGCCTTCACTTGAAACCACACCAAATATCATAACCGTGGCCAGAAACTTTGTTTTCATCACCCTGGACACGTCCCTGTTATTCGTGGCAATCCAGATTTTCATTTTGAGGGTGCTGGCAATGGTTCTGTTGTCATAACTTGGATCGGTAGAGAGCATGAGTTATACAGTGGCACATCTCCAATCTCACTCGTTGAACATTGTGTCACTTTCAGACATGATAGAAGGCTCCTATCGCTCTTGGGGTTTGTACACAACTGGCCAACTAGTAGATGGTCTGCAACAAAAAAGAAAACAGGTTTTCATTAAACGGAAATGGAATCATGTCGTCTTTCTAGGGCGACAATTTTATCGTTCCACCCAGTAAATAGTAGGGCAGATAGTGTTCTTTGGTCTTGTTCTTGGACAGGACTTCTCAAACTTTTTATTTGATACAACCCTTGTAACCAAATTTAATTTTCATTCACTCCCAAATAAATTGAATATCATCTGCATTGTTTCCCTTGTCTTGCTGGATTCCATGAAGAGGAGGGTTAATTTTTTTAATGTTTTTGATTTCAAGATTAAAATTTTTACAAAATAGAGAAAAGCGATTATTAATGGAATATTGAGTCATATAATTACCCCCACACCAACAAATACCTGGCAATACTGAAAGTGTTTACTGGTTTAAAATGATTCTGAACTTTGTTAATTGATTGGCCATTGAAACATTGGTATTGCAACTAAGTATGAAGATTTACCAGTTTAAAATGATTAGGAAGATATATTTTTGTATTGTATATAATTGGAGACAATAAATTTTTAACTGACTTTGGCATAAAATATCCCAACAAGGTTTGAAATGCCCTAAAAACAACCAACAAACAAACCAGGCAAAAATAAGTGAATCCTTCATGCAATTTTATTTTTGGTTTCAGGCTGGTTGGTTGGTAGGTTGATTGGGTTTCATGGCATATCAACCCTTGTAGGCTATTTAATGCCAAATCTATTTTTATACAAATAATTAGTTCTATTTAAAACAATTCAGTTTAGCATGAGTACACAGTTTAATTCTCAAAAACATTTCTATTTCAAGCTATTCAGTTTATTCAAACAGTTCTAATTCATCCAGTTCAGTTTAGTATAAGTATAGATTTTGTTTACGCACAGTTAAATATCAGAACAGTTCTATTTCAAACAATTCAGTTTAGTGTAAGTACAGTTTCAATGTCAAAAACAGTTCTATTTCAAACAATTCAGTTTAGCATAAGTACGCAGTTTTAAATGTAAGTTCACAGTTTGTCAAAAACCTTTCTACTTCAAGCTACTCAGTTTAATCAAACAGTTCTAATTCAGCCAATTCAGTTTAGTATAAGTATAGATTTTGTTTACGCACAGTTAAATGTCAAAACACTTCTATATTAAACATTTCAGTTTCACGTAAGTACAGTTTCAATGTCAAAAACAGTTCCATTTCAAACAATTTAGTTTAGCATAAGCATGCAGTTTAAATGTAAGTACACAGTTTATCAAAAACGTTTCTGTTTCAAGCTATTTAGTTCAGTCAAACAGTTCTTATTCAAACAATTCAGTTTAGCATAAGTATGCAGTTTAGTTCTATTTAACACATAGATAGGGCCCTATCAGGTGCTACCATTCTGGGCCAGAGTGGACCAGGGAACAATGGCAATGAAGAGGTGCTCCACATTCCCCAAAGCCCCAGCGTCACTGGAACCTTACAATCAGATTGATTAGTGTCATATCTTGGACAATCTTTGGGGGGAGGGTCTGTGTATTTTACAGTCCCAGTCGACTGGGTAATACACAGAGTTAATGTCAAAATAGTTTTATTTCAGAAAATTCAGTTTAGCATGAGTACACAGTTTAGATGTCAAAACAGTTCTATTTTAAACAATTCAGTTTGGCATAAATATGCAGTTTAAATGCAAAAAAAAAGGAAACTCAAGAAACTATGGTTTAGTTCTATTTAACTGATAGATAGGGCCCCTATCAGGTGCTACTACTCCTGACCAGAGTGGATCTGGGAGTAATGGCAATGAAGGAGTACTCTGCACTTCCCAAAGCTCCAGCATCACTGGAACCTTACTATCAGATTGTTTAGTATCATATCTAGGACACTCATGGGGTTGGGTCTTCCCATTCTGCAGAATGGGAAGACCCTGCAGAATTCTACAGCCCCAGCCGTCTGGGCAATTTGGTTTCAGAGTTTCAGTGCTTGAGAATTTAGCCATAAATAATACCTAATAATATCAGCTTTGATTAATAAAATCCTGGTATCTTAAGTTAAGAAGAAAATTAACTTTTTATTAAAAATTTGGTCCAGCGTTTTTATCTATGAGCAATACTGAATTTACAAAATTTAATTTGGTACATGGTCACTTATTCATGGTTTAGTTTGATTTGATTTCTTTATTTAATGGTATATCAACCTTTGTGGGTTATTTAATGTCAAAGCCATCCTTGTACGACAGTAGTGGTGCTATTTAACTCTTAGCCGGAGGGATAAGAGAGTTCATGCCTTTCCCAAGAGTATTAGTCCAAAAGTGAATGTAATACTTATGTATGGGCAATACTGGATATTTTAGCAAGATTATATGGATATTCCAACATGTAAATGATATTAATATTCAACAACGTTAATTTGAAGAAGGGGTTAGATAAACGCAATTAATTTAATGACTGAAGACCTGATTAAAAAGAATCAATGATGGTAAAGAGGATACAAAACAGAAGAATAAAAACAAATAAAATATCTGTGGTTTTGAAAATACCCCAAATTGAAAATGATTTAAATGTTTTCAGCTCGATCAGGAAAGAGAAAATATAATGTAATTAAAATACTTGGCTTCAATTTCTTGAAATAAGATTAACAAAAATATATATAAAAAAAAACAAACTCTCTTTCTTTTCTTTTCCCGCCTCTTTTTCTCTTCTCTTCCCTTTCTTTTTTACTTTTCTCTTTTCTCTCTTATCCTGTCCCTTTCTATCTTCTCTCTCTTTCTCCTCTTTTTTTCTCTCTTTATTTTCCTTTCTTTTTTCTTTCTCTTTCTCTTTTATCAACTCTCTCTCTCTCTCTCTCTCTTATTCCATTTTTCTGTCTTTCTTTTTTTTTCTTTCTCTTTTCTCCTTCACCCATTTTCCACTATTTTGCTCCTCTTTCTATCTCCCTCCTCTTTCTTTCGTTCTCTCCCTTATAATTTGCCCACCCCTACTCTTTTCCTTTCTCTCTTTTATAAATGATCCACATTGAATCAATTCAAAGTATTTTTTTAAATTCTACTTGGGACACACAGACACCCAGGAATAATTTGAGTGGTTTAATTTTAAATCTCTTAATGGTATGGGTCCATTTTCTTAATCGACGGAAAGAGATTTATGTTTATCTTAAGTAGCTAAAAACCAATCCTACAAGTATGTATTTACCCAACCCCTCCACTATGAACATGATGTAACACAAGGTCAATTTTTAAGTGGAGTACAGCTAATTTAAATTCAGAGTTTTCCTTCTCCTTGAATGGTTGCCTAACCAAGGCTAAAGAACCCAGTTTGCTCTAATATTTACCCATAACATCAGGGAGGAAAAAATTGATTTGTGACACTATAAGCTCTTCTGCTCTTGTGTGGTGATAGGTACGCTAGTACATATGCATATATTTGTGAATATGGTCATATCATTATGTATATGTATATATATCTATGGAGGAGAAGATATATATATATATATTTTGGCTGCATTTCTTCATTGATACATATTTGATTGAATATAATAGACATTTTTTGTCTACATATTTTTTTGTTAATCCTTTTGAATTGCGATATCAATCTCATGATATTCGGCAGGAATTGGTTGATAAACCTTCCATAATTAGTTATTTCCAAAGTACTTTCTGCCCAACTTTGGACGATCATCAGGGGATGATGTATAACAAAAGTGATGTAACTTTTGGATGTACATTACTACTTTGTAAGAATGAGTGTTTGTACTGTTGTAAGTGAGGAAAAATATTTTTGCCATTCTTTATTTAGAGACAAAACCCTTCAAAACTGTCTCAAAATAGATGCAACCCATTGATATAATAATGATTTATTACGGAGACAAGAAACTCAAAAAAAGATTGCATATCCTGGAAGCTGATATAATCACAATTAAAAAAAACCCTTGATTTGATGTCTCTTGCTCAAAGGATGCATTTTTTACGGGATGTGTTCCAAATGACGGCTATTGCACTGATGACACACTTGAATTTGTTGAGTGAAATTGTTTATCATCTTGATGCGCTCTTTTTTTTCATATGGCATGAATCTTCTGATTGATGACCTCTTCATGATTGTATATTGACTTTGTGATTGTATATTGTATATTGTGATTGTATATTGTATATTGATTCAGTGGCTTGAAATTTGTGTACCCAATTATAAATTTGGCTTTTCTGGGGTTAATTAAGTTGAATTTCCAGCAAAATTTTGCCTGCACAGTTTTGAATGATTTTGTCTCAATATAATTAGTGACACAAAATACTTTACCTCTCTTGTCCAAGATATAGTGATCAAGAATTAATAGTTGTTATAATATATTATTTTCAAATCTGAAACAAAACAGAACACAACATTATTAGTAGTAGAGTTATAAGCAGTCACATGGGTCCCATGTATATTGAGACACCCTGTATGTAAGAGTTTTTAGATGTAGGGGAGGGTGCTGCTCCTTTCCCCCGGATTAATCCACTTATCCTTGATCCATACCTTATAATGCTGAATGCAAGAAGGCATCAAGTACCATTTTTTTAGTCTTAGGCATGACTCTACCTGGGATTGAACCCTGGTGTCCCAGGCCATTGGTCAACACTCTAATCATTATGCTAATGGGCCACTATATATATATATATATATATAGAGAGAGAGAGAGAGAGAGAGAGAAATTGATAACAAGGTAATCCAAGTGGAAGGAGAGATTTATTGAGAAGTCAACAATATAGCATTTCGGTTCTACTGAACCATCATCAGGACCATGAGGGGTGATATTAACAATATTAAGTCAATGATGGATGTCTAAAAATGCAAAATACAAAAACCTAGGGGAAAATTTGCATAACAAGAAAAAGTTGTCCGTTTAATTGATGAATCAGTGTTTGTTGTTTTAAATTATGTCATTTGACTTATTAGGAATATTGTATAGAATTTATGTTACGTATGTTTATCGAGATAGATTTCGAGTCAAAAGGAAGAAAAAGGAAGAAAAAGAAAGAAAGAAAAATAGAAAGCATAAAAATTATGATATATGTGGAATATATTAACTAAAGATGGAATATATTGGAGCTATTTAAAATGGATTTGCTCAAGTAAAGAGAAATATTTTAAAAGCCAGGATGAGTATTCTGGGAATTGAATAATGAGATAGCAGTGGCTACGAAAATATATATATATATATATGTCAGTGGTACTGTATATATATATATATATATATATCATATCTCTCATATATAAGTATACCCCTATAAAATATATATATATATATATATATATATGTCAGTGGTACTGTGTATATATATATATATATCATATCTCTCATATATAAGTATACCCCTATAAAATATATATATATATATATATATATATGTCAGTGGTACTGTGTATATATATATATATACATATCGCATCTCTCATAAACAAGTATACCCCTATAAAATTTTTATAAAAAGTTAAACATACCAAGATTTTTGTATTTCTAGTAGAACATTATACAATCAAAATAGATATTATTAGGCATTATTTACTACCAAACTCCGCTGCACAGAAACTTAATAAACAAAAATGAAATTGTGTAAATAGATATAAGATGTGTATTTATTTTTGGATAACTAAATCTACATTTTTGGCTTTAATGTCAGTGTTGTTGAGTTTGTCTGTAAATAATACCTAATAATATCTGTTTTCATTGAGTTATGTTTCACTAGAAATAGAATCCTCATATGATTATTAATCATTTTTTTATTATTATTAGCCTGACATGAAATTACATTATACAGTCAAAACGAATATTATTAGGTATTATTTATTACCAAACTCTTCAGTATTAAAACTCTTTTACCAAAAATAAGAATATGTAGCAGTTCAAAAATAAGTACACTTCTTATATACATTATTAAGTATTATTTATGACCAAACTCTTCTGCATTTAAATATATTACCAAAAGTAAAATTGTATAAATTCATATGATGAGCAAACTTATTTTAGACTGCTACATAATCATATTTTTGGATGCAGAATTTTAATGGTGAAGAGTTTGGTAATAAATGATACCTAATAATGTCTACTTTGATTGTATAATGTTCTGCTAAAAATAATAAAAATCTCAATATATTTGGTTTTCAAGAAAATTTGCTTTTTATAATGAATTATTGTCTTTGGTTTGGTTTCTTTGTTTAATGGCATATCAACCTTTGAAGGTTATTTAATGCCAAAGCCTTCCTTCAAGAAGAACAGTAGTTGTACTATTTAACCCATAGCTGGGAGAATTATTGTCTATGAGTGGTACAATATATATATATATATATATATATATATATATATATATAAAGGGGGAGTATGCTTAACCATATAAGAAAAAAAATTCAGATTGTTTTAAAAAAAGTCTAAGCAATGATTATTAAGTTTTATTAGAGGACAATACAAGAAAATAAGCAAAAAATGTGCCATTTTTGATGAAGGAATCATTTACGGACTATATTATCAATTCTTTAATATGGCCAGGTCAAAGTCCAAACCCAAATGAAGATTTACAGAGCTTAAGACAACAGAGTTTATGTGTTTTAAACAAAACGAAACCACCTTCACATTAAATGGCAAGACTCATAAATTAGTAAGCCAGTTCACATACCTTGGTAGCAATATCTCATCAACAGAAAGAGATGTTAATATATACATATGCATGTACCAACCCCTCCGCATTAGCAGGATGTGACACAAGGTCAGTTTTTTAAGCAGAATTTAACGGATCTGAATTTGCCACACTAAGGTTAAAGAGCCCAGTCTGCCCTACTATTTACCAATAATTAAAGGGAGAGTGGTTGGATCCGTACCTTTCCCAAGGGTATTAGTGGTATATGAAATGCAAATAGCCTTGTCCAGGATTTGAACTTGGGTGACTGCGTCCATTTTCAGTCATGATAACCATTACAATAAGAGTGTCTCAATAAAATGATATCGTGCTTGTTACACCTAGGAAAGGCATGGACTACTACTTATATCATTGATATCAGGGATTGCTATTAATATCATGCTTATATGCATATAGGAAAGGCATGGACTATGACTGACAAATTATCGATCTTATGGAAGTCTAATCTTTCTGATAAAATAAAATGGGAATTCTTTCAGTCTGTAACCATGCTACTACTGTATGGTTGCACCACTTGGACTCAGCTAAAAAGCTAGATGGAAACTACACAAGGATGCTGCATACTATTCTAAACAAATTCTGGAAGCAGCACCCCACAAAACAGCAGCTATATGGCTATGTACCTTCCATCTCAACTATCATTCCAGTATGATTAACAAGGCATGCCAGACACTGCTAGAAAAATAAAGGCAAATCATATGCAATGTTCTTTTATGGACTACTACACATGGACACACCAGTGTTGGCCAACCAGAAAAAAACTTATGTATGTCAGCTCTGTACAGAAGCTGGATGCCATCTAGAGGACCTGCTGAGAGTGATGAGAGTGAATCAGAGTGATCTGTGCTGTCAGCATGACTTCATGATGAATGGGAGAAAGCCTTCTAATTTTAAGGACTTGGAGATCAGGAGTTGGCTTAAATCTCAGTGGAAACTTGTCAGAATCAGGGAATATAATAACAGAACCTATTACAGGACATGAACGCTAATAAAAACTTTGTGACTGATTATTAAGAGATGAGTATAAATGAAATGGGAATTCTTCTAAGCTGTAGCCATGTCCGTACTACTGTATGGTTGCACCACTTGGACTCTAATGAAACCTCTAGAGAATAAAAAAAACTAGATGGGAACTACACAAAGATGCTGCATACTGCTTTGAACAAATCCTAGAAGCAGCATCCTACAAAGCAGTAACTATAAAACCACTTATCTGCTATCTCATAAAACATCTCTTGTAAGACAAAGAAGACATACTGGGCACTTTTAGAGAAGTAAGTGATGTTCTCTGATGAACTCCTACTCATGGACACACCAATGTTGGCCAACCAACAAAAACTTACATTCATCAGGTCTGCATCCACACTGAACTGTGACCGATAGGGACAAATAGAGAGAGCCTAGGGAATCCACAATGTTGTCATCCCTTGATAATGAGGATGTTGATGATTTTATTGAAATACAGTTTTCTCCATCTACCTTATGTATTGTTTCTTCATCTTTGTACAAGGGTTGGCTGACCAAGATACTATCATAAAACGTGACTTAATAAAGTTTATTTTTCAACGTATTTCTCCTTGTGGTCTACACACTTTTTCTATCATTGTTGTGGTGCTTGTATCCCTTTGATAAAAAAATCATTAACAACAGATAAGACATCATCATATAAACTTTTCAGCTGATGCACTTTTAGCAAGAAGTTACAAATACCCAAGCAATCAGAATTCTGGCCAGGAAATCCCCATTTCTATCTCTCTGTTACCAATGTAAGGATACAATGCTTTCCATTCCTAAAAGAATCTTTTTAGGAGGGAAGACCTGTTTTTTGGCATACATTTTAGTCATATGAGTATACAAGAATTCATTCTGAGCCTTTTTCCTCTCTGTTTTGCAAATGGTAAAGGTGCTTTCTCTTTCATCCTCCATTCTTTGAAAAGTTTGTTTTTCGTCTCTGTTCGAAAACTATTAAAGTATAGCTTTCTTCTCTGTTCATAGGAAAGACATTGTCTCACCTCGTCATTGACTCATAATACCCACATAGTTTTGTCCACAAAAAAAAGTGAGGCTTTTTACCCAAAATTTGAGGCTGTTACTAAAAGTTTCATGCAGTTTTAGCCACAATCATATGACAGCAAAAGGATGTGGAGGAGATTATGCTTTTATTTATAAAATAAAATAAAAAAATTGAACATAAAAATAAAACAAATGAATGTAAAAATACCTGACTACAAAATACCAACCAATCAAATTCAAGTAATCCAGAGATGAATCATATATCACAAATCAATAATATATATATATATATATATATATATATATATATATATATATATATATATATTCACAGATACACACAAGTATGTGTATATCTATAGAGAGAAAAAGAGACAGTGTAATGCAGAAACCAAAATCACATGGTACAGGGAATTGTTTCATAGTTACACAAACACCAAGCATAACGCTATTCTAAAAAAAAAATGACCTATCTCATATATTAAGCACACTTAGTGGCGAAATTGCAATCATTAAATGATAGAAATTGAACAATAGTAATATATATATATATATATATATATATATATATATATATATATATATATATATGTGTGTGTGTGTGTGTGTGTGTGTGTGTATATACACGTATATATATAATGAAATATTCCACTTGTGCAGAGTTAACTAACTGCATTTCAGCAGAGGGTGAGGCCCTCCCCACCAATGAGTATCCTGGATATGATATAAAACAATCTAATGATGAGGCTCCAGTATTAAAGCTTTGAGGAATGTGGAGTACCCCTTCATTACCATTGCTCCCAGGTCCACTCTGGCCCAGTGGGGTAGCACATGATAGGGTCCAATCTATGGGTCAAAATGATCTACTTTATATCAAAATTGTGTGCAAACAAATGACTTACGCTCAATTTAATTGTTAGAAACAGAACTGTTTGATCATTTAACTGTGTATAAACAAATGACTGATGTTTGATCAAATTGTTAGTGATACATAGCAATACTTGAAACTATTTAACTGTGTGAAAAAAAATGAGCTCAAGCTTGTTTAAAAATGTTTTGAATAAAATGTGTTTATAAATCATATATATTTAACCTGGAGTGATAGTTTGTGGGTCGAATTGAAATATTTAATCATTTTCTATACTTGAAATCATTTAACCATATACAGAAAAATTACTAATGTTAAATTTAATTATTACTGTTAAATATCAATACTTGAAACCATTTTAACTGTGTGCAAATAAATGAGGTCTGGTTCATTTGAAATTGTTACATACAAGCTCTTTGCTTATTAATTATATATATATATATATATATATATATATATATATATATATATATATATAAACAGGATTTGACATTAAATAACCTATAAAGGTTGATATGTTATCAAACACAAAGAAAACAACCAAAAAATAAGTATACTGTTAGATATATTTAAGCAGATTTATATTTGGTTACAGTTTCATTGTAAAAGAGTTTAGAAATAAATAACACCAAATAATATTCATTATGTAGTTGTTTTTTTCTGTTTTGGGTTTTTTATTTAATGCTGTGTCAATATTTTAAAAAGTGAAGAAATTATAATGATAATAATAATTAGTATTATTATTAGGAAAGAAAGTATATATATATATATATATATATATGTGTGCGTGTATGTGTGTGCGTGTGAGTGTGCGCGTGTGTGTGCGTGTGAGTGTGAGTGTGTGTTGAAGATAGATCATTAGATTGAGAAACAGAAAGAAATACGGATAAAAAATCCAAATTAAAGCAAAAAAAAATTCAAACTAAATAAAATTAAATACATCTTGCCAATGTACTCTTTCTATCTTTTCCCACCTCCCCATCTCTCTCTCTCTCTCTCTCTCTCTCTATATATATATATATATATATATATTTATATATATATATATCTTTCTCTATCTCTCCTTCTCTCTGTCTCCATCTCTCTTTATATATGCATTTTTTTCTGTTTTGCTTTTTATTTTATTCAGTGCTCAATATTTTAAAGAATGAAGAAATAAAAATAATAATAATGACAATAACAATAATAATAATAATAATTATTGGGAAAGAGAGACAATATATATATATATGCATCCATGAAATATAAGATATTGGGGATCAGTTTATTGCATAATTTCAATGTAAAACTGACCACCCATTTTATATTCACACCTCCACATGATTGTGTCATAATCAAATATTGATTATTTCTAAGTATATTTTTCAAGGTTAATTTAATTCTTTTTGTCCTTGGGTGGACAAGATTTTAAAGAAACAAATTTTATTGTCATTCTAATATGAGATCATCCATTGTTGTGAGCAAGTTGTTCAAATTATTATTCTGCTTATTTTAATATGCACAAATAGGTTCGTTGGTGTTTTCATTTGCTGAAAAAATTGAATAGATAAAGAGTTAATCTTCTGGAGCACATCATTTCAGCCAGTACCTATCCTGTGGCCTCCGTGATATATATTACCATTATAACGACGACCACGCCTATCCCCACTGACTATTCAAGATTCCACTCCAATCCCATGGGTTTATGCCGTCCTGGTTTTCCAGGGACCATCTAGCGTTTGTATGTGGACATTATCATAGTAATCACTTGGTCTCAGGGAGCCTTCCCACCAGCTAGTACCTATTTAGTCCCTGTGTTTATTGCTTGGTGCCTGAGGCATCCTGAAATGGGACCAAGCATTTTTTAGGATGACCATGCATGTCTCAATTTGTGCATCGTCTCTCACTATAAAATGACCTTGTATCAAATCTGACTTGGTGGAAAGTCAGATGAATATCTATCTCCATTGTCTAAATGAGTTCGGGTCAGTTTCATTGCTTAATGTCCGAGGGGAATGCTGACAGTGCCCACTGATATAAGTGAGAACCTTTGCTTCGAAAAAGACCTTGTGTCAAAACTAGCTTATTGGAGAAAGGCAACATAAATACTTATTAAAAAATCACTTTCTAAAAGTTGTTTTAACTTGAGTATTGTTTTCAGTGTCAGCATGTCAGCTGTGGCTCCTGCTGTCTCTAAAACCATGAGGTATGAACCGGTCAGATGACTCATATCTTTTTTTTCTTTTTACAAATTCAATACATCCAGTGAAGAAAGGAAAAAATTGATATAAATATGCATGGTATAAAATGTATTGTTGAGAAATAGCTTTTTAATTCAGGAAATTATAAATCTGTGTAATAATTTATTTAAAAGTTTGTTTTTTGTTTTTTTCGCAACTAAAACTAGGAAAGAAACTCCTTTTGTGATTCCCTCATTATTTAAATCTACCTATCAATCTATTTATCTGTCTTAGTCTTTTCATATGTATACAGCATATTGACCCTTGACCAAGCAGTCAATCAGAGTTTTCTCTGCACAAGACACACCTGTGTAAATAAGCAGAAGCAGTCACATGGTTGAATGGAAACATGTGGGTGTTGTGAAATGATATATGCAGATGCCCACATGAGATACAGTCAGTCTTGAGTCAGTCTCAGCTTATGGTCAGAAGAAGTTCAGTCAATCTCAGAGAGCGTCAGCGAGTGGCTGGTCAACCTGTTGAGGCAGAGGCACTCAGTGAGCCTCAGGTTGAGTACTCCCTAGCCAAGAAGCAGAAAAAGTGCTTAGTGTGGCCTTGAACATAACACAGTGTCGTATGGTCAAGAGAAGAAGTTATGGGTCAATATAGAAGTTTCCCTCTGTCTCCATTTGTCTCCGGCTATCTCTCTAACACCACAGAAGATTTGACTCTAAGAAAAATAGAGACGAATGTATTTTTATATCCAAGAGTTGTAGTTTCTTCCATTCATCATGGCTATTTAACATGTATATATCTATGTATTTATTTAACTATTTCAGTCTTTTCATATCTAAGTCTGTACCAGTCTATCTATCTATCTATCTAGTTTTGTTTATATCTGTCTGTCTATTACAATCTGTTCATCTCTCTATTTCTTTTTCTCTCTCTCTTGCTTTGGCTGTTCAAATGTTCTGCTCTCATTTGGTTGATACGATGTGTGATCAAAAAGTATCGAGACTGAATCTTTTTTTTTTTAATTTTAGAATTTCAATGAAGACGTGTGTACAGCTGAGCGACTTCTATAATAAAGTGATGATGTCTAGATGTGTAGACTGATGTTTAGATATTAAGAATTTTTTTTTATGAAAAAGTACCAATTCTTAATATGTTTTGGTCAGCGATCTTTTGTGAAATACAAGATTGTACAAGTGCAACACCCTGACCAGACCTAGTTTTGAGGAACTTTGCTTGTTTCAAGAGTAGATATTTATCTGGCTCCCCACAGAGTTAAAATGTGACACAAGTTATGTTTAGGGTGGGAATATAAGAAGAGGAATATAAGAAGAAGGGGTTGTTATTTGTGGTAGCAGTTGTCAGTGAATTGTTGGTATTGTCTGGAATTTCTGAGTTTGGTATCTGACTTCTTTTTTCTTCTTCTTACTCCATTCACTTGTTGTCTTCTTTTGTTTGTGGAAACTTTAATAGAACTAAGGATGGAAGGTAAGAGACAAGGATACCCTCAAACTTTATTTTGGGGTTTAATGACTAATCTGTGGTGAGGAATAATAATCCTGAACCAGTAGAAATAGTCGCGTTTCCAAGACAAGGTGTTGAAATATATATATATTTTTATTGAGCTACAAGTTTGAAGTTCATTGTGAGTCAAGTTGATGTGATCAGCCTCTGCTGCTACTAGTGGAGACGTAGCTCGCTGCTAGGCCCTGGGACCCAGTCAGAATGTACGCTCTTTCAGTTGCATTAGTTACAGCTCAATGACAGAATTTCTCTTTGGCACATGGAACCCCTCTTACCAGGTGTGTGTCAATTTTGTTTCTTGTTTGAGGCCTCCTGGGAAACTACTACTTTTTTTGAATTTATCGATTTTTAAAAATTTCTTTTTAATCACTAGAAGTTAAATTTTAAATTGTTTAGTTCCATCAGTAGTCTCTTTCAGAGGTGCCTGAGGCATCAATGAACCCAGCCCTTACCCCTTGTAGACAAGGGAGTAAATGCTGCCTTGGGAAAAGGTCCCCTCTGGAACTAAGCTGTTATTAATCCTTACCCATTCAGTGTGAATAAATGCTTGATTTGAGGATATGGGGAATATCTATAGCTTTCTACGACATTAAAAAGAGAAGTTTCAGAGGTGCTTTGACCAATTGAAAACTCACTGGAATAAATATGTTGGACTATTTTGAAACAAAATAATGTTTTATTCATTATTTATTTCCATCATGGTGAATACAGCTTTAAGTTTGGTTTGGTTTGGCTTGGTTTGGTTCTATGGCATATCAACCATTGTAGGTTATTTAATGCCAAATCCTCTTTATACATATATATTAAATATATAGGATTTGGTTTGGCTGAGTTTTATGGCATATCAACCATTGTAGGTTATTTAAGGCCAAATCCTCTTTATACATATATATTAAATATATATGATTTGGTTTGGTTGGGTTTTATTGCAGTTCTATTTCTAACAATTCAATTTAGCATAAGTCATTTGTTTGCTCTCAGTTTAATTGTTAAACAGTTCTATTTGACCCATAGATAGGATCCTATCAGGTGATACTACACTGGGCTAGAGTGGACCTGGGAGTAATGACAATGAAGGAGTATTCCATTTTTCCTGAAAGTTCTAGCATTACTGGAGCCACACCATCAAACTGTTTAGTTTCATATACAGGACAGTTGTTGGCAGGGAGTTCTTACCCCTTTGCAAAGAAGCAGTTGGTGTATTTTACGGCCCCAGCTGAAGAGCTTAGTACTACTTTAGTCTCAGCATTTTTTGAACACATTTCATTATGAATCAGTTAGTTCACATCTATCTATCTATCTATCTATCACTGTCTGTTCATCTTACTCTCTCTCCCCACCCCAGTCAGCTAGTGCTGGAGAATATCCACTGACTATATTTCTGTAGAGGGGTAACAACCCTCCAACAAGTATTCTGGATATGACACTAAACTATCTCCAGTCCTGAAGCTTTGGGGAATGTGAAATATCTCTTCATTGTCATTACTATCAGGTCTACTCTGACCCAGAGAAGTTGTACTTCTTAGGGTCCCATATATCGGTCAAATAGAACTGTTCATCCATTTAACTGTGTGCAAATAAAACTATTAGTGTGAGTAATACTTAATAAACCACCTCCCTATATGCAAACAAATGATTAATATTGGATAGAATTATTAGTGTTAGATAGCAATACTTGAAACCATTTAACTGAGTGTAAACAATAGCAATACTTAAAGTTAAACTGAATTGTTAGAGTTTGATAGGAATACTTGAAATCTTTTAACTGTGTGCGAACAAATGATTAATATTTAATAAAATCATTAGTGTCAGATAGGAATATTTGAAATCATTTAACCGTGTGCTTACAAAAGATTAATGTTAAATAAAATTATTCATATTAGATAGGAATACTTGAAACTTTGTAACTGTGAGCAAACAAATGATTAATATCAAATAGAATTATTAGTGTTTGATTGGAATACTTGAAATCATTTAACTATATGCAAACAAATGATTTATATTGAATAAAATTATTAGTGTTAGATAGGAATACTATAAAACATTTAATTGTGTGCAAAAAAAATGTGCTCTGGTTTGTTTAAAATCTTACCTACAAATTATTTTACAAATCATATATATTTAATATATTTCTATAAACAGGTTTTGGCATTAAATAACCTACAACAGTTGATATGCCATGTAACCCAACCAATTCTCTCTGGCTCTGGATCTATCAATCTATTTTTCTTTTTAGGTCTATTCATATCTATCTATCTATCTTTGTCTGTTCATATCTATCTATCTATCTATCTATCATTGTTCATATCTATCTATCAATCTATCTATCTTGACCTGTTCATATCTATCTATCTATCTATCTTTGTCTGTTCATATCTATCTATCTATCTATCTATCTATCTATCTATCTATCATTGTTCATATCTATCTATCTATCTATCTATCTATCTATCTATCTTTGTGTGTTCACATCTATCTATCATTGTTCATATCTATCAATCTATCTATCATTGTTCATATCTATCTATCTATCTATCTATCAATTTCAGTCTATTTATATCCATATGTTTCAATCCATTAATATCTGTCTATCTATTGTTTACTGTTTGTTTATTTTCTCCTTACTCTGTCTTAATTTGTTTATATCTCTATCTTCATATCATTCAATATCAGTATTATTGTAATCCCTTCTCTTTCCACCTCATTCTGTTTATATCTATTGTAGCAGATCATCATCATCATCATCATCATCATGTCGTGCCGCTAGCACGGATATCCCTGACCCTCTCTCGCCACTTCTCTCTATCGTTCATCGCCTCTGGCAGGTCTTCAGGGCTACATCCTATATCTTCACATAGCTGCTCTATGTATGTTCGAGCTGGTTATCCTGCTTTTGCTCGACCATATGTGGGGGTCCATAGGAGTACATCACTTATGAGCTCGTCCCTGCTTCTCCAGCAGTGTCCTGCATGTCTGGTTCGTCTCTTACCTGTGGATCAAGCAGTGAAACTTGGAGTTTTATTTCCTTGTTCATTTCATTTCTTTGTTCATCTCTCTTAGTCTTTCTCTTTATTAATCTGCTCCTATTAATCAAATTCTTTTCATATCTATCTATATCAGTGTTTTCATCACTCTCTATCGATTATATTTGTTCATATATTTCTTAGCATGGGCACAACTGGAGAGGTAAAGACAAATTCATAAGCAATGTTCTTTTATGGACTCTAAACGGACACTGGATACCATCTAGAGAGCTTATCAAGAGTGATGGCCAGTAGGGACTGATGGCTGGAGAGAGTCAAAGGAATCTATGCTATCAGCATGCCTTGATGATGAGGATGATGATGATGGTAGTGATGGTTATAGTGGTGTTAAAAAAACACATCTAATGATCTAGACTGTAAAACTTGAATGTTATATTCTATTTTTTTGAATATTGTAATGTTTGTTCGACGTTTTTGTTATATGAATACAAAGTTTATATATAGAGCACTGTCATAGTTTCACTCATTTTATGTAATGGTGTGTGTCTTAATTCTGAGTAGTGTTCACCAATGGTCCGGGAGATCTGGGTTAAATCCCAGGTCGCATCATACCAAAGACTTTAAAAATGGTACTTGATATCTCCTTGCTTAACGCTCAGCAATATATGGTACATATCAAGGGTAAATTGGAGCAATCCAGGGAAGGGAGTAGCACCCTCCCCTACACCCCAGTGTAGTAGCTATTGAAAAGGGAGCCTTCTGGTCGCCCTTGACTACGGTCGCCAACTATATATATAAGTATACCTATAATATATACAGGGTGTCTCAAAATAGATGCAACCTGTTAATATAATGATTTATGACTGAGACAAATGCAATGGCAGTCATTTGGAACATGTCTTGTAAAAAATGCATCCTTTGAGCTAAAGATATTAAATCAATGTTTTTCAACTGTTATTATATCAGCTACTCGAGCCATTGGAATAATAGTTAGAGTGTTTGCTAATGGTCGAGTCATACCAAAGATTCAAAAAATGGTACTTGATGCCACCTTTCTTAACACTCAGCACTATAAGGTAAGGATCAAGGTTAAAGTGAAGTTATCCAGGGAATGGAGAAGTGCCCTCCTCTAAACCTTGGTGTAGTAGCTATTGAAAGGGGAGCCTTCGGGTCACCCTCAACTATGGTCGCCAACTTTACTTTACTTTATATCAGCTTCCAGGACATGCAGTCTCTTTTTTGAGTTTCTTGTCTTCGTAATAAATCATTATCATATTAATGGGTTGCATCTATTTTGAGAATGTTTTCAATGATTTTGTACTGACACCAAATATTTTGTCCTCTCTTGCCTAAGGCATTGTGATCA
>OY757941.1:57327460-57359960 GCA_963585895.1 Sepioteuthis lessoniana | reverse complement strand
AAATGAAAGACTGCTGCCCAACTACACATATATATATTTATATATATTTGCATGTATATATATATATATATATATATATATATATATATATATTCACCCCCCACACACAAACACACATTCTTATATATATATTTAACCAACCCATTGGCATAATGGTTAGAGTGTTTGCCAGTGGACATGGAGACTGGGGCTTGGTCCCAGGTTAAGTCATACCAAAGATTTTAAAAATGGTACTTGATGCCTTCTTGCTTAACACTCAGTGTTATAAAGTATAAATCAAGGGTAAGTGAAGCAATCCTGGGAAAGGAATAGTACTCTCCCCTACACCTCAGTGTAGGAGCTATTGAAAAGAGAGTTTTTGGGTTACCTTCAATTACAGTCATATATATATATATATATATATATATGGCTGCAAAGGATTAAATAACTTGCTTTTCTATTGTATCCAATCTGAAGTTGAGAAAATTCTTTGGAATAATCAGAAATGGATCTTCAATCTTATAGATTCTGACTATGGTACATTTACCCCGACGATTTACCCCAATGCTGACTCTCACTTCTTGAGCATTGTTGCTGGAGTCTTGCAAAGACATACATTAGCGCCATATCTTTTTATAATCTGCCTAGATTACGAACAACGAACATCAATAGGTTGAATAAAATAAAATGGTCTCACATTAAAAAAGACAAGAAACAGACAATATCCAGCAGATACTATGACAGACACAGACTACACAGATGATTGAGTGCTTCTCACAAATACACCTGTCCAAGCTGAATCCCATCTGCATCACCTGGAGCAGGCAGCAAGAAGCATTGGCATTAATATGATCACAAATCAAACAAAGTTCATATGTTTTAAACAAGAAGGAGCCATCTCCTTTTTAATTTGCAAACCTCTGAAATTAGTAGACAAGTTCACATACATTGGTAGCAATATCTCATCTACAGAAAACGATGTCATCATACACATTAGGAAGACATGGACTGCTGTTGATAGGTTGTCGATCATATGGAAATCTGATCTATCTGCTAAAATAAAATGGGATTTCTTCCTACCTGTGGCTGTGTTAGTACTACTGTATGAATACACCATCTGGACTCTAACAATAAGCATGGAGAGAGAGTTAAATGGGATTCATTAAATCTGTGAGGACACTAGATGTAGTCTTTTGGATCTATCAGGAGTAATGAATGATTGGGGGTGGATGAAGAGAGTCAAGGACACTATCATATCAGCACAATTTGATAATAATAATAAAGATAAATATATATATATATATATATATATATTAATGGCTGCCACTCGCATAATGAAAAGCTCTTTTAATGAATTGAGCACTCTGGTATCCAGTCAGACAAAATGTAAACAAGCAAAAACTGATACATAATGTGTTGTGATTCCTGAGCTGATATATGGTGCCTGATGGCTGAGAAGTAAGATACTTAGCCTCACATAAAGTTGGGCTGGATTCAATCCCAGCTTAAAGCATCCTGTGTGTCTAGCCACACTGAAGAGGAAACAGTCTGTCTGTATATATATATATATATATATATATATGTGGTCAGCTGAAAAATTCATTGGTCGACCAAGATGCTTTCATGGAAATTGACCAAATGAGGATTATTTTTTCAACATAGTCCTCCTTGCAGTCCACACACTTCTTCCATCAGTGTTGCAGTACTTGAATCTCTTTGGTAAAAAAAGTCATCAACTGCAGATATGAACTTTTCTGCCCACTCTTCTACTACTATTACTACTACTACTACTACTACAGGGCAGGAATTATTACGAGTCGAAGAATGATCTATCAAATTGTTAATTTTTATCATTTAGGGTTTTCGGACTATTGTCTTCATCTTTATTGTTATTTCTACAACATTTCGGCCGATATGTCCTCTGGCCTTCTTCAGGTGTTTGTCAAATTCAGGAACCTACATAAAATTAGTACTACTATTATTATTACTACAGAGCAGGAGTTATTACAAGTCAAAGAATGATCTATAAAATTGTTAATTTTTATCATTAAGGGTTTTCGGACTATCTTTATTGTTATTTCTACAACATTTTGGCCGATATGTCCTCTGGCCTTCTTCAGGTGTTTGTCAAACTCAGGAACCTACATGGAACTTCAAACTATGTTCTTTATTGAATTTACGGGGATTGCCTGTTCTGATTCCATTAGTCATAACCGGATACAAGTGTTAAGTATTCCTCTATTGTTACTCACCTGTAGTCAGGATTGAACCTGCAACTACTAGATGATTGTCTATAACCATTATGCTATGTTGTCCAGCTGGATACATAGCATAATGGTTATAGGCGTTGGTTTCTTAAGCTTCAAAGGAGACAATCATCTAATAGTTGCAGGTTCAATCCTGACAACAGGCAAGTAACAATACAGGAATACTTAGACACTTGTACCTGGTTATGGTCAACGGAATCAGAACAGGTCGTAGTTTGAAGTTCCATGTAAGTTCCCCGAGTTCAAAAAACACCTGAAGAAGGCCGGAGGACATATCGGCTGAAACGTTGAGGAAATAAAGATAAAGATAAAGGCAATAGTCCGAAAACTCTTAATGATAAAAATCAAACTTCATTGCAAAAATTCAGACAATCAAATTGTTAATCTTGAAGCCAGAAAAAAATATGGAACATGAAGGTATTAGGTGTACCCATTAGCCCAGTTGGCTGAGACTGTAGAATACACCAACTGTATCTCTGCAGTGGGGTAAGACTCCTCTACCTAACGAGCATCCTGATTATGACATTAAACAATCTGATGGTGAGACCCCTGCCTTGAAGATTTGGGGATGTAGAGTACCCCTTCATTGCTATTGCTCCCAGGTCCTCTGTGATCCAGGAGTAGTTGCAACTGATAGGGTCCTATCTATGCGTTAAATAGAACAAACTATGTGCAAACAAATGAGTTGTTAAATTGTGATTGTTATATAGTAATACTTGAAACCATTTAACAGTGTGCAAAAAAGTGCTTGTTTATGAATGTTATCTACAAAATGTGTTTACAAAACATATACGAGGTGCATACAATAAGTTTCCAGACTATTTCGTATTGGCATTTAAAATTGTTGTAGACTCTCAAAAATTCAGTATGTTATTGCCATACATATTATGAGATGACTGACCAATTTTTATGATTTCAGCTTCAAATCAACAGCTACAGCAGCAATTGGAATACACCTTATTAAAGCCTGATTGTCACAGCTGGTGAATTTCAAAAATGCAATTTGGACATGAGGACACTTTGGAAGGATGATATGCAATAAAATTCTGTTTTAAATTTGGAAAAAATGCCACAGAAACGTATGGAATGATTCAGATGGCTTTTCGACCATCTTGCATGAATCGAGCATCAGTTTTTGAGAAGCATAAGAGATTCAAGGAAGGCAGGGAGTCTGTGAGGGATGATGAGAGGTGTGGGAGGAGTAAGGAAGTCAATACACCAGAGTTGATTGGCCAAACGGTTAGGATTAAGGTTACTATGTTGAGGTTTTAAGGGAGTTCAGGAAGAGATTCCTAGGGAAGAGGCCAGCACTCTTCAAATCGGGTCAGTGGCATTTCCAGCAGGGCAATGCACCAGTCCACAACTCCATCCTTGTCACAGACTATTTGACCAAGATGGGCATCAAGACAGTTCCTCAGCCTCCCTAGAGTCCAGACCTTGCTCCCTGTGACTTTTAGTTATTCCCTAAGCTCAGAGGCTGTCGTTATGAGACAATTGAGGAGATGTGATGAAGGTCATTGACACGCTCACACAAGAGGACTTCTATGGGGCCTTCCAGAAGTTGTTGGAACAGTACAACAAGTGCATTGCAGCCAGAGGAGATTACTTCGAAGGAGAGTAGAGTTTCAAGGGTATACTATCAATAAAAGTGCCCATACAAAAAAAGTCTGGAAACTTATGTATGCACCTCGTATATATATATATATATATATATATATATATATATATATATATATATATATATTCAGTTTAGTGTAAGTACAGTTTCAATTTCAAAAATAGTTCAATTTCAAATAATTCAGTTTAACATAAGAATGCAGTTTAAATGTAAATAAGGTTTAATTGTCAAAAACATGTCTATTTTAAGCTATTTAGTTTTGTCAAACAATTCAGTTTAGCATAGTTATGGCATTAGTTCTATTTAACCCATAGATAGGGCCCTATCAGGTGCAACTACGCCAGGCCAGAGTGGACCTGGGAGCTATGACAATGAAGGGGTGCTCCATATTCCCCAAGGCCCCAGCATTAATTGGACCTCACCATCTGACTGTTTAGTGTCATATGCAGGATACTCATTGGAGGGGTCTTACCCCTCTGCAGAGGTGCAGTCAGTGTATTCTACAGCCCCAGCCGACTGGGCAAGGTATATTAAGAAGCTTTGCTATTAATTGATTTTCAGTGAGTGTGATGTTTTTTGTATAAAAACTAATGAGAAACAAAAGAAAAAATTCCAAGAAAGAACAAAGCAGATTTTTTTTATAAATCAAATCTTTATTATGAGAAAGTAACATTTATAATTTACAAATATTTACTGTCAAAATAAAAAAGGCAATTACAATTTATTGCAGTTAATTTATAGTTTAAAAAAAAATTAATTTATCAATTTTAAGGAAAATTAGATGGTTCCATAAAATAACAAAGGTACAATGATGTAACTATGGTCCCATTTTGAACATTATTGATTTTTGTGAATTTTTCATCATTCCTATTCTCTGCCAGCCCAGTCAGCTGGGGCTGCAGTATACACCAACTGCATCTCTGCAGAGGAGTAAGACTCCCCCAACAAGTGTCCTGGAAATGACATTGAACCACCTGATGGTGAGGCTCCAGTCAGTTGAGCTTTGGGGAATACGGAGTACTCTTTCATTGCTATTGCTTCCAGATCCACTCTGTCACCTGAGTGGTAGCACATATCTATGGGTCATATAGAACTATTTGATATTTAAACTGAGTGCACACAAATGACTTATGCTAAATTGAATTGTTAGAAATAGAACTGTTTGATTATTTAACTGGATGTAAATAAATGACTGTTTAATTGAATTGTTTATGATACATAGCAGTACTTGAAACCCTTTAACTGTGTGCAAATAAATGATTAATAATGAATAAAAAAGTTCATGTTAGATAGAAATACTTGAAACCATTTAACTGTGTGCAAAAGAATAAGCTCAGGCTTGTTTAAAAATATATCTTCAAAATAAGTTTACAAGTCATTTGGCATTAAATAACCAACAATGGTTGATATGCCATAAAACCCTACAAAACCCCAAACTTATTCTCTGCGGACCACCAAGGTTGTTTGTTCCAACTCTCAGCGTTTGTTTTTTTCTGAAAGTTAAAAACTTGGACATTTTGTTCTCATGCTTATTTTTTTGGATTGATGGGGGATTCAACATTTTTCTTTTTTTTAATAACATACGCCAATAATAAAGTCGCTAATAATAAACAAATAACAAATAGAATACAAGAGCTTCTTGACAACAACTATTACTACTAATACTGTTCTTTATCATCATTTATTTGAATAAATTAAGGGCCTGGGTTTCCCCAGCAGCAGTGAAAGAAACTTCACAAAAAATCTATGATGTTAGAAATGGGACCACAATTGTACCATTGTACTAGACTCCTCTCTTTTATTGATCTAGAGTTCATCTCAGAAAAAAGCAATGGTTTTCGGAAGTGCTTCCTGCAAGTGAGTGAAGCCACACTTAGCATAATGGTAGTCGTTTTAGGAAAAGAAATCAGTGACCCAACTTTTAGTCCTGGACGAGGTTGTTTTCACTTCACTTTGCACTATTGTTCTGGAAAAAGACATGAATCCACCTGTTCTTATCATCAACTATGGGTAAATCATAGAGCAGACTGGGTACTTATGACAACCAGTCTAGGACAAGGAAAACTCTGACATACATTTTCTTATTTTTAAATGGAGGAATTATAAATTGAATTACCATGACCAGAAAGTCTGGCAAGCACTGTGTGCATTCTCGATGACTAAATAATTTGGCATCGCTTGTGTGCAATGTGGACCAGTAGCTCAATGGTAGAATTTTGGCTCTGAATTCCGTGTTCGCTGGTTCAATCTTCAGTGTGGGAGATCATGGTATACACTGCTGATGAGACCTAAAAACAGCTGTTTAGTGGTTCTATATGTTGTGCTGTGTTTGCTGGATTTTCTGGTCATGGTAATTCAATTTATGATTTATAATTCCTCCATTTAAAAATAAAAGAGTGTATGTCTATTTCCTTGCCCACGCAGATGCGTATCTCCAATTCTCTTGTGAAGACATAGCCCTGGAGGTGACCGTGTCTTCTGTAAGAGTACGGACGTGACTTCAAGACACATCAGGTTAATTGACCGAGCATTTGACATGACTTGTTAATTTGGTTGTACTTGTGTGCAATGTGGACCAGTAGCTCAGTGGTAGAGTTTCGGCTTTGCGTTCTGTGGTTGCTAGTTTGATCTCCAGTGGAGGAGATCATGGTATACACTACTGATGAGACCTAATAAGGCCAAAACAGCTGTCCAGTGCTTGCTGGATTTTTTGGTCATGGTAATTCAAGGAAAACTCTGAATTCAAACCTATGGTACTCTGTTAAAAATCAACCTTGTATTACATCCTGCTCATGGCAAAAGGGTTGGATAAATGCAATCAAGTCACATTGAAAATATTGTTTTTTGTCAGATCACTGATGTTAAGTAGCAATGAGCCTATTCAGTACTTAGATGGGTGACCCTTTAGGCTCAGCAGGTGCTGTAAGAAATGTGAGCCTGTGCCAGACAAAGCAAAGCTTGGTAAATAAAAATTTTACAAAAATCTTAAAAATTGACATTCTGACCATGATGAAGGAGTTGGTTTGCGTAAGTACATACTGTGGGTAAGTGCAGTTTTCCCTAAGTGGTGACCTCGTACCAATCTAAGCTAAGCTTTTATTTAAAAATTTTTTAATTCTTAGATACTTAAGTTTAATTTTTTTGGGATATTCAAATCTTTTTATGAAAAAATATTAAAGTTAAGTTTATGTTAATTTTTAGCCCAGTTGGCTGGGATTGTAGAATACACGAACTACATCTCTGTAGAGAGGTGAGACTTCCCCAACGAGTGTCCTATTTATGACATTAAATCATCTAAGGGTGAGGCTCCAGTTTTGGAGCTTTTGGGGAATGTGGAGTACTCTCTCATTGTCATTGCTCTAAGGTCCACTCAGATCCGGAGTAATAGTGCCTGACCCAATGGGTCAAATAGAACTGCTTGACATTTAAACGGAGTGCAAATGACTTATGTTAAATTGAATTGTTTGAAATAGAACTGTTTGATCATTTAACTGTGTAAAACCCTTTAACGGTGTGCAAAAAAATGACCTCAGGCTCGTTTAAAAATGTTATCAACAAAATGTGCTTTCAATTCATATAGTTGATATATATGTATAAACAGAATTTGGCTTTAAATACCCCACAATGGTTGATATGCCCTGAAACCAAACCAAACCAAACCTTACGTTAATTTTTAAAATGATTTTTATTTCAATTCGCTTAAACTTAAAAAAAAAAAATTAGTTTTAAATCTCTTTTTTTTATATTTTGTAGTAACTCAATTGAATTCGAAGATTGAGTTGGGCAGTTTAAAAACAGTGAGTGTCATTTTCATTAAGCGCTCAACACTTGTGGACTTGTGCCAATACATTTTTTTAAGGATTATTAAATAAGCTAAATTTTTTAAGGGATATTCCATTTATTTTATTTTTTTAAAAGAAATATTCAAAATTCACCTGGAGTTTACGTTATTTTATAAATTGATTTATTTATTAATTCGCTTATAATAATAAAAACAACTTTCGTTTTAAATTTTTTGGTGTATTTGTTGTTACTTCACTAAATTTTAAGATTGGTGTTTGCCGTTTACAAAATGCGGTTAGTGTTGTGTGTCTGTGTGTGTTTCCGAAAAGCCATCAGTAAATAGAGAGAAAAAGCAAAGAAAGAAAGACGGAATGATTCAATGTCTAATTCGGCAGATATCACTAGCAAGAAAGAAGGAAGGAAGGAAGGAAAAGAAACAAGCATTTCACGTACAGCAGAGTCGGTGCGACTAAGGCTCATTTTCTAACTGAAAGTAGTAGTAGTACTAGCAGTTATAGGCGATTCTGTAGTCTGTAAAATATAGTAAAAACTAGCCAATAGAACTATTGAAAAATACACAACACTGACAGAGGTGTGTTTTCTCTGACTAGTGAGTGTGTAGCCGTAGTGGGTAGTGTGTATAAGTCAGTAAATTGGTCAGTGCTCTCTGTGGAAAGAAAAAGAGGGAAAACTAATTACAGTCATAATACGCATGTATGTTGTGTAAGTAAAGGAAAGAGTTTCAAGAACCCAGAGTCAATGTTGCTGACTTTGGTACCACCAAAAATAAGGACGGATTTGCTTGTAAGCACCACTACAAGAAGGAGAAGGCGAAAAAGGACAACGTAACGGATTACTCTGTAGTTTTTATCATTATTATTATTCTCATCGTCACCACTTTTGGGAGAAGGGAACCTTCGCTTCTCTAATTTTTAAAAAAATTACGGAAAAATAATAATAATAATAAAGTAAAATTTTAAAAAATCCGCCAGGAACCTTAAGGAAAAACTAGCAAAAAAGAAAAAAAAAATCAATTATTTGAGAATAAATCAAGAAATTTTTAAGAGTTTGAAAGGTTTTGGAAACATTATTTCTTAAGGTAAGCGATTTTATTTTTCTAATCTTTTGATGTTGGAAATTCTTTTTTTTTTTTTTTTTTTTCAAATTCTCGCTTTATGGGAGTAAAAAAACCCCTCCCAAAAACAACAACCTAAAAGACAAGTTTTAAGTAACCCTTATTATTCATTTATTTATTGGCATTTGGAAAGAGAATCAAAGACCTTCTTTTTGGTAAATGTGTATAGTGTGTACCATTATTTTAAAGAGATTTGGTTTCTGTCTTTTGAAAAGTTCCCTTTTCTCTTTTCTCCAACTATCAAAGAGAATTTCTAATTTTGGCCAAATCTTGGCTCATAAAGAGTTATTTTATTTCTATGTTGATATTATTGGCTTCATATGACCAAAAAAAAAGGGTTTTATTTAAAACTTTGAGTAATATTCCCAGTAAAATTTATTTAAATATCAGAATCCAAAATTGTGTGATTTTAATTTCCAAATGGAATAGAAAAATATTTAGGAATCACCTTTCATGGCAGAGCAACATTATTAAGAAATTTACATCATGCAGTGCAAGAATGCGTTCAAGACACGTGACCATCTTATCATAAACCGTACTGTTGACAAGCTGAAAAATTTAACTTGAGGCGATTTTCAAAATTGTTTCAAATTTACCCATTGTTTTGTAAATTAAAATTCATTGCTTAATTTGATTTTTAAAAATCTTTTCCCGTTTTGGGTAAAAAACTATTGACAAAAGTTTAAAATAAAGTATGATGTTCACAATATGACACATGGAAGAGAAAATATACAAAAATAAGAATTGTCTATTCGGATGATCTCCTGTGTGTGTGTATATATATATATATATATATATAATCTTGTGTGGCAATTATTTTGCATTGGAATAACTTCAAACTGCTGTTTTGATTTTAGCAAAAGGAAATGAAAAAGAACCTGAAATCCATTTTAATTGTATGTTGTTGTTGTTTTTATTTTTATTTTTACAATTTATTTGGTAGGGAAGGATTTGTAGATGAGGACCAATAAAGAACAGATGGCATGAAATATTGTCGACTTTAGAAAAAGAATCGAATTCGGGGTGGCTATTAAAGGGGTCCATTTTTACCTTGGTAGGGGAGAAGAGAAAGGGTTAATATTTATTTAAAACTTGTCTTTTATAATTTATTTAAAACTTGTCTTTTTTATAATTTTAGATTAGAATGATTAATTATCGATTATTTTTACATGATTACCTTATCGATTGATCGTTTTTATATCAATAATGTAAGCTAAGTGGAGAAAAGATCCTAACATTTTTTTTAATGATAGGGTACTTTTAATTGTGAGAAGAGTTAGTTTCGCGTTGAAGCTCCCCCCTAACGTGTGTGTGTGTGTGTGTGTGTGTGTGTGTGTGTATTTGCATTTTCACCTGAGATGAAGATGAATAAATAAAAATACTAACTCCAGTGAATGCTTGATAAATGGACAGACTTGATAATGATAATATTGTTATCATTACCTCATTTGTGTTAATTTTGTCGGTCAAATATTCTATCGTTTTATACTCATTAATCCTGGGACCATTGTGTTTGTTCGATATTCGAAATCAATACCCTCGAATTTATATCTTCCAGTATATTCAAAACTTGTTTTTTTTTTTAAGTTTTAAAAGCCGTTGATTATTATTTATTCATTTATTTATTTATTTTTTTTAATTCAAATTTATTTTTGAGTGAAATAACTTAAAATTTTTTTTCCCTTGCAAATAAGATTTATTATATATTTTTGCTCTTAAAATTGGACCATAAACCCAAACTGAATTTTTGAAAGTGTCGTTTATTAAACAAAAATTCTTGTTGATGTATAGATTTATTTATAAGATAAATAACATTAAGCGCCTAGCAACACTACAGCTTCGGTCTCAATGAAAATACTAATTACAACCTTTTGTTGTAACATACACGTTTATTTATTTAGCTAGTGGCTGTGTTATCAAAATAATAATAATGTTATCTCTCTTTCCCCTAACGAAATCGGCATAAGATTGAAATTAATATTTACAAAAAAAAAGGCTCAATTATTATCGAAGACCGGACATTTATGATAGGTTACGTCCAATTCACGATCTAATAATCAATAATAAATGTTTTTAAAATAATTATTGCACTTAGAGGCTTCCGTAGCACCAGAAAATTGATCTTCTTGTCTGATTTACCACCTGAATCCTTCCCCCCCTCATCACTAAACGAAACCGGTCAGCTTTACCCCTCTTTCTACTGACAGCTCGAATTAAGCCGGATTATACTAGAATTAAACTTTTAAAATTTGCATCCACATTCTTTATTCATCTTTTATTCGTTTTGTTAAAAAAATAAACCCCAAATGATAACTGATATAAGTGAATTTATCCTTAGAAATCCGACTATCGGGCAAACTTCCCTTTTTCTTTCTTTCTTTATTCATTTCCTCCTTCCGAAGGGTTGAAAATGATTCGACTTTCTTAGCAACAACTCTACTTTCGTCAGCTTCTTCTCCATTTATATTATTAATAATTTAGATTATTAGAATTGTTTACAAAGCCTAATATTATATTTTCTAAGACTTTAAAAGTTCTTTACTTTATTGGTCACCCCACCAGGAGAAATACTTCACATGTTTTAAGTTTCCATGCAAGAAAGCAAATTATTTATTTCGCCATATTGAAAAATACGATGTACCATAATAAACATTTTTGTTGTTGTTTTTTTTTATTTCGTTACCTCCTTATTTGACCAATTAAAAGCTCATTCCAATTATTACTTCAATAATATTTGCATAATTCATGGTTATATTGCTCTGATAGAGAATAAGAAGTAACAGTTTTTGTTTAGGAGGTTTGGCTGTAAGTAACATCAGTTATTTGTACTTTTCCCCATTTTTTAAAAAAAGTTATTTTGAATGATTTAAGTGGTTAATTGAATAAATAAAATTGATTTTTTTTCCCTTTTTCTCTCTGGCTATTTTGATTGATTGATTTTTGAATTTCGAACAAAAGTTAGAATTACGCTAGGCATGAATTGGCAAGTTCTTCACGTGCTCAAAGAATTAAAAAGAAGAAAAACCAGAAAATTAGGAAGGGCCTAAAATTGGTCATTTTTGTTTTCTCTTTAAATTCCTCACCGAAAAGTCCACAGAAAACATGAACTGTGATCTGAAATAGTCAAGAGTACCAAAACTTCGATTTTTTTTCTCCCACCATCATCTTCCTCTCTCTCTCTCTCTCTCTCTCAGCTTGTTTTCATAGTTCAAGTCTAGAAGACCTTTGGGATTATTTCATTTAAATTCCTTAATATAAAGAGTTTTATTACTGCCCCTCCGCTACAAAAAATCGATGAGTGAATATTTTTATTAGGAAAGTGGCATATATATATATATATATATATATATATATATATATATATATATATATATAAGAAACAATTCTTTCTTTTTGGAATGGTATTTTGGGGGGCATGTGTTCTAGCAGTTCTTCAAGATTTTTAGTTTATGAACGAAAGTCACTGTTAAATGTTCTGATTTAAATGTCTGTCTCTCTCTTTCACACACACACACACACACACACACACACACACACATTACTTTGCAATCTTGGAGGAAAGCATCTTTTCCCCTTGCTCTGAATGAAGTGGAATCTAAATATGTCTCCTTTATCTTCTTTTATTCTAAGGGTTCAGCTAGCAAAGTCGAACGAATGAAAAATAATGCATGCCACTGCAAAAGGAAAAACAAAGAAAAATGAAGGACACTATCCTCAAAATAGTCATTTTTTTGTTTACGTTTCATTTGCTAAGCCTAATAACACACATTTAAATAGGAGTAATAAGATTGTTGTCACTCAATTTCCTAAGTCATGCTTTCCTTGAAAATCTGGATTCGTTTGAAGTCCTATCTCACCCACACCAATTTCTGGTACTAATAGGAAGTACTCAACCATCTTAGCCACAAGACGGGACACGGAAAGCTACGCTTCTTAGTCTCATCTGACATACTATGTTAGTAAAATGAGACACTCAGTCAGAAACGAACTCTCTATCTAAGCAAATTATGAACCATGTTGATAGTTAAGTCTTCTCCATTTAACTTAAACTTATTTTTTGGGAGAGGGGGTACCTCGCTTGGTATAATGGTAACTTTTCTTTTTTTTATTGGAAGGTATTTTATTGAGAAAAAAAATTAAGTTTCCCCCCCATTTTTTTTTCATTGTTGGTATTAGTAACATAATTTTATTAAGTTGTATAAAATCCTGAAAATTTTTATTAAAAATTTTTTTTTTTATCTCGATTAGTTTTAAATTAGTTTAATTTCCTTTTTTGTTAATGAGTCTCACCAGCCTGGCACTTAGGTGAGAAAACTTAAGTCTTTATGTATTGTTCTATCGTTTTTTTTTTTTTTTTTTTAACGGCTCATAACCCTAAACATCTCTTCCTCTTCGGTCATTGACTGGGGATTTTTATGTTGCAGTTAAAATTGGTTCCAAGAACTGTGAGGGACAGGGTAAATATGTTACCAATCAGCAATTGTTATGTAAGAATATTGATTAATATAGCTTAGTTTGGCACAAGGTCAAGAGGAGGATAAAAAAGGATTCTGTTGTGTCAGTTTTCCAACTGAAGTGATCATGTTTTAAAAATTAGAATTCGAAATCTTAGTTTTTATCTGAGTTCGAACTCTGATCACTGGTATCAATAGTGAGAAGTAACGGTCCTTGTCCATAATAGCCCACCGAGAAATCTTTATTAATTTTGCTGTAATATACAAAAAATATAAATTTAAATAAAAAAATCAATATTTACATTCACCATCTTAATAAGATTAACTTTCTGTCATTCGCTTAATTCTTTCTTACAGAATAATTATATACTCAATTCTACAGAAATCTAATACTCACATTCACCATCAAGATAAGAGTAAGTTTTAGTCATTTTCTATCCTTTAAAAAAATTAATAAACAACTTTTAATTCCTCAAATCATAACTTGATATCGTAGTGGCTGTGAGAGGGAATGACTTAAGAAATATGGCCGATAGCCGAATTGTAGCTAACTAAAGATACAATTTTGGGACTTGTAAAAAGAAAATGGCCGATTTCACCTTAAATAAAATGTCTTAAATGAATTTATGGAGTCGTCAATTCTATGAAATTTTGTTGAGATTTGTGCAATTCTTGCGTCAAATTACAACAATGTACAGAATAGTCCATTCATAAAAACTCATTAATTCTGCAGTGTGTGTGTATATATATATATATATATATATATATAATATAATATAATATAATATAATACTTACACTCACCAAGTAGATAAGAGTACGCATCTGTTATGTGCTTAATTGTTATTTTTTTTAATAGACAGCTAAATATTAGTAAAAAAATGAAGCAAATGACTGAAACACTATTATCTTGATGGCAAATGTAAATATTACATTTCTATATAATTTGGGAATTTAATTATTCTGTAAGAAAAATAATCCAAATGATTGAAAGTTACTCTTATACACTTTTATATATTTTATAATAAAACCAAATTAATGTAAATTTTCATGGATGGGTTATTCTCTACAATAACCAGATTATTTTTTATTACTTTTCCTCGTGAAGTGATCTTGCTGTAAAAAAAATCAGCATTTGAAATATTTGGTTTTTAACGGGACTTGAACGTTGATCACTCTCACTGGTGGTGAGCCGTCTCCTCGCCGCCCGGTTTTCTGTTGATAATCATTAACTTTTTTCCTTAGTAAGTCAAGGTTAAGTATTCAAGAATCTAGTGTCAACTTTGTATTCTTTTTCTTTTGAAACATATTTCTCGTATAATTATTATTTTCATTAATTTTATTTAAAAAACTTATTTATTTTAAATTCTACGATTTATCTATGAATGACAGTTTTCAATATAATTTTAACTTTTAATTTCATCAACACGAATGATTTGTGTACTTTTCAAGGGTGTATATAATTAGTTCAATTACCCGATAGCACTTCCGGTAGGGGTTAGAATATATGAACTGTACCCTCTGCACAGGAGTAAAATCTCCGCCCTACTAAATGGGATTTCTGGGTATGACACAAAATTACATCGAATGGTGAGACCTGGTGAGTCCTTTCATTACCATTACTCCCAGCTCCACTCTAACCTGGAGTAGTAATATGTTGAGACTTCAACAATGGGTCAAATAGATCTGTTTAAAAATTCTATGTATATGTAGGAATACTTGATGCCACATAACTATATTTATATCAAGAATAGTTACTTAACACTATAATTGCCTACTAAGGATTATTAGTTACTTGAAAACATAACTGTATACAATCTAATGACGTTTATTACATAGAAATAATAAAATGAAACCGTACACTACTTAGAATTAAATAGACGCACTTGAACTGTGTGCAATTATTAGTATTAGATAGGAATACTTGATATGTGACCTTCACCAAAAAATCAGAAACAATTTAATGAAAAATTACAATGAAGACAGTTCCCTGACCTCTAGGTGTAAATAACCCTAGACCGGTTGACATGCCGTTTAAATCTATATTCTCCACAAAATCTTATTGAAATATTAACTTTGTACCGTTGATATGAGATTGGATATACTCTCTCCTGAGTAACTATTTAACTATACATCTAGTTAGTCTAAACGTGCAGTCATAACCTTTTTACCTCAAAATTATGTTCCTTTAAGTACAAATAGAATCAAGTTAGTTCCCCCAATCAGTACCTCTAGTCAGTTGAACTATGTAGCATATATAGAAAAAAAATCAAGGTTTTTAATTTGCATCGAGGCAGTTTAAGGTACGGTATACATCGAGGTTTATTTTTATTTTGAAAAATTGGTTGGTAAAGTTTACCTTTCATTTCATACTCCGTCTTCCAACACCTGTCACCGATGGAATAATCAATTTTATACATCCCTGATACTCTATTTTGAGGGCTAACCAACCATGAATTGATCTGTAATAAAAAGTACAAAACTTATTCTTAAGGAATCTTTTCACGTCTTGTTAGAAGTTATCAACTAAACTTTGGTGCAATGTTAGAAGTATGGGACACCCAGTGAGAACCAAACTTGCTAACAGTGGTCTGCTAGCTTAGTCTGCTAACTATTATACCACGTGAGTTACCCAGATCTTGGAAGATTATTTCGTTAGAAAACCAATTTTCAAATATTTTAAATTTTCGTTATCTGACGGAACCAGCGAAAATGTATTCCCAATAAAGTAATTAAAAGGATATTATTAATTAAATTAAATGTCTAAGAAAACTTCATGGAATTGTTAAGTTCTATGAAATGAAATGTTGAGATTTGTCCATTTCCTGGCTTGGCTTAGTTTTATGGCACATAAACCATTGTAGGTTATTAATGCCAAATCCATATATATATATATATATATATATATATAATTCTATTTAGCATAAGTACACTGTTTAGTTCTATTTGAGCCATAGATAGGACCCTATCAGATGCTACCACTCCGAGTCAAAGTGGACCTGGGAGCGATGGCAATGAAGGGGTACTCCGTATTCTCCAAAGCTCCAGCATTACTGGAACCTTGCCATCAGATATATATATATATATGTGTGTGTGTATGTTAATACATCTGGGCTTATTTTATGCCTAGAGGTTAGGGAATTGCGTGCATTGTACATGTATATTTACATTTGTGTGGTTACTGAGCTAAAATAGAGCAACTATTTTCGTATTCCTGACTAAATTTGGGTTATTCAAGTTTACTTTGAGCCGACGCATCATCCAGTATGTTGGAAATTTGTCCTCTATAGAGCGATCAGAAGAAAACGTTTTGGATAATGACGTGTTTATCTAAATAGACTACATTAAGAAATTGCGAGAAGACTTGAAATTCTTGACAAGGATCTTCTAAGCCTGAAATTCCCGTCAAATTTCTTCATTTGATGTTGAACTCGAAAAGGGCAAATTTAGATATCTTTCTTAAAGAATAGTTTATTGAAATGACTTTGGATTTTGAACCTAAGTTTATTTACACATTTAAAGGAAATGGATATTACTGGATGAGCGGAAAAAAACGAAAGCCACCATTTCCCAAGCTCTATCCAACCGTTGAGCCCATTTTACTAGCTTTTCTATGCACAGGCCTAAACCAGGATTCCACTATATATATATATATATATATATATATATATATATATATATATATATATATATATATATATATATATATAGCAGAATCTGAGTTTAGCCCTGTGAATTATTTACTAAGCAAACAAAGAAGCACGTTTGAACATAGCATATGGTGATTTACGATTCAAAATCACAAACCGTCAACCTAATATTCGTGATCTCCTCAATGCCCACCTGAACCCATCCTCTCTATTAAAAATAATTCAAGAATTAAAGGTTCGTTTGCATTTATAGTTTACTGATTCTTTTCTCGTATAAATTGTATTAAACACCAGTAAATTTAATTTTGTTTTATAATTTAATATTAATTTATTTGGAGATGAATGGAAATTAAATTTGGTTATGACGAGTTCATCAGATAAAAAGTTTGAAAAGTTTTACACTAAGGTGTCACGACACACTGTTTTGAAAGTTCTGAAACAGAGGCTGACACCTGAAGGTCTCAAGATATGTTGTAAGGAGCAGTTGTCCCAAAGATACTCTTGTAAAACATGTCTTATAGACCAGCAATTAGCGTGGGTACCCCATTTGCTGTTAATCAGGGGTTTGGATTAAGTAGGGCTAGATTTAAGCCAATGGAGCCAATTGCCTCTCCCGTCTGTGTAATCTATTCTCAGTTTGTTTAGTAAACGCAACACGTAGCAATATATAAGTTCTCAATTGGGCCTCGCCTCCCACTCCTAAAGCCAGTCCTGGGATTAAGATTTAAGTTTTAAAACAAAAGCAATGAAGTATCTAAATGTTGTGCTTTGGATATAAAAATCTGGTTGGTTGGTTGGTTTTACGGCGTGTTAACTCTTGCCGGATTATCTTATGTCAAAGTCGTTCAAATCATCATGTTCTCTAATTATATAAGGTACAAAAATGTATCTTCAGACATTTTAAACAGATTAACACTTAATTTTCTCAAGGAGATCTATTTGAAAAATTGATGAAACTTGGCCTGGTTATGGCATTAAACTGTATCTGGAACTCTGAGGAGAGTGGAGAAATTACTCCCAGATCCACTCTGAGTGGTAGTACTTGTTAGGGTCTCATGTATGGATCAAGTCGATCTATTTGAAAATTGTTTATGTTGGCTAGAAATCCTGAAAGCATATAACTGTGTGCAAATTATTTGTATTTAACAGGAATACTTTATAGCATATAAGTGTTTGCAAGAGGAGCGAGTTTCCGTGACGTGGTGGCTAACGTTCAGGACTGCGACATCGTAGTGTGTTCGAACTCCATTCGCGATATTATGTTCCCTTAAGGACTAACACTCATAGGAAAGGTATGAACCTCCTTATACCCGCCTGCTACGGGCTAAATAGCGAAACGACTGTTTTACAAATATACATTTGGCATTAAATACCTCCTAAAGGTTGATGTACCACTAAACGAAGAACCGAACCAATTATTAAAGATAAAAAATGGCGAAATAATTATTTGTATTTGGAATTCTTTAACCATATAACTATTAAAAAAGACTCCAACGAAAGAATAGAATAAAAATATAAGTATAAATGTACAATGAACGTGATTCCTTAACCTCTAGGCATATAATAGCCCCAGACAGGTTGAAATGCCGTTAAATCATTCACTCTTTTATTTGGGATTCCACTTTGATTTTAACATTGAAAATAATCTTTCGAACTTTACAGTTATTTGTGCTATACATGGGTCCCAAAAACGTACTATTACTCCGGGTCAGAGTGGATCTGGGAGTGTTGACAATTAAGGGGTACCCCACACTCCCCATAGCTCCAGAACTGGAGCCTCACAACCAGATGCAGTTTTGTGTCATACTCAGGATCTTCCTTTCTTTGGAGGGGAACTTACCCGTCTGCATAGAATAAAGTCGATGTATTCTAAACTCGGGCGACAGCACGCCTCAGTAAAAAGGATCGAACTCCCGAACAATGGTCTGTGAGAATATTTAACTAAAACACTGCAGTACTGCTTCACACAGTTAAGTGCCCGAGATCTTTTTTTTTTTTTACTAAGCACTTTTTTCTTTTTTAAAGTTAAAAAGAAAGAAAATGAAATACTACTTAACCGCCCATCTAAATACGATACCATCGCTTACTCATATATATATATATATATATATATATAAGCATTTCCTCAGCTTGAGTGAAAAAGCAGAAATGTATATTTCCCAGCGTTCATCGTTTTAGGTCACGTGACATTTGTTGACAATTTCATTCTCTGTCCTTTCTTCACTAAATTACAGCATGCTCATTCCCTGGCCTTCTAAAATGATATATATATATATATATATATATATATATATATATATATATATATATATATATATATATATATATATATATATATATATATATATATATATAAAATAAATTTTAAATCTTTTTTTGTGTGTTTTGAATAAAGATATTTTCTCCACTTACATGGGATTTAAAAAAAGAAAAAGCAATGAATAATGGTCATAAAAATTTTCTTGACAGAATTTTTGTGAACTGCTGCCAAATATCTCAAAATATATTATTTCACACAGAGTGTGGTTAGGTTTGAGCACAGTCTAAAAGTATCATAATTACTCTTTCATATTTAAAAGTAGAGGAGGCTATTTGAAAACGCCTTCGCTCCCTCATCTTAATGACGCCCCCACCTGTCCATAAGAGGTTAAAATATTGCAGTTGACATCCTCTGATAGCCTTATCAGTTGGGCTTAGAATACGCTAACTGTATCCCCAACAAAGGGGTATCCCCTTGTTAAAAAGTCTGTGTATACTAAACAGCATCTTATGGTGAGGCAACAGTTTTGGAGAGTGGAGTACCTCTTCATTGCCATTACTCCTGGGTCCACTCTAAGTCAAAGTGGTTGTACCTATTAGGTTACCTTTTATGGGCTAAATAGATCGATTGAAAAATCATTAGTATTCGACTGGACCGTTTGCAAAAATGTAAATAGGAACGTACAATAAACGCGATTCCCTAACCTCTTGGCATGAAATAACTTCAGATGGTTTAACATGCCGTTAAAATCATTTATCCATTACTCCTGACATAAATCGACTTTTAGTAACTAGACGACTCACCAACCTGTTGGGTTCTAATTGGATTTATAATGATACTTGATGCTTCTATTTAGGAAGGAGTGAAGGATTCTAATTTCATAGTTGCGGTCTTTTTGGAAACTCCTACCATTTAAAAATTTTGTTATAAAAATTTGATTTTCTAAAACAAATACTTAATTTTATCATTTCTAGTAGAATATCATAATATCAAAAAGATTTTATAAGGTATTTCTCGTGGAACACGATGCAGTCAAAACGGATTTTATTAGGTATTATTTATTACCAAACTCTACTGCATTGCAACTCCGTAACCAGAAATAGGAATATGTAGCCGTTAAAAATAAGTACCCTTCTAATATTTATGCATTTTAAAAAATTTTCGTTACAGAGGTGTAACAGTTAGATTTTTGGTTTCCGACTGTAGAGTTTAGTCATAGATAATATCTAATGATATCAAGATATAAAACCGTTTTGTTCATAGACTTATAAATATTTACGGTCTGTTTAAAACTTGCTAAAAACGCTACAATTCCAATCCTTGATAAGGCTGTTTACATTTCAGTTTGTGCTAATATCCTTGGGGGGGGAAGCATGAAGCTATATCTTCTCCCTTTAGCGCTGGGTAAGTTGTGATGTAGAAAAAGTCTTTAGTCTTGGTACGGCTACCAGTTTAGGAGAAGGAAAACCTTGAATTCAAACCAGCTTTACACTGCTTAAAAATTAACTTTGTGTCTCATCCTGGTCACAGTCGACTGGGGGTTGTAAAATACACCGACTGCATCTCTGCAGAGGAGTAAGCCCCCCCCCCCCAACGAGTGTCCTGGATATGACGCTAAACAATCTGATGGTGAGACTCAAGTAATGCAAGAGCTTTGGAGAATGCGTCATACTCCTTCATTGCCATCTCTCCCTAGTTCACTCTGGCCCGGAGTGGTAACACCTGATAGGGTCCTATCTTTAGTTCGAATAAAACTAAACTGTATAATTACGCTAAAATGAATTGGTTGAATTAGAACTGTTTTACATTTAACTGTGTGTAAACAAAAAAAAATATGTAGGCTAAGCTGAATTGTTCGAAATAGAACTGTTTTTACATTTAAAAATAACTGATGGCACAGTCGGTTGAGGCTGTAGAATACACTGACTGCATCTCTGCAGAAGGGTAAGACACCCTCAACGAGTGTTTTCGATATGACACTAAGCACTACGATGGTGAGGCTTCAGTAATGCCAGAACTGGGGAGAATACGGAGTACTCCTTTATTGCCATCGCTCCCAGATCCATTCTAGCCCGCAGTGGTAGCACCTGATAGGGTCCTAACTATGGGTCGAATGGATCTGTTTAACATTTAAAATGTGTACTTATGCTAAACTGATTTGTTTGAAGCATAATTGTTTTTACATTTAACTAAGTGTAAACAAATGACTCATGGCCTAGTCGGCACGGGTTGCAGAATACACCGACTGCTTCTCTGTAGACAGGTAAGATTCCCCCAACGAGAGTCCTTGATATGACACTCAACAATCTGATGGTGTGGCTTCAGTAATGCTGGAGCTTTGGGGAATGTGGAGTACCTCTTCATTGCTATCGCTCCAAGGTCCACTCTGTCCCACAGTGGTTGCACCTGATCGGGTCCTATCTATGGGTCAAATAGAACTAAACCGTGTACTTATGCTAAAATGTTTGAAATTAACTGTTTTTGTATTTAACTGTGTATAAACAAAAAACTGTTCTTAAACAAAATTGAATTATTGTAAATAGAACCGTTTGATCATTTAACTGTATGTAAACAAATGATAGATCTTTAACTGAATTGTTAGTGATACATTGCAATACTTAGAACCATTTAACTTTGTTGACATGCTATACTGAATTGTTTGAAATAGAACTGTTTATGTGTATGAAAATGGATTTGGCATTAAATAAGCTGCAGTGGTTGATGTGCCATAAAACCAAACCAATCATCCTGCTCATAACAGAAGGGGTTAGGTAAATAAAAAGAAAAATACTAAAATATGAATAACTATGAATCATCTTGACAAAATGTAGATGTTTAAAGTTAAGTGATAAATAGTTCATTTGTATAAGTAAGTGTATAGTAACCAGTCTAGGAGAAGGAAAACACCGAACTTAAAGCAGCTGAACTCTGCTAAAAAATTAACATGTCTCATACTGCCTATGGGAGATGGGTTGGGTAAATACATACCAAAAGAGGACATCTCCCCCCCCCAATTGACCCATGTCCCATCTTGCTCTTAGTGAATAAAAAAAAATGCAAAAAGGTTAAAATTTATTGTACCTTTTTTTTTGCATTTTTTTTGTTCACATAAGTTTTGTAAAGATTACAAAGAATTTTTGGGAACCTCCCCACCCTAATATTTGCCCTTAATACTCTACAAGGATAAAAAAAGGCTGATGTATATTTATCATCGGGGGCAAGATAACATTGATCTAGGCCCCTGGGCAAAAAGGGGTTATTGACTCCTTTACCCATCTCACTCTGTCATCCTTTTTATGTAGATATGGACACTCTTAATCAAACATTATTTGCTAAATCCTTATGTCCCTCATTTATTAGACTTTTTTTTTTCATACTAATTATCTGACTACAAGTTTCTTTGACTCTCTATCTCTCGTTACCCGTCCCTATCAGCCAGCGATCTTTGTAAGTTGTCTAGACATTCAGTGTCCACAAAGGGCCAATGAATGTAAGTTTTTGCTCGTCAGCCAATAGTGGTTGTGTCCATGCGTATGAATTTATAGGAGAACGTCGCTTATGTGTTCGTTCTTACTGCACGGATTGTGCCCAACTCTTCATATTTTTTTGTGTGCGATAAGTGGCCATACAGGTGCTGTTTTGGAGTGTGCTGCTTCCAGGATTTGTTAGCTCGAGTGAATTATAAATGATGGAACAGTAATGAATCTTAGTGTTAAAATATTTTAGCAAGAAACGTATTGATTCATTTGAAGCTGCTTAAAAAAAGAAACATTGGATACTTAAATCATTTGTCATTGTAGGCTCTTATGCACTAACCAATTACCTGACCCCCACAATCTATTCCTGATTGTCACGACCAGAATCTAGCCATGAAATATTTTCTAGGAACAGAATATTACAAAATGCAAGAGATGAAGTGCGTGTTATTTTGAAACAAATATTTTTTTCAATACCTGAAACACACATATATATATATATATATATATATATATAACCAGTACTTCTCAACTATTTTTTCATTTTAATGCTTTTGTTTTTATCAAAACTTTCAGGTCGTTATTCTACATCACTTAAGAAACAAATAGGAACTGGAAATAAAGAATAAGCTTTCAGCAAAATAGTTGTTCTTGTGACTGCTAAACCGTTCTGTTTTTAGTATTCCTTTTTTTACTGTTTGTTCATTTAAAGTTACCAGCCCATTGGGTTCAATCCCAGGTCTAGTCATACCAAAAAATGGCACATCATGCTTCCTTGCCTAACACTCTGCATTATAAGGCATGGACCAAGAGTAAGTGAAGTAATCCAGTGTAAGGAGTAGTGCCCTCTCCTAAATCTCCTAGTAGATATTAAAAAGGGAGCCTGTGGGGGGGGGGCTCCCTCGACTACGGTCGCCAACTTAAGTAGTATATTCAGTGGCGTGCGTAGCGTCTTAGAAAAATAGAATCTGTGATCTGAGTTCAAATCTTCCATGAAGCTGTTGGCGTTTTGCGTGAGAAAAGCAAGAATCCATCCGTTATCCTCCCTGGCTATGGGTAAGTAGTAGGATAGACTGGGTTCTTTAGCCTTGGTTAAGCAACCAATATAGAAAAAGGAAAAGCTTGAATTCAAACCAGCTGTACTTCGCTTAAAAATTGACCGAGTCGGATAGGTTGTATAAATACATCAAAGTATAATATTAAGAATGACTAATCGGTCATCAGCCATGAAAATAACATACAGACATCATCTTAGTGGCTAGAGAAGAGAAAGACTAACCGTTTAGTATAAAAAATGAAGAAAATAAATGAAAATTAGTCTCATTGCTGGAGAAGCAGGGACGAGCTCATAAGTGATGCACTACTGTGGACCCCTTCACATGGACGAGCAAAGGCAGGATGACCAGCTCGAACCTACATACAGCAGCTATGTGAGGATACAGGATGTAGCCATGAGAACCTGCCAGAAGCGATGAACGATAGGGAGGAGTGGCGAGAGAGGGTCAGGGATATCCGTGCTGATGGCACGACATGATGATGATGATGAGACTCATCTGGAGTGTGAATATAAATATCATAACTAAATATACTTTTTTGATAACTTAAAATAAAATTAATATAAAATTCATTGGTGGGGGGGGGTAATCTGTACTAACACTCATTTTAAAAATCTTATTTTTACTTAAAAAAAAAAAAAAGAAAAAATCAGACCTTCAGTTATTTAATAGCTGCGTTCAGCGAGATCTGAATTCATATCCCTTGCCTAAAGTCTTTCCGTACTGTGACTAAGACATAATCTTTATTTAGGAGAAAAAGTCTTTTATTTATTTATTTATTTATTATTTTTATTCACTTATTCAATTTGATTTCTCAGATGAAATATTTTAATTTTTCCAACAATTATAGTCAGAATTAATAATGAAAATACATAACCTAACATTTGATAATGACGATAAGTAGTCGCTAAATAGTAATTTTTTTTTTCCAATTTTATAGTGAATATAGTCAAAGAAAGAAGAACGAAAGTAAATAAACTGTTTCATTAGAAAAAAATTGACTAGGTTACAAGGTCTAACAAGGTTACATAGAGGAAAGCAAGTCGATGAATCTCACCACAAAAAAAAAAAAAAAAAAAATACGACCTAGTCACGTGATAAAGTCACACAATGAAGAAAAGTACATAACTTGAAAAAATTAAAAATTGGTCACTGGGTGAAGGCAAGTACATGACTTCCACCCCCGAAATTTTATGGTGACTGGGTCGGTTGGCAAGGTCACTGATCCCTCCTCCAAAATTTTATGGTGACGACTTCGTTAGGTCAAGTGGCAAGGTCACATCAAGTAGAGGCGAGTACATGACACCCCCCTCCAATTTTCTGATGACCACGTTAAAGAGCAAGGTGAAGGCAAGTGTATGATTCCACCCTCAGCAAAATGAAGAAAAAAATATGATGTCACTAGGTCATGTGGCAAGGCAATGATTATACTTGATTTTTTTAATATGTGTATCAGATTTTATTAATCAATTTTAATTGTTGTGTATGGGTAACACTCACTGCACCAGCTACGGAATTTGTAGCGTTGTCTGGCTCTATCTGTTAGTAAATACGAAAAACGCGTTGGTACTGGAACTTGCTCTGTCGTAGACGGTGGAGACAGGTGACTAAATAATCGTGGGACGGCAGCGCTGGTTATATTGACTGGGAGAGAAATGATAGTTTTCTGGGGACTGCTGACTATCGTGGGTGGTAATGGTGATAGCTTGAGGGTTGTGCGGAACCGTGAGAAGCAAAATAAAATATTCACGTGATAATGATGATGACCGATTGCCGTTGTGGTGAAGATTGATTGATTTTTTTTTTTACGGCATGCTAATACGTCTTGGGTTATTTTATGCGAATCGTGTTCGTTGTACGTTCGTATTTTCATTTTTAGTTGTTGTTTAATATCTTTTTTGTCTTTGCAAACGGTCCTATCAAATATGAATAATTTTCAAGCAAATCTATTTAACCCAAAGATAGGAGCCTAACAGGTACTACCACTCAGGGTCAGAGTGGACCTGGGAGTAATAGCAATGAATGGGTACTCCACACTCTCTTGAACTGGAGCCTCACCATCAGATGCAGTTTAGTGTCATATCCAGAACTCTATTTTGACTTGCCTTTTGAGAAATAAAATAACTAAAAAATGATTCCCTGTCCTATCTACCGCTACAAAACGATGGGGTGCTTCATGGTCAGCAAGCTCGACTAGCAGATCATTGAGTTTAATTCTCACTGGGTGCCACATACTTCTGGCCTTGTGCCAAACTATGCTAAACTTTGTAAATGACAGTATCCATAAAAATTATTCCCTGTCCCATTAATAGCTATAAAATGCGATTCCCTGTCTCATGAACAGCTCTAAAAAGAAAACTGGTGACATGTCAATTAGAATGTCACTTAAGTGTGACCAAGACTGTATAAGGTACCATCTGCTTAGGATAGAGAAGGGGCCAGATTGAGGGTTGGTCAAGGGTGCAGGTGGGGACATCAACGAAATAAAGGATGTAGGATTGAATTTGTCATTCTCCATCCCCCCCTCATTCGCTCATTATCTTATTGAAGTGAAATTACTGTTGTTTGCTCTGTCAATCTACCTTAAAAGTCATGTGACTCTTAAATTACAATGAAGCAATCTGATTGGTTGAAAAATGAAGTCAATGCTTCACTCTGTTCAATTGGGATCATATAGCAAATGGACCTATTTTAAAACTTTTTGCAACGTTAGACTTTTTTTTTCCTCTCCTCGTCATTTTTTTTTCTTTTTCTTTCTTCCTGTGAGTTGAGTTATCAATATAAAAATGTTCTTGCGTAAATGTCATCATTAGTTGCTGGTTGTGAACTGGTTTTGACCTACAACTCCTGCGTTCCAAAACTAGATTAAAATTTGGTACTGTCTATATTTCTAACCACCCTGTTGGCAGAATACCCCAATTATATCCAATGCTGAGGACTAGGATCCCTTCCTAAAAATGGGTGTCCTGGTTATGACATGGAACTGAATTTCATGGTGAGGTTCCAGTTCTGGAGATCAGTGGGGAGTGGAGTAACCCTTTATTGTCATAACTCTCATGTCCACTCTGATCTGGAGTGGTAGTACCTTTTAGAGTCCCTTCTATGGGTCAAATGTTTATTCAAAAATTATTTGTATTTGCTAAAAATACTTTGATTTTAAATTATTTGCATTAAGAATAGTTAAATGAAGCTATAATTGTTTATCAAGGATTATTAGTTACTTGAAACCATGTAACTGTGTGCAAACAAATGACTATTATTAAGCAGAAATGATTACTTGAAGTCATGTAATTATTAGTGTTGGATGGGAATACTTGAAACCTTGCAATTATTAGTGTTGGATGGGAATACTTGAAACCATGTAATTATTAGTGTTGGAGAGGAATAATTGAAATCATGCAATTATTAGTGTTGGGTGGGAATACTTGAAACCATGCAATTATTAGTGTTAAATAGGAATACTTGGTATCATATGACTGTACTAAATCATTGATGAAACCACAACACAAAAAATGAAAATATGAACGTACAATGAATGCAATTCCTAAAACTCTAGGGATAAAAATAATCCCGGACGGGTTGATATGTCGTTAAAATCAATCATATGATTTTAAAGTCATTATTTTCATTGTGTGTTGTTGTCCCAATGTTTTGGCTGAGCACTCTCGTGTACGCCATTAAACTGAATCAAGGCTTTCGAGCTCCTCTGTAATTGAATGATCTAAGTATGAAGTGTTTACAGGTTTAAGGCGATTTTGAACTCCATCTAATGGGAGGCGCTCGTACCGTAATGGTTATCGTCACTGGGAATAAATTCAGCAACCCAAGTTCAAAACCTGGACGAGGCTGTTAGCATTTCACTTCGTGCTAATGCCCTTGGGAAAGGCATGAATCCATCTGTTGTCAACCTCACACCCTGCTATGGATTAATTGTAGAGCAGGCTGGGTTCTGTTTCCCTTGGTTAGGCAACCAATTTAGGAAAAGGAAATTCTAAATTCAATCCAGCTTTCCTTTGCTTCAATTTTGACCATGTGTCACCATATCCTACCGGTGGCTGGATGTGGTGTGCTATAAACTTTGCAAAACCAAATTTTCAATTTTGCTATTCAAGAATTCTTTAATTTTGTTAATTAGACGTGAAGATATTATTTTAGCAAATATTAAAATAGAAATCAACAAGGAATTATCTCCAAAGGTCATTGATCGTGTGAATCCAGGAAATTATTATTTATGATATCTAAAATTTCCACGGGTTTAGGAAAATTAAGTCTGATGGTATTGTAAGGTAGTGGTGAGGTACTTAATGTTAGCAAAGATTCTTTGACCCCCTCCGCTCCTTCCCAGAAACTATGGATGACCTCAAAGTCATCATCTGATGAAGGTTTTTTTTTGGTCGCATTGTTGTTGTTTGTTGTAGTATGTGCATATGGTATGAGTAATTTGAACTTTTTATTCCTTTTTAATTCTTATCATTTTCCATTAGCACTTGTAACTGTTTTGCGTGTGTATGTCATATGGCCCGGGAGACCAGGGTTCAATCTCTGGTCGAGTCATACCAAAGACTCAAAAAAATGGTACTTGGTGCCTCCTTGTTTAACTCTCAGGATTATAAGGTATGGATCAAGGCTAAAGTGGATCAATCCAGGGTAAGGAGTAGCGCCCTTCCCTACACCTTGGTGTAGTAGCTATTGAAAAAGGAGCCTTCGGATCACCCTCGACTATGGTCGCCAACTTTACTTATATATATACACGCATGCCCATATATAAAAGCACACACATGCATACTTGCCTTGTCGGCTGGGGTTGTGGAATACAACGACTGCACCTCTGTAGAGGGGTAAGACCCGCCCTAAAGAGTGTCCTAATTATGACACTAAACAATCTGATAGTGAGGTTCCAGTAATACTGTAGCTTTGGGGAATGCGAAGTAACTCTTCATTGCTATCACTCCTAGGTCCACTCTGGCCCGGAGTGGTAGTACCTGATATGGCTCAAATAGAACTAAACTGCGTACTTAAGCTAAACTGAATTACTTGAAATAGAGCTTTTGATATTTAAACTGTGGATTTATGCTAAATTGAATTGTTTGAAATAGAACTGTTTCGGAGATTGAAACTGTACTTACGCCAAACTGAATTGTTTGAATTAGAACTGATTATTTGTATAAATATGGATTTGACATTAAATAACCTACAAAGGTTGATATGCCATAAAACCTAAACAACACATGTGCATACATATATCTAGTAGCTGTCCAAAGATGGTATGTCTTGTAAAGTTTTTGATTTACTTTTTAATTCGACTCTGTCTTGGTGATAAATAGTTTGTACTTTTTTCATGTGTTATTACTAATTACTGGCAAGATTAATGACACCCATACACACACACAGAGGCAAAGGTGGGGCGAAAAGTTCTTAGGCTGATGTCATATCTGCCGTTGATGACTTTTTGGACCAACGGGATCCAAGTACAGAAACACTGATGGAAGAAGTGAGTGAACCCGCGAGAGGTACTATGTTGAAAATAAACCTAATTTGATCATCATCCGATCAGTCCACACAGAATCTCGAATTAAACTCTTTATTTGAACCGGGGGGGGGTAGACTGTTCCAATTCTGTTAATTGTGACCGGGTATAAGTGTTAAGATATCGTAAGTCTTCCGTGTTAGTCTTACCTGTTGTTGGGATTGAACCTGCAACCTCCAAATGTTTTCACTCTGAAGCACTTTTCAACCAAACACCTTATCTACTCTGCGATATGTCCTTGCTGGATGTATAAGAATTATTCACGTTGTCATATTTTACTGTTTCTTATATTATTCATTGTACCGGACATTGGCCTAGTGGTTAGAGTGTTCGCCAATGGCCCGGGAGACCTGGGTTCAATCCCAGGTCGAGTCATACCAAAGACTCAAAAAATGGTACTTGATACCTCCTTGCTTAACACTCAGAATTATAAGGTGCGGATCAAGGGTAAAGTAGAGCCATCCAGGGAAGGAGTAGCGCCCTCCCCTCCACCTTGGTGTAGTAGCTATCGAAAAGGGAGCCTTCGGGTTACCCTCGACTATGGTCGCCAACTTTACTTACTTATATTATTCATACACACATGAACGATAATTTATTGGTGTAAATAATAAATTAGTTTGATTAGATAATTTGTTAATTATCAAAGTTTTTTTTTTCTGTAACTTTTTGTATAAGTCAAAATTTAGTGTAAAATCTTAGTTTGGGAGAAACTTATCTCTTAACTTGGTTTAATTGTAGGGGCACTACTCATGCAGCATGTCTTGAGCACAAATAGTCGGGTGAAGCCCATCTCTCTTTCTCTCTCTCTCCCCAGGTCTACAAATAGTTTGAATTCAGTTTTTACCTTCTCCTTGACTGGTTGCTGTAGCATAGTTAAAGATCCAGTCTGCCCTGCTATTTACTCATAGCTGAATAGAGAAAAGTTTGATTCATACAGGGAGTCTCAAAATAGATGCAACTCAATAATATGATAAATATTTATTTCTGAGACAAGAGCAATGACACTTATTTGGAACACGTCCTTTGAGCTCGACATCACGTCAATGTATTTTTAATTGTTATTATATCAGCTTCCAGAACGTGCACTCTCTTAAGTTTCTCGTCTCGGTAATAAATCATCATCATATTAATGGATTACATCTATATTTTACCTGGGAAAAGGATTAGCGCCCTTCCCAACAACTCTGTGTAGTAGCTATTGAAAAGGGAGCCTTCTGGTCGCCAATTACACAACATCTATTTTGAAACTGTTTTGAATGATTTTATCTCCAAATAAGTAGTGACGTAAAGTATTTTTCATCTCTTGTCCAAGGCATTGTGACCGAGTGTTCGCCAATCGTCCGGGAGACCGGGGTTCAATCTCAGGTCGAGTCATAGCAAAGACTTAAAAATGGTACTTGACGCCGCCTTGCTTAACACTCAGCACTATAAGGTAAGGATCAAGGGTAAAGTGAAGCAATACAGAGGATAGAGTAGTACCCTCCTCTCCCCTACACATCGGTGTAGTAGCTATTGAAAAGGGGGCCTTCGGGTCACCCTCGACTAGGTCGCCAACAACTATTTCCAAATCTGAAACCAAAAAGAACACATTATTATTAGTAGTAGAGTTATAAGCAGTCTCTTGGGTCCCATGTATATTGAGACACCATATATTATATATATATATATATATATATATATATATATATATATATATATATATATATATATATATATATATATATATATATATATATATATATATATATATATATATATATATATATATATATATATATATATATATATATATATATATATATATATATATATATATATATATATATATATATATATATATATATATATATATATATATATATATATATATAATATATATATATATATATATATATATATATATATATATATATATATATATATATATATATATATATATATATATATATATATAATATATATATATATATATATATATATATATATATATATTATATATATATATATATATATATATATATATATATATATATATATATATATATATATATATATATATATATATATTATATATATATATATATAATATATATATATATATATATATATATATATATATATATATATATATATATATATATATATATATATATATATATATATATATATATATATATATATATATATATATATATATATATATATATATATATATATATATATATATATATATATATATATATATATTCTATCTATCTATCTATCTATGAGGGTCATTCAATAAATAAAAGGAATCTATCTATCTATCTGGTTTAATTTCATCCTATTTGAGATAGCGCAGCTCTAAAAGAAAAAGGTTGATATATTTATTGGGTGGGGGAATGAAACATTTTTGGAGTATTTCATCCTCTTTTAAGTTTAGAGCCTTTACGATTGAGATTTGATTTGATTCCCCAAATATTTTAAAATAATAATTCTTTATTTAATATCTTAACAAAATTAGGGTTCTTTGGCGTTGCCGTTATTGTACACCGACAAAATAAATTTTGGAACCGTTGCTCTAGAAAAGCGTTACTCAACTTTTTTACTTTTGTGGACCCCTTTCCATGTCCCGGGGAACCCTTGAATAAAAATTATTATATACCATTATTAATATCTAGTATGCTTTAGCTTATTTATTTGGAGAAGATTCCGTGGAGTAGTGGTTAACGCGCTGGACAGATATTTTAACGAGTGAGTTCGAATTCTAGTCACGCTCTTAGGTTCATTTTCGAATACTTTTGGGAAAGGTATAAACCCTCTTATCCCTACAGGCCTGGGTTTAATAGTACCACTCCTGTTTTTCTACAAAGAGGGCATTGGCAGTTATTGAAATGTCATTAAGCAAAGAAACCAAACCAAACCTATTTATAAGCAATTTACTAAGCTTTTTTTTTTCTCAGATGTGGTACAAGGCCGTGTGAATAGGGCACTTAATGAGGTGAAGGTTTGCTAGTCTAGCTTGTTAACCATTATACCACCTCTGGCGCCCACCAAACCTTGTTATTACTGTTTTTCGTAGAACCTCAACTGACCACTTGGGTTTTGGGAACACCGGTTGAGAAATACTGCCTTAGTGTCTGTTCCATTTAAAACAGATTTATCAGATACCTAAAAAGTGACATTTTACTGGCAATCCTTTAAAGTTAGGAAAATGATAGATATTTGTCAGTACTCAAGTCGGATATCAATGTGAATTTAGCATAGAAAAAAACAGGATTATTTATTTTCATAGTAATGTTATTTATTTGGGTGGTG
>OY757941.1:57232020-57327260 GCA_963585895.1 Sepioteuthis lessoniana | reverse complement strand
TTATTTGGGTGGTGACATTCTTTATTTTGAAGGAGGTCTGTTTTTTTTTTTTTTGTTTTTTTTTAAGTAGAAAAATTAATGATTATAGCAGTGAAATTGAAAGCAAGTAAAGAAATGTGACGTCAAGAATAAAATGATAAAATTTCGTTGAGAAATATAAAATTTCAACAAATCTTTCACCAAACCGAAAAAGTGTCCTAAAAAATCCTCTCTCTCTTTCTCATATACACCTTACCACGTGGAACCCCGGAATTTCTTCATGAGATTCATTTGACCCTATTTTGGGTAACGCTGATCTAAAATGCCTCTTAAGAATTTGAAAAAAAAAGTTAATACATTTGGTGCGGGCAGATGAAAAATCTTTGAAGTATGTCATCACCTCCTAAATGTAAAAGTTTACTATTGAGATCTGATTTCAATTCCTGGGTCATGTTGTGGTCAAAGAGTTGGAACTTAATGAGGCATGAAATAAGAAACCTCTTTTATTTTCTTTGGTTATAATCAAGAGCCCAATTTTTTCACCCGCACTGAATCCTTTTAAAAAGTCAACATGTTATATACCTTACCTCCCAATTATAAGCAGGTTTCCAAAAAGGTTTCTTAAGTACAAATTTTGGGCAGTGCCCAGAGAAATTAAAATCGAAGACCTATCTTTAGGGATGTTCATGGAATGGCCCAGACAGCTACCTGCACGTTCCTGCGACTGAAAACGTTAAGGGCTGGGTTTATTGCCTGGTGTCCTATGTGACCCTTAAAGAGAATGCGAGCGGAATCTAAGTAATTTATTACACCGACCCGCTTGAGGTTCGCCTCCTGCGCGGCACTTCTTATTAAACCGACCTTTTATATCACATTGTGGCCGGGGGGGGGGGCAAATATATGCCCCCTACTCTGATGAATATCCCACCCTCTATTTCTCAAGAATCATATCTCTTTTTCAGATGAATGGAAAATTGTTACTTATAATAAATTTTTTTCTTCATTAAAATATATAATCTTGAATTTTTATCTCAGAAGGTTTTATTGTTTGTGTGGCTTGCGAATCGACTGAAAAAGTTGAAATAAAAAAGAAAACAAGTTTATATCCTATTTACCAACCCCTCCGCCCGGGCAGGATATGACACAAGATCAATTTTTAAGCGGGGTTTAACAGGTTTGAATTCAGAGTTTTCCTTCTCCTAGACTAGTTGCCTCACCAAGAAAACGAGTCTATATAAAAAGAAAAAGGAGGAGAATTGTAAAAATAAAATGGAATAAAAATGGTACCCACCACAATAAATTTTATATTAAGTTATCTAAAACGTGTGTGTATATATATATATATATATATATATATATATATATATATATATACACGTAAAACTTACACTCAAAATTTATATAAGACTAATTTCAATTCATTTGCTTTATTTATATGCTGATCACTTAAATCTCAAAATTACGTTTTCAATGAGCTACAATTCTGACTTGAGTATTTTCCTAAGGAATAATTTGGTATATCACTTTTGAGTTATAGCTGTTGATTGATTTATAATTTTAGGACTTAATTGTCCAACATCTCCACCACAAGCGGAATGCGACACAAGGTCATTTTTAAAGCGGATTTTAACCGGTTTGAATTCAGAATTTTCCTTCTCCTAAATCAGTTGCCAAACAAAGATTTTAAGGGCACATTTTGCCTCTACTATTTATCCATAACTGGAGGAAGAATAGTTGGATTTAATACTTTTCCCAAGGATATTAGTTTTGTGAAATGATAACAACTTCATCCAGGGTTTGAACCTTAGCAGCCGGGTCCACTTTTTTTTTTTTTTTTTTTTACAACAATAACCGCGAGTACCATCATTTAACTGTAACTGTTCAATAAAAAATATGAAACAAATGATTGAAAATTAATCTAATCTGGATTATGAATCTAAGTATTGTATATATATATATATATATATATATATATATATATATATATATATATATATATATATATATATATATATTTATATACTTTTTTAGAAGTACATTTAAATGTATTTATCATTGTTAAAACGTCCGGTGTTTCCGGTTCACGAACTGCCTCATTACCCCGTCAGATTGGCTATAAAGATAGCTGGCTGTTGGAACAAGGTTCAATAGCCGTTTTAAAGAGTTTCCCATGATATTCTTCGCGGTAACACATTTTCAATTCTTGTTGATCAGAAATGACCGCCCACCTTATTAAAAGAAAGGGGGGAGGACGAAATGCGTCGTCATTAAAAGAACTGAATCGAGATTTTATTAATCTCAATACAATTAAATCGTTTTACAGATACTAGATATATCTATATCCAACATAATAATATAATTTTTGAATGTATGACTATTGATAGAAATATTTTTTCTAAAAACGATTGAAGCTAAAAAAAAAAAAAAAATTGTCATATTAGATATGTCGACTGCCGTAGAAAAATGTCTCCCAAGCTTTGAAAGCCGACTGTTACAGAGGACAAGAGGAAATGAGAAAGTGTAACAGTCTGAACTGGATTTGAAATAATTCAAAAGTATCTGCTCGAAGTGAGTACACCCTCGGCTCTTTGCGTGGTGGTATATACAACAATAATGTTTGCTTCTAAGCCATCGTCCGGTCTCTATTGCTTGTAGAGTTTATTTTCATAAATGGTATTTTATTTATTTGGGTGGTGACATACATTCTTTCTAACCCCACTTGCTTTCTTTTTGTCTTAAAATGAAAACCAGAGCACCCCTTCCTTGCTTAGAAAAGTGAATTTTTATTAAAGTAAAATAGTTATATATATGTATGTGTATATGTGTATGCACATATACTGTGTACACGTAATATGTGCACATAGAATTCATGTGTATCATGTACACATAGTGTGTATATGTAATGTGTGCATATATATATATAAGGTCAGTGTGTGTGTATATATATATATATATATATATATATATAATGTGTGTGTATATATATGTATGTATAATGTGTGTGTATATATGTATGTATAATGTGTGTGTGTATATATATATGTATGTATAATGTGTGTGTGTATATATATATGTATGTATAATGTGTGTGTGTATATATATATGTATGTATAATGTGTGTGTGTATATATATATGTATGTATAATGTGTGTGTGTATATATATATGTATGTATAATGTGTGTGTGTATATATATATGTATGTATAATGTGTGTGTGTATATATATGTATGTATAATGTGTGTGTGTATATATATGTATGTATAATGTGTGTGTGTATATATATGTATGTATAATGTGTGTGTGTATATATATGTATGTATAATGTGTGTGTGTATATATATGTATGTATAATGTGTGTGTATATATATATGTATGTATAATGTGTGTGTATATATATATGTATGTATAATGTGTGTGTATATATATATGTATGTATAATGTGTGTGTGTATATATATATATGTATGTATAATGTGTGTGTGTATATATATATATGTATGTATAATGTGTGTGTGTATATATATATATGTATGTATAATGTGTGTGTGTATATATATATGTATGTATAATGTGTGTGTGTATATATATATGTATGTATAATGTGTGTGTGTATATATATATGTATGTATAATGTGTGTGTGTATATATATATGTATGTATAATGTGTGTGTGTATATATATATGTATGTATAATGTGTGTGTGTATATATATGTATGTATAATGTGTGTGTGTATATATATGTATGTATAATGTGTGTGTGTATATATATGTATGTATAATGTGTGTGTGTATATATATGTATGTATAATGTGTGTGTGTATATATATATGTATGTATAATGTGTGTGTATATATATATGTATGTATAATGTGTGTGTGCGTATATATATGTATGTATAATGTGTGTGTGTATATATATATATATATGTATGTATAATGTGTGTGTGTATATATATATATATGTATGTATAATGTGTGTGTATATATATATGTATGTATAATGTGTGTGTATATATATATGTATGTATAATGTGTGTGTATATATATATATGTATGTATAATGTGTGTGTATATATATATATATATGTATGTATAATGTGTGTGTATATATATATATATATGTATGTATAATGTGTGTGTATATATATATATATATGTATGTATAATGTGTGTGTATATATATATATATATGTATGTATAATGTGTGTGTGTATATATATATATATATGTATGTATAATGTGTGTGTATATATATATATATATATGTATGTATAATGTGTGTGTATATATATATATATATATGTATGTATAATGTGTGTGTATATATATATATGTATGTATAATGTGTGTGTATATATATATGTATGTATAATGTGTGTGTATATATATATATATATATATATATATATATATATATAAATATATATGGTCTTCTGGACCATTGGCAAAGACTGTTAACCATATTTGCTGATCTCACCCCCAGAAGAAGCGCATATGTCAATTGAAGAGGCGAAGGGAATATTCTTTGTCACAATAAATTTATGTTGGCAATTTAACCGTGGTTAAGTTACATTATATATATATATATATATATATATATATATTAGTGTGTATGTGTATATGAAAATGCTTATATAAGATACCATATCATTTATATTAAAATTAAGTGCAAATAAGGGAACTTTTCTATAACGAGCATTTAATAGTTATTTCCCTTGAGTAATCATGAAGTTTAAGGTGAACATGAATGCTGACCCACACTATTAATTTACAAATTGGATTGGAAATTACTTTATTTTCATTAAATGCTCTAATTCATTTATTTCTTTTTATTTATGTGTTGGGGTTCTTTGTGGAGTGAGTCCCTGTGGGGAAGTGGTTGAACATGTTGGATTGCGACTTGTAGTAAATGAGTTTGAACTTAATTTTTGCTATTGTACTTACTCTTAGGAAAAATATGAACTTCCTTATTCTCCTCCCAGTGATGGGTTAAATCATACCACTACTGACTTTTGGCATTAAATAACCCACAAAAGTTGATATGCCATTAAATAAGCCAAGCCAAACTTAAATATTGGAGGAGATTATTTACATTACACTTTGTGTTAATGCTATTAGAAAAATGATGTCTTCTATTCTCCTCCACAACAAATATGGGTAAAGTAAGGCAGACTGGGCTCTTTAGGCTTAGCAAGGCAACCAGTCTAGGAGAAGGAAAATGTTTGAATTCAAAACCAGGAGCAGGAGTTTCAATGGCCATTCAACTTTCTTTAATCTAGTTCTGGCAATTCCTTTGGCAAAACCAATGACTTATTCTTTCTTTGAATGAAGTTGGATGGGTTTCAATCCTGGCTTCGAGCGTCCTACATGTCTAGCCACACTGAAGAGTTTTAATAGAATGAAACAGTCTGTCTGTGGATGACTATATATATATATATATTTATATATATATATTTGTGTGTGTATGTGGGCATATATATGTTTGTGTGTGTCAGTATATGTGGTGCATTCAATAAGTTTCCAGATTTTTTTTTGTACAGGCATTTAAAATTGTCATAGACTCTTGAAAATTCACTATGTTATTGCTATACATCTTATGAGATGACTGACCAATTTTTATGATTTCAGCTTCAAATGAACAGCTACAGCAGCAATTGGAATACACACCTACTAAAGCCTGATTGTCACAGCTAGTGAATTTCAAAAATGCAATCTGGATGTGTGGACACTTTAGAAGAACGATAAGCAATAAAATTCTATTTTAAACTTGGAAAAAATGCCACAGAAACATATGGAATGTTTCAGACTGCTTTTTGACCATCTTGCAAGAATCGAGCATCAGTTTTTGAGTAGCATAAGAGATTCAAGGAAGGCAGAGAGTCTGTGAGGGATGATGAGAGGTGTGGGAGGAGTAAGGAAGTCAGGACACCAGAGTTGATTGGCCAAAGGGTTAGGGTTACTATGTTGCGGTTTTAAGAGATTCCTAGTGAAGAGGCCAGCACTCTTGAAATCGGGTCAGTGGCATTTCCACGAGGACAATGCACCAGTCCACAACTCCATCCTTGTCACAGACTATTTGACCAAGATGGGAATCAAGACAGTTCCTCACACTCCCTATAGTCCAGACCTTGCTCCCTGTGACTTTTGGTTATTCCCTAAGCTCAGAGGCTGGCGTTATGAGACAATTGAAGAGATGAAAGAGGCTGTGATAAAGGTCATTGACATGCTCACGCAAGAGGACTTCCATGGGGCCTTCCAGAAGTTGTTGGAACGATACAACAAGTGCATGGCAGCCGGAGAAGATTACTTCAAAGGGGACTAGAGTTTAATGTGTGTACTATCAATAAAAGTGCCCATACGAAAAAAGTCTGGAAACTTTTTTTAATGATCCTCATATGTATAATGTACACACATGTATCTGTAAGTTTGTATATATGTATGCTTTTTTTTTGTGTGTATGTATATATATATATATATATATATATGTGTGTGTGTGTGTGTGGTACAGTCGACTGGGGCAGTAGAATACACCAATAGGGTTCTATCTATGGGTTGAATAGAACTAAACCGTGGTTTCTTGGGTTTACTGTGTTTTGCATTTAAACTGCGTACTTATGCTAAACTGAATTGTTTAAAGTAGAACTGTTTTGACATTTAAACTGCGTACTAATGCTAAACGGAATTATCTGAAATAAAACTGTTTTAACATTAACTCTGTGTATTGCCCAGTCGTCTGGAGCTGTAGAATACACTGATTGCATCTGTGCAAAGAGGTAACACTCCCTCCATATAAGTGCCTTGGATATGACACTAAACAATCTGATGGTGAGGCTCCAGCAATATATATTTGTGTGTGTCTGCATATGTATGTGTTTGTGTGTGTGTGCATCTGTATGTGTTTGTGTGTGTGTACATGTGTGTGTATATATATATATATATATGTATGTTTGTGTGTATATATGTATGTATGTATGTTTGTGTGTGTGCATGTGTATATATGTATGTACGTATGTTTGTGTGTGTGCATATGTATATGTATGTATGTGTGTGTGTGTATATGTATGTATGTGTGTGTGCATATATATATATATATATATATGTATGTGTGTGTGTGTGCGTGTTTATGTATGTATACATGTTTGTGTGTGTGTATGTATATATATATATATATATATATATATATATATATATATATATATATGTGTGTGTATGTTTGTGTGTGTGTGTGTGTATGTATATATATATATGTATGTATGTATGTATATTTCCTGTACATATAGTATGTATGTGTGTGTGTATATTGGTTAATACCATTAATTGTATACATTTCTAATGCTTGTCTTTGTACGATGAGCTCTTAGGATATTATGAGTTCAAATTTTTCGGGGGTCGTTTCTTTCTGTGAATTTATGATTAATAGTTGAAGTGTATTTAGATAAGAACATTGTTTTGAAGTGGATCTGCAGGATTAAAAATTGTCAAATATTGATATTAAATTCTATTCTATCTAAACCTTAATTGTTCTCTTAGAATATATAATGAACTTTAATTAATCAATGGGGTACTTAATTGACCCGCAAACAAAGTGTACAAAACAGAATTTGCCAAATTTATTTTTAATCAGCTGGATATCTATAATGATTTTAAGTGTGCATATAAATTTTAGTTTCGATCTGGTTTTGAGAGGCTGAATTAATTTTAATCATTATGAATTGCAGGCAGAAAATTTTTGTGGCTTACATGGCTATTAATATTATGAATTAAAAAATACTTAGCATCCATTATTTTAAAGTTGGAAGTAAAGATTGAGTTACATTTCTTCTAGGTGGTGTTGTTACCGGTGGGTTGGGTGAAGACTTATGCTATGGTGAGTCTAAAGTACCAAATGTTGTCGGTATTATCATGGTATCATGGTAGACAAATTTTGTATAGCTTCACTCTGTTGATTTGAAAGCTGCATAAATAAAAGTTGCAGAAGACCAAAAACATTTTTCGTGTGAAAGGTAAAGGCACAGTTGATCACAAAATAGTAACCAGAGGGTTCAGGCTGCAAGAACCTTGACAACCTGATAAGGTCGAGTAAGCTTAAGACTGTGGATTCTGAGGCTGTTCTTCAAGCTATGGAAGTGAATTCAGCATGTAACACTTGGAGAGTATCATGCAAGCTTGGCATCTCAGTGAGTTCAGTGTTTTTGTTTTTTTTTTCACTTTTTATAACCTTGGCAAAAGTATCTGGACCTGCCAAATTGTGACTTTTTACGAAAATACTGCGAAACTTTTTATTCATCTTAGTGCATACTTGTATCAAGATAATTATTTACAAATGAATCTTATTAAATGATAATTTCTTTAAAAAAGACGTTTCTCATTGAATAGTGTGCCATAAAACCAGCCAATTTGCACTTAACTTTCCTTAACTATGCTGGCCAATTTTCTAGACTCGCTTAATTGTTGGGGCAGCTGTATTACAAAGAGGTGAGGTGTCCTAAGCATTAATGGTTCTTAACATACAAGATGGAATTGGTGACCAGAGTTAAGTCATGAATGAAGCTTATACCTTTCGCTAATTCTTTATCCCCTTCCCTAGCTATGGGTAAATATTAAGGCAGACTATTTGATTGATTGATTTTAACGGCATGTCAACCTGTCGAGTGATTTTATGCTTTTAGGTTAGAGAATTGTGTTCATTGTACACTTATATAGACATTTGTCTGTCTAAATTTCTGAGTTGAAGCTTGATGATTGTTATTACTTAAAATATTCGTACTATTGACCTCATCTTTATTGTTAAAATCTGGAAGACCTGGGTTCAATCTCAGGTTGCGTCATACCAAAGACTTATTTTGTACTTGATACCACCTTGCTTAACACTTAGCAATATATGGTACATATCAATGGTAAAGTGGAGCAATCCAGGGGAAGGAATAGCACCCTCCCCTACACCTCAGTGTAGTAGCTAATGAAAAGGGAGCCTTCTGGTCGCCCTCGACTACAGTCACCAACTTTACTTATTGTTAAAATATAGGGTTCAGTTCAAGATTCTGTGTGGACTCCTGAATTCAACATGAAACACCTGAAGAAGGTTGAAGTACATATTGGCTGAAACATTGTGAGTTTAAAAATAAAGATGAGGTCAATGGACCAAATATCTTAAGTAATAACAATCATATATTCATTTTTTGTCTAGTTATTTGTTTGCAAACAGTTCGGTTTTCAAGTAACTCATAATAATAATCCTTAGTAAACAATTACAGCTTCAATTGACTATTCTTTATATGAATAACTTAGTTCAATATAGCATCAAGAATTCCTATTGAATACAAATAAATTGAAAACAGATCTATTTGACACTTAGATTGGGCCCTAACAGGTACTACCACTCTGACTCTGAGTGAACCTGGGAGTAATGGCAATGAAGGAGTATACTATACTCCTCCAGAACTGGAGCCTCATCATCAAATTCAGTTTAATGTCATATTCAGGACACGGGTGAAAAAAAAACCTTAAGAAGCATTTATAGGATAAATGTGAATATGAATATATAATGAATGCGATTCCCTTACTTTTTGGCGTAAACTAACATAAACTGGGTTGAATGACATTAAAATCAATCTCTCCTACCCTTGCTTGCATTCTCTTCCTCTCTCTTTATTGCTCTCTTTTTCTTTCTCTTCCTTTGTCTCTTTCTTTATCTCTTTCTTTATCTCTCTCTCTCTTTTTCTCTCTCTCTCTTTCTTTCATTCTTTCTTTCTTTCTCTGTTTTTTAAAGACTCTACAACTCATTTGAATTTCCCTATTACATAAACTATGAATGAAATTTTTTTTTTTTTACTACAGACTTCTGACGGAATTTCTTATTATCAGAACCTTCATTACAATTTCAGACATTCTTGTTTTAAGCCTGCCTGTATTTCATGATGTGTATCAATCAAATATACACAATATTGTACCTTTTTCATGTTTTGCTGGCGTGTACTGTTGGATTTCAGCGCCTCAAAAAACTTTTTATCATGGATCGTTCTGCCTAATTTTTTTTTTCATTAACTAATGTTATTCCAAAATTTCAGATTAGAAACAAATTTTCAGAGAAAAGTTGCCTGTTTAATTTTTAGAGGAGAGGATCGGTTCGTTAAATCCCTTTTTAGGTCAAACAGGACACCCCTAAGCCATTTGTTTCATTTTTTAAAAACTGTGTTTTAAATGGTACATGTCCGTTAAAGTTATTGTCCTAGACTCCGAGTTGCTTTCTGTTTTTCTGCATTTTAGCAGTACAAATATTTCGGCAGTACTTATACAGTTATGTGGCAGTTTTGTCCCTAATTCCAACCAGTGCCATGCAACAGGTTACTGATACTTCGCATATGAAGTCAAAGATGATCTGTGGAGATTTTTTGGAAAAAGTTTTTCTTGGTATAGAAAATTTTTTCTTTTTTTTTTGTTTTTGCACTTACTTCATTTCCATTCCACTCCTCCCAGGCAATACCTGCTTTGCAGGGCTGTGAGTACATTGCTTGGCGCTTGAGGCGCCTCCAAAATGAAGAAGGCCGACGGGCTGCACATGAGTCTCGATTTGTGCGTGAACGGTTGGATATATACCTTCACTCTGTCCTTTTTCGTGGAAGATCTTTCGGTAGACTTGGCTAATTGCAACTAATTTCTTCTCTTGAAAATATTGTTAAATATTTTCGATGCTAAACCTTTTCACTATTTCCATTCTTGAAGAGTCTGTTGTAGCGGTCGTCATTTTCAAAGTAAATTGTTTGGTGAACACCGTCGACAGAAATGGAGCAAATGACCGAAGGGTGTTCTGTTTGGCATTAAAGTAATTTAGCAAACTGATTCCCCACTTGAAAACTTAAACGGGTAACTTCCCTAAAAATTTATTTATAATCTGAAAGTTTTGGTTCCGACCGATATACCTATAGATTGTATTTTTTTAATTGCATTTACGTTTTTAAAAAATGACTTCAGATGAATTTTCTCCTTTGAGCAGGATTTTCATCATAGCAAATTTTATACACTCTTGTTTTAAATATGTCTGAATTCCATTAGTAATTAGTATCTTCGTAATTAAATAAATAACAAATTAAATTCTATTATTAATTCGGCACATTTGCTACAAATATTCTGACATTTTGTTTTTTCTCTTAAACATGCAACAATTTTTCATTACAAACAATTTTCGTTGTAATGTTATATATGCAAACATACATACTTTTTTCTTGGCTCTTAAACATTCTATAATCAGCATTATTTTTTTTACGACTTCAACAAATGAATTATTTAATAATTTCTACTTAAATTCTACATGCTTATATGATTTTTGATCATTTTCAGAATTTTCAATTCATTTAAATTTTTCGCATTAAATTTTTGTCTAAATTTCATTATTAATTGCTTAAAAATTACTTAAATAACTTGTGAAATTTTCTTTGGCTCGACAAATTTCTAGTTAATTTTTATATATTATATAATCTTTTATTTATTAGAAAAAAATTCGGTACGTTGTAATCACCATTTTTTTTTTTTTTTTTTTTTTTTTAAAGCTTTTTTTAGTTTGGCACAATGCCTAATTTATGAATCACTCAGTGAGAATCTAACTCATTAAAAATGGCCTGCTTGTCTGGCTTACATTTACTCCGACTTTGTCGTTTGTGGGGTTTTCGTTATCGGAAATAAACTTGTCGACGGAACTTCAAATCTCGGACGAGATACTATTGAGAAAGGTATGAATTCGACTGTTCTTCCTTTCGGCTCTCGATAAATAGTAGGGCAGACTGTACTCTTTAACTTTGGTGTGGGAAAAGAAAACTAAATTCTAACTAGTTTTACTCTATATAAAAAAAATGACGTTGCATTACATCCTATCCATGGTGGAGGTGTTGGTAAGTATGTATTTACACATTGTCGGCAGGGCTTAGAATAGACTGTATCCCTTGCCGAGGGGTAGGCCCACCTCTCAAAAGATGTATTGAGTATAACGCTAAACTGCATTCGATAATCCTATTTACCCAACCCCTCCGCTCGGGCAGGATATGACACAAGGTCAATTTTTAAGCGGAGTTTAACAGGTTTGAATTCAGAGTTTTCCTTCTCCTAGACTAGTCGCCTCACCAAGGCTGAAGAACCTAGTCTGCCCTACTATTTACCCATAGCTGGAGGGAGAATATTTGGATTCATACCTTTCCCAAGGGTATTAGTGCTATGTGAAATGTAATCAGCCTCGTCCAGGATTTGAACTCGTGTCGTCGTGTCCACATCCTGCGACGATAACAATTACACCACGGGCACCTCCAAACTGCATCCGATAATGTGGCTCCAGTTTTAGAGATCTTGGTAGTGTGAAATAGCCCTTCATTACTATTATTCCCATGTCCGTTCTGACCCGGACTGGTAGTACCTGTTAGGGTCTCAACTATGGATCAAATAAATCTGTTTAAAAATGAGTTAGTTTGGCTTTTGTGTTTAATGGCATATCAAACTTTGTGAGTTATTTAATGCCAAAATGATTCTTGTCGAAGAACAATAGTGGTACTATTTCATAGTTAGGCGGATGATAGGGTTCATACAATTCTCAAGGGTATTAATTTGAAAGTTAACATAATAGTACGACTGGAGTTTGAACTTGCTTACTGCGATCATGCCCATTGGCCATAATGCCATGGAAACTCCTTTAAAATTATTCGTATTTGATAGAACAAGGAAAAAAAAAAACTATACAAAAAAATGTAATTATGAATCTGATTTTTTAAAATCAAATAACCCTAGACAAATTGACATGCCATTGAAATGAATAGAAACATTACTTGTCACAAGATTTGCCATTTTCTAAGTTATAGTTGAATCAACATCACTTTATAGCCTGTGAACTTCTGTGAACTTTTTTTTTTTTTTTTTTTTTTTTTTTTTTTTTTTTTTTGACAACCTGTGAACTTTTTTTTTATTGCCTCTGGAGTATTTTTTTTTTTTTTTTTATACTGCCTCTGAAGTATTTTTTTTTTTTTTTTACTGCCTCTGAAGTATTTTTTTTTTTTTTTTTTTTTTTTTTACTGCCTCTGAAGTATTTTTTTTTTTTTTTTTTTTTTTTTTTTTTTTACTGCCTCTGAAGTATTTTTTTTTCTACTGCCTCTGAAGTAATTTTTTTTTTTTTTTACTGCCTCTGAAGTATTTTTAACAAAAGTCTTGGAACTTTTCGTTTAAAGCCAGAATTTTCACTCCATTTTAAATTTTATGCTTTAATTTTAGTTCAAGTTCCATTACCAATTAGTTGCTTAAAAATTACTTAAACAATTTGTGGAATTATTTTAGCTCAACAAATTATTAAATATTTTCTTATTAAATTCTACATAATTATTTATGATCTTCAGTTCTTTTTATAAAAAGGGAAAATGAAAATTGTCTTAGTTATAATTTGGTACAAAGCCAGAAATATGGGGAACTGAGTAAGAATTTAGCTCATTAAGAAAGGCCTGTTAGTTTAGTTTACTGAACATTACATAACACAAGGTTGCTTGGTAGCGTATCAACCCTTTTTGGGCCCTTTAAGGCTGAATTAAATTTCAAACCATTCAGTTTGGAAGTAGTATAGTTTTTGTTTACAAACAGTTCAAATGTGAGAACAGTTCAGTTAAATGTCAAAACAGTTCTACTTCAAACAGTTCAGTTTAGCATAAGTACACAGTTTAGTTCTATTTAAAAACAGCTCAGTTTAGCACAAGTATGCAGTTTCAATGTCAAAAACAATTTTATTTCAAATAATTCAGTTTAGCATAAGTAAACAGTTTAGTTCTATTTGACCCATAGATAGGACCCCTATCAGGTGCTACCACTCTGGGCCAGAATGGACCTGGAATTGTTTAGTGTCATATTCTGGACACTTATTGAACAGTAGTCGGTGTATTTACAGCCTCAGCCAACTGGGCAACATAAGACAAGGTACCTATTCTCTAAGTTATAATTGAAGGAAGAGGAAAATTTTTTTAAAGTTATTGTTATTTGCTTAGCTTAATTTGGTACAAGACCAGATATCTGAGGAACCCAGTGAGGATCTAATTCAGGTAAAATTGACCATTAGTTTGGCTTGCTAAACATTACATCATGCAAGGCATCTATTCTTCTTCAAGTTATAAAAAGAAGACAACTTTTTTGTTTTTTAAGAAAAGACTTATGTAACTTTCTTCTTTTTTGCCAGAATTTTCTATTTATTTTTATTTTCTTGATTTAATTTTTGTCTAAATTTGCTCTCTATTTGTTTCATTAAAATTACTTTGATAACTTGTGAAATTCTCTTCTTTTCATACCATATTCATCACAAATTTATTTTACTTTGAGCTTTGTCTATTAAACATAATGGCTTATTAATTCAAACTAATTTCATTGTAATTTTTGCAGAGATGTTTATTGCCTTCTGTATTTGAATATTTTGTCTACTCCATTATCTCATATTTGATTTGATGAATTGGTAAATGTCATTTATTAAATTCTGCATAATAGTTCATTAAAATCTTCAGTCAAGGTTTCTTTTCAAAAAAAGGAAAAACAAATTCTCACAAGTTAAAAAATAGTTTAGCTATTCATTTCAAAACTTTATTTTTAACAACCTCATTCAAATGGTCTGTCAAATGGTGTTTGTCATAGGGAATGATTTACGAGTCTTAATTTCAAAAGTATTGATAGAAAGGTATGATATTTATCCAATTTCCCACCAAATAAGTTTTGACATGGAGTCATTTTATAGAGGAGAGTCATGCACAAATGAAAACTTGCGTGCAGCCATTACAAAAAAATGCTTAGTCTCTTTGTCATTCCTCATTTGGAACATCTCTGGTGCCAAGCAATAAATTTGGCTCGGCTAAGTAGGTATCGTCTGGGGATAAGGCTCCCTGGAACAAAGTTAATGGTTTTCTTACTCACCTGGCAAAATTTTCTCCTGCACCAGATAAAATATTGATAAGAAGTTATTTGAAAGAAATGGTTTTTGATAAGGTAGTTATTTAATCTAACGTGTTTCTCTCAAGAGTAAAAATGATTTTTTTTTTTTGTTTTCCTCATGTCTCATAATATTGGTAGTATAACCTCCAAATGATGTCGGCATTTTAAAAATCTATTTTATTATCTTTAGAAACAATAAAATTCCTTAAATTCTTTTTGCAATATTGATTTGATTTTTAACCATATGTCAACCTGTCTAGGTTTATTATGTGTAGAGGTTAGGGAATCTCATTCATTGTACATATTTACATTTTTGTTAAACTGTTGAGTTATTTTTGCACCTGACTTTATTAATTATGACTAATTTTTAAACAGATCTATTTGATCCATTGGTGGGACCCCAACAAGTACTATTACTCTCGGTCATAGTGGACCTGAGAGTAATGGCAATGAAAGGATAGTCCACTTTTCAGAACTGGAGCCTCATCATCAGATGTAGTTTTGTCATGCCCAGGACAGCCTTTATTGAGAGCAGGGGTTTTACTTCTCTGCAGAGGATGTAGCAACTGTATTCTAAACCCTGCCATAACTTTGTTTTTATTTAACTTATATCATCTCCAGAACTTGTTTTAAAATTTGAAGACTTCTTTTTCATATGTGCAAATTTTCATGTTGAAATTCAGTTTTGGTCTTGTCAGTGAAATCCACTAGTTTTAGAGATGTAAGAATTTTTTTTTTTTAATTGTAAAAGGATGAAGGTACCTTTTTTAATATGTCTCTTGTACTATATATTAATTTGAATTTTGATCTATCATTTTCACTGTATAATTTCTGTTCTATGTATAATGGTTAAACACTGGCTTAATATGTGTATGTAGTTGAACAGCATTCTTTCATTTAAGCATGTTTATACTCTTTATACATGTAAGCAACCCTTGATGATGGCCTGTGATAGGTCTGAAAGCACTCAGGACAATTTTGGTAAATTCATCCACTAATTCCAACCTGAAACCAAGACACTTTCCAGGAAACTTGAAAGGATCTTAATAAAACTATGTAGACAAAATGTGTCAATATTTAATCAAACATGTATGTATGTATATGTATATATATATATATATATGATTTTGCATTGAACAACCCACAAGGGTTTGATATGCTATTAAATCAATATAACAAACATATGTATTTCTGTAATGAAAAATGCTTTTGTTCTGATCTTTTTCCGCCAGTTCTCCCAGGTTCACTCTGACCTTGAGTAGTAGTTCCTATTAAGGTTCTATCTATGGGTCAAATAATCTGTTTATCATCATCAGGTTGTGCTATCAGCATGGATTTCCCTGACCCTCTTACACCACCCTTCTCTCTCGTCCATCACTTCCTGTAGGTCTTCAAGGCTACATCCTGTATCGGCACAGAGCTGTTGTGTGTAGGTTCTAGCTGGTTGTCCTGCCTTTACTCATCCATGTGAAGGGGTCCACTCTCCAATCTGTTTATAACTTATCTATATTCATTAGGACTGTGTGCCAAAAACTTCTCTTAAACATTTGGAAAAAAATGTCAATATGAACATGTAATTCTCTAAAATCTAGACATAAAATAATCCAAGACAGTTTTGTATGCCATTACAATCAATCAATCTGGTCTCTTTGCTTGCTAAAACAAAAGAAAAATAGTATCAAATAGAATTTGTTTTTTATCTTTTTATTTTTTTCATTTTTTTCATTTTTATTATTTTTTTTTTAAGAATTAAAAAGAAATTCTCTTTTAATAAGATTCTTGTTTTATTCCACCAAAGACAGAAATAAGAAAAAGTCTTGTTTAGTGATATATAAACCTTAATGGGTTGTCTAATGCCAAAACCATCCTTGTAGAAGGACAGTAGGGGTACTATTTAACAGCTAAGAGGGATAATACCTTTCCCACATGTATTTTATGTGCCTTTATGATCTGAAAACATTGTATTTCTTACACTTGTCTTTTCAAATGAAAACTTTGCTAAGTGTATAAGTTCAAAATTGAATGTAATAGTACAAATGGAGTTTGAACTTATTGACTATTGTCACAGTCCAGCACATTAACCCCTACACCATTGAGATTGCTCACCTTGTTTATTATAGTGATGCATATGATATCTGAAAAAGCTATGAAATGCACCAATCAAAACATCTTTTAAACAAGAAAAACTAGAAGTTCAACTATTCAGATAATTCTTTGTATGTAAGCAACCCTTCTCAAATCTATAAACAGTGTGTTCGCTTGTGATAATATGCACCATAAACTTTATTATTGTTTTCCATATCACTGCTCAACAAGTTTTTTTTTTTTTTTTTGTTGCTTCTGTTAAATAATCTACTGATTTTCTTATTAATCCAGTTTAAACCAATCCTAATCCATGTAAACAGTATTCTGAAAATATAAATTCTTTGATATAAAATTTTTTAAAGTGTCTAAATGCTGAATGTGTGTATTCCTTAATAGAACCACCAAGAATTATTTATTCATTAAATAGAAAAAAAAGTCTGTGTTTGCAAATTGGAAAAAAAAATGCATATTAGGTTGAGAATTAGAAAGTTAGATGAATGCCGAGGAGATAGATGCGTAATATTTGCATATTTCAGAGAGAAAACAAAAACAAAAAAAAACCTATTTGCAATACAATCTCCTGATTTTCAAATGCTGAATAATAATTTGCTGACAACTTGTTTTATTGGCTAATAAAAAAAAGACGTCATGAACTTAGACTTCCTTACCCACCCAACAACAACAACAAAAATAATGCTAATAAAATCTTTTGGCTTAATTGATATACAAAAGGTAAATTAGTAAGTTGGTAACTTAACAATGACAAAAGTATTTATTTTACATAACAAATCCTGGACAAAGGTTTCGTTTTCTTTGTTTAATGGCATGTCAACCGTTGTAGGTTATTTAATGCCAAAGCCATTCTCCTAGAAGAACAGTAGTGGTACTATTTAATCCATAGCTGGGAGGATAAGGGGATCATACCTTTCCCAAGGGTATTTGCCTGAAAGTGAATGTAATAGTGCGACTGGAGTACGAACTCGCTTACTATGGTTCCGCAGTCCATAGCTTTAACCATAACCCCATGAGGACACCCCCCCCAAATCCTGGACAAGGCTGTTTGCATTTCACATCATGCTGACACCATTGGGAAAAGTACGCATCCAACTATCCCTCCCAGCTATGGGTAAATAGTAAGGCAAACTAGGTTCTTTAACCTTGGTATGGCAACCAGTCTATGAGAAGGAAAACTCTGAATTCAACCCAAAGGATCTTCTTATTAGTCAAACTACTTTGATTTACTTTCTTTAATTAATGGCATATCAACCTTCACGAGTTATCTAATGCCAAAGCTATCCTTGTGGAATGACAGTAGTGATACGATCTAACTCATAACCGGGAGGGAATAAAGTGGTTCATCTCTCTTGTCTAAAAGTGAATGTAATAGCACGACTGGGGTTCAAACTTGCTTACATTGATGTCATAATATGATACATTAACCACTTCCCCATAGCTTAATGGCTAACGTGCTGGATTTCAGCCTCAAAGTAAATGAGTTCCAATTCCAGTTGCAGTATCATGTTCACTTTTGGACTAATGCCCCTCTGGGAAAGGTATAGACATTCTTGTCCTCCCAGTTATGGATTAAATTGTACCACTATTGTCCTTCCTGAAGGATGGCTTTGGCATTAGATAACCCACTAAGGTTGATATGCCATTAGAAATGAAGAAACCAAACTATTATACCACTGAGGACTACCCTCTCCCTCAAATTACTTTGAGAGCTCCTCTTTTTAATGTCTGTATAATCTTCGGAAACTTTTATGTGCATCTAGCTTTTCAGACGTACTAGTGTCAATTTACTTGAGCTAATACTTAACCGTTAATCACAGATTGAATGTTTTACAGTGTAAATTATTGATCACAGATTGAATGTTTTACAGTGTAAATTATTGATCACAGATTGAATGTTATACAGTGTAAATTAAAGATTTTGATTAGAGTAATACACTTAAAATTCTCTTAGAATAATTTTCTATCTGATTTGCAATTGAATGATTTTGTGGGGTCTGTATTCACACTGACGGTCATTTTTTTTTAATTCTACATATTCTCAATAATAGAAATAACTGAAATATTTTTTTAGAATCTTTCACTCTTTCATAAATAGAAGCATCAATAACATCATGAACTGCAGTTATGCTGTGAACTAACCAGGGTCACAGTGTGTGTGTGTGTCTGTGTGTTATATATGAATTTATCTGATCCCTCCCCCACAGCAGAGTGTGTCACAAAGTCAATTTTGTTTTAAGTGGTGTACAGGAAGTTTGATTTCAGTCTTCCTTCTTGGAGACTAATTGAGAATATTTTACTAATGATAAAGAGCCTATTCTGCCCTATTATTTACCAATAGCTGGGGGAAGTGATAGATTCATGCCTTTCTTAAGGGCATTAGTTCACATTTAATTGCCAACAACCATGCTCAGGATTTGAACTCTGATCTCCAATTCCATTTCTTATAATACCTGTTCCACTACACAAGATTCTAGACTTAATATATCTCCTTATATAGATAAGTTAGGATAGTGTAGTCACAGTCAGTGATGCTTGATGACTGTCAGTTCCTTACCTATACGATCACCACACCAGTGGGTAGACTATTATATAGAATCACTACAATCTAATCTTTAACTTTTCTTCTATATTCAATCAATAATTCTTTGGTTTTGTTTATGGAAGAAAAAGTACTTTTTAATGCATCATCTCTGAATTGAAATTTTTTCTTCCCCCCCGCCCCGGGTGATAGAATGATGGCTATTCCAGCATCTCTCTTTGAGACATCCTTAAGCTGTTCTGATTTTTTTTTTTCCTGCATGAAAATATTCCCCTGCCTCTTCTTTTGGGGAGGATATGCTCTAAAAAGTTTGCTTTTGAGAAAGAATCCCAGCTTGAAATGAGTATTATTTAGGTATCTCAATTTTTATTAAGAGGAATACCAGAAATTTCATGGTGCATTTTTAAGAAAAAAAACCCCACCAATTCATATTCCACATGGCAAAAAGTTCCTCCTTTTCAACTTTCATTTTACTCTCTCTCTCTCTCTCTCATATACAAGCACATTATAGATTTGAAAAAAGGGAACAAATTATTTTTAGGTCAGACACAATTAAGAAACTAATCACAACTTTAACTTTTAAAATTCCAAGATGTTAGTTTATAGACATGATAAAAAACGCTGGAAAATTGTTGAATCTAGTATCATTTTAAACCACATTACTACCAGAGACCATTTTTTTTTTTTTTTTTTTTTTTTTTTCTCTCAATTTGTCTCCTTATTTGGTCAGATTGGTGCTGAAAAGTTACTAAATCCCTTTCTTAAAATAATTTGCCTTAGTAATGCTGCGTGCAATCCTGAACAAGTCCTGGCAGCAACACCCCACAAGACACCAACTGTACGGCCACCTGCCCCCTACCACGAAAACTATTCAAGTTAGACGAACCAGACATGCAGGACATTGCTGGAGAAGCAGAGATGAACTCATAAGAGATGTACTCTTATGGATCCCCACACATGGCCGCGCAAAAGCAGGACGACCAGCTCGAACGTACATTCAGCAGCTATGTGAGGATACAGGATGTTGTCCTGAAGACCTACCTAGGGCGATGAACGATAGGGAGGAGTGGCGAGAGAGGGTCAGGGATATCTGTGCTGCCAGCACGATATGATGATGATGATGATGATATATACTTATATAAACAGTTGGATTAAACGGAGATGGAAAGAAGGTGACTGACATTGATAAAGACAGATAATGTTATGGAATGTTTATAATAGGTAGATATGAAAGAAATGATATAAAATTAACATGTATATCAATGGGGTATGGATTTTTTTCTTGACTTTTTCAATAACTTTTGGAGTGCTAATTACAACATACAAATTTGAAACGGATTTTCTGTACTTAGGCTTCATCATCATAGATCACTTTTTAAAAAATTGCTATATAATCAGTGGCATATTCTGAAATGTATGCTGAGGTAGGCAAATATCACTTCATAATTTACTTAGATTTCTTTTGCTTAGGTGTGGCACAAGGCTATATGAATAATAAGGCTCAAACTTATTTGTGAAGGTTTGCTTGTTGACCTTGCAAACCATTACATTACTCAAGGTGCCTAGACAAATATCACTTATGATATCAGATAATTGATCAATTTGAGATATAAAGTATTTGTGTTTACAATTCTTAACCTTTTGAGTATAACTTTCAAAACAAAATTAACAAATTTGATAAAAATTGATACCATTTGAATTATAATAATTCATATTTCCATTTTTAAATTACTTATGTTCATATCATCTTTTAACAATTATGATCATAAGTAATGAAAGCAACTGAAACAATTTTTTAAAAAATTACTGCCGGTAAAAAATATAGATATATCCAAAAAAGATATTTGTATTGTTACCAAAATTGTCACTTTCTTTATAACAAAATCAGCAACAGTTGAATGCTCTGCATATTGACTTACTGTAATCTTGACCCAAACACACTCCATGTTTCTTTATAGGAAGTATCATTTTGTTGTGAAAAGAATTTACCAAAAATAGAACTTTGTATATCAGAAGTACAGATTTTTGAAGGCAAACATCTACTTAAAAGTTTCTAATGTTCATTACAATTGGTATACATATTTACCAACCCCTCCACTCAGGCAGGATATGACACAAGGTCAATTTTTAAGTGGAGTTTAACGGGTTTGAATTCAGAATTTTCCTTCTCCTAGACTAGTTACCTCACCAAGGCTGAAGAACCCAGTCTTCCCTGCTATTTACCCATAGCTGGAGGGAGAATAATAGGATTCATACCTTTCCCAAGGGTATTAGTGCTATGTGAAATGCAATCAGTCTCGTCCAGGATTGGCATAGATTCACTTAGTCTTCTTAAAAGGCTTTATGATACAATGGTTGGCTGGTGTTTAATATCAACCCTTATGGATTATTTAGTGCCAAATCTTTATATACGAGTTGTAAGTGAAGACTTTGATGTTTAATTTATTCTTAAATGAGCAATTAAAGCCTCGTTGTTTGCATGCAGTAAAATGGTTTCAAGTTTTATTACTATTTAGCATTAGTAATTTGATTTATCAAGTATTCCTATCTAATACAAATAATTTGCACACAATTGTATGGTTTCAAGTATTCCTATCTAATACAAATAATTTGCACACAGCTGTATGGTTTCAAGTATTCCTATCCAATACAAATAATTTGTACACAGCTGTATGGTTTCAAGTATTCCTATCTAATACAAATAATTTGTACACAGCTGTATGGTTTCAAGTATTCCTATCTAATACAAATAATTTGTACACAGCTGTATGGTTTCAAGTATTCCTATCTAATACAAATAATTTGCACACAGCTGTATGGTTTCAAGTATTCCTATCTAATACAAATAATTTGCACACAGCTGTATGGTTTCAAGTATTCCTATCTAATACAAATAATTTGCACACAGCTGTATGCTTTCAAGTATTCCTATCTAATACAAATAATTTGTACACAGCTGTATGGTTTCAAGTATTCCTATCTAATAGAAATAATTTGCACACAGCTGTATGGTTTCAAGTATTCCTATCTAATACAAATAATTTGTACACAGTTGTATGGTTTCAAGTATTCCTATCTAATACAAATAATTTGCACACAGCTGTATGCTTTCAAGTATTCCTATCCAATACAAATAATTTGTACACAGTTGTATGGTTTCAAGTATTCCTATCTAATACAAATAATTTGTACACAGTTGTATGGTTTCAAGTATTCCTATCTAATACAAATAATTTGCACACAGCTGTATGGTTTCAAGTATTCCTATCCAATACAAATAATTTGTACACAGTTGTATGGTTTCAAGTATTCCTATCTAATACAAATAATTTGCACACAGCTGTATGCTTTCAAGTATTCCTATCTAATGCAAATAATTTGTACACAGCTGTATGGTTTCATATAACTAATAATAATAATAAACCTTAGTAAATGATTGATCAATTTTATTTGACCTATAGATGGTACCCTAACAGATACTATCACTCTGCGTTAGAGTGGACCTGGGTGTAATTGCAATGTAGGGTTACTCCCCAAAACTCGACTGGAGTGTCATGATCAAATGCAGTTTAGTGTCATACCTGGAACACTCATTGGAAGCAGGGTGGAGGTCAGTCTACTGCATTCCTGCAGTAGAGTACTCTCTATCTACAACCCCAGCTGATAAGGTAGTATATATGATACAAGTGGAAAAAAAAATACATTGATTATTAAGGGTTTTTAATTTTGTGTTGAATAATTCTTATTCTTATAGTGTATACTTGGCTAAAAAATTCAGAGCACTGATATATATATTAATAGTTGAATTATTCTGAAAGTCACGAAAAAGTTTTTGGTTGTTAAATAATAATTGCAACAAGTACAATAAAATTGTTTTTTTGTAACACACTAATGTCATAAAATATTTCTTTTTTGTAGGCTGGTGATGTTAATATTAGAATTTTCAATTTGATTTTATTTAGTATGCAAGTCATAAGAGTTTTGTGAACATATCTGCATATTTAAACTGAACCAGGAAAAGTGGATTCAAGCCTTCCTCAAAATGAATCTAAGCTAGAATCTTAGTCTAGTCACTGGTTCTCTTCTTTATCCCTCTTTTACTTTTTCTCTTTCCTTTTTCCCCTCTTTCTCTCTCTCTCACATGCTTTTTCTTTGTTTCTTTCTCTCTTTTCATTTCTTCCTTTTCCCAGTTGGCTGAGCCTGTAGAATACACCGACTGCTTCTTTGCGAGGGCTAAGACCCCCCACCCACACCAAACAAGTGTCCTGGATATGATGCTAAATGATCTGATGGTGAGGTTCTAGTAATGCTGGACCTTTGGGGAATGTGGAGTACCCCTTCATTGCACTTGATAGGGTCCTATCTATGGGTCCAATAGAACTAAACTGAATTTTTTGAAATAGAATTGTTTATATGTATAAAAATGGATTTGGCATTAATAACCAACAATGGTTGATGTGCCATAAAACCAAACCAAACCTGTCTAATATGGAAGGCCATGAAGGAAGAGAACTCCCAATGGGGCAATTTTAAAGATTACCAAACTTCACTCAAAATTTCCTAACAGATGCACTTCACGCTCTTAGCAATTCCTCTCTTTGACGAGGTGGCAGGTACTCAATGCACTCTGATAATGTCCGTCATATAAATCAAACACCAAAATATTCTACGACATCTTTGAGTTGATAGTTACAGTGCTTGTTTCTTGTAAATATGAAACCTCACATTTGGAAGCTGCTCTGATACGCACCTTTACTGAAATTATTGCCCAGTCAGTTGGGGCTGTAGAATACTCTGTTTTTCTGCAGAGGGGTAAGACTCCCCCAACGAGTGTCCTGGATATGATACTAAACAATCTGATGGGGAGGTTCCAGTATTACTGGAGCTTTAGGGAATGTAGAGTACCCCCTCATTGCCATCACTCTCAGGTCCACTCTAGCCCGGAGTGGGAGCACCTGATAGGGTCCTATCTATGGGTCAAATAGAACTAAACTGTGTACTTATGCTAAAGTGAATTGTTTGAAATAGAACTGTTTATATGTATAAAAATTGATTTAGCATTAATAACCTAAAAGGGTTGATGTGCCCCCAAACCTTATGTCCACAAATCATATCTAACTTGCCTATTTGGCTGGGGCTGTAGAATACACCGACTGCACTTCTGCAGAGGGGTAAAACTCTGCCACCCCTAACCAATGTCTTGGATATGACACTAAACAATCTGATGGTGAGGTTCCAGTAATGCTGAAGCTTTGAAGAATGCAGAGTACCCCCTCATTGCCATTGCTCCAAAGTACCCTCTTGATAGGGTCCTATCTATGGGTCAAATAGAACTAAAATGTGTACTTATGCTAAACTTATTGCTTGAAATAGAACCGTTTTTGGCATTTAACTGTGTGTAAACAAAAAATATACTTAAACTGAATTGTTTGAATTAGAACTGTTTGACCTAACTGAATAGAAATGTTTTTGACAAATGTTTTGTGTACTTTGGCTAAACTGAATTGTTTGAAATAGAACTGATTGAAAATGAATTTGGCATTAAATAAGCCACAATGGTTGATAGGCCATAAAACCTAACAATAGTCATTTCTTCCTTCTTTCTCTCTTTTCTTTTCTCTTCTTTCACTCACACTTCCCTTCTCTCTTTCTCTCTCTCTCTCTCTCTCCCTTTTTCTCTCTCTCTCTCGCACTTCCCTTTTCTCTCTCTCGCGCTTCCCTTTTCTCTCTCTCGCGCTTCCCTTTTCTCTCTCTCGCACTTCCCTTTTCTCTCTCTCGCACTTCCCTTTTCTCTCTCTCGCACTTCCCTTTTCTCTCTCTTGCACTTCCCTTTTCTCTCTCTCTCTCTCTCTTCCCTTTTCTCTCTCTCTCTCCCCTTTTCTCTCTCTCTCTCCCCTTTTCTATTTTTCTCTCTCTCTCTCTCACACATTCTTGTTTATTCTCTCTCTCTCTCATGTTTTTCTCTCTCACACACTTGTGTCTTTTTTTTTCTCTATCCTCTCTCTCACACACTCATGTCTTTCTCTCTCTCCCTCTCTCGCACACACACTTGTATTTTCTCTCGCTCTCATTTTTTTTTTTTTTTTTTTTTTTTAAAGAAATGATCAGAACATCTTCCTTTACTTGTCTTTCTTCACAAAACCCTTGTTCCCCCCCCCCGCACTTTCAACATCAGACTGCTGACTTGTAATTCTATCTGCTGCTGCAGCAGCTGCTGCTGCTTGCTTGTCAAACATCTTTTGGGGTTTTCAGGGAATCTCACTGATTAATCTCCCAAAAGCTCTCAAACTTGTTAGATTTATTCTTTACTCCCCTTCTTTCACCCTGCTGCTCACTGTCTTTTCTGTCATTTCTACCCTTCCCTTGACACCACCTCCATTTCCAGAAGAGCTGGAAAAACTTTCACTTAAGATCTCCTTATCTCTCTCTTTTTTTTCCCCCCTGATATTTTTATTTTTTATTTATATTTTTCTGACACCATAAAATATTGTTGCATATTTTTCCACTCGCAAAGATAAAATACTTTCCTATTTATTTTTAACTTAGGGGAGATTACATTAAAAAAAAAGAAGAAAAAAAGGCCTATTTGGCTAGTTTTTAAAGACAGCTGTAAGATGATACTATTTAGTGAATTATCCTAATATCCTCATTTGCCTTGTCAGTAGGGCTGAGAATATGCTGACTGTACTCTCTGCAGAGGGGTAAGACCCTCCCACTGGAACACACAGAAAAGGGTTTTTCTTGGTATGATACTAAACTACATCCGGTGGTGAGGTTCCAGTTTTTTGACTCAGGGGAGTGTAATGTCACCCCCTTCATTGCCATTGCTCCCAAGTCCATTTTGAACCAGACTGCTTGTACCTGTAAGGCATGCTTAGCATAATGTGTATATTTTATTCACTTATATATATATATACCAACCCTTCTGCTCAGGCAGGATATGACACAAGGTCAATTTTTAAGAAGAGTTTAACAGGTTTGAATTCAAAGTTTTCCTTCTCCTAGACTAGTTGCCTCACCAAGGCTGAAGAACTCAGTCTACCCTACTATTTACCCATAGCTGGAGGGAGAATAATTGGATTCATATGTTTCCCAAGGGTATTAGTGCTATGTGAAATGCAATTGATCTTATCCAGGATTTGAACTCGTGTTGCCATGTCTATTTCCTAAGATAATAACCATGATGAACATAATAAATATATATATATATATATATATATATATATATATATAATGATCATCATGTTATGCTGCTAGCACGGATTTCCCTGACTCTCTTTCATCATTTGTCTCTGTCATCCATTGCTTCTGGCAGGTCTCTTAGACTACATCCTGTGTCCGTACAGAGCTGTTGTAGATAAGTTCTAGTTGTTTGCCCAATACTTGCACGTCCGTATGAAGGGGTCCATAGGAGAACATTTCTTCTCTAGCATATCTTGCACGTTTTCTTTGGATGGTTTTAGAGATGGGAGGCAGGTGATCGTACAGCTGCTGTTTTGTGGGATGTTACTTCCATGATTTGTTCAGTATAGCATTCTGGTGCGATTTCCCTCAAGTTTTTTCTTTATATGCTTAATCAGCATCTATGTGGTGCATCCATATAGTAGTATGGACCCAGACCACTGCTTGGAAAAAATTGCCTTTTATTTTATCTGATAAGTGTCTGACTTTCATATGATTGATAACCTATTGATAGCAGTATATGCAACTAGCAAAGGCATATATATATATATATATATATATATATATATAGAAACCCATTTAAAAGCAAACAGTAAAGACGCTCTTACATGGTAGTAATATGCAAAAACAAAAGTTACATCACTTTTGTAATGGATCCTCTCCTGATGATGGCCCAAAGTCGGGCAGGAAGTACTGGGGATATATACAATTTTGGAAAATACATAAATCAATTCCCGCCGAAAATGATAAAAGCAATACGGCAATACGAACAGATCCAGAAGAAAATATGTAGACAGAAAATGTCTATTATGTTCAATGAAATTTGTGTGTGTGTATATATATATATATATATATATATATATATATATATATATATAACATTTTAAAATCAGAATATATTGTGAACATTATATATAGGGTGTGATGGGTCCATTGTCACCATTTTAAATTAATTTCATGTATACACTTCGCTGTATATTAGATAAAACCTAGAACAATCTAAAGTCAGTTGGGTACTGTCTGTGAGCACAATTTACTCCCCCAGAAATTTGGTATGCTGTACTGCTTGACATTCATGCTGGAACCATGATTACAAATATTACAGTGTTTGTGTGTCAACCTGAGGACATTGCAGAGGATTTGTAACAAGTCAGCTGAGTTCATTATTAATTACAAAGGTTCAGCAGTTTGGAAGCCTCACTCTGATTGTTTTGATAAGAAAAGAAATCCTGAATTTGTTGGTGAGATCTAGGCCATGATTGACAACAATCCTAGCAAGTCAATCAGGTCTGTAGCCAGGGACATGGGAGTGCCTGAGTTTCTTATCAAGTTGGTAGAGCATGAAGACATTCTTGTATTTCTCATGGACGATAAGAAAGGGCCAATTTTTATCACTGGCCATGAAAGATAAGAGGAAAGACAGTACTGCAAAGCTTTTGAACAAACTCAAGCATCCCCTCCAACTGAACTTAGGTTTTTCTCCCATAAGAAAAATTTCTACCAGGATCAGTTAGGGAACTCACAGAACAATCGTTGGCTTGCTCTGTACCCACAGGATGTACCAATAGTGATCAAAACCAGACACCCAATCCACATCATGGTGTTTGTCAGTAGCAACAGTGACATTATGACTAATCTTCTTGCGTGGCTCAGAGGCCTACATCCAGTGCCTGGAAGTAGTGCTGCTCTGGATCAAGAGTGGCTGCTGGAAGAATCCTTATGTCTCCCAACAGGACTGTGCCATGCCACACAAACAGAACTCAGTCTTGGCTGTTGAAAAATTTTTTGTGACCATATCACCCCTGCTGGGAGACAAAATATAGGGGATTTCCATTGTTATAGTGTTTGACAAACTCTCATGGTGCAAGTCCTCTTTGGTCACATGACTAGGTGAACCCGGGAATCAACAGACATGGTTGTTTGCTCCTCAGCAGCAACACATTTGGAGTCACCCCCATTTTACCAGACTTGAGAAGCAGTAAGTGATTTTTCACCTCTTTGTAGTATGGACTTTTCTCTATGTTCCTTAAATGCGACTCTTTTATAGCTTGGGACAGGAACTTAGTTTCACTCCTTGTATGTGTAGAATTAAATGTAATATAGTTATAATTCACTTTTCTTCTTTCTATTGAATATTCTGTGTTAGATTATCATATTTACCCAACCCCTCCGCTTAGGCAGGATATGACACAAGGTCAATTTTTTAAGCGGAGTTTAACAGGTTTGAATTCAGAGTTTTCCTTCTCCTAGACTAGTTGCCTCACCAAGGCTGAAGAACCTAGTCTGCCCTACTATTTACCCATAGCTGGAGGGAGAATAATTGGATTCATACCTTTCCTAAGGGTATTAGTGCTATGTGAAATGCAATCAGTCCAGGATTTGAACTCGTATCGCCGTGTCCAATTCCTGCGACGATAACCATTACACCACGGGCACCTCCAACCTGTGTTAGATTATTCTCTTTTGTATTACCTAATGCATTACAGGAAACTGTGTGTTATTCTATGAGTTAACACTCCCATTAAAATTTATACCCCAAACATCTGACTGCTTAGCACCCTGATTGCAATCCCCTTGATGATTATGTGTGGGGGGTGCAGTTGAGCAAGAGACCAACAAAATTCTGTGCAACACCAAAGACCAACTCAAAGCGAAGGTAACAATAGTGTTGACTAAATTTAATCTAAATAATTTAAAAGATATTTTCAAGTAATTTTGGTAAATATATTGGATAAAGAGAGATGTTAGTGTTATTTTCATTTTTGAGGAATTTAGACGACAACTGAGCCATCACACCCTGTGTGTGTGTGTGTGTGTGTGTGTGTGTATATATATATATATATAGTTCACATATGAGTATTACTCCAAAGTTAAGTGAATTTAAACACACCCTCTGTGTGTGTATGTGTATATATATATATATATATATATATATATATATATATATATATATATATTTCACATATATGAGTATTACTCCAAAGTTAAGGGAATTTAAACATTTATCAATCTGTTCATTCGTGAAGTTAGTCAGCTTTTCCCATGTCTCATTAGACATCTCTCACATCTCTTGAACTTTGGGGAAGCAATTTCATGCCTTAATTTCCCTCAACTGTTGTGTAGCACCTCCTGTATGTGTGCATCTAACATTTTGCACATATATAATTCCTATGTCACTTATGAAAAACATATATACATACCTATACAAACACACACACACACACACATAATACCTACCTACTTACACAAATGCACACTTCTATATATCTACATACACCTATACATATCTATTTCCTTTTTTGATCTTATTTCACTTCAACTATGACATCATGAAAGGTCAACTAACAATAATTTTCTCTAGTTTTTCACCATCGTTACTAAGTGTCGGTTTAGTTAATTAAACTATTTATTAGTATTTCTCTCATAAATGCCACTTCTGGCAGCCTTTTCACTCAGTATCAAGCTACTTCCTATTTATACAGTTTATATTGTAATTATTTACTAATACTGATTATCACTAAGCTTAATTATTATTATGAATTCAACTGTTCCACTATGGCTGATGGAGAGGAATGCAAACAAGTCAAGGTTTCTTTTCTACTTATTCCTCTTATTTTCTTATTTAGAAAACTCAGATAAATGACTTTCATCAAGATGTGCTTCTTGCACAAATTCCCTTAACTCTCTCTCTTTCTCTGCGTATCCTCTTAGTACCATCTGATGTTTGCATATAAGTTTTTCCTAGTTGGCCAACACTGGTGTGTCCATGTGTAGAAGTCCATAAGTGAATGTCTCTTATGAGTTTGTTATTACTTCTCCAGCTGTGTAAATTAGGAGATTATTCTTTTTCTGTTCAGGGCTTTACAAACTATTAGGCCATAATGTAAAAATTGGGAGATTATTTGTTTTCTATTTGGCCTACATAAACTATTAGGAGTAAATTAGGAGATTAGTCTTTTTCTGTTAAGGCGTCTACAGAATAATAGGCTATGTGTAATTTGGGAGATTATTCTTCTATTTGGGGTTTTTTACAAACTATTAGGCCATCATGTGTAAATTATGAGATTATTCTTTTTCTGTTCAGGGCTCTACAAACTATTAGGCTATTATGTGTAAATTATGAGATTATTCTTTTTCTGTTCAGGGCTCTACAAACTATTAGGCCATTATGTGTAAATTATGAGATTATTCTTTTTCTGTTCAGGGCTCTACAAACTATTAGGCTATTATGTGTAAATTATGAGATTATTCTTTTTCTGTTCAGGGCTCTACAAACTATTAGGCTATTATGTGTAAATTATGAGATTATTCTTTTTCTGTTCAGGGCTCTACAAACTATTAGGCCATCATGTGTAAATTATGAGATTATTCTTTTTCTGTTCAGGGCTCTACAAATTATTAGGCCATTATGTGTAAATTATGAGATTATTCTTTTTCTGTTCAGGGCTCTACAAATTATTAGGCCATTATGTGTAAATTATGAGATTATTCTTTTTCTGTTCAGGGCTCTACAAATTATTAGGCCATTATGTGTAAATTATGAGATTATTCTTTTTCTGTTCAGGGCTCTACAAATTATTAGGCCATTATGTGTAAATTATGAGATTATTCTTTTTCTGTTCAGGGCTCTACAAACTATTAGGCCATTATGTGTAAATTATGAGATTATTCTTTTTCTGTTCAGGGCTCTACAAACTATTAGGCCATTATGTGTAAATTAAGTGATTCTTTTTCTATTTGGGGCTCTACAAACGTCATGAGTAAATTAGTGGATTATAGTTTTTTTTCTCTAGTCTGACAGTTTGTTAAAAGAGAAGAAACATTTTTCAAATGTTTATAGGTTAAACTAATGTTGGCACTATTGTGGTCGAAAGGTTGGGACAGGCAAGGCTGTTATATATTTGTTTGGCAGTGACTGGGGAAATTTTATTACATAACTGTTGTTCATCATTTATTCTGATACTTGTATGTTTATTATTTTCTAATATATCTATCTTGTTAGGTCACTTTGTTTCTAACCTCCTGTCAGTAACGAATATCATTAACATTTCTGTTAACATATACTTTAACCTCTGCAACTTGTAGAATGTTTTAGATTTATGAGGAAAATGAATGTTAATATATAAAAGCCTCTTTTGATTTGTGATTAAAAAAAAGAAGCCTTTTACAGTAGCCCTTGTGTTGTACTCGTGTAAATGTGTGTTTGTTTCATAGCAGGTATCATACAATAACTAATGTTTGTACAACAGCATTGCTTCTAACAAAGCCTTCGTCAGATGATGATGACGACACTGGGTTCAGGCATGGTTTCGGAGACGAAGCATCATTACCACTAGCTCAGAGTGCTCCAGCAGTATCTCACATCATCACCAGACTTTATATATATCAACACTCATGGGGTAACAGCCATAAGAAATGGACACAGTGACCCAAGTTCAAATTTTGGATGGTGCTGCTTGCATTTTACGTAATAGTAATGCCCCTGGAAAAGGTATATATTCAATTGTTTTCCTCCCAGCTATGGGTGAATATTATGGCAGACTGGACTCTTTAACCTTGGTATAGCAACAGGTCTAAGGGAAGGAAAACTTTGAATTCAAACCTGTTAAGCTCTGCTTAAAAATGAACTTTTTGTTGCATCCTGCTTCGGTTAAAGACCATGGATTGCTTCCTTTTCAAAATCTTCAAGTAAAAGATGTTGGCCGAGTCTTGTTATTTTTCTTATGTCTGGATCAAGATGGTGAAGAAAGTCCTCCATACTAGCCCAAGTGCTTTTGGCCATTTCGCTGGTCATCCTCAGTGGTTATGTTGGGTTTTTGTACCTGTGAGTTTCATTTCTATTTATTTGGAGTGTTCTTTTTTTTTTTTTTTTTCTAAATAAAACTCACAGCTATAAACAACCTAACACATTCCCTGAGGATGATCACTGAAATGGTTGAAAGCACTTGGGATAGTATGGGTTACTTTCTTCACCATCTTGACCCAGACATAAGATAAATAACAAGAAGACTCAAACATCTTCACTTGAAGATTTTGAAAAGGAAACAATTTATGGTCTTTAACTGAACATGTTTAGATAATGACTTGTGCCTCAGTATACAATATATATATATATATATATATATATATATAATGAACATGAAACATAGCATGTTTTATCTGTTAAGTATTTTTTCAAATACATGAAACTTAGTCATGTGCCTGATATGAGGTGGTGAGAAAACAATTCTAAATTTTATTCTGATCTACTGGCAAGTATTTGAGCACTTATGTATGTATACATATTCCTTGTATGTGTGTGTGTGTGTATATATATATATATATATATAAGGTTTGGTTGAAATATCAAAATACTCTATGGAATGTGACCAAAATATATATATATATATATATATATATATATATATATATATATATATATAATGTGACCTATATATATAAGATTTGGTTGAAATACCAAAATACTCTGATGGAATGTGACCAAATTAGGGTGTTTGTTCTTTTTTTCTTTTTCAAACTCTTGGAATTCACACATTTCTGGCACCGTTGTTGCAGTTCTTGGATCCCATTTGTAAAAAAAAAGTCAACAGGAAATCTGACATATTCATCTGAACTTTTCAGCTTACCCTCATTTATACATATATGTAAAAGTAAAGTTGGTGACCATAGTCGAGGGTGACCTAAAGGCTCCCCTTTTGATAGCTACTACACCAAGGTGTAGGGAAGATTGCTACTCCTTTCCCTGGATTGCTCCACTTTACCTTTGATCCATACCTTATAATGCTGAGTGATTGGCAAGTAGGCATCAAATGATTTTTTTTTTTTTTTTTTTTTTGAATCTTTGGTATGACTCGACCTGGGATTGAACCCGATCTCCCGGGCCATTGGCGAGCACTCTAACCTCTAAGCGAATGGACTGGTTTGTTATATATATATATATATATATATATATAAATAAAATCTTGTTGGAAACAGTGTATGTATGTAATTGTTCTTGCAGACATAGACATATAGGTGTGTTTGTGTGTGTGTGTGTGTGTGTATACAATTGCCAGATGCATCATGGTTTATTTTATCTGATGATTTGTATATTTCTAAATCATGAAATAACAATTTCTTTTAGTTTTTATCCTGCTCTACTGGCCAGTATTTGAGCACTCTCTTGATTTAAGAAAAATGCTTTAAAATGATTTGTTTAATTACATATCTTCCTATTCTGTCAGCAAGGAATAGACTATATAGAATATATCCCCTGCAGAGAATATAACCTCCAAAAGCATGTCCTGTTGATGACAATAAACTACCTAAAGCCATATAATTCTATGTAAATTATTTGTATTGATTATAGTTATTTGAAGCTATAATTGATTACAAACGTTAATCATTATTAATTCCTTAAAACCATGTAATTTTTTTTTTTTTTTTTAATAAGGTGGATTTTGGAATTAAATAATTAAATATAAGATGAATATGTTTGAAAGTGGCCAGTTTGGCATTTTAGATGACTGTTCATAGTTTCAGGCGTAATATCATGAGAAGTCAACTTGAAAATTTATTGATACAGATGGAATCCCAAACTAGTAATTCTCAGTGCTGTTATCCACTTGGCTTAATAGAAGCATCAGTATCATCATTGACTACTGTTACATCTGCGGGTGTCGAAACACCATAACTAATAATGTGTCTTATAGAAGATCTTTCCCTTAGACGAATATGGTGTCTGTGTGTGTGTGTGTGTAACACATCAATGACAGACATAGTAGTGGAAATGAATAGAGTACTCACAGTTGACTTGACTAGAACATTTATTTACAAGGACAAACACATATTGGATTGTACACAATACATATATCAATATGGGCTGAGCTGTGTATCACAGTTACAATCAGAACATCTTGTCTAAAAATAGATCCAGAAAAAAAAAGATCTGGATTGTTTAAATTTAGTTGCTAATTTTATTTTTGTTGCCATCAGAGAGGGAAAAAAAAAGAATTCCTCCTCATCATCAATGTGTGCCAATAACATGGACTCCTTTGATTCTCTCCCACCATCCATCCCTTTTGGTTATCACTCTTGGCAAGTCTTCTAGATGGCACCCAGTATCTGCACAGAGCTGATGAATGTAAGTTTTTGCTAGTTGGTAAAGCTGGTGTAGCAGTCCACAGAAAAACATTGCTTATAAGTTCATCCTAATTTCACCAGTAGTGCCCAGCATGTCTTAAATCTTGTATAGTTTGTGAGATGGGAGATAAGTGGCCATACAACTGCTATTTTGTAGGTTGCTGCTTCCAGGATTTGTTCAACACAACACAAAGCATTCTTATATAGCCTTTTTCTCCTGGCATTTCAATAAAGTCCAAGTGGTGCTAGATAAATTTAGAATTAAATAAACCAAAAATTTGTTAAATAGGTCAATGACTTTGGTAAATCCATATGAATAATTGGAAATTTTAATCAAAACTTAATCTGTGAAAAATCTTGACAAATGGGTGCATCTATATTTATCTAACGGATTCGAAAATGGCAGTTTTAAATAAACAAGAAAATTTTCTTTGTTGATTGGCCCATCCTTGGACAGTTCTAAATATTGGCTTGCTTCATTTGGTTACCAAGGAAACAGACTGCTTTGCTTCAACAAGGCCAGCCTGTGTCAGTGGGACAAACAAGTTTTGTAATGGAAATTGATCTATATTAAAAAGGAAGCTCTCTCATCTGCGACTTTCCTTGGAGACTTTCCCAATTGCATTCACTTGAATTGTATTTTCATTCATTGGGCATAGCAGCAATTCCTTTTATTGGGAATAGAAATTAAAAAAAAACAAAAATAAAAACAAATGCGAATGTAAAAATATATATTTTAGAAATATTTTTGATGGGGGAATCAATAAATTTTTAGTTATTAACTGGATTATGATCTGAAATTTTCATTGTATAATGTTCTTTCTATTTAATTGATATTCACTATTGATATAAATGTTTTAACAAAGGAATGTTTTTATTTTAGATGAAAATTGTCAATAAATATTTTCTTTAATATTTATTGTTTTTTTTTTTAATCACAAATTAATATCGGCATTTTTATTTTTTAAATTTTTTTAATGTAAATGTATATTTAAAGGAAATTTTATAGGGAGTTGAGATCAATTAGCTGAATTTTTATCTGAAATTTTTATTGTATAAAGTTAAATCTGTGTAATTGATATTTACTACTGAATTAAATGGGTTGACAACGGGAGTTTTTTTTTTTTTTTTTTTTTTTTAAATGAAGATATCAATGATTTTAATGAGTAATTTCTTTATTTTAATTGCTTTTTGAATCCAAACACTCTGGTTATCACTTATAGAGATGACCCAAGTGTTTTGTGATTTTTATTTTTTATTTATTTATTTTTTAAAAAGTGGGAGGTGAGGGCACCCAAGAATTTGATTTATTTATAAATGTTTGATTATAATAACTATCTATATTTTCAACAAATTTTTTGACGTGCCCGTGGTGTAGTCGTTATCGTCGTAGGAATTGGACACGGCGACACGAGTTCAAATCCTGGACAAGACTGATTGCATTTCACATAGCACTAATACCCTTGGGAAAGGTATGAATCCAATTATTCTCCCTCCAGCTATGGGTAAATAGTAGGGCAGACTGGGTTCTTCAGCCTTGGTTAGGCAACTAGTCTAGGAGAAGGAAAACTCTGAAACCTGTTAAACTCCGCTTAAAAATTGACCTTGTGTCATATCCTGCCCGAGCGGAGGGGTTGGTAAATAGTATCTATATTTTCAACATTCCATACTGCCCTGTCAGCTGAGTCTGTAGAATATACTGTGTGTATTTCTCCAAAGGGGAAGTCTCCCGCAGTGAGGTTACTTGTTGGGCTTGTGTGCGGCGCATATGGTTTGAGAATAAGATGATGGTGATTGAGTAGTTCTTGACCTGGCAACTGAAATTGTCAAGTGACTTGCAACATTCCATTTTGGCCCTTTCCTGGGCTAGACAGGTTGTCAGAAGGCCCAATCCAATCAGTTGGCTGTGTTCTTCAAATTGCTCTTGTAATGAAAAAGTACCCAACCCTATTTTATCTTAAAGGTACTGGCTGTGGGTCAATTCCACTAAGATAGCTATACATGGAACCATTTAACTGTATGTAAACAAATTATTAATTTTAAATAGATTTATTAGTGTTGGATAGGAATACTTGAAGCAATTTGTATGCAAACAAACTTTAACTCGTTTGAAAATAATGTTGCCTTTAAACTATTTACTTAGAAATCACACACAAATTTTATTTATATATAATAACAATGATAATAACAATAATATATAAATTTGTGTGTATGTGTGTGTGTTTAAACTAAATTTGCCATTAAATAACCATTAAAGGTTGATATGCCATTAAATCAAATAACATAAATTGCCTAAACTAACATTCTGTAACATGCATTTTTTAAAATCATTTAAAAAAATTTTCTAATAATTTTTATTTTGTACACATGTATTACCCACAATCATCAAGTAAACCATTTTTTCATTGTTGTACCCCTTTTACATACTGCTTGTTCATGGACCAATGTGTGTATAATTCTACCATTGGAAATGTTTTTGTATTCTTTTTTTTTTTTTTTTTTAAATTTCTAATACCACTTGTATGTATCAATTATAAGTCAGTTGACGGACTGTAGTTGAGGGTGACCCAAAGGCTCCCTTTTCAATAGCTACCACACTGAGGTGTAGGGGAGGGCACAACTCCATTCCCTGGATTGGTCCACTTTACCCTTGCATGTTATTTAATCCTAAATCCATTTTTATACATATAAGTAAAAGTAAAGTTGGCGACCCCCCCCCCAGTTGAGGGTGACCCAAAGGCTCCCTTTTCAATAGCTACTACACCGAGGTGTTGGGGAGGGCACAACTCCATTCCCTGGATTGCTCCACTTACTCTTGATCCATACCATATAATGCTTAGATGTTAAGCAATGAGGTATTACGTATGATTTATTTATTTATTTATTTTTTTTTGTTCTTTGGTTTGACTCCAACTTGAGATTAAACCCCAGTTTCTCAGACTATTGGCCAGCACTCTAATGATTATGCCAAAAAAGTTGAATATTTTTCTATGTATGAATGTTTATCTTGTCTCTCCTGTTGTGTTCACTGTTAGTATATAATGGGTATACAAATGATAATATGGGTCCTTGAATAAATATCTTCCCTACCAACAACCACAGTAATAATACCTTATATACATGTTTCATTGAAGATGAACTGACAATGTCTCTCCTGTTGTGTTCACTGTTAGTATATAATGGGTATACAAATGATAATATGGGTCCTTGAATAAATATCTTCCCTACCAACAACCACAGTAATAATACCTTATATACATGTTTCATTGAAGATGAACTGACAATGTCTCTCCTGTTGTGTTCACTGTTAGTATATAATGGGTATACAAATGATAATATGGGTCCTTGAATAAATATCTTCCCTACCAACAACCACAGTAATAATACCTTATATACATGTTTCATTGAAGATGAACTGACAATGTCTCTCCTGTTGTGTTCACTGTTAGTATATAATGGGTATACAAATGATAATATGGGTCCTTGAATAAATATCTTCCCTACCAACAACCACAGTAATAATACCTTATATACATGTTTCATTGAAGATGAACTGACAATGTCTCTCCTGTTGTGTTCACTGTTTTCTATTTCTATTTCTATTTATCTTTTCTTGAATATGTATGAGAAATCTTTTCAGGACACAGCAGATGAAGGAATTGTTCATTCTGAGTGCCTTCGGGTTAATCCATTAATTATTATAATTATTATAATTATTATAATAGTGCTGTAGGAAATTCTCTTAACAATATGTTGTTTCATGTATTAGAATTTATATTGATGCATAAGAAAAATCTATTTTCTTCTATTTCTCTTTTTTTAACTAGTTATAAAGGAAGTTTTCATTGGCAAACACAACCAGAACACTGTGGCTGTGTTCAAAAGAGTTTTTATTGACTGGGTTTTCTATTATCATTATTGTTATTATTGTTTAATTTTTTTTCACATAATTAGTGCTTAAAATATTTTGAGTGTCTTTTTGCAATTGAATGCATATTATTTGCATATTTTTGATGAGTATTTTCTCTGTTTGGGAATTGTAGTATTTTGTGTTTATTTACATGGTTTACTGTGGTATTCTGGTTAAAAAAAATAGCAAGTAAATTTTGGGGATAGGGGTTATTATATTTAATCAGATATAATTTCATGGCATTAAATATTTAAATCTGTGTGTGTGTAAGTAAATGTACCAATAAATCTGAAGCATAACCATGTGTAGAGAAGAGGAAAATCTCGTATTTTGTTTTGGCGCGCAATTTAATTCAACACTGAATTTCACCCAATCAGGATGACATATCCTATTCAGCCTGGACCTTCATTTCCGGCTAGCAAAACGGGTGAGCGGCCAAACACACTCTCTTCAGCTTGAGACGGCGACCAAAATAGACGTGTCTCTGGTCGTTCCTGCTTAGCGATGCTTTTTAGCTAAACAAGCCACCCGGTGGGGACAACTCACTGTGGCTTTAACACTAATAGCAGCAACATGGACACTCAATGAGGGAACCATCTAATTTATGGATTCTTTACGAGGAATCCCAGTAGAACATAAATTAGAAACATTCAGCATGCTTTCCACAGGCACCACTTCGGGTCACCCCCAAAATTTACTATGTCGATCCGAGCGCCACTCCGCTCTCGACACCAAAACTACACGGTGACCTTGAATACTTCCCTCACACGTCCAACGACACACTGCCATCTCAACATCCCGCTAAGCTATCGTGTCTCCAAAACCAACAAGTCTAAACACCACGAGTCTTGCAGCACCAAGAACAAACCAAATATTCAAAGCTGCAAATAAAGAACTTTCGTTTGTGTGTGTTGTTAAAGCAAAGTCTCGTAATTCATTTGTTGCCTTAAAAAAATATAGCGCTAAACAATTAACCATATCACTCACCGCTATACATGAAAAAATGAATTTATTTTTTAGATATGAAAAAATTAATAATAAATGGACTTTGTAAAAATCATTTAAAGTAAGGAAGATGATTTTGTTGGCCACATTAAAAGAAGTAGGCCCCATAAAAGTCAAGGATATGAAAAAATGGGATCACAACTTTACCACTGTACCCCACAACTCCCTCCACCCCCAGCCCAATTTGGCTGGTTATATCAGCAACAGTTGTGGCTAAAGACATGCAGTTCTCTTTTGTTTTTTTGTCTATGAACACATGCATCATTGTCTGGAATTTGAGTTAGAATAACTTGTTCACTTTTGACTTCTAGAAAAAAATTTTTTTTAATATTGTAACTTTTTTCTTAAGGTGGGATCCGGACTGTCTCTTTAGAAGCAATCAATCATTTTGGTCTCAGGTAATTGTGTAAGTGTCTGTTGGTTTTTCTCTTCACCTCTACAACCAAATACACTCAACAGACATTTGCTTATTTTACACTTAAGAATGAAAGAAAATTAAAGGTGTGTAGGTATAGGTGGGGGGAGTGAATCTACCCACCACCTTCAAATTGTAAAATTATATTTGCCTACATTTAGTAAGTTCCCATTCCTCCACCATTTTTAAAGAATTTTTTTCAAACAATTAAAGAAAAAAAGTTGAATTTTTAGGGACAAAGCTTGGAAATAATGTATTGTTGAATAGAAGGAAAAGGAAATACTTAAGAAAATTTACTAAGCTTTTTGCTTAGATGTGGCACAAGGCCATATGAAAGGAAATACTTAGATAAATTTTGAGGAAAACCTCTAAAAGTTTAAAGAATCCTATTGAATTGAAGAAACTGTTTATTGGGGAAAAATAACACTAAAATATTAACCCTTTGTTTAGCAGTGTCATCACCCACAAAGGTTATTATTTGCTTATCTTAGTTTGGTTGAAGCCGTGAAGTATGGGACACCCAGTAAGAATCAAACTCACTGAAAATGATGTGCTAGCATAGCTCACTAAATGCCCCATTGTCAAGACAAAAAATACACTGGCTATGCCACCTTGCAGAGGGGTAAGACCTCCCACCCCTAAAGGGATGGACTGGGTATGACACTAAACTGCATCTAGTGATGAGGCTCCAGTTCTGTAGTGTTTAATTACTCCCAGTTCCACTCTGATTTGGGATGGTAGTACTTGTTAGGGCCCTATCTATGGTTTGGATAGATCTGTTTAAAGATTATTATATAGGAATACTCAAAACCATACTACTATATGCAAATTATTTGTGTTAAATAGAATACTTGATATATAGATTCTGTGATCGTGCAGAATTTAAATAGTGCTTTTAAAAACGTATGCATTTTGAAATAAATAGAATATTTAAAAATTCTAAAATAGGGAACTTTTTAAATACTCTGTGCCATATAACTGTGTGCCAACAAATGATTTTTATAGACAAATAAAGAAAAATTTTAAAATCATGATGCCATTTTAAAATATTAAGATACTATTGAATAAAATATCATTAAAATGAAATATTAAATATAATAATATTGAAATATTAAATTATTAAGATTTTTAAATAATTGATGCAACATGATTGCAATGGAATGTTGGAAATTTAGTTATGATTTTCATCATTAAGGTTTTTCGAACTATTGTCTTCATCTTTATTGTTATTTCCACAACATTTCGGCTGATATGTCCTCTGGCCTTCTTCAGGTGTTTGTCGAACTCAGGAACCTACATGGAACATCGGACTACGTCCTTTATTGAATCCACGGGGGTTGCCTGTTCTGATTTCGTTTGCCATAGCCAGGTACAAGTGTTAAGTATTCCTGTATTGTTACTCGCCTGCAGTCAGGATTGAACCTGCAACCTCCAGATGATTGTCTCCTTAGAAGCTTAGGGAACCAACGCTTATAACTGTTATGCCATGTGTCCTGCTGGATACATGGCATAACAATTATAGGCAATAAAAATCATAAAAATCACCAAGCTTCATCTCGGAAATTTAGACAATTAGTTATGATTATAATTAGATATTGACGAATAAATCAAATTTTGGCAGTCAATTACCCATAAAGAATTGGCATGCCATTAAACACACACACAGATTTTAAAAGAAGGGAAGTTGTGCTTATCATAAATGATAGACTAAAATCAATTGAAATTAAAACCTTAGGTGCCTTTCAGCCATCACTTTTTCAAAGGGGGAAAAAAATATTGTCTATAAATGAGAATTAGCAAAACTTAAAGCAGCAAACCAACAAGAAAGAATAAAACTGTGGAAACAGCACTTCGAAAACTTATTTGGAAACCCACCAAAAATAACGCATGAACCAATCACCAGAATAATTAGCAAACAATTAGACATTAAACTAGGACCGTTCACACAAGAAGAACTCGACTCGGTTCTCAGAAAAATTAGAAATAGGAAAGCTGCAGGGCTGGACGAAATTCCCCCGGAAGTATGGAAGACCAGACAATTCGGCGACATACTGCTCCGCCACTGCAACGCAGTATACAATCAAAATCTGATAGATAGATGGATGAAGGGATGCATACTCCCCTTCCCTAAAAAGGGAGACCTCGGATTAGCCAAAAACTACCGAGGCATAACACTTACATCCATAGCTGCCAAAATCTACAATGCCCTACTATGAAACCGAATAGAACCCAAAATCGACAACATACTTAGAAAAAACCAAAATGGCTTCCGAAGAAATAGATCCACGACCTCACAAATATTAACCATCCGCAGAATCCTTGAAGGTGTACGGGCAAAGAACCTACAAGCGACATTAATATTTGTCGACTTTACCAAGGCTTTCGACTCCATTCACAGAGGAGAGATGGAACAAATCCTACTAGCGTACGGCATACCTAAAGAAACCGTAGCGGCAATAACGATTCTCTATAGAAACACTAAAGTAAAAGTACAATCACCGGATGGAGACACAGAATACTTTGACATTGTAGCAGGAGTACTACAAGGGGATACGCTGGCCCCGTACCTCTTTATCATTTGTCTAGACTACGTACTTAGAACATCGATTGACAAAATCAAAGAGAATGGCTTCGAACTGACGAAGAAAAGAAGCAGAAGATACCCCGCAACAACAATTACCGACGCCGACTACGCCGATGACATAGCGATACTGGCAAATACACCTGACCAAGCCGAAACTCTTCTGCATAGTTTGGAACGAGCAGCAGCAAGCATAGGCCTCTATGTTAATGCACACAAAACGGAATATATGTGCTATAACCAAACGGGGGACATCTCCACTCTAGAAGGAACCCCACTTAAACTAGTAGACAAATTCACGTACCTAGGAAGCAGCGTCGAATCAACCGAAAAGGACATCAAAACGAGGCTAACGAAAGCATGGACAGCTATCAATAGGCTATCGATTATATGGAAATCAGACCTAACCGATAAAATGAAACGCAGTTTCTTCCAGGCAGCGGTCACATCGATACTGCTATATGGATGCACTACATGGACGCTAACAAAACGGCTGGAGAAGAAACTAGATGGCAATTACACAAGAATGCTGCGTGCAATCCTGAACAAGTCCTGGCAGCAACACCCCACAAGACACCAACTGTACGGCCACCTGCCCCCTACCACGAAAACTATTCAAGTTAGATGAACCAGACATGCTGGACACTGCTGGAGAAGCAGAGATGAACTCATAAGAGATGTACTCTTATGGATCCCCACACATGGCCGCGCAAAAGCAGGGCGACCAGCTCGAACGTACATTCAGCAGCTATGTGAGGATACAGGATGTTGTCCTGAAGACCTACCTAGGGCGATGAACGATAGGGAGGAGTGGCGAGAGAGTGTCAGGGATATCCGTGCTACCAGCACGATATGATGATGATGATTGAAATGTTGGAGTGTATTCTCAAAAGAGAAGAGAAAATAAAATCAAGCTAGAGTGACAAATCCCTTAGTAACTTATAAGAGGATTCTCTCTGCTTACACAGTCAGTTACTGCAAACTGATTGTATCAGCTTTAAGGATGTTTAGGTGATTCTTAGATCAATCCCTGTGCAAGGCAGCGAAACACTCATCTGGATAAAATTTGAGGCAAGTGTTCTTATTCATTAAATGGTGAGCTTGTGAATGCCCTGATTTACTAACTTGTGTGAGCCTATGTATAGACACATACACACGTGTGTATATATATATATATATATATATATATATATATATATATATATATATATATATATTCAGGGTTGTTTTTATATACTGACTGCCAGCCAAGGCTAAAAAGTACAGACTCACTTGCTATCTAACCTATGTAAAAGTAAAGTTGGTGACCTTTGTGGAGGGTGACCCAAAGGCTCCCTTTTCAATAGCTAGCACACCGAGGTGTAGGGGAGGGCACTACTCTATTCCCTGGATTACTCCACTTTACCCTTGATACTTAACTTGTAATGCTGAGTGTTAAGCAAGGCAGCATCAAGTACATTTTTTTTTTTTTTTTTGAGTCTTAGGTATGACTCAACCTGGTATTGAATCCCGGTCTCCTGGACCATTGGCAAACACTCAATTCATTAGGCCAATCATTATTTTGTATAGATATGTATGTCTAGGAGTCCCTTACTTCATGTAATAGCAAACAAAATAAGCTAGCTTATCATGACTCACAAGTTCCATCTTTACAGATCCATACTTCCAGCTTTAGACCCTAAACTTTTATATGTATGTGTGTGTATATATATATATATATATATATATATATATTAGAGATTTATGGTTCTCCGATAAAATCAAACGCAGTTTCTTCCAGGCAGCAGTCGTGTTGATACTGCTGTATGGATGCACCACTTGGACACTAACAAAACGGCTGTAGGAGAAGCTAGATGGCAATTACACAAGAATGTTGAGATGAATATTGAATAAGTCCTGGCGGCAACACCCCACAAAGCACCAACTATACGGCCACCTGCTTCCCATCACGAAAACTATCCAAGTTAGACGAACTAGACATGCAAGACTGCTGGAGAAGCAGAGACGAGCTCATAAGTGATGTACTCCTATAGACCCCCACATATAGCCGAGCAAAAGCAGGACGACTAGCTAGGACATACATACAGCAGCTATGTGAGGATACGGGATGTAGCCCTGCAGATCTGCCTGAGGCGATGAATGATAGGGAAATGTGGAGAGAGAGGGTCAGGGATATCTGTGCGGGCAGCACAACATGATGATGATGGTTCTCACTAACTGACTTGGTGAGTTAATGGAAAACCAAATATTACAGTATTATCAAATAGTGCTCAATATCAGTGGTAGAGCTTTTATACACACATATTTTATTTTATTGCATTGAATTAATTTAGAGGGCGAATTGCAATGCAAAATAATAATTATTTGAGTCTAATTAATTTCAAAGTAAAACTTCATCGTCAGAGACTTTTTCTTTTTTTTTTTTGATAAATGAACACAATGTTGAATGTTCAATTTAAAATTTTTTTTTTTTTTTTTTTAAATTTAAACATCCAACATTGTGTTCATTTATAAAAGAAAGTTCCTGATGATAAAGTTTTACTTTGAAATTAATTAGACTCAAATAATTATTATTTTCCATTGCAATTCGCCCTCTAAATTAATTCAATGCAATAAAATAATTTGTGCAATGCTTCAAGCAAATTACAAAATACTTTTACACATATATTTATTTCAAAATGAATAGGTCCAATAAAAGATTTGTATTTTTTTTTTTTTTTTATATAAGAATTATTTATTTTATTCTTAAATATGTGTATGTTTCCAGTTGTTGCTTTTGTCAGAACGTAGGTGGCACAAGCCCATATGAATGGGACACCCATCGAGACTCGGACTCACTTCTGTAGGTTTGGTAGTCAAATGTTTTATTTTCTCAGGTTCTGTCTAGGTTTATATAGAGGTCACTGTTGTATATTTTTTCCTCCTCCTTTTCCCTTTTTCAGAGTGTGTCTCCTAGTCTGTCTCTATCCCAATACATATATACATATAAATAAAAATCCAACAGTCTGTAAATGTACAAATATGAAAGAACAAGGTATCAAATCATCCTCTGAATACCTTTTTTTTTTTTTTTTTTTTTTTTTTTTTTTCTTATATAATTTCTATCTAAACAGGTTTGGTTGAATACTGCAGATTGTTTCTTTTTTAAAATCCTCAAGTGAAGACATTCAAGTCTTCTCACTAGTCCTCTTCTGTCTGAGTCATGTTGCTAAAGAAAGTACCCTGTATGAGCCCAGATATAAGAAAAATCCTAATTACCAATACAAAAATCATATATAAAAATAACAATAAAACTATTTACAAATCCTCAAAGTAATAACTATAAAAGATTAAAAAAAACCTATTATAAATAAAATAGTATTCACCTCAAGAATAAACATATTTAACATAGTCAATAACTAACCACCTATCCTAACAGAATGAACCAATCCCATTGATAGTTATAAAAAAAAAACCCACTCCAAATAAATATAAATAAAATTCACAGCAGTCATAAAGGATTTAACGCAACCCCTGAAGATGACCAGTGACATGGTTACAAGTGCTTGGGCTAATATAGGGTACTTTCTTTACCAACTTGAACCAGACCTAAGAAGACTAGTGAGAAGATTCAACCAAACCTGTTTAGATAATGACTTGCTGCAGAAGTGTACAATATATATATATATATATATAATCTTGCCTCTTTTACTGATTACCTGACTAAGAATTTCGTGCATTAAAAATCATCAGATGACATTCAAGATTTTTCTTTTCATCTGATGTTTATAGCTTCTTTACATGAAATTTAGTTATTAGACAAAATGGTGAGGTTCCTTAGTTTAATATTTTAACATCCTCTGCTGACCAGTATTAGAGCACTTTCTTGATTTAAGAAAAATTTTTTGGAACAATTATTCACCAATTCCTACTTTTTTTTTTTTTTTTTTTTTTTTTTTCAAATCTATTTCATCTTATGCCTAATGCTATGAAATAACCAATATTTTGGCAAAGTCTTTGAAATAAAGACAAAATATTAATTGAATCCATTGTCTGTTTCAATTTATCCACTATTCCACTTACTTTTTCCACAAATGTACTCTGTGTGCGTGTGCGTGTGTGTATACATATATGTGTGTGTATATATATATATATATATATATATATATATATATATATATATATATATAGTCATTCAGCCACTTCCCATCTCACAGACAATCCATCCAAATAAAACAAACAAGATATGCTGGGCACTACTAGAGAGGAAAGGACAAATTCAACATTTTTTTTATGGACTCCTACATATGGATGCTTCAATGTTGGCCAACCAACAATGACTTATATCAGCTTGGTGTGGACACTGGATACAGTGTAGAGGATCTACCAAAAGTGATTGGCAATAGGGACAGATTATGAGAGTTATGGAACTCTATGCTATGAGCATGACATGATGATGAGTTATATATATATATATATATATGTGTGTGTGTGATGGTCACTCCAAAAGACTCACCCAGAAAGAAGATCATAGATGAACATTTTTGTTGTGGCAACATACTATCACTTAAAAAAAAAAATCTGAATCTGTTGCTACACTGTTCTGAGCTTATGCTAAGCACCCACAAGCAATCACCAATGAATAAGTAAACCCATAATAATTTTAAGGACAACTTAAATTTTTTTCTAAACCAGAAACAAGGATTTTAATATTAATGGAATATCATCCAGTAATGAAACTTTATTACTTAACAAAGCTTGCCTAGTCAGATAGGAGTGTGAATACACTGACTGCTTCTCTGCTGAGGGGTAAGATTTTGCCAATGAGTGTCCTGTGGCCTAGTCAGTTGGAGCTGTAGAATACACCAACTGTTTCTCACCCAAGGGGTAAAATTCCCCCAATGAATGTCCTGTATATGACACTAAACAATCTGATGGTGAGGTTCCTGTGATATTGGAGCTTTAAGGGAATGCAGAGTACTCTTTCATTGCCATCACTCTCAGGTCTACTCTAGTCCACAGTGGTAGCACCTGGTAGGGTCTTATCTATAGGTCAAATAGAGTTGTTTGACATTTAAACTATGTGCAAACAAATGACTTATGCTAAACAGAATTGCTTGAAATAGAACTGTTTAATCATTTCACCATGTAAACAAAAGACTGTCTAATTGAATTGTTAGTGATACATAGCAATACTTGAAACTATTTAACTGTGTGCAAATGAATGAGTAATGTTGAATTGAATAATTAGTGTTAAATAACAATCCTTGTAACTATGTCACTGTGTGCAAAAAATCATTAATATTGAATAGATTTATAAATGTTAGCAATAATTGAAACCATTAAACTGTGTAGAAACAATAGCACATCTTAATTGTGCAAAAAATTAGGTCGAACTCATTTGAAAATAAAATTACTGCCAAATTCTTGTATATCATACATATCTATTTAAATATGTGCAAAGGACTGACATTAAATTGTTAGTGTTGCATAGCAATACTTGAAACCATTTAACTGTGTGCAAACAAATGATTAATAGTAAATAGAATTATTTGTATTAGATTCCAGTACTTGAAGCCATTTAACTATGTGTAAAAGGCGGGGCGGAGGAAGAGTTCAGGCACATTTAAAGATGTTATCAACAAAACGTATTTACAAATCATATTTATTATATATGTATAAATAGAATTTGGCATTAAATAACCTACAACGTTTGATATCCCATAAAACCCTACCAAACCAAATCATATACATTTAATGTATATGTATAAAGAAGATTTGGCATTAAATAACCTACAATGGTTGATGTGCCATGAAACCAAACCAAACAAAAAATATAAATCTGAATGAGATTTTCTGACCTAGGCATAAAATAACCTACACTGTTTGATGTGCCATAAAACCAAATCAAACAAAAAAATATAAATCTGAATGAGATTCTCTGACCTAGGCATTAAATAACCTACAATGGTTGATGTGCCATGAAACCAAACAAAACAAAAAATATAAGTCTGAATGAGATTCTCTGACCTAGGCATAAAATAACCTACACTGTTTGATATGCCATAAAACCAAACCAAACAAAAAATATAAATCTGAATGAGATTCTCTGACCTAGTCATAAAATAACCTACACTGTTTGATATGCCATGAAACCAAACCAAACAAAAAATATAAATCTGAATGAGATTCTCTGACCTAGGCATTAAATAACCTACACTGTTTGATATCCCATAAAACCCTACAAAACCAAACAAAAAATATAAATCTGAATGAGATTCTCTGACCTAGGCATTAAATAACCCACACTGTTTGATATCCCATAAAACCCTACCAAACCAAACAAAAAATATAAATCTGAATGAGATTTTCTGACCTAGGCATAAAATAACCTACACTGTTTGATATGCCATAAAACCAAACCTTAAAAAGAATAAAATTACGTAAATATATCAAAGGTGTTTGTTTATTTTCTTTACCACAAAACACTGCTCCATTGTTAGTTTAGTCCAGTTAACACATGCACAGACGCATACAAATATTCATTGATCATGAGAAAAAAAAAATATCAAGTTGGTTGCATATTGATCATCATGTTGATGTTAATCTATTTGATTTTTTTTTTTTCCCTCTGGCTTGTAATGTATAATTATAAAAAGAGAAGATAACTAGTACCTTTGTCCTACAATAATGGGTAAATTTAGTATATAAAATATATATGCAAACCTAACAACTTTTATGGGACAAAAGTATTATTATTTCAAAACTTTTAAAATCTACTATTCGATTGATTGATTGATTTGTTGGGTTTATAGCATATCAACCTTTGTAGGTTATTTAATGCCAAATCCATTTTTATGTAAATAATCTGTTCTATTTAAAACAATTCAGGTTTAGTTTCTTTGTTTAATGGCATATCAACTCTTTTTAGGTTATTTAATGCCAATGCTATTCTCCTAGAAGAACTGTAGTGGTACTATTTAACCCATAGCTGGGAGGATAACGGGGTTCATACCTTTCCCAAGGGTATTTGCCCGAAAGTGAACGTAATAGCACGACTGGAGTACGAACGCGCCTACTACGATTCCGAAGTCCATTGCTTTAACCATTACACCATGAGGACAACCCCAAACAGTTCAGTTTAGCATAAGTACACAGTTTAATTGTCAAAAACATTTCCATTTCAAACTATTCAAGCAGTTATATGTAACAATTCAGTTAAGTGTAAATACAATTTTAATGTCAAAAAACAGTTCCATTTCAAATAATTCAGTTAAGCATAAGCACGCAGTTTAAATTTAATTGTGAAAAACATTTCTATTTCAAGCTATTCAGTTTACTCAAACAATTCATTTTAGCATAAGTATGCTGTTAGTTCTATTTAACCCATAGATAGGGCCCTATCAGGTGCTACCACTCCGGGCCAGAGTGGACCTAAGAGCGATGGCAATGAAGGGGTACTCCACATTCCCCAAAGCTCCAGCACTGCTGGAACCTCACCATCAGATTGTTTAGTGTCATATCCAGGACACTCGTTAGGGGGGGGGTCTTACCCCTCTGCAGAGAAGCAGTCAGTGTATTCTACAGCCCCAGCTGACTGGGCAATATACAGAGTTAAATATCAAACAGTTTTATTTCAGATAGCTCAGTTCAGCATAAGTACAGTTTAGATGTCAAAAACAGTTCTATTTTGAGCAATTCAGTTCAGCACTAGTACGCAGTTCCAATGTCAAAACAGTTCTATTTTAAACAATTCAGTTTAGCATAAATATACAGTTTAAATGCAAAAATCAGTATTGTGAAAGAAGCACAGTTTCGTTCTATTTAACCCATAGATAGGACCCCTATCAGGTGCTACCACTCTGGGTCAGAGTGGACCTAGGAGCGATGGCAATAAAGGTGTACTCTGCATTCTCCAAAGCTCCAGCATTGCTGCAACCTCACCATCAGATTGTTTAGTATCATATCTAGGACACTTGTTGTGGGGGGGGTCTTACCCCTCTGCAGAGAAGCAGTCGGTGTATTCAACAGCCCCAGCTGACTGGGCAACTACTATTCAAGATGAAAAGGAATTAACCAAGAATTAATTGGAATGATTGATCTGCTCAGCATCAAATGTTGAATAAAGATGATCAATCCCATCTGATTCAGATGGAAAAGTTTGATTTGGAATTCACTTTGCAACAGATCTGAAAAAAATCCAGAATGTATAGGCTCAGTCGGCTGGGGCTATAGAATACACAGATTGCTTCTCTGCAGAGGGGTAAGAAATCCCTCCAATGAGTGTCCTGTTATATGACACTAAACAATCTGATGGTGAGGTTTCAATGATGCTGGAACTTTGGGGAATGTGGAATACCCCTTCATTACCATTGCTTCCAGGTCTACTCTGGCTCAAAGTGGTAGTACCTGATAAGGGTCCTAACTATGGGTTAAATAGAACTAAACCGTGGTTTCTTGAGTTTACTGTTTCTTGCATCTAAACTACGTATTAAAATAGAACTGTTTTGACATTTAAACTGCGTACTTATGCTGAACAGAATTGCTGAAAATAGAACAGTTTTGACCTCTAAACTATCTACTTATGTTAAACTAAATTATCTGAAATTTCAACATTAATTCTGTGTATTGCCTAGTCAGCTGGGGCTGTAGAATACACCGACTGCACCTCTGCAGAGGGGTAAGATCCCCCTCCCCCAGTGAGTGTCCTGATTATGACAGTAAACAATCTGATGGTGAGGTTCCAGTGATGTTGGAGATTTGAGGAATGCAGAGCATCCCTTCAGTGCCATTGCTCCCACGTCAACTCTGGCCTGGAGTGGTAGCACCTGATAGAGCCCTATCTATGGGTTAAATAGAACTAACTGCATACTTTGACTAAACTGAATAGCTTAAAATAGAAATATTTTTGACAATTAAACTGTACTTAGATTTAAACTGCATGCTTATGCTAAACTGAATTGTTTGAAATGGAACTGTTTTGACATTGAAATTGTACTTACACTAAACTGAATTGTTTAATATAGAATTGTTTTGACATTTAACTGTGTAAACAAAATCTATACTTATACTAAATTGAATAAGCTGAATTAGAACTGTTTGAATAAACTGAATAGCTTGAAATAGAAATGGTTTTGTCAATTAATCTGTGTACTCATGCTAAACTGAATTTTTTTGAAATAGAACTGACTATTTGCATAAAAATGGATTTGGCGTTAAATAACCTTGAAAGGTTGATATGCCATAAAACCCAAACAACCAAAAACCAGAATGTATACGACTGAAACACTGTGACTAAAACAACCAAGATGAGAATACTAATCTTAGTACATCAGTGTATAATAATGATAATTCTTCATTTCAGAAATTCACATCCAAACTGTTACTGTATGGGGATGGGGGGAAACTTTGCTGTTATTTTGAGACAAGCCAGTTTTTAGTAATGGAAAAAAATAATCTTCCCAAAAAATCCCCCACTGAAATTATCTTTCTCGTTGCATTTTTTTAAATTAAGGAGTGAGATTATTTCTGTGGTTGACCGCTTAGATAATATATAATTTCCACAAAGTCAATAGTGTACTGTGATAGTGTTATACTATTATAGTCATGTGCTTTATCTTTTGTAAAGGAATAAACCTCATCCCCCTGAACATATTTTTTATTTATTCATCCCGAGTGGGTGGGCATTGTTAGTAGAAAAGGTCATAACCTTTACTTAAAGATGTCCAGTAAAATCTCAGGGTGAAGATCACGTCATCCATGTTGTTTTTGCGGTCATGTTGAATTTATACAAGAATTGCTAAGAGATTAAAACAGATGGAAGTGATGACTTTTGTCTGTGACTGGTGAAAAATTGCAGTGTGCTTTCTTAGAATTTGTAGAAGTCACTGCTCTAACGTGCAAAAGTCGTCACTTCCGTCTGTGACTGGTGAAAAATTGCAGTGTGCTTTCTTAGAATTTGTAGAAGTCACTGCTCTAACGTGCAAAAGTCGTCACTTCCGTCTGTGACTGGTGAAAAATTGCAGTGTGCTTTCTTAGAATTTGTAGAAGTCACTGCTCTAACGTGCAGAATACACAAGGATAACAACACTTACTGGCTCAGCAGCCCCAGCTAACGTCCTGCTTACAGCGCCATGTTGGAATTCTATTGTAAGGCTCAGTGTTCACTTGCGTAATAATGAATTACGAGTTGAAGTGAGATTATATGGACACCTGAAACGTGACTGAATCAAGCTGGTGTATATATACACTAATACACCCATTCACTGGGCCAGCAACCAATCACTGTCCAAAGAATGGAACATCCCAATGTCCATATAATCTCACTTCAACTCGTAATACATTATTATGCATGTGAGTACTGACTCATTGCTACTGAGCCTTACGATAGAATTCCAACACAATTCAGGTTAAAAGAACAAAATAAAATTCTGTTTTCATAAAGGGTCACTAGAAAAACTTTTTGTAATTTAGAAATTTTACAACTTTGGAGCAACAGTAATTACAAATTTTTTTTTTTTTATAAAATGTTAATTTTCTTTTGAATGAAAGATATCTCACTGGTCCTGTAACCTGGTTTAGTTGTGGGGTGCTACTCATATAGCATTTTCTCAGTCAGCTAGAGCTGTAGAATACACAGACTGCAACTCTGCAGAGGGGTAAGACCCCTCCCCATGAATGTCCTGGATATATGACATTAAACAATCTGATGGTGAAGTTCCAGTGATGTTGAAGATTTGAGGAATGCAGAGCATCCCTTCATTGCCATTGCTCGCAGGTCCACTCTGGCCTGGAGTGGTAGCACCTGATAGGGCCCTATCTATGGGTTGAATAGAACTAACTGCATACTTAAGCTAAACTGAATTGTTTAAATTAGAACTGTTTGATTAAACTGAATAGCTTAAAATAGAAATGTTTTTGACCGTTAAACTGTGTACATACATTTAAACTACGTGCTTATGTTAAACTGACATTTAACTGTGAATAAACAAAATCTATACTTATACTAAACTGAATTGGCTGAATTAGAGCTGTTTGAATAAACTGAATAGCTTGAAATAGAAATGTTTTTGACAATTAAACTGTGTACTCATGCTAAACTGAATTGTTTGAAATAGAACTATTTGTATAAAAATGGATTTGTCGTTAAATAACCTGCAAAGGTTGCTATGCCATAAATTCCAACAAACCAATCATATAGGATGTCTTGGGGAGAAATAGCCTGGCTAAGCCCATCCCTCTCCATGTCTACAACTAATTTAAATTCAATTTTTCTTCTCTTAGACTCATTGCTATGCCAAGTTTGCATAATGTGAAATGCAAACAGCTTGATCCAGGATTTGATTTCGGCTCTGGAAAAATATATATATATGTGTGTGTGTTTATAACTTTAAGTAGAGCATGCATGATAAGTTTGAAAAAAGGGCTTTTTTTTTGGTCACATCTCATCAGAAAACTTCATGACAAAAGCAGGCAATACTGTAGAATAAAGAGATCTAATAGTTGTTGACAAAAAAAAAAAACACAAAAGAAAAAGTGGTGGGTATTTATCTCAAAGAATTAAGAATAACAAAAAAAACCCCAAATAAACTGTATCAATCCTTCCAGGTGAATGTTTTCCATTTTTTACCTTTTGTGGGTTTTTTTCTTTTTCTGTTGTCAACTATATCTCTCTATTCCTTTGTATTGCTTTCTTTTGTCAGAGAGTTCTCAGAGAAGTGACCAAAATGTTGTTTTTTTTCTTTTTTTTTCTTTTAGTATTTATCATGTATCCTCTACTAAGCACTATTCTAAAATTTTGTACGTACAACAGAAAATTATATATAGTTATTTGCTTTCCTTAGCTTAGCTAAGCTGTGTGAGAAGTCCACATGGCTGGAGCTGTTGAATACACCAACTGCATCTCATTGTGTCCTGGATATGACACAAAACAATCTAATGGTGAGGCTCCGGTAATGCTGGAGCTTTGAGGAATGTGGAGTACCCCTTCATTGCCATCACTCCCATATCCCATGATACAAACAGACATCTCTTAACAGATAAATATGACTTCTTTAGATATTAGACTTTCTCCACTTGCACTTTGTCTTTTAAACTATGAGTTATTTGCAGAATGTGTTTATTGAATCGTTTTCATTACATTAGATATGAAATTTCTGGTTTTGTTTCTTTTTTTAATAGCATATCAACTTTCATGGGTTATTTAATACCAAAGCCATCATTGTAGAACAGTAGTGCTGCTATTTAAACTGTGGCTGGGGGAATAAGAGGGGTTCTTACTTAGTTCAAAAGTGAATGGAAAAGTGCAACTGGCATTTGAATTCACTATGATATATCAGTCCAGCATGCTAGCTACTCTATCATATGGACTCCTCCTTGAATTTCCTGTGTTGTGCATTTTTATTGTAATAGGTTCTAAAACTTTATTTTTTTTGTTTGGACGGCAGTCACATATTTTAACTCTGCAAATCAAAGAACAGTTTGTTTTCTCTTGGAGTTAATAAAACATCAGAAAATAAAGAAAGTTTTTAGTTCATTTAATTTTTTTTGTTCTAATTTGATTTTAATTTGATTTAATTTTTATATTTTTAAATAAATAATAATTATAATCAATTTGTAGACTAGCAGTTAAATAAAAACATTCTTTAAAGCATTAATTTTATATATACAAAACTTGCTCAAAAAAAATATGAGTCTCACTCATAAAGAAGAGCATGACTTCAAATATTTGTTGTGGCAACACATTGCCACTTATAAAACTAGAAAAATATAATTCCTATTTTTCTAGTTTAATAATGAGTGTTGATGTGTTGCCACAACAAATATGTTTATCTCTGCTCTTGTTTATTTATTTTTTTAAATTTATTTATCTATTTTCTTGTGAATGACCCTTGGAGATTAAAATTCATAATTTTAGCAGAATTTTATAACTACTGCTATACACAACGTTTCGGCCGATATGTCCTCCGGCCTTCTTCAGGTGTTTGTTGAACTCGGGAACCTTCACGGAACTTCGAACTACGTCCTTTTTTGAAACCACGGGGGTCACCTGTTCTGATTCCGTTTGCCATGACCGGGTACAAGTGTTAAGGACATATCGGCCGAAACGTTGTGGAAATAACAATAAAGATGAAGACAATAGTCCGAAAAACCTTAATGATAAAAATCAACAAGCTTCGTCTCGGAAATTTAGATAACTAATACTGCTATACATTTACACATCAGCCGAAGTACCTGGTAATATTTAGGTTGGGAAAAATAAAAGAGGCAGAATGTTTAATGAAATGATTCCAAAATATATTTTTGCAAGTTTCTATCTATACAGAAATCCAAAAGTTATATTTATACGCTCAAAAAAAGATTTTTAAAGATTTTTTTTGTGTACACTTTATTGTTTTTGCATCTTTTTGCAAAATTTTTTTTTTTTTCTCTTTGGTGGTCCTGTAATCTTTTTTGGTCAAGGGGAACTATACATGTACTGTGTCTTGGGCAGGAATCATGTAGGTAGCCCATCCCTCTCCAAGTCATTTTTCACTATTTGTTATTATCCAAGATACAGCTGGCCATGTGATCTTGTTCTTCCTGCTATGGGCATGCACAGAAGCACCCGAGAACCGCGTGTGTGTGCTTCAGCTGGACACATATTCGAAGATGACACGATCGATGATAGCAAAAAGGCACTCACTGGATTGGCCAGACCATCCAGCTTGCCTCCAGCTGGCAGACAAAAATAAGCTGGGCCGTAAGATATATGGACCCTGAGATATGTGCCACACAAGCTGTATTTTTATATAAGTTATAGTCAATCACCATGCATACAATGAACTCTACCAACATTCATAATGGTATATGCCAAGTATTACTTATACAATGCTCCAATCTTCAGTGGGCACTTTGCTAACTCAGCAACTACCGAGGTTGCCACTGGATTGTGTTAGTGTCTGTTTCTGTCAGTGTTGGCGTTCAAATCAGGTTTGTTTAGTTAGAGGACTTGCAGGCAGGTGTCGCCTTGCCCAACCATTTCGGTTCCAGTTCCATAGATCAGGCCACATTTTTGAGGCCAGAAACATTTTTGTACTTCATATCCAAGTTTCTGTCCTATTCTATATGACCATATATGGCCTATTTTGCCATGTGATTACTTCTAGTGGTCTCATTGTCCTCTTAAGAATTTGGGGTCATGTTAATATATACCCCCCCATCCACCCCAAAAATCAGTTCACTGGGATGATCTGTTTAGCTATGATTGTTGGATGAGTATATTGGTACACAAAGTATATTTGGTGTTGCAGTTTATACATCACTGTCATTTTATGTGTTTCTGTGTGTTTGTATCTATCTATCTAGTTAGGTTTATTCATCCCTCTCTCTCAGATTATTCTTATCTCTTTCTCTCTCTCTGACTGTTTTTTATATATATATGTATATATATATATATATATATATATATATATATATATATATATATCTTGAACTATTCATATCTCTCGGATTGTTCATATCTTTCTTTCTCTCTCAAATTGTTCTTGTGTGTGTGTGTAATATATATATATATATATATATATATATATATATATATATATATAAACACATCTCTCGGACTGTTCATGTATCCCTTTCTTTCTCTCTCAGTTTGCATTTTGTTATCTCAGTAAGCATCGCTCTATTGCACTATAGGTGGAGTAGAAGTAACCTGACACCTGTCTGATACTATTCATGAGAACCAGGTAATTTTTACCCTTGCTTATGTATAACTATAAGGGTTTCCTTATTAAACTGGCCATAAATTATATAGTACCCTACAGGGCAAGTTGTCTTATACTACCATTATGAAAATTCAGAATTCAAAATATGTCTTGTCTATATATTGTAGATAAGAGATTATATATCTGTATTAATTTTTGTTGGTTATTTCTGTATGTACATATATCTGATAACCTACTTTAAGAGTTAAACTTATACTAGATCCATTATAATAAGATCATAAAAAGATATTTCAAGGTTAATTGTATGAAATCAGTTCTCTATAAAGTGCTTTTGACACTTGAATGTCCGGAGACGGTTTGTTAAATAATAAAAATGCAATTAATATCAATTATATCTGCTGATAACAGTAATGAGTTACATAGAAAATAAGGTCACTGAAGCTAATCTAACCACAACCCTTGATAACAAATATATATATATTGTCATCCACAGACAGACCTGTTTCATTCTATCAGAACTCTTCAGTGTGGCTAGACAGGTGAGATTCCTGAAGCTGGGATCGAAACCCTATTGACTCAAACGCCAATCCAAGATTCTACCACTCAGCCACGAGGAAACTACCACAAGCAAAGGAAATTTAAATGCTTATGTATCACAATTGTTTTTGTTCACATATATCCACTTAATAGCTACCGAGAGCTTGATTCATATGAAGAGCCTTGCATCATGCTAGTAGCAACCATTTGCTTCCCTCGCTAGAGAGCTCAACCCTACAGGGGCTAAACTTTTCACCTTAAAATTATTTTCTGTTTATAAGAATTTGGAATAATTTTCAAGACTGATTTTTATTTTAAAAGTTGTTCAGACTTATGAGCTTATTTTTTGTATTGTCTTTCTTATCACAAAACGGGGAGACCCTGTACTATAATTGCTAAAATGCTGGACTGTAGCTTCCAAATAAGTGAGTTTGAACTTGAGTTTGCTTTTGGACAAATACTCTCGGAAAAGGTGTGAACCCTATTATCCTTGTAGCAATGGGTCAAATAATATCACTGCTGTTCTTCTGCAGAGATGGCTTTAGCATTAAATAACCCATGAAGCATGATATGCCATTATTCAAAGAAACCAAACCTTTTATCATATATCTCAGCCAATCCATTCTATAGCCTTCTTCAGACATATGATCCATATAGAAGATATGTTACAGTATTAAATTCCTGTGTCTATTTATAACCGAATTATTGAGAAAATGGAACATTTTAGCATAAACTTTCTGTTTTCCTTAAAACTAAACACAATTTAGATATGGCACAAGAATACAAGTATGAGGACACCCAGTGAGAATCAAATTCATTACTCAGTAGCAATAAATTTTTTGAGACTTACTTGCTAGCCATTACTTGATGAAGTACCCTTTGTTCCTTATAAATTGATTGTTTGTGATCATTACAAGAAGAATTGGATTAAGGTCCTTTTGTTTGTCAAAATTGCTCACCAGATTTGGCTGTATCTTATATTTACCATTTCTCTTTACAGCAACCAATTGGTTTGCAATTTTCTAATTATATTTGGATTGGAGACCGAGGCTGTGGAGTTGAAGCAGTTTTGGGTCAATGGAGACTGATTTTTTTTTTTTTTTTTTTCTCCTACTGACTCGGACTAAATTTGGTTTGCATTGTCAATTTGTAAAGAATAGTAGTCATTTTCTCTTGGCCGTAGTTTGTTAGACTTTTTTTTATTTCTAATTATTTTTGTTTTGTTATATTAATTAAATTACTTTGGCCTACTAAAGCAGAATTGTGATAAAAACAAATAGGCAATATAAATTTATTGAATGTAAAGATATCTGTATGCCTGTATAAATACTTTAATTAATAGATACAAATAAGAAATAATTATTTTAAAAAAAGATCAACCAAGAAACAAAAAATATAACTAATGTATAGGGTTTGGTTGGTAAGTTATTTTTCTTAAAAGCCAAAAGTAAAAGTGTTTATCCTTCTGCTGGTGATGTATCCCCTGTTGAGGAGTAAGGTCCACTCTTCAAGTATGTCCTGCATCTGGTGGTGAGGATCCAGTTCTGGACATCTGGGTAGTGTGGAGTACCCTTTCCTTGTCATTACTCCCAGGTCTATTCTGACCCTGAGTTTTAGTACCTAATTATGGTCAAATAGATCTGTTTGCAAATTATTTATATTAGATCAGAATACTTGAAACCGTATAACTGTAAATCATTAGTATTTAGAATGGTGTAATGGTTATCGTCACAGGAAATGAACACGGCGACACGAGTTCAAATCCTGGACGAGACTGATAGCATTTCACATAGCACTAATACCCTTAGGAAAGGTATGAATCCAATTATTCTCCCTCCAGCTCTGGGTAGATAGTAGGGCAGACTGGGTTCTTCAGCCTTGGTGAGGTAACTAGTCTAGGAGAAGGAAAACTCTGAATTCAAACCTGTTAAACCCTGCTTAAAAATTGACCTTGTGTCATATCCTGCCTGAGCAGAGGAGTTGGTAAATATGATTAGTATTTAGAATAGTTACTTGAAGCTATAATTGTTTACTAAGGATTATTATTGATTACTTAAGCCATATAACTGGCTGCTATCAAATGATAGTTATTAAATAGAAATGAATACTTGAAGCCATAAAATTATTTGTATAAGATAGGAATACTTGAAACTCTATAAATGTTAGCAAATTCGTAATTTGTATCAGATAGGAATATTTGATATGATACAGCTATATGCTAAAAACTTTTTAAGATACAACTACACAAAAAATGTAAATATAGACAAAGTATACAATCCCCTAACCTCTAAGCATGTAATAACCACAACAGATTGACATGCCATTAAAATACATCAATTAATCTAAAGAAACAACTATATAAAAAATATAAATATAATCATACAATGAACATAATTACCCATTCTCTTAGCATAAAATAAACCTAGATGGGTTGACATGCCATTAAAATCTATCACTCCTTTTTCAACACTAAATTGTTATGTTGAATTCCTGCTTTTATAAGTGGTCTGTGCATTTCTGGCTTCAAACACAAATTTTGATTAAATTTCCTGTAATTTAATAACAAAGAATTATTTTCATGTTTTTGAATTCTTTTTTTAAAGTAAAATTTAAATTTAAATTTTGCCCCTTTATTTCCTTTCTTGGCCATACTGTCCAATGTTCTTTACATTGCTGCTTACAATGTACTTGGATTTTCTCTGTGTTCTCTGAAACCCCTAATCTCACTAGCTATGAGTTAAATAGTATCACTGCTGTTCTACAGGGAGATATTTGGCATTAAGTAACCTATAAAGGTTGATATGCCATTAAACTTGATTTGTCCTCCACTTTTGGTTAGATCTAAAATATTCTAACTCTCCTCCCATAAAAAAGGAGTGTCCCATTAGAAATAATTTGTTTTTTTTTTAAATATCGGGTTTTCCTTAATCATCTTGAAAATACCACTTCATAACTTCCTATTTTTAAGACTGGTCCAAGGAGTTGTAACATCATAAATAAAGTGAATTGGATTTTTATGTGACCTCATTATGTGATTTCATCATCTTTGCCAACTTTCTATGAAATGTTACCGAAACTTCATTGGTTTAGAGCCTTCTAGCTTTTGACTAAAATGCAAGACTTTTTTTTACTTAAACCACCCCATGATAAAGATATAAAAAAAAATTAGATTCTTATCTCTTAACCTTTGACCTTACAAGCATCAATGGGTTTTATTATATAAGTTAGCCAACTGTTGTCAAAGGTGACCCAAAGGCTCCCTTTTCAATAGCTACTACACTAATGTGTAGGGGAGGGTGCTACTCCATTTACTGGATTGCTTTACTTACCCTTGATTTGTACCTTATAAATGTGAGTGTTAAGCAATGATGCATCAAATGCCATTTTTTTATGACTTGACCTGAGATTGAACCCTTGTCTCTCAGGCCATTGGTGAACATTCTAATCAATATGCCAATGGGCTGGTCAGTATATAATAGAAATTTAAGAAATGATTTCATCTTATTTTGATATTGGGAAATTCTCTTTTCCTTGTCTTCAACTTTCTTTGAGATGCCTGCAACTCTACACACACTTATTCTAAAGAGTTTTTATTGGTTAAAGTACTGAAAAAACCCTTGGGATGTGAAGCTTTGTCCATATATTTCTGTTGATATTCTTGACATTCTCAAATTTTACTCTTGAAATGGATTTTTAGTTTATGAAACAAGAAAAAGTTGCATAATGCTAGGTTTGGTGAGTATGAATGGTGTTGCACTTGTACAATTCTGTTTTTCACAACAAAATACTTATTTGCTGAATAAAAAGTATGGAGAATTAGTACTGACTTGTCTAGACCTCATTGCAATTTCTCAACTGTACACACATCTCTGTTAAAATTGAAAAATTCAGAATGGGAGCCCCTGTGGTGTAATAAATAGCTCAAGTACTAGTCTGTGGCCTTAAAGTATGCAAATTAGAACTCTAGTCATGCTGCTATGGTCACTTGTAGACTAATACCTTTAGGAAGGCATGAAGTCTTTTATTTCCTGAGCTATGGGTTCAATAGTACCACTACTGTTTTACAGGTGCCCGTGGTGTAATTGTTATTGTCGTAGGAAATGAACACAGCGACACGAGTTCAAATCCTGGACGAGACTGATTGCATTTCACATAGCACTAATACCCTTGGGAAAGGTATGAATCCAATTATTCTCCCTCCAACTATGGGTAAATAGTAGGACAGACTAGGTTCTTCAGCTTTGGTCGGGCAACTAGTCTAGGAGAAGGAAAACTCTGAATTCAAACCTGTTAAACTCCGCTTAAAAATTGACCTTGTGTCATATCCTGCCCGAGCGGAGGGGTATAAAAAAAAAAAAAAAAAAAAAAAAAGGAGGTGCCCGTGGTGTAATTGTTATTGTTGTAGGAAATGAACACGGCGACACGAGTTCAAATCCTGGACGAGACTGATTGCATTTTACATAGCTCTAATACCCTTGGGAAAGGTATGAATCCAATTATTCTCCCTCCAACTATGGGTAAATAGTAGGACAGACTAGGTTCTTCAGCCTTGGTCGGGCGACTAGTCTTGGAGAAGGAAAACTCTGAATTCAAACCTGTTAAACTCCGCTTAAAAATTGACCTTGTGTCATATCCTGCCCGAGTGGAGGGGTTAGTAAATAGGACTACTGTTTTACATGGATGGCTTTGACATCAAATAACCCACAAAGCTTGATATTAAACAAAGAAACTAACCCAAATCTCGAAATTCAGTTTCAATAACTTTTAATCATGCCATGTGTGTGAATACTGAACACGTCCTGGCGGCAACACCCCACAAGGCACCAGCTGTATGGCCACCTACCTCCCATCACGAAAACTATCCAAGCTAGATGAACCAGACATGCAGGACACTGCTGGAGAAGCAGGGACGAGCTCATAAGTGATGTACTCCTATGGACCCCGCATATGGCCAAGCAAAAGCAGGATGACCAGCTCGAACATACATACAGTAGCTATGTGAGGATATGGGATGTAGCTCTGAAGACCTGCCGGAAGAAGTGGCGAGAGAGGGTCAGGGATATCCGTGCTAGCAGCACTACATGATAATGATATATATATATAATATTCTCTAGTGATGACTCTTGGGCATTTTATTAAACATCATTTACTGGATGGATGCTAAAATTATACAGCTACATTTTTTTTCTAAATATCAAATCTTTGTACTAATGCAGGTTTGTGCAGCTGATATTTGACAACTGGCCATTCTACAAAGACCAAAATAATTTTTTTCTCTTTAGCTGTTGTATTGTCTTTGAGCCAGGTTCAGTGCTTTTCTCAGTTGCCACTAGAATCTTTGATGTTAACAATTCAATGTTTGAGTCTGTCAAACAAGCCACATTCTACATATAGCCCAGTTGGCTGGAGCTGTAGAATACACTGGATGCATTTCTGCAGAGAGATAAGATCCCCCACCACCACTGACTGTCCTGGATATGAAATTAAACAATCTGATGGTGAGGCTCCTGTATTACTTGAGTTTTGGGGAATGAAGAATATCCCTTCATTTCCATTGCTCCCTGGTCTGCTCTTGCCTGGTGTGGTAGCACCAGATAGGATCCTATCGATGGGTCAAATAGAGCTGTTTGTACAAATGACTTATGCTAAATTGAATTGTTAGAAAAAGAACTGTTTTTACATTTAACTGTGTGTAAACAAATGACTGATGTATAATTGGATTGTTTGTAATAAGTAGCAATACTTGCAACCATTTAATTGTGTGTAAATGAATGTATAATGTTGAATAGAATAATTAGTATTCAATAGCAATACTTGTAACCACTTCACTGTGTGCAAACAAAGGATTAATATTAAATAAAATTATTAGTGTTGGATAACAATACTTGAAACCATTTAACTGTGTGAAAACAATAGCAATACAAGTGATACAACAAATTAAGTCTAACTCCTTTAAAAATGAAATTACCAACAAACTAATCTCTTACATATCATGTATAGCTTTTTAAATGCAAAGAAATGACCAATGTTAAATTGTTGCTGTTATATAGCAATATTTGAAACCATTTAACTGTATGAAAAAAAAATGAGTTCAGGCTCGTTTAAAGACTTTATCAACGAAATGTGTTTACAAATCATATTTAATATATATAATATGAACTGGATTTGATATTAAATAACCTACAAAGGTTGATATGTCATAAAACCCAACCAAACCAAATCACACACAGGTACACAAACTTAGATGAGGTTTGATTCTTTTTAGCCCAAAGTCTTATCAAATTTCCCTCTTATAATTAACAGAAATTATTTCTAATATAGTCTGTTGAATATTCCTTTGTGTGTGTGCGTGTGTATATGTATGTAACTAACACAAGTCTGTTGAATATTCCTTTGTGTGTGTGTATGTAACTAACACAAGTCTGTTGAATATTCCTTTGTGTGTGTGTATGTAACTAATACGAGTCTATTGCATATTCCTCTGTGTGTGTGTGTGTGTGTGTGTGTGTACTAACATGGATATTAAGGAAAAAAGACTAAATATTGAAAGTGTCATGTCGACAATAAAATGTATGTGGACTAAGTATTTCATGTAAGGTATCGATATATAGAAATATAGCAACGTGTGCTAAAAGGCATGTGTCTGTCTTCTCCCAAAATTAAGCTTATAAGTCAAAATGAGTATGTTCTTTAAAAATCTCAAATATATTTTACTCACAATAATTTTTTTTTTTTTAAGATTTTATTATTTATCAAATTTGTGATATTAAGTTTTTTTTTATTATTTTTATTTATTTATTTTTTTTTTTAGGGTTGATTATTTTTTATAGGCCTGAAATAATCAGATCAGCTGTGTTATTTTCCTTTTCTCTTTGTGTAACATTATGATAAAAACTGTTGGCAAAATTTATCAATATCAATATTTCAAGGCAGAAAAATAATAGAAAATTTTAAAAACTAATGAGTTAAAAAAAGTGATTCTTAATAGTTTTTATGCCCTGTTGGCAAGGCTTAGAATATGCTGAGTGTATCCCCCCACCATGCAGAGGGGTAAGACCTCCATTTCCAAAAGAGGTATCTTTAGTATGACACTTAACTGAATCTCAGCTCAGTTGGCTGGGGCTGTAGAATATGCTGACAGCATCTTAGCAGAGGTGTAAGACCCCCCCCTTTTCAGCGACTATCCTGGATATGACACTTAACCATATAATGTAGAAGTTTCAGTCTTGGAGCTTGGGGGAATGTGGAGTACCCCTTCATTGCTATTACTCCCAGGTCCACTCTGGCCTGGAGTGGTTGTACCGGTTAGATTCCCATCTGTGGGTTAAATAGAAATATTTAATCACTTTCTATACTTGAAACCATTTAACTGTGTGCAAACAAATGAGCTCTAGTTTATTTAAAAATATTACCTACAAATTATTCATTTACAAATTATATATCTTCAATATATGTATAAACAGGATTTGGCATTAAATAACCTACAAAGGTTGATATGCCATAAAACTTAGCCAAACCAAATCATATATATTTAATATATATGTATAAAGAGGATTTGGCATCAAATAACCTACAAGGGTTGATATGCCATAAAACTCGACTAACTAACCAACTAAACTACATCGATTGGTAAGAATGCAGTGGTGAGGAGTGTAGTGACCCTTTCAGTGCCATTACTCTCAGGTCCACTCTGGCCTGGAGTGGTAGTACCTATTAGTCTAATATATGGGTCAAATAGATTTGTTTAAATTTTTTTATATTTGAAGTACTATGCATAAATATATCCCTTAAACTACAAAAAAAAAAACGTGCAGTTAAATGTACAGTTAATGCAATTCCCTAACCTCTTGGCATAACTTAAACCCTTGATAGGTCGACATGCCATGAAAATCGATCGTGGTGGTTTGAGTCGAGATGTTGTGTCCAAATGAAGTCAAGGACATATGACTTGTTCGGAGAGAATTATTCTTTCAAAATAGATAAACCTGAGAAGATATTTTTTTGTGGGGGCTGAACTGGAAAATCCCTACCCATGCAGTTGTTTCTACTTTTTCTTTGAATTTCATCTTATACTCATGTTTAACCAGGATTAGGATATTTTTAAATGAATATACATGTTATTTTCAGCATAGTTGGTACTTAAGAGATTTCTCAGTAATAGACAGAGATCTACTTAAATAGGGGCTACAATTCTGGTTAGATTATAATACAACAAGTGCTTCTAAATAAATATAAATTGTCATATCATACTGATAGCACCAAATTCCCTGACTCCCTCTTGCCATCTGTCCTAATTGTCCATCACTCCTAGCAGGTCCTCTAGATTGCATCCAGTGTCCACATAGAGCTGATGTATGTAAGTCCTTACTGGTCAGCCAACACTGGTGTATCTGTGTAAGAGTCCATACTGTGTCTCTGTTGTGAAATGTGAAAAAAAAACATTTGGAAATCTTCTATGGTATTTTTGAACTTTCAGTGTATTTTACAAGTGTTTTATTTTGATGTTCTGTACTTTAAAAAATTAAATGATCCAGTTTTGGTATTCATGAATGAAAAGTAAAATGTTATTTTTTTTTTCCCTCACTGTCTTTCTCTTTTATTTTCCGCCTCTTTTCTTTTCTATTTTTTTTTTTTTTATCTTTTCCTGTGCGTGTTTCTCACAAGGAAGTCTCTCTCTCACTGAAGGAAATAGGAAATGGTTATCAGTGGAGATGGAGGTTATTATGCTAAAATGGTTTTGAGGAAGCAAACCACAGAAGATTCTTTGGACAGATGCAGAAAAGGAGAATAAAAAAGGAAAAATCTTTTTCTGTCTTTACCATGACAAAGTTAGTTGGCATAGCTAAGGGGTTAGCATCAATCTTTTTAAACTGAAGGTTCAAAAATTTTTGTGGATTGATTTTTTTTTAATCAAATGAGATGGGGGTAATTTTATGTTAGTAAACTCATTATTAATTAATCCACATCATTTTTATCACTCCGTTGGTGGGTCTTAGAGTACACTAATTGCATCCCCTGCAGGGGTATAAAACCTACCCCTTCTTTGAACAGGAATGTCTTGAGTATGAGGCTAAACTGCACTTGTTAGTGAAGCTCCAGGTTAGGGGCTTTTGAGAGTTTGGACTTGGCCATTACTCCCAGGTTCACTCTTAGAGTGGTAGTACCCGTTAGGGTCTCATCTATGGGTGAAATAGCTCTGTGCACAGTTGCATGCTTTTAAGTACTCCTTACCAACAGAAATAATTTGCAGACAAATTATTTGTATTAGTTACTTGAAGTTGTAATCGTTGATTAAATGTTATTATTAGTTACTTGAAATCATAAAATTACCTGAAAATTATTTGTGTTAGGAATACTTGAAAGCATATAACTCTATGTAAACAAATGATTATTATTAAATGGAAATAATTACTTGAAACCATATAATTGTGTATTAATTAAATAAAAAATGTCATGGAATATTGAAAATATAATTATGATTACAATCAGACATTTACAAATGAATCCAATTTCAGCATTAAATAACCCATAAGGAGTTGATATACCATTAAATACATAAACCAAAACTTATATCAATAATTGACAAAATCTTATATTGTGAGTAAAGTTGGCAACTGTAGTTGAGGGCAACCCAAAGGCTCCCTTTTCAATAGCTATTATACCAAGGTGTAGGGGAGGGTGCTACTCCTTTCCCTGGATTGTTCCACTTTACCCTTGATATGTACCTTTATAATGCTGAGTATTAAGCAAGGAGTCATCAAGTACCATTTTTTAAGTCTTTAGTATGACACGACCTGGGACATTTCAAGCCTAACATTGACAGATCATTCGGTTGTGTTTCATGGGCCCTTCACATAGTGTAATGGTTAGCAAGTTAGATTAGTAGACTATTGTTAGTGAGTTTGATTCTCACAGGGAGCCTCTGTACTTCTAGTCTTGTGCCATAACTAAGCTAAGCCTAGTAAGTGAATCGTGTTATGTTTTAATGTGGTTAGCATATCTTGTCAAATTGTGCAGTCATTACAATGGAAAAAATATGCAGTAAAACTGCATGCAGCAGTCAATATCTCAAGTAAGGTCTTGATTACCTTGCAACCACCCATATCACTTACTGATAGTACACATGCACGCACGTGTGTTTTTGTGTGTGGAGTTGGACTGCAGCCCTTTATTTAAGCAGGTGTGATTAAATAAGACATGTTGTCTGTATAATTTTATTAGGATCTTTTCAAGTTTCCTGACAAGTATTTTGATTTAAAGTTGGAGTTGGTAGATGTATTTACTGAAATTGTTTTAAGTGCTTTCAGACCATTCATAGGCCATCATCATTTGTTTCCTGTCATTAGAATCTGTTTAATCAAACTCTGTTTGTAATGTTTTTTGCAATTAAAAAAAAATAATCTTCTTTACATTTGCAAAACCCCCTGATGATGACCTATGAAGGGTCTGAAAGCACTTGGGACAATTACAGCAAATTCATCTATGAATTCCAAATTAAAACCAAAGTACTTGTTAGGAAACTGGAAAGGAACCTAATAAGATTATTGAGACAAAATGTGTCTTTATCATTTAATCAAACCTACTTTTACACACACACACACACACACACACACACACACACACACACACACACACACACACACACACACACACACACACAAAGTGTGTTCCATAATAATGGAACATATTTCAACAGCAAATATCTTTGATTATATTACTGATATTGAATACAAAGTATATTCATTATATAACTAAAAGACTAATTCATTGTATAGGGTGTGGCCGAAATACCTCCCACATTTTCAACTATCATCAGAGTGAGGTGTCTGAGATGACGTATGTTTGTAACCACCATTGGACTCATCCAACTGTTTTCAAATCCTTTGGACAGTCTTCAGACTGATACCAAAACACTCTGAAATCTCCTTATTGGATCTTCTGGAATGCCATATAGTACATCATGACATTTTACCAAATTTTTAGAGGAGTGAATTACATTATAATGCTACTTTCCTCAGAAACAGTGCCCATCTGATTCTAGTTTGCTGTACTTGTAGAAAAAACCTTTAAGAAACAAAGTACAGACTAAATTAATGATTTAAAAGAGTGACAATTTACTCATTACACTCCTCTGTGTGTGTGTGTATATATATATATATATATATATATATATATATATATTTCTTTAAGTTACATTGAGCTCTTTACCAGGAAAATTTAAATGTTCACTGTTGAATATTTTTTTGTCCTGATGGAATTCCTCCCAACTCTGGTTTAACTGGACCGAATAATACATACATACATATCTATATATATATATATATATATATATATATATATATATATATATATATATATATATATATGGTCTGAAAGTAGGTGGACAGTAAATGATAAAATTTCTTTTTAGATTACATGTACAATTATATTTACTTATACAATTATTAAATTGACAATTAGATTTTATTGTGTACAATAATACAAAAGCACTAAAATTTCATCAACGCAGGTGCTTAAACTGCTGTCCATCACAATTTACACAGCTTTGAAGTCTAATGTAATTGACAAACCTATTCCACCTACTGTCCACCTATTTCTGGACCACCCAGTGTATATATATATATATATATATATATATATATATATATATATATATGAATGAATGAAAATGTCAGCTGACTTGTGACCTTAACTATTCTTACTTACACCATACCAGTGAGTACGTTCTTGCCAGAAAATTTATAAGATCGATGTAAACTTTTTTTGCCTCTGTGAGTTTTTATTTTATATCCTTTCTCCCTGAACACAATTTCCTAAATGACCAAATCTGCAGAGGCATTCCCATTCATGTTACCTTAATTAGAAATCATTACTATAATAAGGATTAACATAAATAGTTTTGATAATCTTAATAAGCAATTTAGCCTCCTGTAATCCTTACTGATTAATTTGTTTCTTTATCCTTGCTGATTAATCTCCCAAAAGAGCAGGTTAGGTTATTTGGGTCATTCTTGTTCATTACTTTGATTAAATATTGGCTTTGATAAATCATATCTAAAAAAAAAAAAGGGGTTAAAAAATGCTTACATATTATTCTAAATAAGTTGAAAAAATAAATTTACAAAAGTCAGGTTTTTCAAATTTGTTTGTTTTGTGAATTGAATTACCATGACCAGAAAATCCGCCAAACACCTATGCACGACATATGGGAACACTGGACAGCTGTTTCAACCTTATTATCTGTGGTTGCTGGTTCGATCTCCAGTGGTGGAGATTACGGTATACACTGCTGATGAGATCTAATAAGTGTTCCCGTATGTCATGCGTAGGTGTTTGACGGATTTTCTGGTCATGGTAATTCAATTCACAATATTAATTTCCTCTACTTAAAAAATAAAAATATGTACATTTGTTTGTTTTGATTGTGTTTTAATGGCATATCAACCCTTGTGTGTTATTTAATGCCAAATCCTATTGATATATGATTTGTAAGTGAATACTTTGTGGGTAACATTATTTTAAAATGAGCCAGAGCTCATTTGTTTGCACACACTCAGATGGTTTCAAGTATTGTTATCTAACACTAATAATTCTATTTAATAATAATTCTTTATTTTTACACAGTTAAATGGTTTCAAGTATAATAAATGATTGAAAAGTTTTATTTGAACCATAAACAGAACTCTAGCAGGTACTACTACTCCAGGTCAAAGGGGATCTGGGAGTAATGGCAATGAAGGGATGCTCAAATTACCCAAACTTCCTGAACTGGAGCCTCACTGTCAGATACAGTTTTGTGTCATACCCGTGATACTCATTGAAGGTGGGAGTCTTACCCCCTCTACAAAGGTGCGGTTGGTTTATTCTACAGCCCAAACTAATAGAGCATTTTAATTTGTATTGTTCACAATACTGATTGATTTTATTGACATGTTGACCCATCTAGGGTTATTTTATGCCCAGAGGTTAGGGAATTGCATTCATTGTACATTTATATTTACATTTTTTTGTATCATTTCCTAATTTTTTTTGTTTTGTTAGCACAATTCTATCAAATACAAATAATTTAAAAGATTTATTTGACCCTTAGATATGACCCTAAAAGTTGCTAACACTCTGGGTCAGGGTAGATGTGGAAGTAATGGAGCCTCACCATCAGATGCAGTTTAGTGTAATACCCTGGATTCCCTCTCCTTTTTTTTTTTTTTTAAGAGAGATCTTAGCCACACCAACTAAGCGGTGTGAATCTGAATGTATAGAGATAAAAATGCTTTATTGGTTGGTTTTATGGGCAGTTTATTCTTGTCGGTTATTTTATGCTTAAGTCAGCTTGACAATTATTGTTTCCAATTATATATGGTACAAAAATGTATCTTTACAATAATATTTCATACTAAGTTGCAATATCAATGTTTCAAGAGCCAATTTATCAGTTACGTTCACAAAGATTTTAAACAGATAAACACTTCATACTTACTTGCAATATTAATATTTTAAGAGCCAATGAATTAATAAAGTTCACAATCATTTTAAACAGATAAACACTTCATACTTAGTTGCAATATCAATGTTTTAAGAGCCAATGTATTAATAAAGTTCACATGTGTTTGGCAAGGGCACATAGTGCATTGAATAAGGGATTTGGTTGGAAGGTACTTCTGAGTGAAATCATCTGGAGGTTGCAGGTTCAATCCCAACAACAGGTAAGAATAACAAGGAATAACTAAACACTTGTACCCGGTCATGGTTAACAGAATTGGAACAGTCTGCCCTTGTGGCTCAAATAAAGGGTTTGGTTTGAGATTCTGTATGGACTTCTGAGTTGGGCATGAAACAGTTGAAGAAGACCGACGGACATTGGCCGAAACACTGTGAGTATAAGAATAAAGATGAAGTCAATAGTCCAAATATTCTAAGTGACAACAATTATCAAACTTCATCCCAGAAATTTAGACAAATAAAAATGAATGAAGTGTTTAAAATGATTGTGAACTTTATAAATACATTGTCTCTTGAAATATTAATATTGCCACTAAGTATGAAGTGTTTATCTGTTTAAAATGATTGTAAACTTTATTAATTCATTGACTCTTAAAACTTTAATTTGATTTCTTTGTTTAATGACATACCAATCTTTTTGGGTTATTTAATGCTGAAGCCAGCCTTGAAGAACAGTAGGGGTACTATTTAACCCATAGCTGGGTGGGGGATAAGGCTGGTCATACTTTTCCCAAAGGCATTGTTTTGAAATTGAATGTGATAGTGTGATGGGAGCTCAAATTTTCTTACTACGATGTTACAGTTCAGCTCGTTAGTGAATACAACATGAGGAATCCCTTTATATTACAACTAAATAAGAAGTGTTTATATGATTATAAACTTGATTAAATACATTGGTTTTTAAAATGCTGATATTGCAACTAAATATGAAGTGTTTCCCTGTTTAAATTTATTAAGAGCAATAATTACTTGAAACATAATTGCTTACAAAAAAAAACTGTCTTTGGCATTAAAAAACCTAACAAAGGTTGGTATGCTGTAAAACCAACAAACTTAATAACATAATGATGATGGTGCAACTAATTTCATTGTTTTGGAGCATGTTAAATTTGGTTGATTTCTTTGTTTAATGGCATATCAAACCTTCATGAGTTATTTAATGCCAAAGCCATCCTTGTAGAACAACACCAGTGATACTATTCAACCTATAAGTGGTTGCCCAGTCGGCTGGGGCTGTAGAATACACTGACTGCGTTTTTGTAGATGGGTTAAGACCCCCCCCCAATGAGTGTCCTAGTTATGACCCTAAACAATCTGATAGTGAGGTTCCAGTAATGCTGGAGCTTTGGGGAATGTGGAGTACCTCTTCATTGCTATACCTTCCAGGTTCCTACTGGCCCAGAGTGCTAGCACCTGATAGTCCTATCTATGGGTCAAATAGAATTAAACTGTGAACTTATGCTAAACTGAATTGTTTGAAATAAAAATGTTTTGACATTTAACTATGTATAAACAAAAAATCATACTTATACTAAACTGAATTGTTTGAAATAGAACTGTTTATTTGTATAAAAATGGATTTGACATTAAATAACCTACAAAGGTTGATATGCCATAAACTTAAACAAACAAACCTATACCTAGGTTTAAGCAGGTTTCATGCCTTTCTCAAATGTATCAATCTGAAAGTGAACGTTGTAGCGTGACTTGAGTTCAAACTCATTTACTTTAAGGCTGCAGTTCAGCATTTTAGCCAATACACCACTGCCCCCCCTGTTGGTTATGTCTAAAGAAACATTTTATCTGGCATCATCTTGATGGAATGTTATGCCCTTTCTGTTAGATAATTCCCGACACTTTTTGTTGATTACTGCATTTAATTGGAGTAATTAATTCTTTTTGGAATTCTTCTGGAAGAAGTTCATGGTAAAGGGTTTTCTTCTAATCTTAGTAAAATAAGCAGCATCAAATTTTTTGATGAGGACTGGGTCTTGCCCGTCTATCTTTTGGAATTTCATTTTTAACCCTTTTGCTGGCAAAACAACACTTTTGTCTCCAGCAGTACACAGACTGAATAACATTTTAGTTTTGAAGTAGCTCAATGTAAGGCATTTTTTTCTTGGAAGTTGAATGTTGATGTATAAAAGCATCTCTAGGATGTGCCATTATAGGATTGTATAAAGTTTATTGTGTAAAATATCATGATTAAAAGTGAGTGCTTTGTTTTCAGGCTATTGTTCTGACACACAATTGCTGATCAAATTGTTTTTTTTTTTTTCTTTTTTTTTTTTTAAGATTAATTGACCTATTTGCACATTATTTTGAAAATTTTCTGAGAAGAATTTGCCCCTTCTACAAGGATTGTGGGAGTCCTTGTGGAGTAGTGGCTAACATGAAGGTTAGCGATATTGTTGTTAGATAGTTTGTTCATTTTTGGATTAAATCTCTTGTTGAAAGGCAGGAACTCTCTTATCCCCTAGCTATGGATTAGATAGTACAAATACTGTTCTACAAGGATGGCTTTGACATTGAATAAGCCATGATGGTTGATATGTAATTAAACAAAGACACTTAATCAAACCATTTACCAGGATTAGGAAAAAAATATGTATCTGAAAGGGTTTGAATTCTGTGTTTTTTTTTTAAAAGAAGTTCACAGTGGAGGGCTTTCTTCTAATCTGATCTTTTTTTGGTGGGATGAAGACTAGAGTTTTGCACTCTGTTCACTGTTTTTTTTTTTTTTTTTTTTAATTCAGTTTTCCAGTTAAATTTTGGAGAAAGGGTAAAAAAATATTCTCTTCAGTTGGATTTTTTTTAGCCAACAGAATTCAACTGCAATATCTCTGAAAATCAAGCACCCTGAAACTATCAGTGTTAATTCTAACAATATCCAAGAGCCATCTATGACTGTAATCATAACTGATTCCTAGAATAGAAATTTTTACCATTAAACCAACTCCTCTTTTGATGGAATACAAAAAAGGAACACTGGACCAAAAATGAAATGAGCATTTAGATTTTTTGAGTGTCAGCAAAGACACAACGATCAGAAAAAAAGACCCAGCTGTAACCCTGTACTAGTTTTTATAAGCAAATATTTAATACAATGTTATGTTGGCTGATGGACACTTACCTCCCATCTCTCTAACCATATAGGTAAAATGAGCAAGACATGCTGGACACTGCTGGAGAAGTAGGGACAAACTCATAAGCGATTTTTCTATGGACTCCTAAAAATGGACACATAGTAAAAACTTACATTCATCAGTTCTGTGTGGATACTGGATGACGTCTAGGGGATTTGCAAGGAATGGTAGCTGATAGGGACAGATGGCAAGAAAAAGTCAAAGGTATCTGTGCTTGAAGCATGATTTCAGGATTATCATGTTTGCTAAATGACTTGAGTAACCATAACAGAGTACATCTTTTTATGAGAGTAACTGACTTAAAATGCTCTCGTGTGGTTACTGTACGAAGGTTAGCTGAAAAGTTCATAGGTTGACCAAGATGCTGTCATAGAATTTGACCAAATTAGATTTAATTTTCAATAGGGTCTCTTTTGTGGTCTATATACTTCCTACATTGGTGTTGCAGTGCTTGGATCCCATTGGTCAAAAAAGTTATCAACTGCAGATATGTCATATGAACTTTTCAGCCCATCCTCATCTGAATTTATTGATATACTTGACTCTATTTTTAATTACTTGCCAGAATTTGCTATAAAAATTACACAAATGTTAGAGGTAACCTTTTTTTCTACCTCCCACTTACATAGAAGTCAGAGATCGAAATACCTAATATAGCCAAAATGATGCAAATGATTTTCAGCTTTGGGTTATTTTAGGAATGTTCGCTATCTCATATGTCTTGTAACATTGATTATTCTCATGTCTTGATTGGTATCACCCCTCTGCCGTGTGCAAGATGTGACACAAGGCCAATTTTTATGCTGATAATCAGTTTTCTTTCAAGTTTAAAGAACCCAGCTGCCCTACTATTTACTCATACCTATGGGGTGGGAGAAGAGGAGAGATGGATCCATAGCCTTTTCTTAAGGGCATTAAAACAAAAGTGAAATACAAACAGCCTCATTCAAGATTTCCCAAGAAAATAACCGTTAGGCTCCATGTTTCCTTTAACTTGTCTGTTCAGCAAGAAATCTCAAACATAAAAATTTGCCAACAACTCTGACACATTGAATCATTCTGAAAGTACACATATTTGTTTTGGGGTCTTGAATCATGTTTTTAACTCTCTTAACCCCTTTGTTGCATGACATTAAACTATCTAATAATGAGGCTCTCGTCTTGAAACTTTAGGGAATGTGGAGTACTTGTTCATTGTTGTTATTCCTTGGTCCGCTATGACCCAGAGTGGTAGTACCTATTATGGTCCAATCTATAAATCAAATACAACTATTTTATCTTTTTCTGTACTTGAAACTATTTAACTGTGTGCAAAGAATTAATAATGTTGACTAGAATTATTAGTCTTGAATAATAGTACTTGAAACCTTTTAACTGTATGCAAAATAAAACTACTTGTATTAAATAGCAATACTTGAAACCATTAAAGTGTGTTTAAAAAAACTACTACTGTTTAATAAGAATACTTTAACCCCTTTTACTATGTGCAAACAAATAAAATCTGGCTTGTTGAAAAATTGTTACCAATAAACTATGCATTTACAAATTATATATATATATATATATATTTAATATAAATGTATAAAGAGGATTTAGCATTAAGTAACCTTCAAGGGTTGATATACTGTCAAATCCCACCAACCAACTTTTAGTTGCAGAGAGCAATTTAAGTTGGCCAAATATACTAAATGCATGAGGGCAAGATGCAACTTTAGTCCACAATACGTAAATATTTTGGATCTTGTGTGATATACCTGCTAAAAATGCCTCTTGTTCGATATACCTCGGAACTAAGATAAAAAGATAATACTTTGTTACTTCTAAAAATGTTGTAATTTACTATACTTTTTCTTAGATGTGGCACAAAGCCGTGTGAATGGGGCTCCCATTGAGACTCAAACTCATTCGTGAAGGTTTGCTAGTCAAAGCTTCTAAAACTAGTAAAATAGTCATTTTTAGAAGTATTAGAAAAAAAAAAATTCTCTTTTAAACACATTTGTGTGACCCCCACCTTACCCCGTCTCCATGTCATTTTAGATTATAATTGTGAAATTCCAATAAATTTTTTTTTTTTTTCAATTTCAAACTCTTTTTATTTTATGATCTAAAGTGCATTCCAGCTATTAAATTTGTTGCCAAATGTGCTGCACCAAAAAATGTGCTGCACATTAAAAAAGATGATTGGCAGCTACATAAACCATTTGTGTTATTATATGCGCACAACGTGCATTTGGTATAATTATAAAGGTGCACTAAGCATTAAAGTTGTCATGGTAAAAAATGGAATTGGTGTAACCCAAGTTGAAATTTTGGACAATGTTATTTTCATTTCTCTTGGCACTAATCTCTTGGTTTGGTTTCGTTTGGTTTCTTTGTTTAATGGCATATCAACTCTTTTTAGGTTATTTAGTACCAAAGCCATTCTCCTAGAAGAACAGTAGTGGTACTATTTAACCCATAGCTGGGAGGATAAGGGGATTCATACCTTTCCCAAACAAACACCCAATGCAGACTTGTATTCTCAACAGCTACAATGTGTGCATGACAGTTTTCTAGGAAAATATGCACTATATATAATATCTATCTATCTATCTGAGAGTGAGAGGCGTTTAGTTTCTTTGTTTAATTATATATGAACCTTTGTGGGTTATTTGATGCCCAAGTCCTCTTTGTAGAAAAACTTCAATGATACTATTTAACCCATAGCCTGGAGATAAGGGGGTTCATGCCTTTCTCAAGTGTATTAGTCAGAATGGGAATGTAGTAGTGTGACTGGAGTTCAAACATGCTTATTTCAAATTTGCAGTCCAACACTTTAACTTGTGTGTGTGTATATATATATATATACACACACACACACACACACACACACACACAAGCACTCATGTCAATGTAATAGCATGATATATATGTATATATGTTTTTATGTATATGTGTTTATCTAACCCCCTGCAAGAAGCAGAATATTATACAAGGTCAACCTTTTTAAGTAGAGGTTAAAAGGTTTGAATTCAGAGCTTTCTTTCTTCTCCTAGATTGGTTGCTTCATCAAGATCAAAGAGCTAAGTCTGCCCTACTTTTCACTTATAGCTGCAGAGAGAATAATTGTATTAATACTTTTGCCAAGGGTATTAGTGCTATAGAGAATGCAAACAGCCTTGTCTAGGATTTGAACTTGGGTTGCCATGTCCATTTCCTACAATGATAGCTATCACACCACAAGAACTTTGTGTGTGTGTATAAACAGATCAGAGATATACATCTCCCCCACATACTTTGGTACATTAAACTCACCCACCTACACAAAGAGAAATGAATAACTATGCCCATGCATATCTTAGCCTAAGATGACATTTCCTCAATCAAAAGCAGAAATTTGTCAGACTTGATGACAAGTGATTCTGTCCAATTTAACAGAGCTAGTAATGTCGCCAAAGCAGGACATTTGTCTGCCATGGGAGGTGGGTGATGGTGCACCTATTGTCAAGGTAGGGGTGGAGTAATAGTTGGGCAGAAAATGGAATCTACATATTGCATTCAGATTCTATTTGAGCCAGTTGATGCTCACTTTGGAAAGGCAAGAATCCATTCCTCCCTTATGGGTAAATTGCAGAGCACAGAAAATAGGTTAGGTATCTTTCTTGCTATTATTACCTATGCATTATTAAACATAATAATCTTGGATTAACTGATTAATTAATCTTATAAGCATGCCAACTAATTTAGGGTTATTTTATGCCTAGACATCAGGGAATCATGTACATTAGTTGGTAGAGTGTTTGCCAATGGCCCAGGAGACGGGAGTTCAATCCCAGTTTGAGTCATACCAGACTCAAAAACTGGTACTTGATGCCACCTTGCTTAACACTCAGCATTATAAGGTACAGATCAAAGGTAAAGTGAAGAAATTCAGGGAAAGTATCACCCACCCCAACACCTCGGTGTAGTAGCTTTTGAAAAGGGAGCCTTCGTGTTGCCCTCGAATACGGTCACCAACTTTACATTTATGTTTGTATTTGCATTTTTTTCTATAGTTGTTTCTTAAGAGTTTTTGCGCACAGTTACATATCAATATTCCTATCTAATACAAATAATTTGTACACCCTTATATGGTTTCAAGTATTCCTATCTAATACAAATAATTTGTACACCATTATATGGTTTCAAGTATTCCTATCTAATACAAATAATTTGTACACCATTATATGGTTTCAAGTATTCCTATCTAATACAAATAATTTGTACACCATTATATGGTTTCAAGTATTCCTATCTAATACAAATAATCACATGGTTTTAAGTAATTATTTCTATTTAATAATCCTTTGTTGGTACACAGTTATATGGTTTCAAGTTCGTTATAATAATCCTTAGTAAACAATTAGAGGTTGAAGTAATTATTCTCAATACAAATATTTTATAATTATGATATGAAATAATGTAGGTGCTTATAGTGTAATAGTTTCCATCATAGGAATGGATCTTGTCGCTTGAATTCAAATCCTGGGCAAGGTTATTTGCAAATCATGTATTGCTAAAACTCTAGGGAAAGGTATGAATCCAACTATTCTAACACCAGCTATGGGTAAATGGTAGGGCAGATTGGGCTCTCAAATCTTGGTATGGCAACCAATTATAAAAAAAAAAAAACCTCCCAATTTAAATCTGTTAAACTTCACTTAAAATTGACCTTGTGTCACATCCTGCTTGTGTAGAGAAATTAGGGGGTGTGTATATGTATATATGTTGAGAGTGACCCGAAGGCTCCCTTTTCAATAGCTACTACACCTACTAAGGTGTAGGGGAGGCCGCTACTCCATTCCCTGGATCACTCCACTTTACCCTTGATCCTTACTTTATAATGCTGAGTATTAAGCAAGGCGGCATCATGTACCATTTTTTTTTAGTCTTTGGTATGATTCAACCTGAGATTGAAGCCCTGTCTCCTGGGCCATTGGCAAACACTCTACTCATTAGGCCAATGGCCTGGTATATGGATGGATGTAAATAATGGGAAAAAATCTGACATGGAGAAATTGAAAAACAAATGCCTTTTTATATTAAATTCTTCACTTTGGATTACTTTGTTTTTCAATTTTTCTCCATATATATATATATATATATATATATATATAGTATTCTGATACAAATAATTTCTAAACATATCTATTTAACCCATTGATAAGACCCTAATCAGTATTGCCACTCCAGGCCAGAGTTGACCTGAGAGTTATGACAATGAAGGAGTGCTCTTTATTCCCCAGAGTTCTAAAACTGGAGCCTTACCATCTGATACACATTAGTTTCATATCTAGGATACCCCAATTTTTTTTTTTTTTTTTTTTTTTTTTTTTTTTTTGGTAGGGTCTTACCTTTCTGCAAGTGATGCAGTTGCCATATTCTAAGCTTTGCCCACACTGCTGTTTGCTTACAGAATTTCAATGCTGTATGGTTTGGTATGCCAATTGTTCGTAAGACCGGGGTTCAATCCCAGGTCGAGTCATACCAAACACTCAAAAAATGGTACTTGATACCTCCTTGCTTAACACTCAGCAATATAAGGTATGGATCAAGGGTAAAGTGGAGCAATCCAGGGAAAGGAGTTGCGCCCTCCCCTACACCTCAGTGTAGTAGCTACTGGAAAGGAAGCCTTCGGGTTACCCTCGACTACAGTCGACAACATTTTACTGCATACTATTCCACTTAAAATGATAGAATTCTGGTATCTTTAGATTTAGTAGAAAATAAACTTTTTATAAAATTTTTTAGGGCATTTACTTATTTATTGGTGATATCCTAGTGGTGAAAAACTTATTGCATCGATAGATTTTTACATTCTCTACAGAAGTGATATGAGTTTACGGAAGTGTTGCAATTTTATTTTTATTTCGAGTTTCAATGCTGTAGAGTTAAGGAATAAATGATTTGATAGTGTGGGAGTAGTCCCTAATGTGTAGTGTTTAATGTGCTGGGCTGTAACATCATAGTAGGCAAGTTCAAACTCCAGTCATGCTATTATGTTCACTTTCTGAGTAATGTCCTTGGGGAAAGTTATAAACTTCCTTATCCCCACCTCCAGCTATGGGTTGAATTGTACCATGACTGGTCATCTACAAGAATAGCTTTAGCATTACATAATTTACAAAGGTTGATACGTCATTAAGAAATAAACAAACCAATTAGATACAGTGTATAATCGTTTTAAAGGTGGTGTAATGGTTATCGTAGTAGGAAATGGACATGGCGATAAGAGTTCAAATCCTGGATGAGAGTGATTGCATTTCACATAGCACTAATACCCTTGGGAAAGGTATGAATCCGATTCTTCTCCCTCCAGCTATGGGTGAATAGTAGGACAGACTGGGTTCTGGAGGGGTTGGTAAATAGGATAATCGTTTTAAACTTAGTTGCAATATATTGCACTCATTGAAGGGATCCTGACAGGTACTACCTCTCCAGGTCAGAGTGGACCTGAGAGTAATGGTAATGAAGGGAGAACTATACACTCCCTAAAGCCTGTTAGCTAATGTATGAATTAATACACTTGGGAAAGGTATAAACCCCCTTATCTCCACAGCTATTGGTTCTTTAACGAGGATGGTTTTGGCATTAAATAGCACATGGAGCTTGATATGCTAATCACCACCCCCCAAGAAATCCTACCTTATAGTATCTATTTTAGCTTAGAAGAAAATTATCCTTAACATCAAATGCAGCTTAATGCCATGCTAAGGATAACTCCTTTCGTTGGGATACTAACCCTCTGCAGGTGCTACAATCAGAGTATTGTAAACTCTGCTGACAGGGCAGAGATTTTTATTAGCATTATAGAATTGATATGAGTTTCTATAACAGAATCTAAGTGTATTTCTCTCTTTTTTTTTTTTTTTCTTTTTTTTTTTTATCTTCTAGATTTAAAGATTTTTTTTTATCATGGACACTTTGATTGTCTTGGCTACATTTAGTATTAATCCGTCTGTCAACATACACTTTTTTCCCCCTTCTCCTGTTGAAGGCAGGCGGATCACCAATGATATATATCACACAAATTAGCTTTACTTATTTCTACCCTTCCAGTTCCTGGTGGCAGAAAAAAAGAAAAAGAACGCCATCTTTTGCCTGCAAAAGGAAATTAAACATTGGATGATGTAGAGAGAGAGAGAAAGTGAGGTTGAGATTATAACATGTCGGTTAATCACACTAATTATGGAAATCTTGGTATCTGGAGCTTGAAATTGCACTTGGGGGTTTATTCTAAGTACATCCTTCTTGTACAGGAATTGTGAATTTTTTATTTCTTCTTTTTTTTTTTGGTTACTTACTTATTTATTAATACAAAACCGGATTCACTTTTGTATTCATCAAAGAAACTTGTTCTGCTTAAATAAAGATGTTTCTTTGATTAGATATAAAATATTCTGAATCGTTTTAGTAATTACTTACGTTGGTCACGGCCTGCTGGTGGTCAGTTTACTGTTATCAAAAAAATCAGGAAATAATACGCCATCAAATGCAGCTAAGTATTCAACTTGTGGTTGTCTCTAGAAAGATTGTTTTATAATCAATATGGGAACTCATAGGAACAATAAAACGTCTTTTGATTGAGATGATATTTTTATCATTAAGGGTTTTTGGACTATTATCATCATCTTTATTGTTATTTCCACGTTTCGGCCAATATGTCCTCTAGCCTTCTTCAGGTGTTTGTCGAACTCGGGAACCTACACGGAACTTCAAACTATGTCCTTTATTGAATCCACAGGGGTCGCCTGTTATGATTCCGTTAGCCGTAACCGGGTACAAGTGTTAAGTATTCCTGTATTGTTATTTGCCTGCAGTCAGGATTGAACCTGCAATCTTCAGATGATTGTCTCCTTAGAAGCTTAGGGAATCAACACCTGTAACTGTTACACTATGTGTCCTGCTGGACATAATATTTTTACTTTTGAAAACTGTTGATTCATCTTTGCAAGTCAGAAATATAATACAAATTAATAAAGCTGGGTGATCTATTGATTTTGATGGCATGTCAACTCATCTTGAGTTATTTTATGCCTATATGTTAGGGAATTGTATTCATTATAAGTTCATATTAACATTTTTTGTATAACTGTTTCTTAAGGTTTTTTCTTTTTTCCTATCAAATACAAATGATTTAAAAAAAAAAAAATTGATCCATAGATGGGACCCTAACAAGTACTCCCACTTCAAGTCAGGGGTTATTTACAATATATACATGAGATGTTAATTTACAAAAATCAAAGCCCTCTGGGTGTCTTTAGTGGGGAGGGAGAATATATCACCCATCATACTTGCTCAAATGGAAATGACTTGGATATGTACCTGGCTACATGTGATTGCAGTAGAGAATTTAACAGCTTGCGAGGGTTACGAATCCACAAGGCATGCTGGTGCAAACAACGTAATTCTCCTTCCAGAGAATGTAAATCATGATGGACTGATGAATCAGGAACACCCCAAGAGTATTCAGGAGCCCATTGCTGAGTAACAGCATCCTGGAGACTTTCCTAGCAAGCCAAGAATTCAGTGGCCCAAGAGTAAACAGATAGGTACATTGACAAAATCAGACCAGGAGCTTTGTTTTTTAGTAACTACCCATGTTAAGGGTCCCATTGATCAACAAATGACATCTTTCTGCAGAATTATATATGATGCTTGTCTTCAGTGGTTTGGTGCAGTAACGCATAAAAAAAAGATAAAATCGAAGGAAAACGACTGATACAGAAGGTAAAGTTACGATCTGAACAGAGAATGTTGAAGCGCCGTTTGACCACGGTGCAATATGCATAAAGTTGGATTTGGTTGAGAGTGAAAAGTCTAGAGCATGAATGAAACGCATGTGGAGCCACCATTCCTGTGTGATTATGTAACATCAAGAAATGGTTACTGGAAGTGTGTGATTCAAACAGCCGAAAGTAATGCATTTTTAAAAATCACAAACTGCCATAAAAATGAAGATGAACATACAATGTAATCTCTGCTTTTAGTTGATTGGGTGTGTGTGTGTGTGTGTGTGTATGTATGTATGTATGTATATATATATATATATATATATATATATATATATATATAATCTTTTAAATACCCTGTCCGGTGGCAGTACTGCCTCAAGCTACCGAAACTGTGTTATCACTTCTGGTTGGCGGCTGATGAGGGCAGGGTATCACACGTGCTTTCACATGTTGTATGATGGGGAAAAGAAAATAGCCAACAGTTTGTAACCTCTAAATTTTTTTCTTTTTTAAAACCTTATTTTATTGATTCATTTTTATATTTTTATGTCATTTTTAATTTCTGTACTTTGCTAAAATATATATCAGGATTTTTTTTTTTTTTTTTTTTTTTTTTTTGTTTTTTTGTTTTTTTTTTTTTTTCCTCTCATCTGAGAAATACCAGTTGATTCTACTAGTGGTTCATGACATAAAGATATTTGTTATTTCTTAGATTTACTTTATTTTAGCACAAGGGTAAAATGAAATATTTATCTAACTACTCTGTAATTGAGCAGGATATATCACATGGTCAATCAAATGGAATAAACCTGATAGGTTGCCCAGTCAGCTGGGGCTGTAGAATATACTGACTGCACCTCTGCAGAGGGTTAAGACCCCCCTCAACGATTGTCCTGGGTATGACACTAAACAATCTGATGGTGAGGTTCCAGCAGCGCTGGAGCTTTGGGGAATGCGGACTACTTCTTCATTGCCATCGCTCCCAGGTCCACTCTGGCCCAGAGTGGTAGCACCTGATTGGGCCCTATCTATGGGTTAAATAGAACTAACAGCATACTTATGCTAAAATGAATTGTTTGAGTAGACTGAAAAGGTTGAAATAGAAATGTTTTTGACGATTAAACCGTACTTACATTTAAACTGCGTGCTTATGCTTAACTGAATTATTTGAAATAGGACTGTTCTTTGACATTAAAACTGTATTTACACTTAACTGAATTGTTACATATAACTGCTTGAATAGTTTGAAATAGAACTGTTTTTGACAATTAAACTGTGTACTTAGGCTAAACTGAATTGTTTTAAATAGAACAGATTATTTACATAAAAATGGATTTGGCGTTAAATAACCTACAAAGGTTGATATGCCATAAAACCCAACAAACCAACCTTATCCTCCCGGCTATGGGTTAAATATTACCAGTACTGTTCTTGTAGAAGGAGGGCTTTGGCATTAAATAACCTACAAAGGTTGATATGCCATAAAACCCAACAAACCAAACCTGATTGGAATTTAGCCTTTACCTTCTAGACTGATTGATTAGTCAAAGCTAAACAACCTAGTTTGCCCTACTATTTTCACATTGCTGGTCGAAGAACAGATGAATTCATGCCTTTGCTATGAGCACAAACATGAAGTGAAATGCAAACCGCCTTGTCCAGGATTTGAACTCTGGTTGCTATTTCAATTTCCTAAGACAATTACTGTTAAAAAAAAGCGTGGCAGAAATATGGGAGCAACCTGTGAGACTTGAACTCACTGACAATAGTCTGCAAGCTTAACTCTCTAACCATTAGACCATACCAGGCACCCAATGGCATAGAAATAGAATCATTACTTGATTAGGGTGGGGATCATGGTAGTAAGCTATGAGAACAGAATTCTGCCATTTTGTGACAGGGAAGGAGGAGGGATGTAGAAAGCCTGGCCTTCATTGTTGTTAGGCTTTTACAAAACAAGTGGTACGAGATATAGATCAATATAAATTGCCATGTATTAATGATTCCACTCCATTTTTTTATCAGTGGAATAGTTTTTTTTGTTTTTTTTTCCCACTTCCTCGACTTAATTAGTTAAAATTTCATAGAAGATGACTGAGTGACATCATCATTTGTTGTCTTTTTGGGGGTGTGTGAAACATAACTGTTAATGCTATAGAAAATGAACTCAATGATCCAGGTTCAAATCCCAGAGAAAGCTGTTTGCATTTCACTTGGTGCTAATATCCTTTGGAAAGCCATGAGTTCATCTTATTTTCACCCTCCCAGGTATGGGAAAATAGTTGGGCAGATTGGGTTCTTTAGCCCTGATACACTAAGCATACCTCCAAGTGTCATATAACTTATGATTGTTGGATATCAGTGACCAGAGTTCAAATCCTGGATGGGGCTGTTTAGAATTCTCTTCTTGGTAATAAAGTAAGTAAAATTGGTGATCTTAGTCAAGAGTGACCTGAAAGCTCCCTTTTTGATAGCTACTACACCAAGGTGTAGGGGAGGGCGCTACTTCTTTCCCTAGATTGCTCCACTTTACCCTTCATCCATACCTTATAATGCTGAGTGTTAAGCAAGGAGGCATCAAGTACCATTTTTTGAGTCTTTAGTATGACTCAACCTGGGATTGAACCCAGGTTTCCCGAGCCATTGGTGAACACTCTAACCAATAGATTTGACGCAGCCATATGAGGAGCAGCTGAAAGGTTCACAGACTGACCAAGGTACTCTTATGGAATGTAATGAAATGAAGTTTGTTTTTTAAAACTCTGTCTTGTGGTCCACATATTTTTTTCCATTGATGTCACAGTGCTTGGATCCCATTGGTCAAAAAGTTATCAACAGTAGATATAAAGGAGGTGCCCGTGGTGTAATGGTTATCATCGTAGGAAATGGACACGGCGACATGAGTTCAAATCCTGGACGAGACTGATTGCATTTCACATAGCACTAATACCCTTGGGAAAGGTATGAATCCAATTATTCTCCCTCCAGCCTTGGTTCTTCAGCCTTGGTGAGGCAACTAGTCTAGGAGAAGGAATACTCTGAATTCAAACCTGTTAAACTCCGCTTAAAAATTGACCTTGTGTCATATCCTGCTTGAGCGGAGGGGTTGGGTAAATAGGATCAACAGTAGATATGACATTATATGAACTTTTCAGCCTACCCTTGTTTATAAATACATACATACATACATACATAGTGTTTGGATGAGGCTGTTTGCACATGTATTATTTTTTATTTTGATATTTTCTTGAAATGGAGAAACATCTGTGTCATGAACAGTGACTTTTTCTAAAATTTTTTCTAAAGATGGTTTATTCTAGGTATGACATGAAACTACATCCGATAAGACTCCAGTTCTGGATTCCTAGGGCGTGTTGGGTACCTCTGGCTATTCTGACCCAGAGTGGTAGTACCTGTTAGGGTCTCATCTGTAGTTCAAATAGATCTGTTTATTTGCATAAAAATGGATTTTGATAAAAAATGGCCTTAAATAACCTAAAAAGGTTGATATGCCATAAAACCAAACCAAACCAAAAATTCCTGAAATGCTGAATAAATCATAACATAGGAGTGTCCATGTCCTCAACAATGACCAAAGTTGGTCAAAAGTACCTGTACTTGGGCCTATATCATGGACAATATAACAGATTGTTGTGGAGTAGCTGGAACTCCCCCACAAGATTGACTAGTCTAAAGACCATTTAGAACAGTGCTCATTTTAGACTAAGAAAGCAACTTATGACTAATTGTTATTTACATGAATCAGTGTACTCGACTGTATTCCGTATTCTCTCTGGAATAAAGTAAAGTAAAGTTGGCGACCGTAGTCGAGGGTGACCCGAAGGCCCCCTTTTTGATAGCTACTACACCAAGGTGTAGGGGAGGGTGCTACTCCTTTCCCTGGATTGCTCCACTTTACCCTTCGTCCGTACCTTATAAGACTGAGTGTTAAGCAAGGAGGCATCAAGTACCATTTTTTTTGAGTCTTTAGTATAACTCAATCTGGGATTGAACCCCGGTCTCCCGGGCCATTGGTGAACACTCTAACTGCTAGGCCAATGTCTGGTTAATAAATAAAATACCTCTTGTTTCTACATGTGTGTAAACCTTATGTACTTCACGACACAACACAGATACAGAAAGCAAAATTATAGTTGGATCATTGACTTGTATCCAATTCACACTGAAAGAACTGGTGTTTGTCAGATCACTGAAGTTAAGTAGTTATGAGTCTTGTCTTTTTTAAGATGGGTGACCAGTTAAGTTGTTTCTAGTATCTGCTGTTTTTATGTACTGCACTAAGCTTAGTATTAAAGCTCTCCTTGTTGGAATTTTGTAAACTTATAGATTTATTCATGCTATCTGACTACTGTGTTTAAAATAGAAAGTACTGAATGTTTAAACTGCCTTTTAATCTTGCAAGTTAACTGACTTTGATAACATCAGTGTGTTTAACACACGTCTCTTTGTGCTCGCCACAAAATTAAAGAAGAAAAGAAAAAGTATCCAAAAGAGATCCATATCAATTTGTATGTGACTATAAAGCCAGCAGGTGAGATGAATGGCTGACAACCTTTATAAAAATCAGCCTTTACCTGAGTATTAGGTCTAATGCATTCATTTCTTGCTGATCGTGATGTTGCAATATATTTAGTAAACAGAAAAGAAAGTCTCTACGTGAACAGACCCATTTCTGGGACACCTGCTTCTTGGGGATTGCAAATATTAATTTAACGTCTTCGTAAAAGCCACTTAGAATTAATTCCTCAGCTTTCTAAGAAGAAACACCATGAAGAAAGGGAAAGGAAAAGATTTTACAAATATTGCCTTGCAGGGAGAAACATAATGCTTGGATTTGGCAGCCATTGATGTTTGCTTTTCTTTTCTTTTCTCAAAAACTTGTAATGTCATGAGAAAAAGGCATATGCATACAGATTGTGTGTGTGTGTGTATATATATATATATATATATATATATATATACACACACACACACCCTCTATCATATTATACATACACATCTCTCTCAGAGTTCATGTTAAAATGGAATGGATTATTTGTGTGTAGATGGGTATTTCTTCTTAAAACACACTTAGAATCCAGTTGTCACTCCTTAGTACTTCTTTGGATCAGGGTGTAGTATCTGTACTAGTGGTTATTCTAAAGAATATAGAATATGCAGATGAAGTTTCTGAAATTTCCTCAAAAATATCTACAATAAAATATATATATAATGGGATTTGCATTGGCACAGGTACTACACTCTTATCATAGCTGATGTTATAGACTGAAGGATAAAGAAATAAACAGACATCATATTATTCTTTATATAGTTTAGCGAATATATATATATATCTTTTAAGTTAGGATAGTATAGATGCAGTAACTGGTGCTTGGTGACTGTTAGTTTCTTGTCTATGCATTAATCAGGTCCCCCAACAGTATATGCTTTATCTATGGTATTGAACACTCTTTCAGAAATATAGCACACTATATTATCAATATTAATGTATCTTCGCATATAATCTAATACCTTGTGCTGATTGCTCCAAGCTGTGCAGTTGAGATTTGGCTTGGGCAGGTGTATTAATAAGCACTAGATCATCAGTATAGTCTGCATCTGTAATTGTTTTTGTGAGATATCATCTGCTTTTTGATGTTTTTAGTGTGAAACTATTTTCTTTCATTAAATCTGATATTCAAAATACATAATGTAGGCTTCTGTGTGTGTGTGTGTGCATATATGTAATCTTTGTATGTGTATGAATATATATATATATATATATAGCCGACTGTTGTCGAGGGTGACCTGATGGCTCCCTTTTCAATCGTCAATACACCAAGGTGTAGGGGAGTGTGCTGCTCCTTTTCTTGGATTGCTCCACTTGATCTGTGCCTTATAATGCTGAGTGTTAAGCAAGGTGGCATCAAGTAGCATTTTTTGAGTCTTTGGTATGACTCAACCTGGGATTGAACCCTGGTCTCTCCAGTCATTGGTGAACACTCTAACCATTATACCAGTGGGCTGGTTAATATATTCAATATAACACAGAAATTAAAAGCAACTGTGTTATACCACCTATATATGGTCTATAAAAATATCAAGCATTCTCTCTTTAGATTCTTGAACATTTAAACGCAGTACAAAAAAGATGTGTGCAAAATTATATCTATAAAGAAAAATGGAAATAAATCTGATGAGGTAAATTTGAAAAGACAAGAGATTCAAAAGATGTATTTATCTATTTATATATGAACATTGGCCCAGCGGTTAGAGTGTTCGCCAATGGCCCGGGAGACCTGGGTTCAATCCCAGGTCGAGTCATACCAAAGACTTTAAAAATGGAACTTGATACCACCTTGCTTAACACTCAGCATTATAAGGTACGGTTCAAGGGTAAAGTGGAGCAATCCTGGGAATGGAGTAGCGCCCTCCCCTACACCTTGGTGTAGTAGCTATCGAAAAGGGAGCCTTCGGGTCACCCTCGACTATGGTCGCTAACTTTTATATATGAATAATATATCAATGTTTTTTGTTGTTTTTAAAAATATTTTCATGACTGTGTTATGTAATTGATATAGACCCAATTTGGGACCATGAAAAGATAACTCAGAACACGGTATAAGTTTAAGGATATATTGAAGTATCAAGATACAGAGAAAAGTGGTGGCGTAAGCTAGGCTTACTAGTCAGTCAAATATCCAGTCTCTACGATCAGCTGACCATTCATCCCAACGAGAGTACTTAGAGTCCATCAGTGGGTAGGTAACGGTCCCATAACAGTAATGTTTTTCCATCTTTTTTTTTTTTTCACAAAATGAAAAAAAAAAGAAAATTCTTAGCTGTTTCGTCATCATTAATAGTCATTTAAAATTTTTTTATTCTTTTAATTAAATTTATTATATATATATATATATATATAGCTACATAGACATATTTTTGGTTGGCATTTCAGTGCTATAGAGTTTGGTGATAAGTAACTCCTAATAATATGTTTTGATTGTATGTTTCATTAGAAATAATCAAATCCTCTGAGCTTTTATTTAGAAGAAAATGAACTGTTGGTGTGTTTTTTTGTTTTCTTTTTGTTGTGTGTGGATATATATATATATTTACAGTAATATTCTGAGCTCAGTTTGAACAAGTCAGTTCTCTTAACACCTTTCTTGTATTTTGGTGATGGCATCTGTATTGCTTCAGGTGACATCAAAAGAATATTTCTGGCAGAAAAGCCAATTTGTACATGTCAAAATTGACACAAGTTTCTATTTAAGTGTTTTTTCATGGCATGTCAACTCATCGGGGTTATTTTATGCCTTGAGGTTAGAGAATTGTGTTCTTTGTATCTTTATATGTTTTGTGTAATTGTTTAAGTGTTTACTTATGTGGGTGGGCTGAAAAGTACATATATTTGCTGGTGACGACTTTTTTGACCAATGGGATCCAAGCACTGCAATATTGATGGAACTGTAATGGGGACTACGTTGAAAAAATAAACCGCATTTGGTCACAATAGAAGAGAGTATCTTGGTCAGCCTATGAACTTTTCAGCCAATCCTCACATTCACTTTTTCGTATTTCCTTTTAACAATATGTCTGGGATAATTTTCTAAAGATTATTTTGTATAGTACTAATCATGTTTACAGTTATAATTCTATTTCTCTCCAAATGGATAGAATGTCATCCATGTCGACTTTTTAAAATAGGTCCTTGATATAGTTTTCTTTGGAGAAAAATCTAATGAGAGCTAAATCTCTGCATTCCATGAGAAAATGTTTAATTGTGTAGGGTGTTTGACATGCTATATACACTGTGGCGGTTCCTCTTGTTTGAGCATAAAGGAGTACATAATTTTTGTGTGACCAATGTGTAATTGCGATATAGTGACTTGTTCCTTTCTGAAAACTAGTTTCCATTCTCCTTGCATGGGTTTTATCAGGAAGAGTTTATAAGATATGTTGTTATTCTAAAATTGTTGTGTAGAAGAATTTGTTGTTTTCTGGTTTCAAGTCAGTTTATGGAATTTTGACTTTGTTAGGAGTCATATCTATTACAGTTGTCAAATAAGCTTTTCCATTTACCATTATTTCATTGTGGTTTGGGATTTAGCATTTTAGAATCTCTGGCATTGGATATGGAGTCTAACTAACCCAGGAGCTTCATGATTAAGGAGTCTGAAAGTGAGTCTGAGAATATAAAGTTTTTAATAGTTGCTTGCTAAGATGATGTTAAGTGTTAGATTTATTACACAGGTTTTTTCAGCTGTAAAGATGAAAGTTTCTTTTAGAAGAGCTTTTTTCGTAATTTTTTTTTTTTGCTCAGTATGACTGTACATGCCATTTTATTGTTCTTGGAGCCATCTATTAATATGCTGAGGTGGTTGAGGTTGTGTTTCATGATCTTGAAATGCTTGGATATTTCTGCTTCTAATAAGATAGTTTGGTGCTGATGATTTTGAAGGTCATCAGCTTAAAAATGAATTGGTTTGTGAGACGTTTCTGTTTCATGTGTCTGGCCACCTTCACTTTGTTGGCAGCAGAGCTTGTATAAGATATAATTCCACAATCGCTGGAAAAGATTGTTTGGACTTCACAAATACACCAAGTTGCTGATATTTGGACAAGTGTTTTCCCATATCAAAAATACTTATATACTTTATTGAATGTTTGATATCATAAAAAGAAAATACAAAAAATAAAAATTGGGAAGTGTTGTTAAATAATGAATAGTATTGGCCTAGTGGGTTGAGTATTCGCCACTGGCTCGGGAGACAGGGGTTCAATTCCAGGTTGAGTCACACCAAAGACACAAAAAATGGTACTTTATGTTGCCTTGCTTAACAGTGGAGCAATCCAAGGAAAGGAGTAGTGGTAATTTACTAAGCTTTTTTTTTTTTTTTGCTTAGATGTGGAACAAGGCCATATGAATGGGGCACCCAATGAGATTCAAACTCACTCGTGTAGGTTTGCTAGTCTAGCTTGCTAACCATTACGCTACCCGAGGTGCCCAAGGAAAGGAGTAGTGCCCTCCTCTACTTCTTGATGTAGTAGCTGATAAAAAGGGAGCTTTCAGGTTGCCCTCAACTATGGTCACCAACATGACTTTTTTACAACTTATTGACAGCACTACCCATTAGAACGGACTATTCCAAAGATTTCTGTCTTTATCCTTTGAGACTGTTATAACTCTGCTAGTTTTATTTTCTCACCATACGTTTACTTGTATGGAGATCACATTCCAATACCAGAGAGTAAATTCAAACTTAGGATCTCAGGGCTCAAAAGGTTAAATAGATAAGGTTTTTGAATGCAATTTATTCTTAACTTCTCACCTCATAAATTTAGGTCCCTACTACAGTTCCTTGTTTGGATCTTGTGGTGGGTGATTTTGAAAACTGGAATTTTTGCACTTTTCACTTTCACAAATTTGGCTTTTTTTTTCACTTTGAAGGCAATAGAGCTGGCATTAGAGATAATTCAACTTTTGCAATATTTTAGTATATGACTGAAGCAGTTGAAACTGTGAAAGGGACTTGCTGTCGTTACTATCTTGAGAGGGTTAGGATCTAAGACAATGTTTAGGTTATTCTATTCCTTTTCTGTACACCTGACAAAATCTAAAAAAAAAAAAAAAGAAGTTCAGTTGAAAAACATCCATCCGAGAAAGATTTCCATTAGCAAACAAAATTTAATACTGTGGGATGTGTTTGATCTTGAAATCAATTTGTAATGAGTACAGCCTTAACTGAATATTCTAAATGTTAGAAATAATTTTTATTTATTGTGGACTTTTTGTCCTCATCTTTGTAGTTTTTTTTTGTTGTTTCTTCTCACTACGTTTTGGCCAAATTCCACCTCTGGCCTTCTTCAGGTGATTAACTGTGACCTCGGATAGGAATGCTGAGGCACCACGTTTTTGACCAAGTAAACCTCTGACCGGCTTGGGTAGGAATTGAAACCGCTCTCTTCTGACAATGCTCACCTGGAACCGTAGAGACTCAACGCCTCTATCCGCTGCACCACATCTCAAAAGGATTCCCAATAAAGACAATTCTAAATGTTGTTCTTCTCATTTTGCATAGATTAAAATAAACATTGGGATTGATCTTGCTACCCACCCATTATGAGTTCAGTCTTAATGAGGTGCTCTTGTGTCCTTTTTTTTCAAATTCAAATACTTTGATCTCTCAAGCCATTCATATCAAGTTCAGTTTTCACTAAGTGCCTGCCCAGTCAACAGAGCTTAGAATGCCCTGTCTCCTGCAGAAGGGTAAGACCTCCTACCCCAAAGGGTATCCTGGGTTTGACACTAAACTGCATTGGCTGCAGTTTTGGAGCTCTTAAGGGTGTGGAGTACCCATTCATTGCCATTACTTCCAGGTTCACTCTGAGTGGTAGTACCTGTTAATTTCCCATCTATGCATCAGTAATGCCTGTTAGGATCTCATCTATGGGTCAGCATTGCTTTTTAAGGTCCCATCTATGGCTTAATTAGACCTGTTGAAAAATGAATATTTGATAGGATCTGTGCAAAAAAAAAAAAAAAATGTAAACATTTAATGATTTACTACACAAAAAATGTAACCATGAATGCAATTCTCTAACCCTAGGTGGGTTGACATGCTGTTAAACTTTAGTTTTTGTCAAATGCTAATTTTGATGATTTGGTCAATACTTTATTAATTCTATATAATTTACCTTTTTCTTTTTTATTGTTTTTTTCTTTTTTCTTTTTGTTGCCCTCTAAATTTAATTTATTTTCATTTCAGGTGAGTTCGATTCATTTTCTCTTGTTAAATAAATTCATCAGGTTAGTTTTTTTTTTCTTTCTTTTTCTATTTTTTCTCTATATCTTTTTGCATTTTATCCTTGTCTCTCTTTCCTTTCCTCTTCTTCCTTTTCCCTTTTCTCTCTTCTTCCTTTTCCCCTTGTTAAAAGAATTCATCTGGATTGTTCTTTTTTTCTTCCTTTTTCAATTTTTCTTTTTTCTTTTTGTTCTAATTTTTTTTTTTAAATTTCAAAAATATGTCTTTTTAAAAATAATTCGTCATTGATAGGACTGCAAAAAAAAAAAAAAAAAAAAAAAAAAAAAAAAACTCTTAAGAAACAACACAAAAAATGTAAATATGAACCTGCAATGAACATGATTCTCTAACCTCTAAGCATAAAATAATCCTTGATGTGTTGACATGCCATTTGAAATTGATCAATCATTCACTAGTTGTTCTAAAAATTTGCTCTTTTTGTTCAGATTGAAATACTGTTTGTGATTCATCTTGCAAGCCATTCATAGTGAATTCAGTCTTCACTAAAAATGTGGCCTTGTTTCTAACTTTTAAATTAAAATATTGTGATTATTTCTCTTAGAGAAAAAAAACAAAGAATAAGAACAAAATAAAACAAAAAGGTTCAATTAAACAAACGAAAAGTGTAAACCTGTTTATAGGATTTGCAGATAATGATATATTTTCTGTATTAAACAATTTAAGAATGCAAATGATGAAACTGAATTTAAAAAATAAATTTTGGAATTGCATAATTAATTTTAAAACCTTAATGGTTCTGAAATTAATTACAGTATTAATAGATTTCATTTTGAATAATTTAATAAATTGATAATTTTCTTGAAAAATACAAAATTTATAAAAAAAAAAAAGAAAAAAAAAAAGAAAGACCCCCCCAAAAAAGACAAAAATCAAATTCAAATTTCTAAAACATGACTTTAAAAAAAAGAATAAACTTGTTTGTCATAATTGCTAAGAGGATAAGAATAAATATTGAATTATCAATAAAAATCAATTATGTTTTATTGTTTGTTTAATCAAATATTGATTATCAGTATGTTTGTATGAAAATG
>OY757941.1:57114520-57227020 GCA_963585895.1 Sepioteuthis lessoniana | reverse complement strand
GCCTTTGTTAATAGATTAGAAATTGATTTTTTTTTTTTTAAACAAAGAACTTTAAATAAAAAAAAAAAAAACCCTCAAATGTTTGTAGTTTAAATATATATATATATATGTACACACAAACACACACATTTCAGCTGTAGTTATTTTCTTGAACTTGTTTCATTAAAATATAGATGTTATTAGTTCCTGTGTATAGAAATTTACATACGAGGTAGATTTCTTCTCACGAGAGAAAAGATCAGCACACTATAACTTCTGCCTCCCGAAGTGAACATATTTTTTACTGCTTGACAAACAAGGCATAGTCTTTCGTGCTTTGATCCAGGAAGTAAGTTTCTTCTCTCGCTACACTTCTTAGGAAACAATTACACATGTGAATACAAAATGTAACTATTAAAGTACAAAGCTCACAATTCCTTGATATCTACACATAAAATAACCCCAGACAGATTGTCATGCCATTAAATATCAATCAATCCAGTAATTGTTATTCTCCTGCATTACAACATAATTATTCAAAAATACGTGGTGCATTCATTAAGTTTCCAGACTTTTTTGTGCAGGTATTTAGAATTGCCAACCTTTGTGGATTATGTAATGCTAAAGCTGTTCTTGTAGAAGACCAATCATGGTACAATTCAACCCTTAGCTGGAGGTGGGAATAAGGAAGTTTATAACTTTCCCAAGGATATCACTCAGAAAGTGAACATAATAGCACGACTGGAGTTTGAACTTGCTTACTATGATGCTACGAGGTGCATTCATTAAGTTTCCAGACTTTTTTGTACAGGCATTTAAAATTGTCGTAGACTCTTGAAAATTCACTATGTTATTGCTATACATCTTATGAGATGACTGACCAATTTTTATGATTTCAGCTTCAAATCAACAGCTACAGCAGCAATTGGAATACACCCTACTAAAGACTGATTGTCACAGCAGCTGAATTTCAAAAATGCAATCTGGATGTGATGACACTTTAGAAGAACGCTTTTCGACCATCTTGCATGACTCGAGCATCAGTTTTTGAGTGGCATAAGAGATTCAAGGAAGGCAGGGAGTCTGTGAGGGATGATGAGAGGTGTGGGAAGAGTAAGGAAGTCAATACACCAGAGTTGATTGGCCAAATAGTTAGGGTTACTATGTTGAGGTTTTAAGGGAATTCAGGAAGAGATTCCGTCGGAAGAGGCCAGCACTCTTCAAATCAGCTCAGTGACATTTCCACCAGGACAATGCACCAGTCCACAACTCCATCCTTGTCCCAGACTATTTGACCAAGATGGGCATCAAGACAGTTCCTCATACTCCCTATAGTCCAGACCTTGCTCTCTGTGACTTTTGGTTATCCCCTAAGCTCAGAGGCTGTCGTTATGAGACAATTGAAGAGATGAAAGAGGCTGTGAAGAAGGTCATTGACACGCTCGCGCAAGAGGACTTCCATGGGGCCTTTGAGAAGTTGTTGGAATGGTACAACAAATGCAATGCAGCCGGAGGAGATTACTTTGAAGGGGACTAGAGTTTTATGTGTGTACTATCAATAAAAGTGCCCATACGAAAAAAGTCTGGAACCTTATTTGATGAGCCTTGTATGTTATTGAAACATTTACAAGTTTCAATATGGAGTTTGTTTCTTTTTAAGAATGGACATTTTTATAATACTATAAATGAAGTAATTGAGTGTAGTTTTGCTATAATTCAATCAACTTTTGATGTCCAAAGATGTTAGTGGCCCAGTTGGCTGGGGCTGTAGAATACACCGACTGCATCTCTGTAGATGGGTAAGACTCCCCCAACGAGTGTCTTGGATATGATACTAAACAATCTGATGGTGAGGTTCCAGTTATGCTGGAGCTTTGTGGGAATGTAGAGTACCCCTTCATTGCCATCACTCCCAGGTCCACTCTGGCTTGGAGTGGTAGCACTTGAGAGGGTCCTACCTATGGGTCTAATAGAACTAAACTGTATGCTTATGCTAAACTAAATTGTTTGAAATAAAACTGTTTTTGTATGCTAAATTGAATTGTTTGAAATAGAACTGTTTTTGACATTTGACTGTGCGTGTAAAAAAAAATTATACTAAACTGAATTGTTTGAAACTTATCAAAATGACCTAATTCGGTGCTAAATGACCTGAAAAGGTTTGATATGTCGTAAAATTACTAACCACCCAACCAAAGATGTTAGTTTGAGGTTTTTAAAAAAAATTTTTTTTTATTCATCTGATAGTGGGATCTTTATCTTCTGAATTTGTCTAAAGGAGGTCTTAAATTAATAACAGGAAATGTTTAACATTTGTTTAGTGGTTTTTATTTGGTTTCATCTGTACTTTGGACTTAGTTCTGTTTTCATTTTCCTGAAGAAAAGAATTCTTAGAAGTTTAAAAAAAAAACATGGATATAAAGATGATAGCCCAAAGATATGTAAAGTCAAGGAAAGTTATCTTAAAACTTCAGAAAAGAAATAAATATTTTCATGAAATCTCATAAAAGGTGTTTGCAGTTATTACAATCAGTAAAGTGAATAGGTGAATGCTAAAAAGCCTATTTTCCTATCAGGCTGAAGGCATTCTTCTGTTTTTCATACAAATCTCAGTCAGACATCAAACACAACCCAAGTTGTCTTACTCAGCAGTAACCCCATGGATACGTAAATCATTTTATTGTCATCTGATCCAAATGATGCATACGGCAAATATATATATATATATATATACAGATTCTGCAGGCTCCAATAGAATCTGGGATTTATTTTTGCTGTTATTGTAAATGCTGTTCACTGGAGCCGGATGGATTATGGAAAAGTCATTGCTTCTTGAACAAGCAAATAAATATATCATTGGTTTTCATCTAGTTTCATGGGTAACAAACAACTATTTTCTCTAAGAGTTAAACTGGGTCACTTGTACTACCAAAACCCAACAAAAATATATGAAATATTTGCATTTGAGGAACCAAAAAGCAAAAATAAATTCATGAATTTTAATTTACACAGAATATTTAAAAAGGACAATTTATTTACAATTCTAAATTATTCTTTACTCCCTATCTTTTTATTTTTATTTTTTATTTTTGTTTTTTTAAGCTTAGTAAATTAAGGAGTGCCTCTAGTGTAATGGTTAGCAAGCCAAACTAGCAAACCTATACGAATGAGTTTGTCTCATTGGGTACCCAATTCATGTGACCTTGTGCCACATCTAAGCAAAAAGTTTAGTAAATTAATACTTCCCTCCTTTTTTTTTTTCTTAGTAAATAAAATGTTAATTTTCTTCTAAAGCAGATTCCAGGATTTTAGTATTTCTAGTGTAACTTTATACAATCAAAATGGATATTATTAGTTATTATTCATAACTAAACTCTACAGCATTGAAACTTTGTAACCAAAAATAAGAAAATATTGCACTCCAGAGATAAATATAATCCTATGAAAAATTCAATGTCATAAATATATTTTCAAACTGAACCTGATTTTTTTTTTTTTTTTTTTTTTTTTTTTTTTTTTTTACCGTGGTGACAATTTTGATACTGTAGTGTTTGGTAATTAACAATATCTAATGATATCTGTGTGTAAAAAAAAAAAAAAAAAAAAAATTTCTTGTTCCACAAGAAACAAGAAAATCCTAGTGTCTTTAGTTCTGAAGGAAATTAAGATTTTATAAAAATTTGTAAGAATATAATTATTTATGGTTAGTACTGCACTTATTGATTTTGTTATATCACCTACACACACACCCTCTTGGGCACCTCGAGTTGTTGTGTAAAGGTTAGTAAGCTTGACTAGTAAACCTGCAAGAGTGAGTTTGAGTCTCATTGGGTGCTCTATTCATTTGGCCTTGTGCCATATCTAAGCAAAATTCTTAGTAAACTACTACACACACCTTCTTCATAGACCTGAAATAAATTTATAATGATACCAAAGAATTGAATTTTTTATTTTTATTTTTATATAAGAAATATTTTTGCTCTGCACGTTTTGATGTATTTTTAATCCCAAAATAATTATACAATTGATAGCCGTTGGCATTGAGAACTCAAACTGGATATTCCTACCCCTTGGATTTTTTCCTCAGATTAATATGTAAATATTGATGACAACAATCCAAGTGGAAGGAGAGATTTATTGGATCATTGTTATCAATTTTTCTACATATTGTCAGATGACAATCCTTTATTTACTTTTCATATATATATATATCTTTTATATACTAATTTAACTATGGAATTTCTATGAATTCAGCTTGTTTAATAAAAAAAAAAAAAAATCTTTATCCCAAGATATAAAATGATATTCGATTAGTAACATGAGATTATTTTTTTTTTTTTCTTGGAAATCCAATTCTTAAGCTTGAATTATTCTTAACATTGAAATCCGACCTTGAATTTTTATCTTGGATAAGCTGCAGTGGCAACGACTTTAGTTTTATTCAGAAGAAGAAACCTGTAAAATGACACAATTTTCATACATTTTTAAACTTGTACACACTGGTACCTCTAGTGCAATTTGAACCTGAAATGCAGTTATTTCCAGTTCTGCACTTTTACTGGCACTCACTATCAGCCAATAAAATAGCAAGCTGTTGGTTGATGCACATGCGCTCGAGTAGATACCGCATTACTACCCCCTCCCGCCGTTGCATGTGCGTGTAATTTTTATGCTTCGTGGTTTAATATGCAAATTAAGTTGAAAATGTATACAGTAATGCTGAGATTTAAATTACATTAAAGTTCTTTTCAAATTCTTCTTGATATTTTTTTTTTTTTTTTTGTTGGTCTCCCTCGTGTGTTCCGACCTCGAACATCCAAGGATATTGTTTCTTTTATTTCATAAGATGACTCAAATCCTCTTTGGCGGATGAAAATAAATGAAATTGAGAGACTTGCAGTTGGCTGAGGCTGGAGACTATATGCTGATGGAATCTCTGCAGAGGGGTAAGACCCTCCCAGTGAGTTTCCTGAATACTACACTAAACTGTATCTGATGATCAGGCTCCAGTCCTGAAGGTCTGGATAATGTGAAGTACCTCTGGTTGGGACCCATCTCTGGATCAAATAGAACTGTTTAACCATTTAACTGTATGCAAACAAATGACTGAGGTTAAATTTCATTGTTAGTATTAGATAACAATACTTGAAATCATTTAACTGTGTGCAAACAAACGATTTACTACTAAATTGAATTATTAGTGTTAGATAGGAATACTTGAAACTATATAACTGTGTGCACACAAATGAGTTCTGGCTTGCTTAAAATATCACCTGCAAACTATTTGTTTGTAAACCCCCCCACACACACACACATATATATATATATATATATATATATATATATAGAGAGAGAGAGAGAGAGTGACACGCATAAGTATTGGATACATGTTATTTTCTGTAATAACTCTAGTTTATGTTTGGCATTTTGCCTGATATTTGGTCAGTAATATCTCGTAAAGTTGTTTTAGTTGTATGTTGCCATTTTTAATCCTTGAATTGCAAAATTCACATCAAAGAGTCAGATGATTAATAGCACTATCTTGTAAAAAAATTGTGTGCTTCTCCAATTGGTCAGAGATAACATTCCAGTACTATTGAAAATTTGAATATTCAGTCTTTTAAAATACAAATTTTCAATTGGAAATTTGAAAAAAGTGTCATGTATCCAATACTTTGGCATAGGGTAATTTTGAACTTTGATAAAAAAAAAAAAAAAGGATTCAGTCATGAGTTTTTAATTTTCCTTCCACATACAACTAAAACAACTTTACAAGATATTACTGACCAAATATCAGGCAAAATGCCAAACATAAACTAGAGTTATAACAGAAAATAACATGTATCCAATATTTATGTGTATCACTATATATATATATGTGTGATTTACAAACAAATAGTTTGCAGGTAATATTTTAAACAAGCCAGAACTCATTTGTGTGCACACAGTTATATAGTTTTAAGTACTGCTATCTAACAGAAATAATTTTATTTACTATTAATCATTTTTTGCCACACAGTTAAATGATTTCAAGTATTCCTATCTAACACTAATAATTCCATTTTGTAGTAAGTCGTTTGTTTGCACACAGTTAAATGGTTTTAAGTATTGCAATCTAGCACTAACAGTTTTAGACCCCTCCCAATGAGTGTTGGGATATGACACTAAACAATCTGATGGTGAGGTTCCATTGATGCTGGGGCTTTGGGGAATGCGGAGCACCCCTTCGTTGTCATTGCTCCTAGGTCCACTCTGGCCCTGAATGGTAGCAGCTGATAGGGCTCTATCTATGGGTTCAATAGAACTAACTGCATACTTATGCTAAACTGAATCGTTTGAATTAGAACTATTAGACTAAACTGAATAGCTTGAAATAAAAATGTTTTTGACAATTGAACTGTACTTACATTTAAACTGCATGCTTATGCTAAAGTGAATTGTTTGAAATGGAACTGTTTTTGACATTGAAACTGTACTTACACTAAACTGAATTATTTAATATAGAACTGTTTTGACATTTACAAATTGTAATTGTGTGTAAACAAAATCGGTACTTATAATAAACTGAATTAGCTCTGTTTGACTAAACTGAATAGCTTGAAATAGAAATGTTTTTGACAATTAAACTGTTTACTCATGCTAAACTGAATTCTTGGAAATAGAACTGACAATTTGTATAAAAATGGAATTGGCATTAAATAACCTACAAAGATTGATATGCCATAAAACCCAACCAAACCAAATCCTATATATTTAATATATATGTATAAAGAGGATTTGGCATTAAATAACCTACAATGGTTGATATGCCATAAAACCAAACCAAATTAAATCATATATATTTAATATATGTGTATAAAGAGGATTTGACATTAAATAACCTACAATGGTTGATATGCCACAAAACCCAACCAAAGCAAATCATATATATTTAATATATATGTATAAAGAGGATTTGGCATTAAATAACCTACAAAGGTTGATATGCCATAAACCCAAACAAACCAAATCATATATATTTAATATATATGTATAAAGAGGATTTGGCATTAAATAACCTACAATGATTGATATGCCATAAAACCAAACCAACCATTTCTATCTCAAACAAATATTTCACACACAATGGTTTCAAGTATTCCTATTGAATAATAATGATTTATTTACACACAGTTACATTCTTCAAGTAACTATTTTATATTGTATTTAGTAATAAGTAAAGTGGGTGACCCAAAGGATCCCTTTTCAATAACTATTACACTGAGGTGTAGGGAAGGTACTATTCCTTTCCCTGCTGGATTGCACCACTTTATCCTGGATTCTTTTTTTTTTTTTTTTTTTTTTTTTTTTGAGTCTTTGGTGTGATTTCATGTAGGATTGAACTCCGGTTTCCTGGACCATTGGTGAACACTCTACCCATTGGCTAATAAATAGAATGTTTGCCAATGGTCTGGGAGACCAGGGTTCAATCCTAAGTCCAGTCATACCAAAGACTCAAAAAAATGCTACTTAATACCACCTTGCTTAACACTTGGCATTATAAGGTACATATTAAGAGTAAAGTAAAGCAATCTAGGGAAAGGAGTAGCACCCCCCCAACTTGGTGCAGTAGCTATTGAAAAGGGGGTCTACGGGTTGCTCTCAAATATGGTTGCCAATTTTACTCCTTATTTATTAATAATTTTCAGATAGGTCTATTTGACCCAGATATGTAACCCTAACAACAAGTACTACCAATCTGGATCAGAGTGGACCTGAGAATAATGACAATGAAGGGGTACTTCACACTCACAAGAACTGAAATTTAACTATCAGATGCAGTTTGGAGACAAACCCAGGACTTCCTCCTTTTTTTTTTTTTTTTTTTTTTTTTTGTGTGTGTATATGTGGGGGAGGCAATCTTATCCCTCTGCAAGGAATACATTTAGTGTATACTAAACCCTGCTGACTGGGCAATTTTTATTTATTTATTTTTTTTTATTTTTAGGTTAAATCAAATTTTTACAATATTTACCTACGTCCCCTCTCATGTCGTATGCAATACTTAATTAGCTTGACACGGATCTCATTTGAGTATAGATGTGCAAGAGCAAGAATTAGCCTGTCTCCATGGAATTTAGATTATTCTGATCTGAACCTTAGTGCAATGGGGAGCTGTTTAGAATTAACTCCTGACATCAGATTCACCTCATTTTTTTTTTGCAATGTCTTGCTCAAAGATGGTAACAATTTTTGAGTGTGAAATAAATACTATCTGCCATTTTCATTTCTTTTCTTTCCTTTTTGTTTCAAAGCAGTTAAACAAATAATTTGTTTTACACAATGAAAATTCTATTTCATGGTTTCTTCTAAATGTACTTGCTATATTTCTGTGTGCTTCAAAAATCCTCTATACTAACATTGTTTCCATATGTTTTGGCTTTTTAATATTGAGAGAATTCTGAGAAAGAAGAAAGCAAATAGAAAATATTGATATATTAAGAATAGACTGAGATAAAGTTGGGAATTAAATCTAATGGAATGGTCTTAGGTTAAACATATCTGATTTTTCAAACTAACTTTTTCTTTGTTTTTTTTTTGTTTTTTTTTTATAGATATGAGCAGATTGAAATACCAGGATTTTATTATTTGTAATCAAATATTGAAAACTGATATTGTTATTGCATAGACCTTCAGAGCCTTTGCCTTGCAATTGTTCTATGTATATGTTGTATAAATCTCTTAGAGCTAACTGTATGGAGAGGGGTTGGGTATGTCATGTTACCAATTGAGATTGGATGCTGTGGTTTCCTCGGACATTCAACTTCTTTCTATCCAAAATAGCTGTGACTAGCAGGCCCTTAAAACAAATACAGGCTGCACCTCCTCGGGTTTCAAGGTGGAACGAGTTGATGGGAACCAATATAAATGTGGGTGTTGTATTTTGCATAAATGATCTCTTGAATTATTTGTGTGAGATTGTTGAGAGATATTTGTTTTTGTAAAGGAATAAAATCTTGTGGAGGATCCTGAGTGAAGGTAACTGAACAAGAATTTGATGATCTCAAGAGATGATGCTAAACTTAAACAGAAATAAGACCCTACTTAATGTTATATTGTTAATGAAAATAAGAGACAAGGAAATGCATGACACTGTAGATGAGACAAAATAATATCCTGTCTGTTGGCCAAAGCTGCCAGTGGTGCCAAGGGTGGCAGTACCATCTTAACCACCAAAACTGGTTGGCAGTTGATGAGGACTGTGTATGGCATGTGCAATCACATTTTGTATGTAGAAAAAAGAAAAATGTTATATTAGTATGATCAGTCTGCTCCCATCTCCTTGCCTTTCTTCCAATTGTTTCCTCTCTAGTTACCTCCATGTTAATCTAATATCTCTTTTGTATTACCATCTTAGTTTTTATCTATTGTTGAAGAATAACAATACGACTATAACTTCATGTATACAATTTAATTTTATGTATTAGTGACTTGTAATCCTTACCTCTTGGTCTAAATGAGGAATCAATAAGGGTAAGATGAAGCATTCAATGTCTTGCATTTAGTTACTCACTAAATAACTTCTTTCTAACTGGGCCCAGTCAGCTGGACCTCTACAGAGGGGTAAGACTGTCCCAATGAGTGTGCTGAATATGACACTAAACAATCTGATTTTGAGTCTCCAATAATGCTGGAGCTTTGGGGAATGTGGAGTACCCCTTCATTGCCATCACTCTCAGGTCCACTCTAGCCCTTGGTTCCTATCTATAGGTCAAATAGAACTAAATTGCATACTTATACTCAGTTGAATTGTTAGAGATAGAACTGTTTTGATATTTAACTGTGTGTAAACAAAAAAAAACTGTACTTAAGCTAAACTGGATGGTTTGAAATAGAACTGTTTATATGTATAAAAATGGATTTGGCCTTAAATAACCTACAATGGTTGATATGCCATAAAACCAAATCAAACCAATTCTTTCTAACTTTACAACCTTTTTGGTTGCCTGACTGACACCATCTAATGAGAACCGCAGTCTTAGATTAACCTTGAGTTCAATGGCTCTCAATAATACTGGTGTGTTTTTCCAAAAATACATTTTTGTAAAACAGCATTTTCTGTACTTATTAATAAGATGACCATCTACAGATATAGGCTTGGACAAAGTTAATTGCTTGTATCTTTGTGAAAAATATCACCAAGAATTGATAATTCACACCAAGTACATCCCTCTCACCAAATGTTATTACTCAGTACAAATAGATGTGATTTTCATTGAATATTTTTGATTAAATTTTATTTTTATCTATATGGTGGGTCAGTGAGATTTCATTTCTATTCATATAAAGGTCCACAAGACAGACCCTAAAATAGAAAGGGATCCTGGTTCCAGAAAGTTTGAAAAATCACTGTTCTAAATATCTTCTGCTTGTATGACGTTTGCCTAAAAATAATAAAAGTCAGGTACCATTGGTTCAGAATAGATTTAACTCTTTATTTACAACATTACTGTTAGGGCTCGTGCATTTGTGAATGACTGTATATGTAAAATTACATCATGCAATATTAAAGTCTATAATGTGTACAATACCACATATCTTCTATCATAGATAGATGAGCAGATAGTACACTTTAATTCCATCCTGTCTGGATGTCTGCTGCTGGTATTCAAGAGTTCTCATTAATATTTTGATAGATAGAAAGTCTGAAGAAGTTAGAAGAATTTGCCAGGAAGCAGTTGATTCTAGCACAACCTTACTAACAGCATCTCCCAACCTCACAAAATATGAATTCTTTAGGATTGCCATCTTGAAGAAATCCTTAATATGTTCTTCACCTTTGATAAGGCATTTCTATTTACTTATATATATATATATATATATATATTGTTTTTTTTTTCTTCTTTTTTCACATCCTACCGTGTGTTGTGTGTCGTCTAGTGGAGGGGGGGGGACAAAAGAAGAAAAAACGAGTCTGCTATTTTCGAGAGTGCCCAGAATTGCATGTTGAGCATTTAGCCATATCTTGGGAATCAACCAAGTTAAAAATAGGGTTTTCTTGCAGCCCATATTCTGTTTCATCTTGTTATCTCATAAAAAAAATAAAAAGTTCTTGGAAGCCTTCTCAGACTGGAGACTGCTATCTTCCTCAATTATTCTTCCTTGTGGTTATTAAACTATCAATATCAATCTGCACTTTGCCTATGTTGACATTGCTTTCAGTAGATGAGATATTGCTACCGAGATATATGAACTGGTCTACTGATTTCAGAAGCTTGCTATGTAACGAGGAGATGGCACCACCTTCATTAAATCACATGAACTCTACTTTATCTAAGTTGTCATTGAGACCAATGCCTCTTACTGTCTGCTCCAGGCTATGCAGCTGAGATTCTTCTAAATTGTAATCATGTCAGTACGATGGTATGGCTGCACTACTTGGACTCTAATAAAATGTTTGGAGAAAGAGCTAGATGGTAACTATACGATAATGCTGCATATAGTTTGGAACAAATCTTGGAAGTAGCACCTAACAAAATAGCAATTGTACAGCCACTTACTTCCCATCTCACAAACCATCCAAGTAAGATGAACAAGATATGCTGGACACTGTTGAAGAAATAAGGATGAATTCATAACTGATATTCTCCTGTGGACTCCTACACATGGGCACACCAGTGTTGGGTGATCAGCAAAAACTTGATTTAATCAGCTCTGCATAGACACTGGATAATGTTTAGAGGACCTACCAAGAGCAATGGCTGAGGGGGATGGATTGCAAGAGGGATTTAAAGGAATTTGTGATGTCTGTATGCCTTGATGATGAAAAATTTTCGTCATAGCAACAAAAGATGGCAAAGCAAATAGTAATGAATATATTTTTGATGAATTTGTCAGATTCTGAATTTGAATTTCGTGTATCAGATGATAATTCTAGTATAATTGTTTAAATCAATTACAGATGTATTTTCAGTAAATTGGGAAATTTAAAAAAAAATGATAAAATAATGACTTTTAATTTATAAACTTAAAATGTTTTTTATTCTTTGAAAAAATAAAGAGTGGCACCATGGGGACCAGGGCAGAAATAAAAGCTGTACCAAGAAGATTAAATTGCAGTTAAAATTTTCCTTCTTCAGACTTTGGAACAAAAGTCTGAGAATTTTAACCATTTACAAGACAAACTGTGAATACATAAGGTTCTGGTTACAACAATCCATGATTATATTGATGCTTCTATTTAGAAAGGAGTGAAGGATTTTTGCTGGCATTTCATATCTAACAGCTGTCCATTATGATACTGAAGCTTCTATTTTGGAAGGAGTGAAGGATTCTGATTAGAATATCATGATTAACAATTATCCATAATGATATTGATGCTTCTATTTTGGAAGGAGTGAAGGATTCTAATTAGCATTTCATAGTTGTTTCCATTATATCTCAAAGTGAAAGATTAAACCTGACACACTAGACAAATACAGATCCCACTAAATTAGCATTTTAGTTGCAAATTGGACTGTAATTTGCTTTATTCTTCAAGTATGTTGTTCCAATAATAATTGTGCTTTGTAGTTTTAGCTCGATCACTTACAGAGATACACATGTACCCACAAACTCATTGTTTTTGTCTGTGCATATGTATTTACCTAGCACCTCTATCATGAGCAGGATGTGACGCAAATTTAATTTTTAAACAGAGTACAACTGGTTTGAATTCAGTTTTCCTTCTCCTAGACTGGTTACCTTATAAAGGCTAAATGAACTTGTTTGCCTCACTATTTACCTATCACTTGCGGAAAAAGAGATGGATTCATGCCTTTTTCAAGAGCATTAGTTCAAAGTGAATCACAAACTGCTTTGTTCAGGAATTGAACTCTGATCACGGATTCCATTTCCTTTGCTGATATCTGCCATGTTATGCAAGCGAGGGTCTCCACCCCACAATAAACTTGACACTGTGTCATATTCTGTCTTTTTGGGGAGGTAGTAAATACCCATATTTCAATATCATGTCATTGGAAGCCAACAATTTTGATAGACCCCTCCCTACCTATTTTTCCCTAAAAAGAAAATCTGCCTTCTTTGCCTTTTGCAGAGTTGTATGCTATGGGTGATAGAACAAAAGTTCTTTGCAGTGAAGGGTGGCAATCTTTTTAATTCTTCCAGTCTTCCTAATTCCCTGCTCCACCTAAACCGTCACCTACCTTTTTCCCTTTATTTCTTTTTCCTCTTTCTATGAGCATTATTTCCTTTTTTCCTAGTTCTCTCACCCTTTTCTCTCTTCTCTCTCACCCTTTTCTCTCTTCTTTCTCACCCTTTTACTTTCTTTTTCCCTCATACTTTCTTCTCTTTTCTTTTCTCTCTTTTCTTTTGCCCTTTTCTCTCTTTTCTTTTGCCCTTTTCTCTCTTTTCTTTTGCCCTTTTCTCTCTTTTCGTTTCTCTTTTTTCTTTTTCCCTTTTCTCTTTTCTTTTTCCCTTTTCTCTCTTTTCTTTTTCCCTTTTCTCTCTTTTCTTTTGCCCTTTTCTTTTTCCCTTTTCTCTCTTTTTCCCTTTTCTCTCTTTTCTTTTGCCCTTTTCTCTCTTTTCTTTTGCCCTTTTCTCTCTTTTCTTTTGCCCTTTTCTCTCTTTTCTTTTTCCCTTTTCTCTCTTTTCTTTTGCCCTTTTCTCTCTTTTCTTTTCTCTCTTTTGCACTTTTCTCTTTTTTCTTTTCTTTTTCCCTTTTCTCTCTTTTCTTTTCTCTTTCCCTTTTCTCTCTTTTCTTTTCTCTCTTTTCTTTTGCCCTTTTCTCTCTTTTCTTTTTCCCTTTTCTCTCTTTTCTTTTGCACTTTTCTCTCTTTTCTTTTCTTTCTTTTCTTTTGCCCTTTTCTCTCTTTTCTTTTCTCTCTTTTCTTTTTCCCTTTTCTCTCTTTTCTTTTTCCCTTTTCTCTCTTTTCTTTTTCCCTTTTCTCTCTTTTCTTTTTCCCTTTTCTCTCTTTTCTTTTGCCCTCTACTGTCTTTTCTTTTGCCCTTTTCTTTCTTTTCTTTTTCCCTTTTCTCTCTTTCCTTTTCTCTCTTTTCTTTTCTTTCTTTTTTTTTCCCTTTTCTCTCTTTTCTTTTTCCCTTTTCTCTCTTTTCTTTTTCCCTTTTCTCTCTTTTCTTTTTCCCTTTTCTCTCTTTTCTTTTCTTTTGCCCTTTTCTCTCTTTTCTTTTCTCTCTTTTCTTTTGCCCTTTTCTGTCTTTTCTTTTGCCCTTTTCTTTCTTTTCTTTTTCCCTTTTCTCTCTTTTCTTTTCTTTCTTTTCTTTTGCCCTTTTCTCTCTTTTCTTTTGCCCTTTTCTTTCTTTTCTTTTTCCCTTTTCTCTCTTTTCTTTTCTTTCTTTTCTTTTGCCCTTTTCTCTCTTTTCTTTTCTCTCTTTTCTTTTGCACTTTTCTCTTTTTTTTTCCTCACTCTTTTTTCTCTTCTCTCTTCCCTTTTCTTACTCTTTTCTCTCTTACTCTTTTCTCTCTCTCTCTTTGTTTTCTTGCCTCTCTTCCTTTTCTCTATTTTCCTTTTCTATCTCTTCTCTTTTCTTCCTTTTCCATTTTTCCACTTTGATATAGAAATAACAATCTTCATTTTCTAGAATATAACTCTTTACAAAATCTTTTTTTACCGTCAGAAATTTAAAATATTCATTTATTGATATTTCTAGCAAATTAGCTCAGTATTTCATTTTTATTCTTATCACTTCAGTCAAATATTGTTCTTAATTATTACACTGGTCATCCATTTAAGAGATTTAATTATTACACTGGTCATCCATTTAAGAGATTTAATTATTACACTGGTCATCCATTTAAGAGATATAATAGATAGATTTCTAAAAGGCAATTCCTGATCATTGGTTGTGTTTGGTGTATCAAATTTTGTGGGTTATTTAATGCTACATCCTTTTTATACATATGATTTTTAATTAGATAGTTTATTGGTAACATTATTTCAGGTTGGTTGTGTTTTATGCCATATCAACTCTTGTAGGTCATTTAATGCCAAATCCTGTTTATACATATATTAAAGATACGGTTTGTGAACAAATAGTCTGTATTTACCCAACCTCTCTGAATGGGCAGGAATTGACATAAGGTCAATTTTTTTAACGCCGAGTTTAACAGGTTTGAATTCAGTTTTCCTTTTCCTAGACTGGTTGCCTAACCAAGGCTGAAGAACCCAGTCTGCCCTACTATTTACCCATAACTGGAGGGAGAATAATTAGATTCATACCTTTCCCTAGGGTATTAGTGCTATGGGAAATATAATCAGCCTTGTCCAGGTTTTGAACTTGTGTTGCCCTGTCTGTTTCCTACGACGATAACCATTACACCACAGGTACCTCAGAACAAATAGTCTGTAGGTAATATAATTTTTAAATGAACCATTGTTTCAAGTATTGTTGTTTAACATGAATAAATATTTTCAACATTATTCATTTGTTTGCCCATAGTTATATGGTTTCAAGTATTGCTATGTAATACTAATAGTTTAATTTTACATTAATCATTCGTTTGCACACAATTAAATGGTTTCAAATATAGTTAATGATTAGATTGTTTTATTTGACCCATAGATGGGACCCTTATAGGTACTACTATTCCAGATGAAAATAAATCTGGGAGTTATGGCAACAATGGGGTGCTCCATGTTTCCCTACAGCTCCAGGACTGAAACCTCATCACCATATAGTTGTCATATCCAGGACACTTTTTTTGTGAGAATGGGGCGGGGTCTTACCTCTCTGCAAAGATGGAGTTGGTCTATTCTACAGTCCCTGTCAACTAAACTACAATTGCTGATGAAAAGTAACTAAAAAAATCTGTTATAAAATTTGTTTGTCCGAGATCACACGCTTATAGGATAACATTTGTGTTGGATTTGTCTCTCTGGGCAAGTGAATAAATTGAACTAGGAGCCTTACTACCAGATGCATTTGAGTGTCATACCTAGAACTCCCCTTTGGAGAGTGAGGGGGGGTCTTCACCCTCTGCAGTGGATACAATCAATGTATTCTAAGCCCCATTGACTAAACAGGTTGAATGATTAACTTTAACTGTTGCATTGAGCGTAGAAATTTTATTTGAAAATAAAATGTAATAAGATTCTACAATATTTTGTGTGTGATTTTTCAAACTGTTGTCCTCATCTTTATTATTGTTAATTGTAACACAATGTTTCAGTTGTTGTATCCTCCGTGTGTCCCTCAGGTGTCCCTTGTTTATCTGAATATAGAAATGATTCAACATGGGAAATCATTTTTAAAGTTTGACTGAACGCCTTGTTTGATCAACAGTCAAACTTTAAAAATGATTTCCCATGTTGAATCATTTCTATATTCAGATAAACAAGGGACACCTGAGGGACATATGGAGGATACAACAGCCGAAACATTGTTACAACTAACAATAATAAAGATGAAGACAACAGTTTGAAAACTCACACAAAATATTGCACATCCAGCCTCATCTAAATAATATGAATATTAAGTGTAAAAGTGAAACAAAATACTAGGGTCATTTAATAAATAAGGCAAAGTACTGTCCAAGGAGTTAGTAATAGGAAGTGCTGTTTACAGATATATTTTTTTCAAAGAGCTCATTAGTAATAGTCCAGTTAACTGGGGCTATAGAATACACCAACTGCATCTCTGCACAGGAGTAAGACCCCCTCCCCCATGAATGTCTTGGATATGACATTAAACAATCTGATGGTGAGGCTCCAGTAATGCCAGAGCTTTGTGGAATGTGGAGTACCCCTTGATTGCCATCGCACCCAGGTTCACTCTGACTTGGAGTTGTAGTACCTGAAAGCGTCCTTTCTATTGGTCAAATAGATCTCTTTGACATTTAAACTAAGTGTAAACAAATGACATGCTAAATTGAATTGCTTGAAATAGAACTGTTTGATCATTTAATTGTATTTACAAAATGTGTTTACGAATCATATATTTAATATATATATAAAACCAGATTTGACATTAAATAACCAACAATGGTTGATACGCCTTAAAATCAAATCAAACCAAACCTTCAATAGTAATGATTCCTTTCATGTTCTAGAAGACTGTCAGCATGATCTTCTTTACTGACTGCTGTGCCTGGAACTTTTTATTTAGCTGAGAGTAAGTGTGTTTCCACTCCATCGAACATCTTTTCTGCTTGGATACATAGTGGCAAACCCATATTTAACCAATTTGTAAATATTTTTTCAACTAAAGTATTCCTCTCCATGCATGTCACTCATTGTTCTGTTAGTTTCACATGGTTTTCACTAGTCAGTCACCAAAAATTTGATGACAGACCATTATTCAAGCCTGTATCACCGTGTTTGATTTTCCACCATTTTGAATAGCCTCAAAACAAAGATTAGAATAATTTTTGCAATAAACTAATTCCAAACAATACAGGGTTTACATTTATGGAAAAAATTTTAAAAAAGTTATTTTGTTTTATTTATTTATTTTCTTTAGATATACTCCTTGTTTATTGAATGACCCTTGTATTTGAATTTTTTTCTTTCAGCTACTGAAGGATAAGTAAAAGTAAAGTTGTCTCCCGTAGTCGTGGGTGACCAGAAGGCTCCCTTTTGAATAGCTACTACACCGAGGTGTAGGGGAGGGCGCTACTCCTTTCCGTGGGTTGCTCCACTTTATCCTTGATACGTACCTTATATTGCTGAATGTTAAACAAGGAGGTATCAAGTACCATTTTAAAAATATTTGGTATGACATGACCTGGGATTGAACCAAGGTTTCCTGGACCATTGGTGAACACTCTAACCACTAAGCCAATGAAGGATACACTTCCCTATAATACAAAATAGATCAATAAGCAACTCTTTATGCTTGATTTTTTTAAGTGTATCATTAATGAATATAGAAATCAATTCTTCGTCGTATAATGTTGAATGAATATTAAATATAATTTTATTGAAAGGGTTTCTAACCCAATCATAATCGACTGTATTTAATGATAGAAAATGAAAGTTTAATTTCTGTTGCAAAATTATCAAATGTTTATGTTAGCAGAAATAATTTCTTTTCTGCTTGCTTTGCATACACATCTTAATGAGTCGAGTATGGAACAACTTTTATGACACAATGATAATTGTTTCATAGAAAGAAAAAAAACAATAACAATGAATCTGCCTAGATAAATGAATAAACAAAAATTGCCTTTTTCATAATGTAGCTACGAGGTGCATACGATAAGTTTCCAGACTTTTTTTCACATGGGCACTTTTATTGATAGTACACTCATGAAACTCTAGTCCCCTTTGAAGTAATCTTCTCCGGCTGCAATGCACTTGTTGTACTGTTCCAACAACTTCTGGAAGGCCCCATAGAAGTCCTCTTGTGTGAGCATGTCAATGACCTTCGTCACAGCCTCTTTCATCTCCACAATTGTCTCATAACAACAGCCTTTGAGCTTAGAGAATAACCAAAAGTCATAAGGAGCAAGGTCTGGACTGTAAGGAGGCTGAGGAACTGTCTTGATGCCCATCTTGATCAAATAGTCTGTGACAAGGATGGAGTTGTGGACTGGTACATTGTCCTGGTGGAAATGCCACTGACCCGATTTGAAGAGTGCTGGCTTCTTCCCAAGGAATTTCTTCCTGAACTCTCTTAACACCTCAACATAGTAACCTTAACCCTTTGGTCAATCAACTCTGGTGTATTGACTTCCTTACTACTCACAAACCTCTCATCATCCCTCACAGACTCCCTGCCTTCCTTGAATCTCTTATGCCACTCAAAAACTGATGCTCGATTCGTGGAAGATGGTCAAAAAGTCTAAAGCATTCCATATGTTTCTGTGGCATTTTTTCCAAGTTTAAATGAGAATTTTATTGCCTATCGTTCTTCTAAAGTGTCAGATTGCATTTTTGAACTTCACCAGCTGTGACAATCAGGCTTTAGTAGGGTGTATCCCAATTTCTGCTGTAGCTGTTGATTTGAAGCTGAAATCATAAAAATTCGTCAGTCATCTCATAAGATGTATAGGAATAACATAGTGAATTTTTAAGAGTTTACGCCAATTTTAAATGCCCATATGGAAAAAGTCTGGAAACTTATCGTATGCACCTCATACATTTGAACACTGATAACAAGAACAACACAGAAGTAGGGTGCTTCATACTTCTTGCTTTGTGGCAAACTTAGTAAAGGAAGAACAACCATACAAAACTGGGATGCCTATTATAGTGTAATAGTTAGAAAGCTCAGTTTGAATATCATTGTTAGTGAGTTCAGTTCTCATAGGGTACCCTATACTTCTGGCCTTGTGGCAAACTTAGTAAATGAACTGAAATACAGTTGTATGGTGAAGAGTAACTGTTCCTTTTTTTTTTTTTAGTGACATGTTGCTTTTGACTACTGTAAGGAAATGACAGCAGTTTCTGAAAATATATTGAACTGTCTAAAAGTACGAACATTGCAAGTTTCTGATCAATATTATTGATTTTGTAGAATCAGCTTGGAGAGAACCAATATTACATAATGTTCTTTTTACTCAATGTCATAACAATAATAGACAAAAATTCATGTTTGGGCTAAAAATAGGCCATTTTGTATTGATTACGTTTTATTTGAAATTCAGCGCAATATTGTTAATTTTCAATCAATTCTGTTGCTTCATAAAGATTAAACTAAAAACACAAAGATTTAATGCTAATTTATATTCATCATCATTATGGCTTGTCTTTCTGAATAAAGATTGAGAAGGAGGTGGTCTACATTGACTAAAGGCACGTTCGTAGCTACTGCAAGTGAAAGTTTAGTCAGGGATTGACAGCATGCTTTTCTAGTGCTTCCTTCTGCACCTTTTGTCTTTGTTGAGAGTGGCCCTGAGGATGTTTTCAAAGAAGGAGACAACATGGTTTGTGTTGAGATGCCAAGTGTCACTGTTCTCTGCTTGGATAGACCATTGGCAATGGTTGATATTACAGGCACCAAAGGATATTTTCAAACAGTCCTTGTATTGCTTTTCTGGTGCCCTTCTGTTGCAATAATCCGTAGAGAGTGTGCTATATAGTCTTGGACTGATAATGATCCCTCATCCTGAAGACATGTCCTGGAAATTCAGAAGCATGGCCTTGACACTGGTGCCCTGCGGCTCGTCAAGAACTTGAACATTGTTGACAAAGTCACTTGAGTAGACTATGGGTCAAATTGAACTAAACTGTGTAATTATGCTAAACTGAATTGTTTGAAATAGAATTGTTTTGACATTTAACTTGGAGTTTTGGGGAATGTGGAGTATCCCTACATTACCATTACTACCAGATCCACTTTGACCTGAATTGGTAGTACTTGTTAGGGTCTCACTAGTAGGTCAAATATTGTTCACTCATTAACTAAGGATTATTTTTACTCAGTTGAAACCATACAATTGTATGCAATACTTGATAAAGAGAATTACTAATGTTAAATGGTTTCAAGATTTGGTATTTATCTGTATCCAAACAAATGATTAATATCAAATAGAATTATTAGTATTTAATAGCAGTACTTGAAACCATTTAATTTTGTGCAAAGAAATGGTTAATATTAAATAGAATTATTGGTGTTAGATAGAAAAACTTGCAACCATTTAACAGTTTCTATACAAAAGAGCTCTAACAACTCATTTAAAAGTTACCTACAAACTATTTACTTACAAACCATATATATATATATATATATATATATATATATATATATATATATATATATATATGATTTGGCATTAAATAGCCAACAAGCTTGATACATCACAAAACACCAACCGACCAATGAGAAAGTTAGTTAACTTCTATTGCTAAAAACCCTATATTCATTATATTTGCTCTGTGTGTTTACGTAATGGAAGTTTTGGCTTAAATGGGAAATTTGCTCTGTGTGTTTACGTAATGGAAGTTTTTCCTTAAATGGGAAATTTGGCTTTTAATATTTCTTAAATGGATGTTTTGGTTTTTAATATTCCTTAAATGGAAGTGCTTGTAACAGTTGTTATGGGAAGTGGACTTAGTAACTCGACTTGAAATCTTAAACAAGGCTGTTGGCATTTCATTTAGTACTTATCTATCCTGTTGACGGGGCTTAGAATATGCTGACCGTATCCCTCTGCAGTGGTGTAAGACTACGTTCCACCAAATTTTGCTGAATCCTGTACAGAAGGGTAAGCCCTCCCTGACCACCAAAATAAAAATGGAGCATGGTACTAAACTACACCTGATGTTGAGGTTCCTGTTCTAGGAATCTGAGGCATATGGAGTATCTCTTTATTGCTATTATTCCCAGGTCCACTTTGACCTGAAATCATAGTACCTGTTAGGGTACTGTCTATGTCAATTAGATCTGTTTAAAAATTATTTGTATTTGATAGGACCATATGTTAAAAAAGAACTCAAGAAACAACTAAACAAAATATGTAAATACAATAAATGTAATTCCTTAACTTCTGGGCATAAATAATCTTAGACAGGTAGACATGCTGTTAAAATAAATCAATCCAGTTCTGGGGCTGTAGAGTACCCCTACAGTGCCAGAGTGGTAGAATCTGTTAGGATACCGTCTTTATGTCAAATTGATTTGTTTGAAAATAATTAGTCTTGGAGAGGAATATATAAAACCTATAATTGCATGCATACAAATACTTATTATTGAATTGATTTATTAATGTTAGATAGGAACACTTGAAATAATTTAACTTGTGTTTTAATTATTTGTATTTGATAGAAATAGTTGATATATAACTGTGTGCAAGCAAATAATTTTAAACAAATAGAAGTGTAATTAAAAAATGTCATGGAACATTGAAAATATAGTTATGATAGTCAAATGTTTACAAAGGAATCGGTTGCTGGTATCAAATAACCCATTAGGAGTTGATCTGCCATTCAACAAATAAAGAAAACATAATTATTCAACTTAAAAGATTTATGACCAAAATATCCTAAAATATAATGGCCTTATTTTTTTTTTTTATTGCTTTTTCTTCAATTTTTTTATCGTAGAGTTTTTTTTTTGTTTTTTCTATTTTTAAAGCAACCATTTACAATGAAGATATGAATAGGCTTTTTCATCTATTTCTTTTTTCTTTTCTATGGTTGGTTTCCATCTGACATCTGTCAAACTTGTGAGGCCATGGATATGCGCCTGAATCTTGGCACAATCCTGGGTAAGGTTGTATGCTGTAGGTTCCCTACCCCTTCTTCATGACACTAATGTGTTCCAAGGGAAAGGTAGGGTAGGGTGTTGTGTTGTTGCACAATTCATCAGAATGAATCTGAACACAATGTCAGGCTGCCTTAATGACTCCAGCTGCTGGCATCTTATCTTGTCATGTGGTTTGACTTAAGAGATTTCCTTCTCTTAGATAGGTTGCCCTTACCAAGGCTAGAGATCTTAGTCTACCCTACTATTTATCCATTGCTTGATGGGTGTAAAAGAGATGGTTTCATGCCTTTTCCAAAAGCATCAGAGTTGAGTAAAATATAAACAGCCTTATTTAGAACTAGAACTGGACTTGCTGGTGATAATTTGATAATTGAACTGGATATGCTGATGATAAACCTTATACTTCTCCCATGCTACCTTCTTATTGTCGGTCAATAACAATGAGAAATTACCATTTACATTTGTTATAGTTTCATCACATATTAAAAAAATAGCCTTCTTAGGGCAATGGCACCTTAGTCCTCATCAAAGTGTATATGTGTTGGTATATAATATACTGTTTGCCAGGTGACAGGGGTTTAATCCCAGGTCAAGTCACACCAAAGACACAAAAAATGGTACTTGCTTAATACTCAAGTGGAGCAATCCAGAGAAAGAAGTAGTGCCCTCCCCTATATGTTGGTGTAGTAGCTATTGAAAAGAGAGCTTTCAGGTTGCCTTTGACTACTGTTGGCCAACTTATATATATATATATATATGTGTGTGTGTGTGAAGATGAACAAAAGTGATAACACAGTTAGGAATATTTCCTTTGTTATTTTTTTATTGTTCTCAATCAGGTTCAATTTTAGGTCATCATCAGGAAAAAAAATATTTTGTTAGAAGAAAAATGCTATTGTTTCTTTAAGAATTTAAAAAAAGTTTTCAGATGAGTTGATGTGCCACAAGAGAAGCAATGAAAAAATGTCCTGTTAACATGGAATATCCATTTGTTGATTAAAAACCAACTTTTGGTTCAAATTTCCTTCATTTGATCTCCTTTATATGTATATCTGTGGTGCAGGCACCTGGCTAATGTGTTTTTCATTAGGTTCAAATTATTTGTTTATATAGATGTTTGTGACTGCCAAATTTTATTTCAAGGCAAGGTGATTAAGTTTCATATTAAATGTAAAAGCACATTTGTTTTCAGACTTCTCTATTGGCTTTTTTAAAAAATTTTTTTATTATATATATATATATATATATATATATATATATATATAAGTAACTGTTAATCTGATTTATCTTTATTCAAAGAAAATGGTTGGTAAATTTTGCCTTGATTTCTCCTCCTTATTGTCAGGATTTGAAGATAAATAAATTTATATGCACCTGAAAAAAACCCAACTTTTTTCTTTTTTTATCCTTCAGGGTTTTCAGACTATTGTCTTCCTCTTTATTGTTATATTAACAAAGTTTCAGCTGATGTGTTCTTCGGTCTTCTTCAGGTGTTTCTTGTCAAAGCAGGACATTTAGCATAACAGTTAGGTGTTGGTTCCTTAAGCTTCTGGAGATTGCAGGTTCAATCCTGACTACAGACTGGTAACAATACAGGAATACTTAACACTTGTAACTGATTCTGGATAATGGAATCAGAGCAAGTGACCCCCATGAATTAAATAAAGGACATGGATTGATGTTTCATGTAGACTCCTGTGTTAGAGAAGAAACACCTGAAGAAGGCCAGAGGACACATTGGTTGAAATGTTGTGAATATAATAATCCAGGTGAAGACTATAGTCCAAAAACAATGAATGATAAAAATCATCAAGCTCCATTTCAGAAATTCAGATAATTGCATTTTCTTTTTCTCATTGAGGGTTGATATGCCATAAAACCCGAACAATCAAACAACCTGTTTCCCCCATTTCGATTGTATTAATTCTCTTATTGCACTTTTTGTTGACAATATCTGTTTATATTATTCTTTTTTTGCATCCATCTTTTATTAGCTACAATCAAATAGATATTCTGTTGTACTCCCTGCATAATGGACTCACCCTCCTCCATAAATACACATCAATGAAGCGTTGACCAGAGTTGATCCAAACCCATGTGACACAATCACGTGATAGCACTTGCGTAGTGGACAATAGTCGTTACCTGACTGGACTCTCAGCTAACTACTGTCTAACCTGGTTCACTTGTATCTTGTTTCTGTTTTTTGCCAGCATCACAACATATTCCACCAAATTTTGTTTTTCACATTATAATTTATACTATATATATATATAAAAAGAAAGAAAATGACTTAAGAGAAAAAGGAAGAAAAAAAAAAGACCAAGTCACAATACTTACTGATTTGGTAAGAAAAAAAAACATTGAGTGAGTTGCAAAACAAAGTAACAGAGGTTTCTCTAAAAATGATCTTCAGGAAAACTTTTTCTGAAAGTGATTTGGACAAATGTATATGTATATACAAGAACGCCATAGAAATTAGCATAGAGCAGAGAGGAGTAAATCACATAGACTGTTAACAAATAAGCAGCCATCTATGTTAGTGCTTATATCCATTCAATATACCAAAATATATATGTTGGTGACTGTAGTCAATGGTAACCTGATGGCTCCCTTTTTAATAGCTACAACACCAAGGTGTTGGGGAGGGTGGTACACCTTTCTCTGAATTGCTCCACTTTATCCTTGATCTGTACCTTATAATGCTGTTAAGCAAGGAGGTATCAAGTACCATTTTTTTGAGTCTTGGATATAAATCGACCCGGGATTGAACCCAGGTCTCCCTGGCCATTGGCAAACTCTCTAATTATGCCAATGAGCCAGTAAACGGCACGTGTTTACGTGTGTGTGTGTGTGTGTGTATATATATATATATATATATATATATATATGATGAAAGTTAAAAAAAAGATAATCCAAAATTTTATGAATTATGAAAGTCGATGTTGAACGTTTTGGTTGTAAGTTGTGAGTACTTTAAATTCATATAAAGTATTGTTAAAACGTTCATCACTATTTTAACGACTCTTTTCAAGAATTTCAAGTTCTGAAGAAGGTTATTACGACTGAAACATTCAATGTCAACTTCGATAATAAATTCATCAAATTTTGGATTATTTTGTTTTTTCAACTTTTCTTCATACTGTCAGATTTAATTTCTTTATTTACTTCCATATATATATATATATATATATATATATATATATATATATATATATAAGGTAACTGACTCATATTTAGTGTTAAACTTTTTATTGGATTTTTTTTTGTTTGTAAGCAAGATTTGAAAATTTAGAAATAGTCCAAAGTCTCTGTTATAATCCGAGTATATATACTTTCAACTATCATCAGTCATTATCAAGAACATGGCTAATTCTATATTCTGGAGTTAGTTTTTTTTCTGTGATCAAGTAATTTTTTTGATGTTATGTTTATTAGTTTACTTAGCATTTTTGCTCTGATGTGGCACAAGGCCATGTGAATGGGGCACCCAATGAGACACAAACTCATTTTTGAAGGTTTGCTAGTCTAGCTTGTTAACCATTACACCAGCTGAGGCACCTGTTTTTTGATGTTTAAATGCATAGATGTTGGTGGTGGTTTGAATGTGTAGAAAATCCAGATCATGTGACTGTGAATCATTGAGGTTGTAGGATTATGCACCTGTGTCAGATGCACTTTAGTATTTCTGCTTTCAAAGTGGGAATACTAAATGATATAATTTCTTTCTTTAATTTTTTTTTTTTTTTTTTTTTTTGCTTTATTCTATGTTTTGATTCCCCCCACCCAACCAAACATAGCATTATGAAAGATATCTATTTATTTCCTATTTAATTTTCTTCTTGCGTTGTTCCTTGGATTAAAAGTGTTGGGTGGGGTGAATCTGTTTGTTTGTGTGCACTTTATGCACTACTCTGTGTGTGTGCATCTGTGTTTTTATCCATTTTTACTGCATTTTAGTGTTTGTTTTGGGTTTTTTGTTTGCTTTTGTGTGTTTGATGCTTTTTTTCTTTTTCTAGAGAACACATCTTAGATTCTGACAAATGTGTCCCACTTACAAAAATGAGATGTCTTTTTTTTTCTTTTTTCCTTTCTTTCCTCCCCCGGCTTTTTTTCATTCCTCCCCCCCTTTTTTTTCATTCCTCCCCTCCTATTTTCATGCATTTCCTTCTTTCTTTCTTGGTAATGAAAAATGTTTTATTGTTTTTATTAGAATTGTGGTTTTTACATTCTTCATTTCAAGGAAGAAACAGAAAAATGATTTTCATTTATAATTATGATGTTTGGGGAAACAAAACAGTTCGCTTTCTTGTAATATTGAAAAATCAAATAGTTTAACAGTGTAAAATGAAAAACAAATATTTATCCATAATTATGAATAATTTATTGAATAAGCATGTTAATGCAGTCAGGTGGTTCAGGAAGAAATATACGGAGACAGATTTATAAGAATAAAGTGTTTTTTTTTATCTCCAGTTTTTTCTTCTTTCGCTTAAATATGTATAAACTCTTGTGAAGGAATTAATGGTTGCCACTTGTGTGATGTAAAGTTCTTTTAACGAATTGAGCACTCCAGTCTCCATTAGCATAAATGTAAACCATTGAAAAAATTAATACATGTTAAGTTCCCTTGCTTATATTGAGACTGTGAAAGGCTGTGAGGTTATGTTATCAGGCTGACATAAAGTTGGCCAGGTTTCAATCCCAACTTGAGGCGTCTTGCATGTCTAACCCCATTGATGAGTTGCAATACATCGAAACAGTTGGTCTGTGGGTGACTCGTATATAATCTCAGTATGAATCATGTATGTGAAGAAAATTGATTGATTGATTTTAATGGCATGTTAATTCGTCTGGGGTTATTTTATGCTTATAGGTTTGGTTTCTTCGTCTGATAGCATATCAGCCAAAGTCATCTTTGTAGGAGAATAGCTATGGTACTATTTAACCCATCATCATCATCATGTCGTGCTGGTAGCACGTATATCCCTGACCCTCTCTCGCCACTTTTCCCTATCGTTCATCAACTCAGGGAGGTCTTCTGGACAACATCCCGTATCCTCACATAGTTGCTGAATGTATGTTCGTGCTGGTCGTCCTGCTTTTGCACGGCCATGTGTGGGGGTCCATAAGAGTACATCACTTATGAGCTTGTCCCTGCTTCTCCAGCAGTGTCCTGCATGTCTGGTTTGTCTAACTTGAATGGTTTTTGTGATAGGAGGCAGGTGTCTGTACAGTTGGTGCCTTGTGGGGTGTTGCTACCAGGACTTGTTCAGGACTTGTTTTGAAAAAAAATCAACAATTTAACCCATAGTGGGTGGAATAAGGGGGTTCATACCTTTCCCAAGGGTATTGGTCCAAAAGTGAACATATTAGTATGCCAGGAATTTGAACTCGCTCACTATAATATCATAGTCCTGCACATTAGCTATTGTCATGAGGAATCCCCTCTAGGAGGTTGAGGACTCATTTACAGACTTGAGAGTTTGGTAGAGTGGGTCAATAGCAGAAAGTGATCCGACACATGTCAACAGGACACTACCATTTATTTTTGCGTGTCTTTTTATACTTTATATCGCTAAGTATTTCCACGAATTGTATCATCTGAAAATTCAAACTTTCCTATCTCTGTGAACACCTGCTTTTTACTATTATTTATGTTTTAATTCCTATTTTGCAGCTTCATATTCGAGTGGTTTACATCTATCATCAGCTGTCTCCATGCTCCATGCTTGTGGGTGCGAATTTACTTTCTCTAAATATGTTATATATAACACATGATCAAATACATTTTAATTTCTATATTAACAGTTAATAGCTGAAATAAAATAAGAAACTTTACCTTCAATATATTATCACAACTGTAGCTAACTTCCTATCTACCTTCATTCTTGTGATTTAGCATGTGTCACACTAGGAGATAGGGAAGGGATAGATAGATTAAAATAAGTGAAATGTGACCCAAAATATGTATGTAACACATCACTTAATATGTCACAGACCTAATTAATAAAACAACTTTTTGACAAAATTTGACTTTATTTATCAACATAGTCTCCTTCTAGGGTGATACACTGATTCCAACGCTTCTCTAACAATTCAGTGCTTTTTTGTAAAATGATTTGTCTTTGGCCTCAAAATACACCTTAGTTTCTGATATCATTTCTTCATTGGAGCCAAATCTCTTTCCCTGGAGCATTCTTTTGAAGTCTGCAAACAGCCAGTAGTTGCTGGGGGCCAGATCTGGAGAATAGGGCGGGGGCAGAAGTAATTCAAATTAGAATTTGTGTCATTTTGCCATCATTGCGATTGACTTGTGACACAATGCATTGTCTTGGTGAAAGAGCACTTTTCTTCTTCATTTGTGGACTGTTTTTATCGATTTCTTCCTTCAAATGCTCCAATAATGCCATATGATATTCACTATTGATGCTTCTTCTTTTCCCAAGGTAATCGATGAACAAAATACATTGCACATTCCAAAATACGAAAGGCAAAACTTTGCCTGTTGATGTTGCATCTTTGGTCGCTTTGGACGGCTTTCACTTGCTGACTGTTGATTTGACTCCAGAGTGAAGTGGTGGATCTACATTTCATCCATTTTCACATATTTACACAAAAACTCCTTTTTTTTGCATTGAAACAGTGACAAACAACACTCTGAATCAACGACACATTGCTGTTTTTGATCAACTGTGAATAAATGCGGCACCCACTTTGAACACAGCTTTCTCATTGACAAATATTCAGGCAAAATGGTGAATACACTGCCTTCTGATATCTTCAACTTCTCTATTATCTCATGCGACTTCAATTTACAATCAGCCAAAATAATTTTGTGGAGTTTTTTGGTGTTTTCTGAGACAACTGCCAAATTTGGGCAACCTCTGCATCAGTATTATTTGTATCTGTACAACCACATTTAAAGTCAGCATACCACCTCTTAACCATTGTTTCCGATGGAGCAGAGTCCAAATAACACTTATCAAGCCATTTCTTTGTTTGAACAGTATTTTTTCCCATTAGAAAGCAATGTTTTATCAACACATGAAATTCAGATTTTTCCATGGTTTTGAAAATTTGCAACCATTGTTGACCTTAGTTAAGAATGACCCAAAGGCTCCCTTTTCAATAGCTACTACATTGAGGTGTAGAGGAGGGTGCTGCTCCACTTTACCTTTGACCCCCTACCTTAGAATGCTGAGTGTTACGCAAGGAGGCATCAATTACCATTTTTTTAGTCTTTGGTATGACTCGACCTGGGATTGAACTCTGGTCTCCTAGACTATTGGCGAACACTCTACTTATTAGGCCAATGGAATGGTTTGGCTTCACTTAAAGAACTGTAATTTGTAAACTAATGATCCGATTGGGCTCAAATTTTGAGAGGTGCCATTTGAAGGTTAGTGCTTGATAAAAATCATATGGATTTTTTTTATTAGTGGCACCATCTATATGTCAGGCCTGGGACTTATTGAGTAATGTGTTATGTATGTATGCTTTTAATACAAGAGTCAGCTGGTGAACTGCTTAAAAAGTTAATTCTAGCCCATCAGTTCTCCCAGTGACTCTGTTTTCTTGATTTTGCTGAAATATTACAAAACTGTTGGATTTATAGCAAATAATGGCTTCATTTTGTTTATTCTATAAAATTTAAATATGAATTTACCCAAGCCCTCCACCACAGGCAACTTGTCCAGATTTAGTTTTCCTTCTCCTGGAATGATTTCCGTACCAAAGATAAAAGTTATAATCGGCATAACTATTTACCTATGGTTGGGGCGTGGGTAGAAGAGATGAATTCATGCTTTTTCTAAAGGAATTAGTGAGAAGTAGAATACAAACTCTACATAAGCTGTATTTCTAATACTGAACACAATTTATAAAAATACCAAACAGTATATATATATATATATATATATATAGGTTTCCAAAAAAAGGATCATCTCTACTCTAAGTAGCATGCTTCTAAAATTAGTGGACCAGTTCACATACCTCAGCAGAAACATCTCCTCTACTGAAAGGGATGTCAGCATATGCCTAGCAAAGGCATGGAAACTTGACAGGTTATCAGTCATTTGTTTGCACACAGTTAAATGGTTTCAAGTATTTCAATCTAAGGCAAATAATTCTATTTACTAATAATCATTTGTTTGCACACAGTTAAATGTTTTCAACTATTTCAATCTAAGACAAATAATTCTATTTACTATTAATTATTTGTTTTCACACAGTTAAATGGTTTCAAGTATTCCTATTTAACTCTAACAATTCAATTAAACATCAGTCATTCATTTACACACAGTTGAATATAAAAACAGTTTCAAACTATCCAGTTTAGCATAAATACACAGTTTAAATGTCAAGCAGTTCTATTTGACTCATATAGATAGGACCCTATCTGGTACTACCACTCCAGGTCAGAGTGGACCTGGGAGCAATGACAATGAAGGGGTACTCCTCATTCCCCAAAGCTCCAGCATTACTGGGGCTTCACTATCGGATGGTTTAACGTTATATCCAGGACACTTGTTGAAGGAGTCTTAACCCTCTGTAGAGATGTAGTTGGTATATTCTGCAACTCCAACTGGGCCAAATAATGCCATTCAATAGATCAGGAGAAATTTTTGAAACAAGCAAAATAATTTTTTTTCGAGATTTTTTTCCATCATGGTAAACCCTGCATTGTTTGAAAATTGTTTATGGCAAAAATTATTTTAATCTTACAAAAATATTTGTGTCTGTTCAAAATCGCTGCAAAGTGCTCCAGGCTTGAACAGAGATCTGCCTTCAAATTTTTAGTGGCTGACAAGTGCAAATGATATGAAATTTAGACAAGAATGTGTGAAGTGTATAGAGAAGCATGTTTTATTTTTAAAAAATCTTTACAAATAGGCTAAACATTGGTTGCTATTACAAGCCCAAGTCAAAATGACAGTTCATAGAGTGGAAATATACTAACTATCCATAAAAGAAAAAGTTCTGGGTGCAGTAGTCAGTAAAGAAGGTCATCCTTGACAGTCTTCTGGAACATGAAAGTATCCATCACTATTGATTTCCTTGAAGAAGGAACAACTATAAACAGTTCTTCCCATTGCTAACTCCTTATGCAAAATTTACCTTATTTGCTAAATTGAAAGATTATCTTTACATAAATAATGAAAAGACAAGATTCTAAATTGTTACCATAATAGTTGATCAGCTTTTTTCTTTGTTTTTTTTCCTCCTTTGTGAAAACAGTTATAGTTTCTGAAAGAGTGATGTTGTTTTAATTGTTGCTAAGAATATTTAGGATAGTGTCAGGATGGGGTCTGCCTCATTCAGAAATGCCTTTGTATTACATAAGTGATATGATACTCCTCTTAGTGACCTCCCTCGTCTATTTGTGTATTTCACTCCAGCAATGATCCTTAATCTGCTTGTGTGCCTCTCAGTAATATTCTCTATGTTGCCCCAGCCCTTCAAAACTCACCAGTCAGTCTGTGTGCCAACCTTTTTTATGACACTCTCTGATCTGTCTGTGTGTCTCCCAAGTCCTTGTCTAGCCATTATCATTATATCAAGTATTTCTATAGTTCATTTCAACATTTTATACAAGTCATATTTTTTTCAAATATCTTTGTATTGACTGGATCTATTTGAGCTTAATTTGTTTAAAAGTTTGACAAAACTAACACACCCAATGATGTGCAGTTGTAATACATGGTTCCGTTCAACAGAAAACAAATTGCTGCCATTTTATTGATAATGCTTCATTGCTACGATTCCATTTGTTTAAATGTAACATAAATCATAAAGTATTCTTGAACAACAGTGACAAGGCAAAAGTGTTGAAATGTTTTATAAAACAACATTAAAAGTTGTTTAATTCCTTCTAAGAGTCTATTGTACGGTGAAAAAATTTATCACTAATCTGGATGCATACAGTGTACAACTTGGCGAAAGGAAAATTTACAAGTCTTTGACTTTTTCGTGATGAATGGAAGCCCAGTTAAAAGTTGAGATATGCAAGGACTCATTTAAGAGTAGCAAAGATTTACTCATAGCCATTAGGGCTACAAATGTGCAACCAGTCTAGGAGAAAGGAAACTGATTTCAAAATAGTTTTGCTTCACTTCAAAAGTGACCTTGTGTCGCATTTTGGCTATGGCAGAAGAGTTGGTTAATTTCATACTTTCTGCAGCTCTAATGCACCCATTGAGTGCAACAGATTTCACATGCAAAGTTTTATAATTAATATCAGTGTGTTGTGACGAGTATCCTAAAACTATTCAAGTGAAGTTTTATTTAATTATTTGTTTATTTTTATGAGGCTTGTATAGTGAAACAGTTATCATAATATAAAATGAACTATGTAATTAGAATTTGCATCTCAGACAAGATTGTTTCATTTTGCAGGAGAAAGGCATGAACCATTCTGTTCTCCTTCCAGCTATTGGTAAATAATAGGGCAGACTGGGTTCTTTAACCTTGTATAAGGTATAAGGGAAGGCATTACTCCTCTTTTGGGAATGATATGAATCCAATTATTTTTTCTCAAGCTATGGGTAAACTTGGTTCCTTAACCTTGGAGAAGGAAAAATCTGAATTCAAACTTTTAAAATTCCACTTAGAAATTTACCTCGTGTCATATTCTGCTTGTAAGGGAAGGGTTGGGTAAGTAAATACATTGGTTTTTAGTTTACTCAGAATAGGAAATACGTTGCCTTCCCTGTTGATAGGTTTCCTTCCTGTTTTAAGCATCATTTTGTGTGTAACTATCGTGATCCTGGTTTTCCCTTATGACAAGTGTCTCTTTTTTGTTCTGATAAAGTGGCAGGAAGTCAAGACCCGGCTGCTTTCCTCCTCTTTCCATATTTCAGAGAAAAGTCTTGGAGACTTTGACTCAGTCTTTCTCCCACAGTACAAATTCTTTGTGCTTTGTTCCAAAAACTTTATTTTTTGCAGCTGTCAAGAAATTTTGGTTGAAACCCCCATTCATTGTTAGTATTCATGGTTAAATATTACACAATATTTTCTATGTATTTTATTTTTTTTTGCAAAACTTAGTTCATGAAATAATGAAATACTATGCCTACAATATGTAATATTATCAGTATCCTAATATATATTAGGGTGTATCAAAAGTATATTTTCCGACCAACATTTTCTACAAAGCTTATTTCATAGATATATTTGGAAGACTCTGCCTACAATATGTGATATTATCAATATTATTATTATATATATTTGGGTGTTTCCAAAAACTTTTAGCCCAGTTGACATAGATTGCATCTCTGCTGAGGAGTAAGCTCCCTGCCCCATGAGTGTCCTGGTATTACATTAAACCATCTGATGGTGAGGCTCAAGCAGTGAAGCTTTGGGGAACATGGAGTACCTCTTTATTGTTATTACTCCTTGGACCACTCTGTCCCTGAGTGGTAGCACTTGATAAAGTCCTATCTATGGGGAAATTGAATTGTTTGATATTTAAACTGAGTGCAGACAAATGACTTAGAGTGAATTGTTAGAAATAGAAATGTTTGACTATTTAACTGTGTAAAGAAATGAGTGATATTTAATTGAATTGTTAGTGATACATAGCAATACTGTAAAGAATTTTATTGCGTGCTAACGAATGAGTAATGTTCAATAGAAGTATCAGTGTTGATTAGCAATACTTGAAACTCTTTAACTGTGTGCCTAAATTGAATTGTTAGTATTAGATAGCAATACTTGAAACCAATTAACAGTGGGCAAATAAAATTATTTATGTTAGATAGCAATATTCAAAACCATTCAAATGACTGAAAACAAATTATTAATACTAAATAGAACTATTCATGTTTGATTATTTAGAAGCATTTAACTATGTGCAAACAATAGTATTTGTGTGCAAACAAATTAACTCTGATTCATTTAAAGATAAGATTACCTACAAACTACTGACTTACAAATCATGTGTATGACCATTAAACTGTATGCAATCAAATGAGCTCTGACTTATTCAAAAATGTTATCTACAAACTATGTGTTTATAAATCATATGTATTAAGAGGATTTGGTATTAAATATCCTACAATGGTTGATATGCCTTAAAACCCAACCAAACCAAATCATACATATCTAATATATATGTATAAAGGGGATTTGGCATTAAATAACCTACAATGGTTGATATGCCTTAAAACCCAACCAAACCAAATCATACATATTTAATATATATGTATGAAGAGGATTTGGCATTAAATAACCTACAATGGTTGATATGCCTTAAAACCCAACCAAATCATACATATTTAATATATATGTATAAAGAGGATTTGGCATTGAATAACCTACAAATAGTTGATATGCCATAAAACCCTACCAAACCAAATCCTATATATTTAATATATATGTATAAAGAGGAATTGGCATTAAATAACCTACAATGGTTGATATGCCATAAAAGCCAAACCAAACCAAATCATATATATCTAATATATATATGTATAAAGAGGATTTGGCATTAAATAACCTACAATGGTTGATATGCCATAAAACCAAACTAAACCAAAAACTTCAAATTTTTTTTCCTTTTTACATCAATTTTTTCATAAACTTTGATTCCAAAGCTTATTTCATGGATATGTTTGAATGATTATGCCCACACTATATAATGTTATTATATTAAATTGTATCCAAAAAATTTTTTCTCTAAATGTTATATGAAAGGATGTGCCTTAATTTCAACTTGAAAAATTTTGAAAAAGAAGTTGTCTGAATTTTTGAGATGAGGAATTATCTTTATCATACACTGGTCTTAATAGTGATTTTCACACTGTTGAGGCAATTTCTGACCTGAGTATTATACACTGATCTATGTGGACTCATGTCTTCATCTTTACTGTCATTATAATCACAATATTTCAGCCTTTTTTAGTTGTCCATCATCATTGATAACTTTCAGGGAATTTCAAACAGAAGCCTTTATTCAATCTACAAGGAAAGATTGTTCTCAATTGATTTATGTTTAAAGGATATTTCATATTAGTTCATTTGTTCTCATAATAAACCTTAATAAACTTTGAATGAATGTAACTTTCAGTCTATAGGACTTGGTAATTTTTTAGGATTTATTTTTGGGTAAAAAAAAAAAAGAAGTTTTTTCAACAAGAAAGAACAGCAGTAATTAGAAATGACCTCAGCAAATTCTATTGACTCAGAATTGATTAATTAGCTTTCTAATTAAATTTTTTTTATAATAAAGTTTTCTGCTTTTGAAAAGTAAAATTGTCTTGTAAGGTGAATGTCAAAAAAATACAATTTTAATTTTGGTTTCTTTAGAGGTAGAATAGCCTTTGAAAATTGAATCGATAGTCCAGATTATGTTAATATATGTTAATGCTTACACTTACTTGATAACAAAAACAGTCTCTCTGTGGCACCATCTCATCTTCATCACCATTCAGTATGGATGTGTGTGTGTATGTATATATATATATATATATATATATATATATATACACACACACCTATTTCAAAATGAATAGGTCCACAAAGAGATTTATATCTTTTTATAGATAAATCTCTTTGTGAACCGTTTCATTTTGAAATATTTACTTTTTTTTTTCTCTTTGGATCAACAAAATGAGAAAAAAATTTTTCACACACACGTGTGTTTGTAAGGAAAATATATAAATATGAAAAAACTACAAGGTCTTCAGGTTTTATTTGTAGAAAAATTATTTGCCAACGCTGTTTCATTTAAAAGAATTTTGAAACTTTGAAGCTTACCTTGTTCCCGGTCTGACCTTGCTGTAACTTAAATTCCAAATATCCCTGTATAGCCTATGCCTAAAAAAGGCAATTAATCAAAATAATAAATTTCTTTTAATATTAAATCTTTATCGGGATGTTTAAATATGGGATGCTACATCTTCTGAATTTTATAAAGAAATTTCATGTATATACATGTTTGTTTTGTGTTGTCTTTGTCATTTCTTTTCTTCACTTCATCATTTGTCTGTTTTCTTGTTTGTTTTTCTTCTGCTTTGACTTTCTTCTTTCCCATTTCTTTTTTTTTATTTCTTTATTATCCCTTTTCTAACTGGTCTTCTTTGTCTCTTTTCATTTTTGTCATTTCATCTTTTTTGTATCTTCTTCTTCTTCCATTGTTGCTAGTTTCATATGGTTTCAATGACTGAAATTCCCTTCAAACTGTCTAGTTGTGTGTTTTGAATTGGACAACATCAATATCTCTTGGGTATGTTCCCAGTTTCCTGGACAGCTTTTGGCAGCACCGTCCTTGTGGATACAATAAGTAAGTTCATTGGGGAAATAAACTACGAGCTCTCTGTTGGGGGTTGTCCACATTATTGGTCTGAGTAGAGATGATCGGGCTGCCTCAATATAATCCGCTGCTTAATCGTTTCTTTACTTGGATTGTGTTTTATGTATACTTGAAATGATCAACCCTTGTCAAAATGACTTGATTTGTTGATGATGGCTTTAACCTTATCATTCTAGGAGAAAATTATATACTCTTCTTTGATAATTATCATTTCTTCCAAAAAATAATGGAAACATGCCATATATATTTAAGTAATGAACTGCTTTGTCTAATCAACAACCCCTAATTTTTAGCTACAGCCCCTCTCCCAACCTTGCCTATCTTTACCTGCAAAAATATTTCTTCCACATCTATTAACATAAAGAGAAAACACTCACACACACTTTCAAAACTACAAATTAAAATTAATAACCATTCCACTGGCACAGTGATCGAGTGTTCACTATTGGTCCAGAAGATCGGGTTTCAATCCCAGGTCAAGTCATACCTAAAACTCCAAAATGATACTTGATGCCTCCTAGTTTAACACTCACCCTTGACCCATACCTTGAAATGGTAAGTGGAGAAAACCAGGAAAAGGGGTAGCACTCTCTCCAACATTTAAGTGAAACAACTAATTAAAAGGCGGCCTTTGGGCCATCTCCCCTCGACTATGGTAGGCCAACTTAATTATATGCACTGGTGTTATTAATAGTCAACAACTTTAAGTTAAAAATTTATTATTTTAACTAATTGCCCTTTTTTAGGCATAGGGACATTTTGGATTAAAGTTACAGCAAGGTTAGACAGAGGAACAAGGTAAGCTTTAAAAGTTTCAAGAATATTTTGTATAATAAACGATCCCGTTTTGTAGTTGAAAAATTAATCCTAAAATGTCTTTCATTACGTGAGTATATACAGTAATTTAAGATAGGTACTCAGGTTTACTTTATAAAAAAAAAAGTTCTTACTTACTAATGAGACGTTTAGAACCTGAGCCAGTGGCATTTCTACTGCTACCAAGAAGTACCTATATCTAGGAGACCTGAATTCCGAGTGTCCTAGGCATGATACTACACTGCATCAGATGGTGAGGCTCATGTTCTGGAAATGTTGTGCGTATGGAATACTTGTTCATTAACATCATTATTCTCAGGTCCACTTTGAGCTTGTGTGGTAGTACCTGGTAGGGTGCCATCTATTGGTCAAAGTGATCTGTTAATGAAAAATATTTGTATTCAATGGGACTGTGTTCCAAAAACATGGATTCTTTAGACACAACTGCAGAAAAAATGAATGAAGAATGAATGCAATTCCCTGACCTTTAAGTGTAAAATAACCTTAGATGGGTTGACATACCATTAAAATGCATCTATCAATCTGAAATCCAACTTAATTCCCATTTCTACATCACTATTGCCAAGCAACAATACAGTCAGATGTGTTGTTACAGTGTAACCCGGATATAAGAGCTACTCAGATATAAGAGATTTTCTCTGGTCCCAAATTAGAGCCTGTGTTACCTAAACAAAATAGACCAAACCCGGATATAAGATACTTATCCAGTCTCGGAAAATCTCTTATATCCGGGTTACACAATATATCTGCCCCATGGCTATGCAAGTTTAGCCTGTATTTGTGTTGTAATCAAGAAGTACCTTATACCAGAAAGGCCTGAATTTTGGTTAAGGAATCCCCACTTATACATCACTATTGCCTATAAAATGTTGGTGGTTTATTTCTTAGCGGACAGGCAGTTAAATAACAGATTACAACATTTTACATTTTCAATTATTTTTCATCTATTGACCTACGGGTATTAGAGGTGCAGTAATTCAGTGTCCCAAGAATTAATAATTATTTGGCCCACCCAGAAATAATGCATACACAGTTTAAGATTAGTACAAATATTTATTACCTTATGTACTCATGTAATGATGAACAACTTTTTAAGACCAAATTTTCACCTTGAAAACAAGTGGTCATTCATTACATTAATTATATTTTTGAAATGTTAAAGCCTAATTTGTTTCTAGATCTAGAGCTAAGTTATTTATTTATTTTTATTTATTTATTTATTTATTTATTTATTTTTTTTTTTTTTTAGAACTTTCAAGATGTGAGATTTTGTTAAGCCAAACAAAAAAAATCCATGTGTAGAAAGGGGAATCTCCATGACATAATGGTTAGCACACTAGACTGTGAAATTGTAGTTAGTGAGTTCAAATTCCAATTACATTATTATGGTTCTTATTCAGAAAGGTATGAAATCCTTTATATCCCTCTCTCCTTGCTATAAGTTAAATAATACCACTTCTGCTTTTCTACAAGGATAATTTTGGCATTGAATAGCATCATGTTGTGCTGCTAGTATGGATTTCCCTGACCCACTCTCACCACCTGTCTCTATTGTCCATCGCTCCCGGGAGGTCTCCAGGCTATATCCTATATCGGCACAGGATGGTCTTTGATAGGTTCCAGCTGTTTATCCAACCTTTGATTGTCTATGTGAAGGGGCCTACAGGAGTACATGGCTAATGAGTTCACCCTTACTTCTCCATCAGTGTCCTGCATGTTTAATTCATTTAATTTGGATGGTTTTTGCGATGGGTGGAAAGTGGCTGTTCAATTGCTGTTTTGTGGGGTGTTGCCTCCAGGACTTGTTCAATACAGCTTGTAGCATTCTTTTGTAATTGCTGTCAAGCTTTTTCTCCATATGCTTAGTTAGCGTCCACGTGGTGCATCCATATAGCAGTATTGATATGACCGCTGCTTGGAAGAAAACTGCATTTTATTGGACAGGCCTGACTTCCATGTGACTGATAGCCTATCGATAGCTGTCCAAGCTTTTGTTTGTTGCATGTTGAAATTCAAGGTATGCTTTCAGTTGACTTGCAATAGGTAGAGGATGTCTTAACATGATTGCTGTAGATGACACTATAGGGCGGGCGATTGCTCATGGAATGTCACAAAAAGTGAAAGGAATTACCTCCTGATCTTAAGCAATCCTGTGCATGTCTTACCTGTAGATGTCTAATAAAGAAAAGTCTTCTTAGTTTTGGAACCTAAATTTATGTGAAAGCATGTCTCGTATCGACAAGAATCAAGTCACATATGTCAGCTTCCTCCGTCATGTGCATATAAATAGTGGGGTTATGGGGCGGAGGGAATACGACAGTTTCTCTCTTTGTAATATAATGGCCGAGGGATTTTGTTTTATGCTTAGTTTATGTTTAGTTAGGCTGAGAACCTTTCGGCTCCGTGCATGGGTTACTTAGGTGCAACATTAACGCAGGTGTTCACACGTATGTGCGCAGGCGGAGCAGACGTGTCACTCAGAAATGTCACAATAGCCCAGATGTGAAACGGGGCTAGAGAGTGTGGGTGACGTCATGCACCGGAAGTGCGCGGAGGATTTTGGGGATTTTGAAAAAGTCAGTTGAGTTAAGAACTAGACACCGAACGAAGGGTCGATTTTCGGGGCTCGCAGAGGCCAGATGAATTTGCGCGCTATGGGTGCCGCACGAGATGGGGGGGCAATGGAAAAGCCAGGATAGAAAGAATGTGTATCTCTCTTCTTATGTCGAAGAACCTTTAAACTCAAAGGTAATAAAAAGTTTCGTACCTGAACTAAGAAGTTGTAAGTGTTTTGTGTTTCAGGATTCCTATGTTATGTATATATGTTATGAACATTCTATGTACGTTTCCCATATTTTGAATGGCTATGTTACATCTAGGCTTTGATGCATTAGAGATGGATAGAGGACTAAGCAAGGAGAAGGAGAAGAAAGATTAATCTGCTGGTAAGCATTGGACTCAATTTTTGCTCCCACCCAACAAAGAATTTTTTTTACTTCATTGAACTAATTCAGTGTCCAGATGATTAACCTAGAAGAGTTCTCAACCATGCTTAATACTAATTTGAAGGATTTCCTTATGGTAACTTGTGCCATCTGACACATAGACAACTAACACTCAAAAACTCCCCATGGCCATGGCTAACAAAGATTAAAATAAGTGGCATTTAATCAAACAAGATCTTTCTCTAGAGACAGCAGATGTAATCTTTGTCTTTTTCTTCAATCCTTTTTATGTTAAAGATGCTAGAAGGTGGGGTGGTGGCAAAAGGTCAATTGTGTTAGGGCAACTATACTTTAAACCATTTAACTGTTAAAACAAATGGGTTGTTGCTTTAAGTTACTGACAAACAATTTGCTTACAAATCGTGTGTGTGTATAAACAGAATTTGGCCTTAAATAACCCTCAAGGGTTGATAAGACATAAGAAAACCACCAAACTAAACATTTTTGTTTCTTCATCTTTGTCTCATTTCAAAACTATATTTATTTAAAAATATTGGATCATGTGATGATTCTCTTGAAATCATCGGGTTGTCACTCATTAACCTTACAGAATTAATTTGGTTAGGATTTGGTGGTATCAATAAATTTATAAATGTAAGATTGAGTGCTGAAATGTTTTTGGTATGACCTAAAAAGAAATGAAATTTTTACAGGATTTCATAATCATTCCTGTATAACACACACTCTTAAAATTCGGTTCGGAAATTCAGGAAAAAATCGTTTTGTGCATCAAACAAACTGACTTTTTGAACTTGTTGCTGTCAAATTTAACAGTTGTTCAAGTTTCTATCTTATTTGTATCAACTAAAATAAGAATTTATATAGTTTGTATTGAAACACAAAATTTACATTGTATTTGGCATATGGTTCAGGTGAAAATGTAATAAACTTTTTGATAAAAATAAGCTCACTCTTTGAGAAATAAGATTGTAAACGCACATTTCAGTGGCTATTTTTTTGTAATGGTGTAAAACAAAAGTTTGTTGCATTTTAGTTAGTTTAGACCATAGATATACAAAGATCATTCAAAATATAAGGTGAAATATTGTCTAAGGATTTGGCAAGAGAAGCACTGTTTACAGTTGAAGGGGACGAACCACACTGAACTTTGAGATGCCAAGCTCACCTGATAGTCTCTGAATACAACTCACCAGATTTGCTGAGGCCGTGAAAGGGATGAACCACACTGGACTGTGAGATGCCTAGCTCACCTGATACCCTCCGATTGCTACTTACCGGACTTGCTGAGGCCATGAAGGGGACAAACCACACTGGACTGTGAGATGCCTAGCTCACCTGATACCCTCTGAATGCTACTCACCAGATTTGCCTCTATGGCTTGGAGCTCAGCCTCAGAATCCATAGTTTTAAGTCTACCTGAGCTTGTTTGATCATCAAGGTTCTTGCAACCCAAGTGAAATTTCTTGAACCATTTGGTTACTTTTCTGTGATCAACTGTGCCTTCATCTTTTGTGCAACAAATATTTTGGGTTATTTTTGTGGCATTATGGTCCAGTTCAAACTAGCAAAACCCAAATTCTCAAATTAGATGTTGCACATTCATCTCTGCAGCTTTTAAAATTGCAATTGGAGTGAAGAAATGTAGAATGTGTCTGTGCACCAACTACCCTGACGGTACCAACCACAGTGGGTACATCACATGACCATAACTGCTTCAGTCATGTGATATACATGCTGCAAACTTGCACATATCATAATATTGCAAAATTTTTATGAAAACACCATTTAGTTATGTGACCAGATTACTTAGATTACAAGATATGTATAGAAAACTGTCATATAAATGGTTAATCCTGTTTCTGTTGCCATAACAATAAAATTTGCTCTTTCTTCTATAAAGCATGACCCAGTGACCTATCTATAAGTCCCTTTTGTACTTTAAGGAGATTTTTTTTTTCCATTCAAATGAATACTTTTCAAGTAACTGCTATTTTCTTAAGAGTTTGCTTATTTGTTCACCTGTAGATTCTTTTTAACCCACATTTTTAGGTAAGAATACAAAATTAGGTCATCCTACTGAAGGTGAGAAAGAAAAAAATTATTTTATTGAAATGATTGTTAAACATGAGAAAATATTCCCAAGTTAGAAAAAAAAACAAAAAAAGTTTTAATTGAATAATATTTTGTCCTAATCAATAATTAGTCAATCAGATCAATAAGTTATAAAATAAATTAATTTGAACAGAAATCAAGACAAACTTATTGACCGATTGTTGAAATGTTCTACAATTCTTGTGAATTAATAAAATTAACAAAAACATAAATATTTTCCAAGAAAAGTTGGATTAAAAAAAAAAAAAAAGAAAAGTTATAGCGAAAAGTCATTAACAAAGAAATGATCACAAATTTGGATATCAAATCAAGAGAAAAATATTCTTTAAAATTTCCCTTTTTTTAGTACTTCTAAGAATTTTCTTTTTAGAAAATTATGACTTTTCACTAGAGCTAACTCTGACTATCAATAATCAAAGAAAATAATCACTTCCTATATGTGTCTAAGCCATTGAAGTGTGATGAAGATTTGTGCCAATAATAAAAATGGTGTATTTTTTACACTATCATCTTTTTTTTGATTCAAGGAATGGTAAAACAAATTCTGTCTAGAATATCTCTTTGAGGAAACATCTGTGATAATGTGCAAAACATGGTATAGAAATGTAATCCTTATATTCACAATCCAGAGTAACTTTCAGTTATTTAAAAAAAAAAAAATTACTGAATAATTAAATCCCAAATTCTATAAAAATGTAATATTTATATTCCCCTTTCTGATAAAAGTAACTTCCAATTCTTTGCTTGTTTTTTTTATTTTTTAACTGAATTGACTCTGAGCAACAAATTGCCCCAAATGTGTGTGTGTATATATATATATATATATATATATATATATAAAACTTTTTGTTGTAGGTCCAAAGAGAGAAAGAAATATTTTAAAATGAGTAGGTCAATGATGAGATTTGTATTATATTTTTAGAATTTGTTTATTTATTTTGTTCTTACATATGTGTATGTTTCCAGCTTGTTGCTTTCATCAGATAACATATATGGCACAAGGCCTTGTTAATGGGGTACTCAGACTTGAACTCACTGGTTTTTGCAAAACTGCAAACAGTGAGTTCAAGTTTCATTGAGGCCTTGTGCCTTATACGTTCTCTGATGCAAGCAACAAGCTGGAAACATACACATATGTAAGAACAAAATAAATAAATCCTGAAAAAATACAAATCTCTTCATGGACCTACTCATTTAAAAAAAACAATATATATATATATGTATATATATATATATATATATATATATATACTGGCAAATATGCCCAACCAAGCCAAAACACTACTGCTTAGTTTTGAACGAGCCACCGCTGGCATTGGCCTCCATGTCAATGCACACAAAACTGAATATATGTGCTTTTAATCAAGCAGGCGACATTTCCACACTAGAGGGAACCTTTCTAAAACTGGTAGACAAATTCACCTACCTAGGAAGCAGTGTCTCATCAACAGAAAAAGACATCAACACGAGGCTAACGAATGCATGGACAGCTATCGATAAGCTATCGATCATATGGAAATCAGACCTGACCGATAAAATGAAACACAGTTTCTTCCAAGCAGCGGTTGTGTCGATACTGCTGTATGGATGCACTACTTGGACGCTAACAAAACAGCTGGAGAAAAAGCTAGACGGCAATTACACAAGAATGTTGCGAGCAATATTGAATATGTCCTGGCGGCAACACCCCACAAAGCACCAACTATACAGTCACCTACCTCCCTTCACGAAAACTATCCAAGTTAGACGAACCAGACACACAAGACACTGCTGGAGAAGCAGAGACGAGCTCATAAGTGATGTACTCCTGTGGACCACCACATATGGCCGTGCAAAAGTAAAACGACCAGCATGAACATACATTCAGCAGCTATGTGAGGATATGTGAGGACGACCAGCTTGAACATACATACAGCAGCTATGTGAGGATACTGGATGTAGCCCTGAGGACCTGCCAGAGGCAATGAACGATAGGGGAGAGGGTCAGGGATATCTGTGCTAGCGGCACGACATGATGATATATAGATATATAAATATAATCTCATTAAATGAACAAATTATAAAAACCTTTTTTTATTAATCAAGAGAGTGCTCAAATATTGGCCTCTATAGCAAGATAAAACCTAAAATGAATAAATGTTTTCTTATTTTGTGTCAGTCTAATGACTATAAGTTTCATGTATTTATAAAAAAAAAAAATTCAACCTTCAGATGAAATATGATATATATATATATATATATATATATATATATATAAAAAACTGATTGAACTTCTTGAGTCGATTTTATTTCTTTGATAGCAAACAACCTATATCATATTTACCCAACCCCTCCGCTCGGGCAGGATATGACACAAGGTCAATTTTTTAAGCTGAGTTTAACAGGTTTGAATTCAGAGTTTTCCTTCTCCTAGACTAATTGCCTCACCAAGGCTGAAGAACCTAGTCTGCCCTACTATTTACCCATAGCTGGCGGGAGAATAATTGGATTCATACCTTTCCTAAGGGTATTAGTGCTATGTGAAATGCAATCAGTCCAGGATTTGAACTCGTGTCGCCGTGTCCAATTCCTGTGACGATAACCATTACACCCCTGGCACCTCCATCAAACAACCTATATCACTTTTTTTATACAAACATTTACTGAACTTTCTTCCTTCTGATATGATTTGGTTTGATTTCTTTGTGGGTTATTTGATACTAAAGCTATCCTTGTAGAAGATCACTCCTGCTACTATTTCACCCATAACTGGATGGGATAAAGGGGCTCATACCTTTTTCTAAGCATATTAGTCCGAAAGTGAACATTATATTGCAATTGGTGTTAGAACTTGCTTACTTTGAGGCCACAGTCCAGCACTTTGGTCAGTATGCTATCGAGGCCCTATCTTTCTTTTGTGATTACAAAGCTGTCTTTGAAAATTTGCATGTGAAAGTTTGGCTTTTTTTTCTAGGCCTAGAAACAAAACCTTTTTGTAATTTTTAAAATTTTTGTACCAAGTGTGTGAAAATATTTTTGTTCTTAAAATACCCACTCCCTCCCAGTAAAAAAAAATGTTTAGTAATTAGTATTTTGACTAATTTCACTTGGCTCAAATAATTTGTTGCTTTTGCTTTTATAACAAATCTAATTAACTTAACTTGTTTTTTTTCCTTCCTTAAAAATTCTTTTTTTTTTTTTATTTTCAGGTGAGTCAGTGTGAATTTTTCAAGTTACTTGAGGTCTGTGAGTTTTTTTTTATATATTGAATTATTCTCAAAATGGTTATTCATTATTTTTTACCTGCACTGTTTCATAACGGCTATGAAATGACAATCTGAGAAGATTTAGTAAAAAAAAAAAAAAAAACCAGAAAAAAGAAGAGAAATTTAAATGAAAGTATTTCTCAAGGAAATGAAGATTACCTATTTGTCCATGTCATATATAGCCAATTATACTGAGTTACATGGTACTACCACCAAGGAATGAATCCTGACAACTTAGAAATCCAAGAGGGATTGTTTCTTTTTTTTTTTTTTTTTTTTTTTTTTTTTTACAAAGTAAAAAGAATTCAACTACTCCACTATTTGTAGCTGGAGTTCACGTTGGTTGGGATAATAACATATCAATCCCTAATGGGTTATTTAATGCCAAAATTTTATTCGTTTGTAAATGTTTAATTATAATCATAGATATATATATTTTCGTCATTCCATTGCAATCTTTTTTTTTTTGTCACTCTTTATTTATCTATGATAATTTGTTTGTACAAAGTCATATGGTATCAAGTATTGCTAATAAAAATAATTTGCACAGTTATATGGTTTCAAGTATTCTTATCTAATAATAATAATGATATTTTATAAACACAAGATTTCTGGTAAATATATTTAATAAAAATTTTTTAGTAAACAGTTATACAGTATCAGTTATTCTAAACTAGTTCAATTTTTCATGTAAATGTTTTATAAAACGTACCCCCTCCCCAACAGGTGTTTGTCGAAAGTATCAATGCTGGAGAATATTGTAGTCAGTACATCATATAAAGAAAAAACAAGAAAGTTCTGTTGATCATATAATTCTTTGAATGGTAAGGACTCTATATGACTTATATAAGTTGGCGACCATAGTCGAAGGCGTCCCAAAGGCTCCTTTTTCAATAGGTTCTACGCTGAAGTGTAGCGGAGGGTGCTGCTTCTTTCTCTGGATTGCTTCACTTTACCCTTGATCCATACCTTATTATACTGAGTGTTAAGCAAGGAGGTATCAAGTACCATTTTTTTTTTCGAGTCTTTGGTATGATTTGACTTAGGATTGAAGCCTGGTCTCCCGGGCCAATGGTAAAAATAGTTTGTAGGTAACATTTAAAAATTTTTTTTTTTCAATGGTAATGACTTTTCTCAAAACTATAGACAATATCACTTTTAAATTGTTCTTTAGTATTATATAAATCCCCCATTTTATAGCCATAGTAGATTCTGTACATTTCAATGAAATTAACCCTGAAAAACATGTTTGTAGGTAATCAATATTTGATTGACAGACTAATATATAGGTGTCATTAAGTGAGAGATCAATGTTTGATTTATGGGTAGAGTGTTTGCCAATGGTCCAGGAGACCGGGGTTCAATCTCAGGTCAAGTCATACCAAAGACTAAAAAAAACGGTACTTGATGCCACCTTGCTTAACACTCAGCATTATAAGATATGGATCAAGGGTTGTGGAGCAATTCCAGGAAAGGAGTAGTGCCTTCCCCTACACATTGGTGTTGTAGCTATTGAAAAGGGAGCCTACTGGTCATCCTTGACTAGGGTCGTCAACTGACTGAATATTAAAGTGATATGTTATTTTCGGACTATAGATTCTATACAAATAAAAAGGTGAAAATAGCAGAGAAAAAATTCTTCTAGATAATCAATATTTGATGAACAAATAAGTATTATAAGGACATAAAATAAGTGATCAATTTGTATTGTTCATTAGTATTGTACTGATCCCCGACTTCTTGACCAAAGCAGATTTCTATACATTTCTATAAACCAGTGACTGGAAGTGATGTGGAAAAACCTGTTTGTATATAATCAATGTCCAACAAACTTTTGTTGCATCATGAAAACAAGGGTGATGAAATTTGTTTTGTTCTTTAAAATTTTTCTCCTTTTCATGAGAATTATAGATTCTTGAGATGTCTATTTTTCCTGAGTGGATGAAAATGACTCAAAAACAGGGGTGGCCAAACGTTTTGGTGGGTAGGCCACATCACTGGGTGGTGAATTATCAAAGGGCCACATCTTTTTAAAATCAAAAAGAATTTAGTCTCAATTCAAGTGCAAGTGTTTATTTTTTATTTTTTAAAATTTTTTTAGAGGCTCCTGCAGGCTGCACAGATCAGTGCAGTGGGCTGCAGTTTGCCCACCCTTGGTCTAAGGTGTTATTATTTTTTTATGTTGTTTTGCAGATTTAGACCCCCACAACATAAAGATCCATTTGCACATTGAACTGGAAATTCCTTTATTCTCTAAGTTAAACATTTTTAGTATATAACTCAAATAAAATAGTTGTACTCCAGGTATCAAATGAAACTAGCAAACTGTTGTCAGTGAGTTCAGTTCTCATTAGGTCCCCTCGTACTTCTGCCCTTGTATAATACTGAGATAAGTTCAGTGTAAGACAGAGGTTTAGCAATTTGACGAACAGACAGTTGGGAAGTAAAGAGATACCAAGACAGGTTTGACAGTTCAACGAACACCAGTCCAGGTGTTAACTAACGCAGATGGTAAGGAAAAGAAACAAACTGGATATTACTGAATCTTTCACACACTAATTGGCTGACATAATTCTCTCTTTGCCTCATTGAAAAAATAACAGCCTTTTATCCAGTGTGGAAATTTTTGATTGGCTATGGATGGCAGAAAATTTCCATATTCTTGTGATATTGCACACATGCCATGTGGTCTTTTCCTCTACTATATTCAGTAAATTAAAAATTTTTGGAATATTTTCTGCTCTAGAATCTGTAAATGTGTTCTTGATTAGGGGTCCCCAACCTCATCTGCACAGTTTTTATTTTCACAATTTTTTCTTCACCTTTTGATGTTGATGGAGATATATATATATATATATATACACACTCAGAGTGTATATATATATATATATATAGAGAGAGAGAGAGTTGGCGACCGTAGTCGAAGGCGTCTCAAAGGCTCCCTTTTCAATTGATACTACACTAAGGTGTGGTGGAGGGTGCTACTTCTTTCTCTGGATTGCTTCACTTTACCCTTGACCCATACCTTATGCTGAGTGTTAAGCAAGGAGTTTTCAAGTACCATATTTTTTTTTTTTTTTTTTTTTTGAGTCTTTGGTTTGATTTGACCTGGGATTGAACCCTGGTCTCCTGGGCCAATGGTGAAAATAGTTTGTAGGTAACATTTTTTAAACGAGCCTGAGCTCATTTGTATGTATACGGTTAAATGGTTTCAAGTATTGCTATCTAATAAAAAGAATTCAATTTAATATGAATCATTAGTTTGCACACAGTTTAATGGTTTCAAGTATCATAAATAATTTAGCAGTTCTATTTGACCCATAGATAGAACCCTAATAGGTATTACCACTCTGGGTCAAAGTGGACCTCGGAGTAATGACAATGAATGGGTACTCCACATTTGCCAGAGTCCTAAGACATCAGATGGTCTACTGTCATGTTCAAGATACTCACAACTTCTGCAGAGATGCATTTGGTATATTCTAAAGCTTCAACTGACTGAGGTGTTTTGATGTTGACTATGAAGAAGTACCATTATTTTTGCAAATGAAATTGAAATCTTCAATGTTCTGAAGATTTGAAGTCTAAGTTTTCTGCTTGCTACATCCTCAATTACTATGTGAACCACATTTTGCCATCTGGACAATTCACCCACACCCAACAAGTTGTGAGCTTTTTTGGCACTACATACCATTGTAAACTATTGTTTTCCAAAATGAGGCATGTCAAGAGGGTGCTGCATTTTCAAATGAAAATCATTACTGATTATGAACATTCTTCCTCATTTTTATTGTAACATATTGTCTGTCTACATCGTCTCTTGGAAATGTCTGACACATGAACTGTATAGATTTATATTAGACTTACTGGTTGTGATTTTTGGTCAATGAAAGATAAACTTTATGAAAGACATTTGAATTTGGTTCTGCTCTTTGTTGCTTGAGTAGACACATTGTTTGTGGAAAAAGCAACTAATTTTATTTCTTATCGTTAAGGGTTTTCGGACTATTGTCTTCATCTTTATTGTTATTTCCACAACGTTTTGGCCGATATGTCCTTGAGCCTTCTTCAGGTGTTTGTCGAACTCGGGAACCATCACAGAACTTTGAACTACGTCCTTTATTGAATCCACAGGGGTTACCTGTTCTGATTCTATTAGCCATAACCGGGTACAAGTGTTAAGTATTCCTGTATTGTTACTCACCTGCAGTCAGAATTGAACCTGCAACCTCCAGATGATTGTCTCCTTAATTTTAATTCCTTCTGATGAAAAGTGTGTCTAAATATAAAATGATCATTTGATGGTATTTGATTTTATTCTTCCTAACAGATCATTAAAGCTTAGAATATGTATTTACCCAAAATCATTTCTGGAAGAATGTGACACAAGGCCAGTTTTTAACATGTGCTTTAATCAAACAGGGGACATTTCCACACTAGACCGAAGCTGACTGAAACTGGTAGACAAGTTCACCTACCTAGGAAGCAGTATCTCATCAACCGAAAAAGACATCGACAGGCGGCTAACGAAGGCATCGACAGCTATCGATCATATGGAAGTCAGACCTGACTGATAAAATGAAACAGTTTTTTCCAAGCAGCGGTTGTATCGATACTGCTATATGGATGCACTACTTGGACGCTAACAAAACGGCTGGAGAAAAAGCTAGATGGCAATTACACAAGAATGCTGCGAGCATTATTGAACAAGTCCCGGAGGCAACACCCCACAAAGCACCAACAATACGGCCACCTACCTCCCATCACAAAAACTATCCAAGTTAGACAAACCAGACATGCAGGACACTGCTGGAGAAGTAAGTAATGTACTCCTATGAACCCTCAAATATGGCCGAACAAAAGCAGGACAACCAGCTCGAACATACATACAACAGCTCTATGAGGATACGGGATATAGCCCTGAAGACCTGCCAGAGGTGATGAACGATAGGGAGAAGTGGCGAGAGAGGATTAGGGATATCCTTGCTGGCAGCACAACATGATGATGACAGTTGGTTTAGATCGGCCCATTGGCCTAGTGGTAAAGTGTTCGTCAATGGGCTGGGAGACTGGAGTTCAATCTCAGGTCGAGTCATACCAAAGACTCAAAAAGTGGTACTTGATACCTCCTTGCTTAACACTCGGCATTATAAGGTACGTTTCAAGGGTAAAGTGGAGCAATCAAGGGAAAGGAGTTGTGCCCTACCCTACACTTCGGTGTAGTAGCTATTGAAAAGGAAGCCTTCAGGTCACCCTCGACTACAGTGGCCAACTTTACAGTTGGTCTAAATAGTTTTCTATCTCCTAGATTAGTTGTCTTAGCTAAAGGTTTCCATCTCTTCGATTGGTTGCTTTAACAAGGCTAGAGGACTCGATCTACCTTACAATTTCCCTAAAGCTAAGATCAGGAGGAAACTGATAATTCATACAATATTTAAGGTCTTTGGCACAAAGTAAATCTCAATCTTGTACAGGATTTGAACTCTAGCTGCTGATTTTATTTTCTACAGCGATAACCACTAAATTAAACCTCTAGTTGTAACATAGCCATACATGAATATAGGAAATAGGCATATTCATATCGGTACGCAAAATGTTCATAATGTTCGTATATATAACATAGGAATCCCGAAACACAAAAATACTCACAACTTCTTAGTTCAGGTACGAAACTTTTTTTTATTACCTTTGAGTTAAAAGGCTTTTCGACATAAGGAGGAGGTGCCTGTGGTGTAATGGTTATCGTCGCAGGAAATGGACATGGTGACACGAGTTCAAATCCTGGATGAGACTGATTGCATTTCACATTGCACTAATACCCTTGGGAAAGGTATGAATCCAATTATTCTCCCGCCAGCTATGGGTAAATAGTAGGGCAGACTGAGTTCTTCAGCCTTGGTGAAGCAACTAGTCTAGAAGGAAAACTCTGAATTCAAACCTGTTAAACTCAGCTTAAAAAATTGACCTTGTGTCATATCCTGCTTGAGCGGAGGGGTTGGTAAATATGATAAGGAGAGAGGCACAATCTTTCTATGCTGACTTTTCCATCTGCCTCCCATCATGTGCAGTGCCCGTAGCGACAAATTCGTCTTGCCTCGCCCAAGTCTCAATCCCAACTAACTGACTTTTCTCAAATCTCAGCCCACGCTTCTGGTGCGTGACGTCACTCACATCCTCTATCTGGGATTTTTATTGTGACATCTCTGAATGACACGTCCACTCCATGCGTGCGCACACCTGCGCTCATGTTTGCACCTAACTAACCCATGCACTGAGCCGAAAGGTTCTCAGCCTAACTAAACCCAAAGGCAAGAAATATAAAACAAAATCCCTCGGCCATTATATTGCATAGTAATGATACAGTAAGTACAAGTATGAAGGGTAATGTGGTATAGGTATAGGGTTTGGATTAGTCATGGTAATTTTTCTGGGCTGTTTTTTTTTTCTCACCAACAGACACCGCTCATATAGATGAATAGAAGTAGTTTCTTGACTGAACTATTTTATCCTTACCCTTGACGTATGAGGTCCTTCTGCTCAACATCTAATGAAGCATACCTTTGACCTTCCTTTGGATTCATCTGCTTTACTTTACATTCATGATGCTGCATCCCATGGTTTTCATTCCTATATTTTGTTTTGGCTTGTAAAATACTCTGTACTCTCAGAGATTGTTATTCATTGACAAGCCGGGGTAGGATATCTGAGTGCTTATGGAGGTGAAAAAAAAAGCCCTTCTCTTTTTCTTTTTTTCTAAAGTTTTAGTTTAAGTCTAACTATTCTATTTTAGCTTAATCAGATACATGTGGGATTTTCTCATTAAGAGTATAAAAATTGTGTTGAAAGAAGAAAAATTATTACTTTTACTTTATATCAAAGTGATTAATATTTGAATTGTATTATCATGCTCTACAGAAAGTTTTGTTGATTTTTTAAAATTCTTATTTTAAAAATCATCTTTATGAAGTATTGTTTTGTGTCTTTACCCAACTCCTTTATCATGGGAAGGATTTAACCAAAAGTCAATTTAGTTTAGAAGTTGGATAACTATACACATCTTTGTGATTAGCTTTGAGTACTGTGTGGTGCGATGGTTAGTAATCTAGGCTAGCAAACAATTGCTAATGAGTTCACTGGGAGCTCAATATTTCTGGCCTTGTGCTTAAAGTAAATAACTACCTCTGCACTCTTTTTGTTGGTTGTACTAATCTTGCCATGTAATAGATAATGGAATTTGTACTATGGCCAGACAACTGAGGAAAAAATGCTGGAATTGGTCACAAAATAAGTATGATTTTAAGAATTAAAAAAAACCCAAAAAGCAAAGAAGTGGCTGTCAGGAAAAATAGAAAAAAAAAGTCTAATTGATGTAGTCTATTTAATTTCTAGCTAAAAGACTGATACTGAATTAGAATTGAATAAATAGTCTAATATTCCATAATTGCTCGTCTTGTAGGAAACGGTAAATCCACAGATATTGGCTAGAATTAAATATCAACATAGTTTCTGGCTAATTATACTGTGTTTGAAATGTCAAATCCAACTTGGAATAAATTCTGCATGTGCTGGGGTCAGTGGCGGATAACAAGTGGTTTCACTTGCTAATTCAGAACTCTTTTTTGAGCTTTTGATATTTGATCAGCCAAAACTTGGTCTTCCCATTTGTCTGCCGCCGATGGGGGTTGGGAGTTTGTAGCTGGTTCCTGGAAAGTAACATGAAGACAGCACTTGTCTAAAAACCTCTCGAGACTTGATTATCATCAGACATTTTTAGATAGTTACTGGCCAAGTCTGGTACAAGGCTATAACTGAGGGGTCAAAAGGTGAGGATCGAACTCTCTGCAGTAACAAATAATTTGGGAGGTGCACTTAGTAAAAGGGTTACTGTTTGAGGAAATGGAAGCGGCCAACAGAATTGAAATGCTGGAGGAATCTTTCTGCATTTCACCTTGTACTAATTCCTCTTTGGGGAAAAACATGAATTCATCTGTTCTTCCTCCAAGTTATGATGGGTAGACTGAGTTCTTTAGCTTTGATTAAGCAACCAGTATAGAAGGAAAACTCAGTATTTAAATGAGCTGTACTCTACATAAAAATAGACCTTGTCTTACATCCTGCCTATGGCAGAAGGTTGGGTAGATACAGACTGGGTTCCTTAACCTTGGTTAGGCAACCAGTATTGGAGATTGAAAACTAAGATTTCAAACCAGCTGTACTCTGCTCAAAAATAGATCTTATGTTACACCCTGCCTGTGGCAGAGGGTGAGTGTAAACATTAACTTTATTTGAGATTTAAAAATGACGTCCATTCTCTCTGAATGTTGAGCTTACTTAGTTACTTATAAATCATGGTGATTGCTTAATGTTTTCTTGGCATTAGAAATAGTTTCATTTTGGAGTTTAAAAAAAAATCAAATAATCTTTGCTGATCATAGTTTAAAAGCTTTCATGACATGATTTTAACAATTCCTTGGATTGGAATCTGGCCAAATATGACAGGGACTCTGTGTATGGACAAACATTTGGTAAATTATTATATCTAGGCATAACTAAATTGATAAATTTCAAGATGATAATAATTTTCTTATAAAAGATAAAATCCCTACTTGTTTTATTCAGTGAAACCATTTATGTATTATACGCATTTCTTTCTCAAATTTTTTAGCTTAAAAGCTGGTTGTGTGTATTATATGTGAAAAATACCTTAATTATTAGTGTATAACACTTTTTCCTTCATTTTTAAGCCAGAAACTAGAGGTGTATATTATACACAAGGATTAAATATTAACTTTTTATCCAGTTATACGCTTTACCATATTCAGTACAGCATGACCAAAAGTAAATTATATCTATGGTCCAAATTAATTAATGTATAACAAACACATTCTTTCCCGCTATAGAGAAATATTCACTGGAATGTGTGTTTGTTTATAATTTCTTTCTTTTATCGTGAATTTGTTTTTACTGAATGTTTTTTTATATTTTCATATAAACTTGCCTTTGCTCTGAATACTGTGTAAATTTTGTGTTTTGAAACATAGATTATATAAATTCTTTTTTTTTCAATACAAATAGGATGAAAAGTTAAATGTTATATATACATATATATTCACTGGAATGTGTGTTTGTTTATAATTTATTTCTTCTATTGAGAATTTGTTTTTACTGAATGTTTTTTATATTTTCATGTGAACCTGTCTTTTTCTTTGCTCTGAATACTGTGTAAATTTTATGTTTCATAACATTATATAAACTATATAAATCCTTCTTATTAATTGATACAAACTGGATAAAAATTAAAGAAAATGTTAAATTCAATTGAAATTTTGCTGCCACAAATTCCGTGAGTATTATACAAGAGACGTTTTTTTTCTTGGATAATGTAGCTGAAAGATAGGAGTGCTTGTTATACACACCCAATTATGGTTGAAATTCAAGTTATGGTATAATTTAAAAACAAATTGAAAATGACTTCAGTGTTGTATTAAATGTTTTATAGAAAATTTCACTTTCAGTTGAAATTATACTGTAATTGTGTTGCCTTGAATCACCCTTGAATACTAGTTGGCTTAGTTGTTTTCATAGGGTATTAGTTGCTTTGGTGAGAGTAGCTTTGGGTTGGTTCAGATTGTGAAGGTATTTTTATTAGGAGGGTTCAGATGGTGAGTTTTCATGGATGCTTTTATATGGCAAGTTGCAAATTATTTAATGATTGGCTGCTTTCATATAGTGAGTTGGCCTGGGTGCTAGATACCTTTGTTTCTTTCGTATAGTGAGTTAGCATGGGTGCAAGTGATCTTGTGTGCTAGTCACCTTTGTTGCTTTCATATGGTGACTTGCCTTTTGTTCTTCATTGCTTTCAAATGTTGTGCTAATGTTTCTTTATTGCTTTCTTAGATTGAGTTGCTTTGGGTTTCAGTTTACTAGTGAATTTTGTTGCTTTCAAATGGTGAGTTGCCTTCAGATCAAGTCACCTTGAAATGTTGAGTTGTCTTGTGGGTGTTAGTATCTGTATGTACTAATCCCCTTGATTGCTTTCATTTGGCAATAGCCTTGGGTGCTGGTCACTTTTGTTACTTTCATAGGTTGATTTGCATAGAGGCACAGGTAACCTTTCTTGCTTTCACATGATCAGTTGCTTTCATATGATTAAGTTGCTTTGGGTGCTAGTCTTCTTGGTTGCCTTCATAGGTTGAGTTTCCTTGGGTGCTATTCAATTTAGTTGCTTTCATATGATTAAGTTGCTTTGGGTGCTAGTCTTCTTAGTTGCCTTCATAGGTTGAGTTGCCCTGGCTGCTAATCTCATTAGCAGCTTTTATATGACTAGTAAAGCAACTAGTGCTAGTCTCTTTTCGTGCTTTCACAGGAGCAGTTGCCTTTGGTGCTATTCAATTTAGTTGCTCTCATATGATGAGTTGCTTTGGGTGCCAGTCTTCTTGGTTGCCCTCATAGATTGCCTTGGCTGCTAATCTCATTTCTTGCTTTCATGTTACGAGTTGCTTTGGGTGCTAATTTCATTAGGTGCTTTTATATGAGTAGTTGCTTTGGGTGTTAGTCTTCTTGTTTGCCATGAAGGTTGAGTTGCTTTGGGTACAAGTTACTTACCTTGCTTTCAGAGGATCAGTTTCCTTGGGTGCTATTCAATTTAGTTGCTTTCATATAATGAGTTGCAATTGGGTGCCAGCCTTAGCTGCTAATCTCATTTCTTGCTTTCATATTATGAGTTGCCTTGGGTGCTAGTCATAGGTTGAGTATAGTGAGTTAGGTACTAATTACCTTTGTTGTTTTCACAGGATTAGTTGCTTTAGTCTTCTTGGTTGCCGTCATAGGTTGAGGCATCATATGCCTTGGGTGCTAGTTGCTTTTCACTGGATCAGTTGCCTTGGGTGCTATTCAATTTAGTTGCTTTCATATGACTAGTTGCTTTGGGTGTTAGTCTTCTTGGTTGCCATGAAGGTTGAGTTGCTTTCAGAGGATCAGTTTCCTTTGGCGCTATTCAATTTAGTTGCTTTCATATGATTAAGTTGCTTTGGGTGCTAGTCTTTTTGATTGCCTTCATAGGTTTGAGTTGCCTAGGGTACTTACTTTCACAGGATCAGTTGCCTTGGGTGCTATTCAATTTAGTTGCTTTCAAAAAATGAGTTGCCCTTGCTGCTAATCTCATTAGGTACTTTCATTGCTTTGGTTGCCTTCTACTAATCTCATATGAAGTTGAGTTTCCATGGGTGCTAGTAACCGTTCGTACTTTCATGGCTGCTATTCAGTTTAGTTGTTTTCATATAATGAGTTGCCTATGAAGGCTGGCACCCAGTCTTCTTGGTTGCCTTCATAGGTTGAGTTGCCTTAGCTGCTTATCTCATTTTTTGCTTTCATATCATAAGTTGCCTTGGGTGCTAATCTCATTTGGTGCTTTTATACTGCTTTGGGTGCTAGTCATAGGTTGAGTTGCCTTGGGTGCTAGTTGCCATTCACTGGATCAGTTGCCTTGGGTGCTATTCAATTTAGTTGCTTTCATATGATTAAAGTTGCTTTGGGTGCTAGTCTTTTTGGTTGCCTTCATAAGTTGCCCTCACTCATTACGTGCTTTCATATGATTAAGTTGCTTTGGGTGCTAGTCTTCTTGGGTTGCCTTCATAGGTTGAGTTGCCTTGGGTGCTAAATCTGATTAGGTGAGCAACTAGTTATATTTTTATGCAAAAGTCATGTTTAGTTGCAACTAGTCATATAAAAGTTGCATGTTTAGTTGCAACTAAATATGACTAGTTGGGCAACTGATCCTGTAAAAGCACGAAAAGAGACTAGCACCCAAAGCAACTAAATATGACTAGTTGCTTTGGGTGCTAGTCATAATAGCAACTAAATATGACTAGTTGCTATGACTATTGCTATTGAAAAGCACCCAAAGCAACTAGTCATATTTAGTTGCTAGAACCCAAAGCAACTAGTCATATTTAGTTGCTTTGGGTGCTAGTCTCATTTTTAGTTGCTTTCAAAAGAGACTAGCACCCAAAGCAACTCATATTTTATATGACAAGTTGTTTTGGGTGCTAGTCATAATAGCAACTAAATATGACTAGTTGCTATGACTATTGCTATTGAAAAGAGACTAGCACCCAAAGCAACTAGTCATATAAAATATGAGTTGCTTTGGGTGCTAGTCTCTTTTGAAAGCAACTAAATTGAATAGCAACTAGTCATATTTAGTTGCAACTAGTTGCTATTCAATTTAGTTACCTATCTGGCTTTCACCCAAAAGCAACTAGTCATATAAAAAAGCAAGAAATGAGATTAGCAGCTAAGGCAACTAGTTATACCTAGTTGCTAATCTCATTTCTTGCTTTCATATTATGAGTTGCCTTGGGTACTAGTTACCTTTGTTGTTTTCACAGGATTAGTTGCTTTTGTCTTCTTGGTTGCCGTCATAGGTTGAGGCATCTTATGCCTTGGGTGCTAGTTGCTTTTCACTGGATCAGTTGCCTTGGGTGCATATAAAATATGACTAGTTGGGTGCTAGTCTCTTTTCGTGCTTTTACAGGATCAGTTGCCCTTGGTGCTATTCAATATAGTTGCTTTCATATGATGAGTTGCTTTGGGTGCCCTTATAGGTTGAATTGCCTTGGCTGCTAATCTCATTTTGTGCTGTCATTAGGTGTTTTTAGTTGCTTTGGGTGTTAGTCTTCTTGGTTGCCTTCATATGTTGAGTTGCCTCGGGTGCTAGTTACCTATCTGGCTTTCACAGGATCAGTTGCCTTGGGTGCTATTCAATTTAGTTGCTTTCAAAAGATGAATTGCTTTGAGTGCTAGTCTTCTTGGTTGCCTTCATAGGTTGAATTTCCCTCGCTGCTAATCTCATTATGGATGCCTTGGGTCATTTCATAGTGTGAGTTGCCTTGGGTGCTTGTCAATTTGGTTACTTTTAAAATGGTGAGTTGCCTTGGGTGATAGTTACCTTTGTTGCTTTCATGGATTAAGTTGCCTTAGATGCTAGTCTTTAAAATAGTGTGTTGCCTTGGGTGCTAGTCACCTTAGGTGCTATCAAATATTATGATGTCATTGGGAGAATTGCCTTGATTGCTATTTGTTTGTTTTCATTGGGGGAGTTGCCTCAGGTGCTAGTCTGCTTTTGCATTTAAATAGTGAGTTGCATGGGATGCTAGTCTCTTTTGTTGCTAGATTTCTTAGGTGACTTTGTTACTTTTTATACGGTGAGATGCCTCAAGGTTGCTTTCAAATGGTGTGTTAGCTTGGTTACTTGTCTCTTTTGTTGCTTTAAGGCTAGTCTATTTTGTGCTTTGTTTATTAATTGTGCTAGTCTATTAGTTGAGTTACCTTGGGTGTCAGTCTACTTGGAGGCTTTCATAGGGTGAGTTACCTAGGGTACTATTTGCTATGGATATTTTTGGAAGGTTAGTTGAGTATTATTGGCTATGGGGAGTTGCTTTGGGTGTTATTTAGTTGCATTATAATTGTCAGTAGCCTTTTGGTGTGAATGTCTTTTGTTGCTTTCATAAAGTGAGTTGGATTGGGTGAAAGTGATCTTTTGTAATTGTCACTTAGGTTAATATAATGACTTCCATTGGGTCCTAATTAGCTTTACTTTACTTTTGGATGGTTTCAGATGTTGCTCTTGTTGATTTTGATCAGGATGACATAGCACCCATAAGATTATGTATATAATTGTGTGTGTGTGTGTATATATATATATATATATATATATATGTGTGAGAGAGAGAGAGAGTGTGTGTGTGTGTATATATATATATATATATATATATATATCTATATATCTCAATCTCAAAAGTGACATACTACTGTGGACCCCTCCACATTGATGAGCAAAAGCAGGACGTCTATGTAGGACCTATATACAACAGCTTTGTGCAGATATAGGATATAGACTTGAAGACATCCTCAGAGTTATGGACAATAGAGATGGGTGGTGAAAAAGGGTCAGGGAGGTACTTGTAGGTTGATATATATATATCAGTAATCCTATTTACCAACCCCTCCACTCGGGCAGGATGTTTAACAGGTTTGAATATAGAGTTTTCTTTATCCTAGACTAGTTGCCTCAACAAGGCTGAAGAACTCAGTCTGCCCTACTATTTATCCATAGTTGGAGGGAGAATAATTGGATTCATACCTTTCCCAAGAGTATTACTGCTATGTGAAATGTAATTAGTCTTGGCCAGGATTTGAACTCGTGTCGCTGTGTCCACGTCCTACGATGGTAACCATTACACTCTCTCTCTCTCTCTCTATATATATATATATATATATATATATATATATATATATATATATATATATATAGAGAGAGAGAGAGAGGGCGGGAAATATAGTATTTTGTGTGTGTGTGTGTGTATATATATATATATATATATATTTTATATAGTGTTTTTTGTGGGTGTATATATATATATATACACACACACACGTTTTTATTTACATACATATAGTGTTTGTGTGTGTAATTATACATATATATATTGGTTGTTCATGTATGTGTATACATATATATATATGTGTATGTGTATTAATTGGTTGTTTTTTTTTTTTTGTTGTTTCATGGTATATTAACTCTTTTCAGGTCGATTACTGCTAAATTAAATTTTAAACAATTCAGTTTAGTATAAATATAGTTTTTTTTTGTTTTTTTTTTACAAACTTTTGTTCCATTTGAGCCCTATCAGGTGCTAAAATTCTAAACCAAATTGGATTTGGGATTGATGGCAATAAAGGGGTACTCCGTATTCCCCAAAGCTCTAGCATTACTGGAATCTCAATATCTGATTATTTACTGTCAAATACAGGACACTCTTTGGGGAAGTCACAGTTTTAGTATCCTACAGCCCCAGTTGAGTAGGGAAGTGTGTGTATATATATATATATATATATATATATATATATATATATATAGTGTGTGTGTGTGTATATAATGGGTGTGTGTATATGTACATGGTGCATTCAATAAGTTTCCAGACTTTATTTGTACAGGCATTTAAAATTGTCGTAGACTCTTGAAAATTCATTATGTTATTGCTATACATCTGATGAGATGACTGACCAATTTTTATGATTTCAGCTTCAAATGAACAGCTACAGCAGCAATTGGAATACACCCTACTAAAGCCTGATTGTCACAGCTGGTGAATTTCAAAAATGCAATCTGGACGTGAGGACACTTTAGAAGAATGATATGCAATAAAATAATGTTTTAAACTTGGAAAAAATGCCACAGAAATAACGTATGGAATGCTTCAGACTGCTTTTCGACCATCTTGCAAGAATCAAGCATCAGTTTTTGAGTGGCATAACAGATTCAAGGAAGGCAGGGAGTCTGTGAGGGATGATGAGAGGTGTGGGAGGAGTAAGGAAGTCAATACACCAGAGTTGATTGGCCAAAGGGTTAGGGTTAGGGTTACTATGTTGAGGTTTCAAGGGAGTTCAGGAAGAGATTTGGTTGGAAGAGGCCAGCACTCTTCAAATCGGGTCAGTGGCATTTCCACCAGGACAATGTACCAGTCCACAATTCCATCCTTATCACAGAATATTTGACCAAGATGGGCATTAACACAGTTCCTCAGTCTCCCTATAGTCCAGAACTTGCTCCCTGTGACTTTTGGTTATTCCCTAAGCTCAGAGGCTGTCGTTATGAGATAAGTGAGGAAATGAAAGAGGCTGTGAGGAAGGTCATTGACACGCTCACACAAGAGGACTTCCATGGGGCCTTCCAGAAGTTGTTGGTATGGTACAAGTGCATTGCAGCCGGAAGAGATTACTTCAAAGAGGACTGATTTCATGTGTTTACTATCAATAAAAGTGCCCATATGAAAAAAGTCTGGAAACTTATTTAATGATCCTCGTATATGTGTATATCTTGTGTGTGTGTATGTGTGTGTGTGTGTGTATATATATATATATATATATATATATATATATATATATATAGTATTAGCATATATGCACGTACGTATATCTGGCGTTAGCATATATACACATATATGTATCTAGTTTTTGTATAAATATACATGTATGATGAATATTGTTTTCATAAATTTGTGTGTGTCTGTGTCTGTGTGTATATATATATGTGTGTGTATGTGTGTGTATATATATATATATATATATATATATATTGAATGTTTGTGTATGTGCTGTTGCTCACGTATATATATATATATATATATATATATATATTTCCACTGTCTGTTGGTGGGGTGGCACGAAGGGAGAAATTGTGAGAAGAATGCGTGAGGGAGGGGAAAATGATAGTTGCAATTAGAGTTTCTCTTTCTTTCTAACTTTAAGGTATCTAAAGGATTATTATGATTTGAATTTGAAAAAAAAAATAGTCTGTGTATACAACTTATGTATACATACATATATCTAGGATTATTTTATATATATATATATATATATATATATATATATATATATATGTGTGTGTGTACAATAATTTATCATATTAATTGATACAAATTTTTTTTTTTTTTTTCTATGTTCCCAAAAAGAAATTGTGGGCTTCAATTTTCGCTTTTGCCTTGGAATTAATTCCTCTTAGTCTTGTTGTTTGGTATTCTTATTTTTCAGGATTGCAATGTTGAAATAATTACTGGAATGGTAAGAATTGGTGCTGTGTAAGCAAACTGCAGATGCAGTCAGTAAGCAGGCAGCTGCTGCTGCAATTGGGTCTCGTAGAATAGTCGTCGCTTTTATTATTCTGGAACGCCTTGTTTGACACCAAACCATTTTCTGCTGCCTGTCATGCTGTTTTACCTTAAATGGTTTTTGCAGATTCTCTCAGGAATAAAAAGCATTGAAAGGAAACCAAAACTAAGAACTTCTTGTATTACGGATGTTCTTCCCTTAAGTCTTCATGATTCTATTTGTTTTTCTTGTTTTTCCTCCAGACTTGCGTTTGTTTTTCCTGTACTTTTAAATCAATACCAATTCTGATAGCATTTATCTGCAAATCTATTTATGCAATCAAGAATGTTACATAACAGTAGGTCAGCCAGGGTTTATTTCCACCCTGTTGGTAAGGCTTAGAATATTCATAGGGGTAAGACTCCCATAAAATGAGGTGTCACTGTAGGACACTTAACTTGTGTCGGATAGTGAGGCTCCAGTTCTGGAGTGTGGGGTACTCTTTTTTTTTTTTTTTTGCTACTACTCCCAGGTCCACTACACGGCAACTGATGCCCTATGCTGACTTTATCTCCTGTAGAAGAGTAAGGCACCCTAAAAAGAGTTGTCCAGGGTATGATATTAAAATGCATCTGATATAATAGGGGTTATATGTATTGTTTCTTTCCTTATCAATATTTTGTCCGGGGTATGGCATTAAACTAGATGAAGCTCCAGTTCTCTCAGTCTGATGAGTATGGAGTACCTTTTACTCCCAGGTCCATTTAGACTCTGAGTGGTTGTACTTATTGGGATCCCATCTATGGGTCAAACAGATTGCTTTCGAAATTATTGGTATTAGATTAGAATACTTGAAACCATATAAAAAAATTACAAATTACTGAGAAAACAATAAATTTGTATTACTAGAACAGGAATAATCAAGTATCGGATAGTCTCCAGGTTAAATTGACAATGTTTTGATGTAGGGATCTATTGACATTTTAGGCTTTATTGATAGTTAAAGTTACTTGAAGTTCTGTGGAGGTGTAAATACAACATACAACCTAAATGTTTGTGTGAATCAATTTGATTGGCTTAGGAGGAGAGATGGAGATAGTGGAATTTTTTTAATGATTTTCAAATTCTCCGATCCTTTTAATGGCATGGTAGATTAATGTTTAGTTTATGTTGTATTGCAGTCAGCTGCATTTTGGGTAAGTTTAAATGAAGAAAAAGACAAATATGTTTTGTTTGGGGACATCAATAGTGAATTGGTAAACCACTCCTGTACACAGTGGGTTTGTATATGTAGTTCTGTTGTTCTCACATATATATAATCTGTATAATTCAGAAGGACCTGCCTTGTGTGCTTGTATATATATATATATATATATATATATATATATATATATATATATATATATAAAATTTTTGTTGGTCAAACAAAAGAAAAGTAAATATTTTAAAATGAATAGGTTCACAAATGAATTTGAATGTGGTACTTATGGTTTTAATTTCATAGAATTATGCTCCAGATGTGTTTTAAACATCATGGTCTTCTTCCCAAGACTAATAATATCTAGGTTTGCCTCTGCGTCTAACTTGTACCATGCAGCTTTATATATATTAAATGAAATATAATTCAGAAGATGAATTGCAGAGCTTAACGCCCTGATGATTATTTATCATAAAAACTAAAACATTTCATATTGTTAAGTAATTCAACTATGAATAAATCCATCCTCTGAATACCTTGTTTTTACAGTTTTGTATATTTACATATCATCAGTTTAACTTTGATTATCGTGTATGTGCGTGCGCGCGCGCGCGCGCGCGTGTGTGTGTCATATATATGTGTGTGTGTGTGTGTAGTTTGCGTATGTATTTACTGTACCTTTACTTGAATTTTTTATTTAAAGTTTAAATCTTAGTCAATAAAAAACCTGTAATTTAGGTCTAAATATAAATTTTAAAAAACCTTTTAAAAAAACAATAATTTCTACACTGCTAACCGAAAGTTAAATTTAAAACAGAAGTGGGCTAAATGAAGAGGTAACTCCTCACCCCTCTAAGACTCCCTCCCAACTCTTAGACTCCCTCATACTATCCCCTCCCACTACCATGTGTCTATTCAATTTTTTTTATCCAAAATGATCTGAAGAAGTCCTGTTACTTTTTCGCGTTTTTGGAAATTTCAAAAAATGCGTAACAGGATTGAAATAAATTTATAATCCTATGTGACCGGTTTCGTTGTTTTTCTTAAAGAATTTTTTGCTCTGTATTATTGGTACATTGAGCTCTTTACCAGGATAATTTTAAATATTCATGCTTGAATACCTTCTTGTCCTGATGGAATTACTCCCAACTCCGGTTTAACTGGACCAAAAATAAAATATATATGTGTGTGTGTATGGTTTGTATGTATGTATGTGTGTGTGTATATATATATATATATATATAGTTTGTGTGTGTATATATATATATATATATATATATATATATATATATATATATATATATATATATATACAGTTTATGTATACGTGTGTGTATATATGCATATATATATATATATATATCGTCTGTGTATGTGCACATGTATATGCAATTTATGTATTTATATATCGTTTGTGCACACATGTATCTCTGTGTGTGTGTGTATATATATATATATGTATATATATATACTTGTGTGTGTATGTATTTTGTTATTTAGCTTGTCTGTGTGTGTATATATATATATATATATATATATGCAGTTTTCATTTATGTGTTTCTATCTTGTTTTTCTGTTGGTATTTTTATATTCAGTTTGAACATGCATATATGTGTGTGTATGCTTGTATGAATATATATGATAAGCTGTCTTGTCATAATACCAGTGAATAGGATGCTGTTTGATATTGGCACAGAGTTATTTTCAAGTTAAATTCATGTCCTATATATACTAAAGAAATACGGTGAATCTGACTAAAGAAAATATATTCCATTGCTCTACTAGAACAAGGAAAAACTGCATATTGTTGGGTGTGTCCAGCTTATCATTGGAATCACAATTGAAATTTTTCAAATGACAAAGTATGGTGGTATTGTGTGGTGCCAGTGGGTGGGTGCTTTGGGTTTGTGTTAATGATGTTCCAATCCTGACCCTAAGCTTGATACTAGGAAGCACAGTTATTGTAGCTTTTTGCCTGTGGCCTAAGACACTCACACACTCTCTCTCTCTCTCTCTCTCTCTCTCTATATATATATATATATATATATATATATATGGACGCTAACAAAACAGTTGGAGAAGAAGCTAGACGGCAATTACATGGACGCTAACAAAACGGCTGGAGAAGAAGAAAAAAAGAAAGCTAGACGGCAATTACACAAGAATGCTACGTGCAATCTTGAATAAGTCCTGGCGGCAACACCCCACAAGACACCAACTGTACGGCCACCTGCCCCCTATCACGAAAACTATTCAAGTTAGACAAACCAGACATGCAGGACACTGTTGGAGAAGCAGGGACGAACTCATAAGAGATGTACTCTTATGGACCCCCACACATTGCCGTGCAAAAGCAAGACGACCAGCACGAACATACATTCAGCAGCTATGTGAGGATACGGGATGTTGTCCTGAAGACCTACCTAGGGTGATGAACGATACCAGCGCGACATGATGATGATATATATATATGAGCATGGTTGCCTGTTATTTATACATGTCAGCATTATTTGATACAAGTAATGTTCAGAAACTGAAGCTGTATTTACTAAAACAGAAATGATCAATGAGTGTTGTATTCAGAGTAACCTTCTTGACATTCAAAATGTTTATTTCATTGATAGAAGCACCTCCAAAATTCCTTTATGTCATAGTGTGAAGCTGTATCTTGGTATTTGTTAAGTCCTTCATGCCTTCATATCTTATCCTTGAGATAGATTTTCAGTTTAGGAAACAAGAAAAAATGGCATTAATTTTGATTGGCCTAATGAGTAGTGTGTTCGCCAATGGTCTGGAAGACCTGGGTTCCATCCTAGGTCAAGTAATACCAAAGACTCAAAAAATGGCACTTGATACCACGTTGCTTAACACACAGCATTTTAAGGTAAGCATTAAGGGTAAAGTGGAGCAATCCAGGGAAAGAAGTAGCGCTCTCTCCTACACCTTTGTGTAGTCGCTATTTTAAAAGGGAGCCTTAGGGTCGCTAACTTTACTTACTTGTACAAACTTGTTTCGTACATGATAGTTGTTGAGAATATATCTAAGATGTTGATCAGAGACGACCAGACTTGTCTAGACTGCCTGATATCATTTTGGGTTTATACATAATAGCCCTTAACTGTAAACTTTCATTAACTCTTTGTACAAAGAAAAAATTATATATGGAATGCTTATATTCACAAGCTAGATAAGAGTTATTTTTACACATTTGCTTCATTTTTCTTTTACTGAACAGGTTTTTAATTTTTAAAAATACAAAGAGATGCTCCTCCTCCATAACCTGGCAACTTCATACGGTTTGGGGAAGAGAATGACTAAAGTAATATAACTGATAATTGAATTGTAGCTACTTAAAAAATTAGGTCACTGGGAAATGTTGTTGGGCCATAAATGGTGAACGTCACTACGTGTGTGTGTGTGTGTATATATATATATATATATATATATATATAAGAAAAAGTTGGCGACCATAGAAGGCTCCCTTTTCAATTGCTACTACACCGATGTGTAGGGGAGGGCGCAACTCTTTTCCCTGGATTACTCCACTTCACCCTTGATACGTTTAGTGAGTGTTAAGCAAGGAGATATCAAATACCATTTTTTAAAGTCTTTAGTATGACACGACCTGGGATTGAACCCAGTTCTCCTGGACCATTAGTGAACACTCTACCCACTAGGCCAATGAGCCGGTTTTTATATATATGTTCACAGCCACACACACATATGTACACACACACACACACAGCCCAGTCAGCTGGAACTGTAGAATACATGGCCTGCATCTCTGCAGAGGGGTAAGACTTCTTCCCCAACGAGTATCCTGGATATGACACTATGGGAAAGCTCTAATAATGCTGGAGCTTTGGAGAATGCAGAGTACCCCTTCATTGCCATTCCTCTTTGGTCCACTCTGGCCCTGAACTGGTAGCACCTGACAGAGTCCTATCTATGGGTAAATAGAACTGTCTGACATTTAAACTGAGTGCAAACAAATGATTTAGGGTAAATTGCATTGTTAGAAATAGAACTGTTTGATCATTGAACTGTGTATCTAGAAAATGTATTTACAAAGCTTATATTTGATATATGTGTGAAAACAGGATTTGGCATTAAATAACCGACAATGGTTGATATGCCATAAAACCAATCCAGACACACACCCACAAGCACATGTATATATATGTGTGTATACATATGCACACTCTTACACATAGTCATATATACGTATGTATATCTTGTATATGTCTCTATGTATATATATATATATATATATATATATAGCTTGTGTGTGTGTGTGTTCATCTCCACTATGATGAACTTAGAACTTAGATTATGAAAGTTGCTCCTATTGTCTTCCTTTCGTCCCAATTGTGATTTTGTCATCAATCTTTTAAGTAAGAAGAATTCTTCAAGAATTTAAGTGTTTTTATCTTATTTGACTTATTTATCATTTTATATGAATGGAACATTTGAGTTGAAGTCTGAAGAGACTGAAACCTCTTGGACATTAGATAATCTCTGGTAGGATTAAAGATTTTTTCAAAGACTTTTCCAGTGCGGTCATATTTGTAGAGATCAAGAATTTTTATTGCTTTTATTATTTACTTATGAAAACTATTTGGAATGATTTTCTGTGTATTTCATTATTAAATAAGTGGAGGAATGGGAAGAACTGAAAAAGTGGAAGGAAAGAAAGTGTTGGAAAAGGAGGGGAAGAGAGGAAAATGCAACATGAAAGAAGGGAGTGGAAAAGCCAGGAAAAGGAGAATAAGGGAAAGAGAAGAAGAGAAGCTGATGGGGAAGAAAAAGAAGAGGAGAATGGGGGGAAGAGAAGCATATGGGAGGAAAGGAAAGGAGAAAAGGAGAAGTAGATATTGGGGAGAAGGGAGAAGAGGAGGAGATGGGGGAGGTGAAAGAAGGAGGAGAAGATGGGGGAGGTGAAGGAAGAAGAAGAGGAGGAAAAGATGGGGGGTGAAAGAAGAAGAAGAGGAAAAGATGGGGGGTGAAAGAAGAGGAGGAAAAGATGGGGGAGGTGAAGGAAGAAGAAGAGGAGGAAAAGATGGGGGGTGAAAGAAGAAGAAGAAGAGGAGGAAAAGATGGGGAGGTGAAAGAAGAGGAGGAAAAGATGGGGGAGGTGGAAGAAGAGGAGGAGAAGATGGAAGAGGTGAAAGAAGAGGAGAAGAAGGAGGAGAAGATGGGGGAAATGAAAGAAGAGGAGGAGAAGCAGATGAGGAGAAGAAAGAAGAAGAGGAGCAGATGGGGGAGAATGAAGGAGAGGAGCAGCAGAATTGGAGAGAAGGAAGAAGATAAGATGATGAGGAGGAGAAAGAAAAGGAGGAGAAGCTGATGGTGAGAAAAAGGAAGAGAAGCAGTTTGGAAGGAGAAAGACGAGAAAAGGAAGTGACAAATGAAAAAGAGGAAGAAAAGGAAAGAAAATGAAGAGTATGATAATTATAAAATCCAAGTTGTAGGTTGAAAAATAAACACAAAAAAGAAAGACAGAAAAGAAAAGTGGAGCAATTAGAGGAGGAGAAAAAAAAATGGACAAAAGAGAAGGTATAGGAAAAGTAATAAGAGAAAGGGAAATAGAAGTGTAGAAAAAGGTAAAGGTGTCTTAGAGAGGAAGAGAAAAAGAATTTTATATTGGATATTATTGGTTGGCTTGATTTATGAATTGCTTGAATCAGGTAGGAAGTGTTTTATTTTTTTTATGTATAAAGTTCAGTTTATAACATATTGAAGTTTCATATTTAGTTTTTAAAATTGATGCTAATGTTTTGTTTTGTTTTCTTCTCTCTGTATAAATCAAATTTTTCTCTTTATTTGTGGCTTCTAGTTAAAACTCTTTTTGTTGCTTGAACAAATCGATCAATAATTTTATAGATATCTATATCCAAGTTTAGTTTAAAACAATTCCTCAAAATTGCCATTATTTTATCTCTCATAATATTTATAACAGAACATACAACTGGATAGTTAGGACTGTATTATATACATGAAAAAAAAACTTCAGAGTAAAAAAAAAAAAAAAAAAAGAAAATACTTTGGATACACCCTAATATACAAGAACAATAATAGATATTTTCAATTTATCAGAAATGATTAATCACCTCATGTATGTGGATGACATTAAGCTGTTTGTGATAAAAAAAAAAATGGAGATTATGATACCAACAATAAGAATATACAGCCAGGATGTTGGAATGGAGTTTGGCATAAAAACGTGTGCCATCCTCATAATGAAAAGTAGGAAAAGAGAAACAATGGAAGGAATAGAACTGCCAAATCAAGAAAGAATCAGAACAATTGGAGAGAAGGAAAACAATAAGTACTTTGGAATACTGGAAGCGGGCACCATCAAACAAACAGAAATGAAATAAAAAAAACAAGGAATGAGTACCTCAAAAGAACAAGAAAACTTCTTGAGACTTGGCTCTGCTGCAAAAATCACTTCAAAGAGATACACATCTAGCTGCAGTTTTGTAATGTACTCTGGACCATTCTTGAATTGGAGAAGGGGGGAAGTTGGACAAATGGACCTAAAGAGACCAGGGAATTGATGACTATGCACAAGGCCTTAAATCTGAGAGATGATACAGACTCTACGTATCAAGAAAAGGAAAAGAACTTGCCAGCACTCAGTCAGGACTGCATAGATGCATCAATATAAGGACTGTATTAAAAAGAGCAAAGAAAGACGAATCACAGCAGCCAGTAACAGCATTGGTAACGTAAGCCAGAAAAAAAAACAAAACTTGAAACCAGAAATGGGAAGAAAAACAACTGTAAAGATATTTCAAGTAACAAACAAATGAAATTGCACACAAGAAAATTTGGACATGGCCATGAAAGGGAAATCTCAAGAAACTAAATCTTTTCTAATAGCAGCACAAAAAAATGTCATAAGGACAAATTATATTCAAGTGAAAACTGATGATAGACAACAAAATAGCAAGTGTTGGTTATTGGAGAAAAAGATAAAAGCTTTAATCACATAAAGCGTGAGTGTAACAAACTAGCACAAAAGAAGTACAAGATGAGGTATGAATGGGTGGGGAAAAGTAATCTTGTGGGAATTGTGCAAGAGACTGAAACTTAAACCATATTACCAAATGGTATAGGGATACAACACAACCAGTCCTTGAGAATGAGAAGTTTAAAAATCTCTGGTATTTTGAGATCAGACAGATCACCTAATCCCAATGATAAGACTAGTCCTAGTATTAATTAGCAAAATAAAAATGGTCTTACTGATCTGCCAGGATGGCAAAATCAAGGGAAAATAAAAGAAACTTAAAAGATAGACAAATACTTGGACATTGCTTGAGAACTAAGAAAGCTGTAAAATGAGTCAAGGTAATACTGATTGTAGTTGTTATGCTCGGAGCAGTCCTCAAGAACATGGAGAAAGGACTGGAGAGATAAGAAATCAGTGGGAGGATTGAAAGCATCCAGACTACAGACTAGATTGTCCTTGAAGACTTGAGGAGACTTGCCATCACTCAGAATCCAGTAAAAGACCAACAGCAAATGTTGGTGTGAAATACTCAGAGTAGAATTATAATATTAATAATAATATAGTGGATTTGTTTTAAGGGGAAATATATAATTAAATAAAGTATCTAATTTCTCTGCATGCAAGAGATTAAGGTTTGAGCCAAAGAAATAGGATGATGAGCAGTTAAAGGGAAATATTGGAATTGAACTGATGTGTTTAAGACCAACTTGTTAACAAGAACTGATTTAAAAAAAAAAAAAAAAAAAAAAAAATGTTGTACTTGATATTGAAAGGATTAAACTCAAAAAGAAAAATTATTTTAAGTCCAAATCACTTACTCAACTCTTTTTTTTAAACTTATATTTATTTGAAATACGTATTATTTGTTGAATGTGGTTGTTTGTTTTTCAATTCCTATTTCTCTGTATAATGTTTGATAACTTCTGTGACTCCAATTTGATATTAATCTCTTATCGTCATCATCATGCCGCGAGTATGGATATCCCTGACCCTCTCTCGCCACTTCTCCCTATCATTCATCGCTTCTGGCTGGTCTTCAGGGCTACATACCGTATCCTCACATAGCTGCTGTATGTATGTATGTTCGAGCTGGTTGTCCTGCTTTTGCTTGGCCATATGTGGGGGTCCATAGGAGTACATCACTGATGAGTTCGTCCTTGCTTCTCCAGCAGTGTCCTGCTTGTCTGTTTCATCTAACTTGTATAGTTTTCATGATGGGAGGCAGGTGACTGTATAGTTGGTGCCTTGTGGGGTGTTGCCGCCAGGACTTGTTCAATATTGCTCTCAACGTTTTTGTGTAATTGCTGTCAAGCTTCTTCTTCAGCCGTTTTGTTAGCGTCCAAGTAGTGCATCCATATAGCAGTATCGATACGACTGCTGCCTGGAAGAAACTGTGTTTCATTTTATAGGTCATCGTCATAGTCTTCAGATATCTACATGAAAAAAGTCACGAAACAAAAGCAAATACTTTTGATACACCCCAATATATACTAAAAATTATCGAATCTGTCTTTAGATGTCTTTCTGAAATAAGAACTGGAATAAAATATTCTTAATGATGCTACTACTACTACTACTAATAATAATAATACCGGTGGTTTTTCACTGAAGTCTTCAGGAATATTCTTTGTATACTTGCAGATTTTAACAGTGCTGTGGTCTCGGTGGTCTTGATTCTTTGATCCCCAGTGTGAAACATTTGCAAAGAGTAAGATAATAATTGCAGTCAGAGCAACTGGAACAGAACTTATCTGGTTATGCTTTATGGCATATTAACCCTTGTGGGTTATTTAATATCAAATCCTGTTTATACATGTATATTATGATTGGTTGAGAAATAGTTTGTTGGTAATATTTTTAAATGAACCAAAGCTCATTTGTTTGCACACAGTTAAATGGTTTCAGGTATTGCTATCTAATATTAATAATTCTATTTGCACACAATGAAGTGATTTCAAGCATTGCTCTCCTATAATTCAATTGAAAGAGTTCTAGAGAGACTTTTCAGTGGAAAAAACACCAGTTAGAGCTGCTGTGAAAATCTCCCTATGGCCCAGTCAGCTGGGGGGCTGTAGAATACACTGACTGCATTTCTGCAGAGGGGTAAGACTCCTCTAATGACTGTCCTGGGTATGACACTGAATAATCTGATGATGAAGCTCCAGTAATGTTGGAATTTTAGGGAATGCTATCACTCCCAGATCCACTTTGACCTGTAGTAGTAGTAGTAGCAGCACCTGACAGGGTCTTATCTATGGGTCAAATCAAGCTGTTTGATATTTAAACTGTGTGCAAGCAAATAACTTATGCTAAGCTGGATTGTTTGAAATAGAACTGTTTGATCATTCAACTGTGTGTAAACCAATGACTGATGTTTAATTAAATTGTTAGTGATTCATAGCAATACTTGAAAACGTTAAACTGTGTGCAAACAAATGATTGATAGGGAATAGAATCATTTGCATTAGATAGAAATAAGTGAAACCATTTAAATAGGTGCAAAAAATGTGCTCAGGCTTTTTTAAAAATGTTATCAACAAAATGTTTAGAAATCATATATTTAATACATATGTATAGAGAGATTTGGCATTAAATAACCTACAATGGTTGATATGCCATAAAACCCAGCCAAACCAAATCATATATATTTAATATATTTGTATAAAGAGGATTTGGCATTAAATAACCCACAATGGTTGATATGCCATAAAACCCAACCCAACCAAATCATATATATCTAATATATATGTAAAAAGAGGATTTGGCATTAAATAACCTACAATGGTTGATATGCCATAAAACCCAACCAAACCAAATCCTATATATATATATATATATATATATATATATATATAGATTTGGCATTAAATAACCTACAATGGTTGATATGCCATAAAACTAAACCAAACTAAATCATATATATTTATATGTATAAAGAGGATTTGGCATTAAATAACCTAAAATGGTTGATATGCCATGAAACCAAACCAAAGCAAAAATTTCCAAGGGGGAAAATGATAATGAATATATGATATGATTAAAATAATGCTATATATTAGATTCCTGTGTAATCTTTTAGTTGTGTAGATGAAATAAGTTTCTAGGGATAAAGGTCTATAAAATGGAAAATATTTTGGATAGACCCTAAAGATATGAAGGATAGAGACAGCTTTAAATTGAATATAGAGGAGTGACAAGAGAAAAAAAATGGGGTCTGGAGGATTGTGACAGCTGAAGTTGAAGTGATATTATATTGCAGTTAATCTTCTTACCAATAAAACCTATTATAAACTGGGTCATTCCAGGTCAACCTTCTTTGTTCAGGGGCTGGAGGGTGTGGCATGTTGTGTGGGTCCAACAGTTTTAGCAGCAGCCACAGTAGAGATCTTTTTCTCCACTCAGCTTATCAAGCACTTGCTCTCTAGGCCTAATAATTTCCAACATCTGGTTCAATTCTTGACAAGTTTGTTAACATTTTCTTGAATATGATTAACTTAAAAGTCCTTCAGGTGAAGTTTTTCATGTTTAGGGGGGGTCTTACAAAGTGATTCTACTTGAAACAACTGAATAAAATGATATTGTATGACTGTCTATCTATTTGTTTATCTATAGAGGTACCCTTGGTGTAATGGTTATCGTCACAGGATATGGACACGGCGATACGAGTTCAATTCCTGGACGAGACTGATTGCATTTCACATAGCACTAATACCCTTGGGAAAGGTATGAATCCAATTATTCTCCCTCCAGCTATGGGTAAATAGTAGGACAGACTAGGTTCTTCAGTCTTGGTGAGGCAACTAGTCTAGGAGAAGGAAAAACTCTGAATTCAAACCTGCTAAACTCCACTTTAAAAATTGACCTTGTGTCATATCCTGCCCGAGTGGAGGGGTTGGGTAAATAGAATCTATTTGTTTATCTATATTTATCCATTTATTTATGTATCCTTTGGTCTATTAGTCTCTTTTATCTATGCTTATCTATCTGTCTATCTATTCATCTCAATTTATTTATATATCTATTCATCTGTCTATTTATCAATGTCTGCCAACCTATATCTTTTTGCCCAGTTGGCTGGGGCTATAGAATACACTGACTGCTTCTCTGCAGAGGGGTAAGACCCCCCCACTACCACAACGAGTGTCCTGGATATGACACTAAACAATCTGATGGTGAGGTTCCAGCAGTGCTGGAGCTTTGGGGAATGTGGAGAACCTCTTCATTGCCATCGATCCCAGGTCCACTCTGGCCCGGAGTGGTAGCACCTGATAGGGCCCTATCTATGGGTTAAATAGAACTAACAGCATACTTATGCTAAACTGAATTTTTTGAGTAAACTGAATAGCTTGAAATAGAAATGATTTTGACAATTAAACTGTACTTACATTTAAACTGCGTGCTTATGCTTAACTGAATTATTTGAAATGGAACTGTTTTTCAACATTAAAACTGTATTTACACTTGACTGATTTGTTACATATAACTGCTTGAATAATTTGAAATGGAAATGTTTTTAACAATTAAACTGTGTACTTATGCTAAACTGAATTGTTTTAAATAGAACAGATTATTTACATAAAAATGGATTTGGCATTAAATAACCTACAATGGTTGATATGCCATAAAACCCAACCCAACCCAACCTATCTCTTTTATCTGTCTTTGTATATCTGTCTATCAAATTGTCTAACTTACCGTCTGTCTATGCACACACACACACACACACACACACACACACACACACACACACACACGTGCACATGCACACCAACAAAAATGCATCTCTATCTATCCATTTGTCTGTCTATACGTGCAGTTAAGAATGCATAAGTGGCCTCAGCCTAGTTTGTAGTTATTCAACTTGAATCTGAAATTTTGTTTGATATATTTGATTAGTATACACCATTGAATCAAGTGCATTGACAGGAAAAGAGATAGTGTTGAAAAAATGGGGTTTTGTAAAATAAATGCTTTTGATAATCAGACTGACTCATGGACACGAACGCACACACACACACACATATATATATATATCAGTTCATACAATGACTGATGTTTGTACAGCAGCATTGCTTGCAACAAAGCCTTCATCAGATGATGACTTTGGGTTCAGAAATGGTTTCAGAGCCAAAACATCATCACAATATGAGCACCCGAACAGTATCTCATGACACTACCAGACTTTGTTAGATTGTTGTCACTCTATAGGATTGCCAAATCCATGCTGATGCAATTAGAACCTTATCTTTTTTTATGTATTTCCTCTTGTCTGATGGAGAAAGTCCAAAATGCAGGGGTTGAATTGGTAATGAAACCTCAGCATCCAACCTCAATAGGAAATACATTGGTTATTCAGCCATTTCTGACAAATTGTTCACGCAAATCCTCATATTTTTCCAACTTATGAAATTTTCTTCAAAAGGTAGCATTAACTCAATGACTAACTTTTTTTAAAATTTAACGGACCAAATGACAATATCTGGATTCTGGGTCGGTAACATTATTTCTGTTGGAAATATGAAATGATTATATAAAATAAAGTAAGTAAAGTTGGCGACCGTAGTCGAGGGTGACCCCCCCCAGTCTCCCTTTTTGATAGCTACTACACCAAGGTGTAGGGGAGGGCGCTACTCATGAGAAGAAAGTAAAAAAGAAAAGGAAATAATTCAAATTTGATGAATTTATTTTTATCGAGAGTCAACATAAAACATTTTGGTTTTAAAAACTTCATCAGAATTTTAAGATCATGAAAAATGTTGTTTATTCAGCAATGGACATTTGTTGAAATCATCATCATGTGCTGGTAGCACGGATATCCCTGACCCTCTCTCGCCACTTTTCCCTATCGTTCATCGCATCAGGCAGGTCTTCTGGACAACATCCTGTATCCTCACATAGTTGCTGAATGTATGTTCGTGCTGGTCGTCCTGCTTTTGCACGGCCATGTGTGGGCGTCCATAAGAGTACATCACTTATGAGTTCGTCCCTGTTTCTCCAGCAGTGTCCTGCATGTCTGGTTCGTCTAACTTGAATAGTTTTCGTGATAGGAGGCAGGTGGCCATACAGTTGGTGTCTTGTGGGGTGTTGCCACCAGGACTTGTTCAAGATTGCTCACAGCATTCTTGTGTAATTGCCGTCTAGCTTCTTCTCCAGCCGTTTTGTTAGAGTCCATGTAGTGCATCCATGAAATAACAGGAGAAAAGAAAGGGTACATGAAGAAAGACTCATGACTGTACATTCAGCATTCTTATTTTGAATCTATTAATTACTTTTTAATTATTTTTGGGGGTGCCCGTGGTGTAATGGTTATCATCATAGGAAATGGACACGGCGTCACGAGTTCAAATCCTGGGAGGAGACTGATTACATTTCACATAGCACTAATACCCTTGGGAAAGGTATGAATCCAGTTATTCTTCCTCCAGCTATGGGTAAATAGTAGGGCAGACCGAGTTCTTCAGCTTTGGTGAGGCAACTATTCTAGGAGAAGGAAAACTCTGAATTCAAACCTGTAAAACTCCGCTTAAAAATTGACCTTGTGTTGTATCCTGCCTGAACGGAGGGGTTGGTAAATAGGATCACTTTTTGATTATTTTGTTTTTTCTACTTCCCTTATACTGTCAGATTTATTTCTATATTTACTTCTACATCTCGTATCTATCTATCTATCTATCTATCTATATATATATATATATATATATATATAGTAAAAACTTTTTAAAACAATAATAACTTTTAAAAGATTCATGCTAAGAAGCCTGAGGATTATTTTCAATCTGAAGTTTTTTGTAGCAATACTTATTAATTTTTTAATAGATTTTTATTTCATAATTAGCTTGATTGGTGAATACTGACTATTGTTGCTGTAAAGCGGCTAGTCTAAATTCTAACTGTCCAAAAAGAGGCTTCTTCTGGATCTGAACTAAACCATTTGAGAGTGTGGCTCCAATTCTGGAGCTTTGAGGAATGGGAAGTATACTTTTATTGCAATTACCCCCAAGTCCACTCTGACCCAGAGTGGTAGTATCTTTTAAGGTACCATTTATGAGTCAAAAAGAAATATTTAACTATTTTGTATTAAAAACTGTGTAAACAAATGATTGTCAAATGAAATGATTAGTTTGGTTTGGTTTTATGGCACATCAACCATTGTAGGTTATTTAATGCCAAATCTATTTTCATTCATATAAACAGTTCTATTTCAACCAATTCATTTTAGCATAAGTACATTGTTTCAACGTCAAAAACAGTTTTATTTCAAACAATTCAGTTTTGTATAAATACAGTTTAAATGTCAAAACAATCCTATTTCTAGCAATTCAGTTTAGCATAAGTACACAGTTCTATTCGACCCATAGATAGGACCCTATCAGGTGCTCCCACTCTGAGCCTGAGTGATGGCTATGAAGGGGTACTCTGCATTCCCCAAAGCTCTAGCTTTGCTGGAACCTCACCATCAGATTGTTTAGTGCCATATCCAGAACACTCATTGAGTAGGGGGTCTTACCCTTCTGCAGAGAAGCAGTTGGTGTATTCTACAGCCCCAGCCCACTGGGCAATGAAATGATTAATATATTGCAATACTTGAAACCATTTAACTGTGTGCCAATAAAACTAAATATGAGATAGCAATACTTGAAACTATTTAACTGTGTGCAAACAAATAAGCTCTGACTGGTTTAAAATTACTGTTACTTTGATACTATTCATTTACAAATCATATATATATATATATGACAAGATTTAACAGTAAATAACCTATAAGGGATGATAGGCTGTAAAAAAAAACAACCATCTTATTATTTATTACTACTACTAGAGTGAGTCAGAAGTTTAGCAATATTTTACTAACTTATTTGCTTTTTTATTCTTCAAGTTAAACAGAAGCAGCCTAACATTCAAAGTGTAGAGGCCATCAGGTCGTATCATCTGAAGCCATCTCTTTGTTATTTCTTGGATCCCATGCTGATACCAGTTCTTGTCTTTCGACATAAAGAACTCCTTCACAGAAGCTTCCACATCATCTTGGTTGTTGAAATAGCATGTGTGCAGGAAGTGAAAGATAGGTTGGAGGAACATTGCGATGCCAATGGAAAAACACTGCTACTCAAGTTAGTTGAGTACTATAGAGAGAAGGAAAACATATCTTGCAGTTTTTGTGATTACTGGTTATCTTGCTTCAGCTTGGAAGTGGAACATAATCACAATCACTCTGAGCGTGGTAATGGTATTGTACTAGCTTTTGCCACTTTAATCTCCTGATGTACAGTTTTCTTTTGTTCTTTTTTATGAGAAGCAAGAGATAGCAAACATATGTGAAGATAGAGCAATCATTATATATATATATATATATATATATATATTACACTGGTCGTTCCTTAGCATTAATTCAGTGACAAAAGTATGTGAGTCTGTAGCAGGTATGAGAAGCCATGTGACTGTTTGGGGTTAATGTCTTTTGCTTGTCCACAAATGCAGCAGGGCTTGCAAGGGTACAGTTAGTCAGAGAAGCCACATATCTCTCATTGGGTACTATTTACAGAGATGACCTTCTGTAAAGAAATGGCAGTCTCACACACACACACACACACACACACACACACATATATATATATATATATATATATATATATATATATATATAGCACTAATATCCTTATGAAAGGTATGAATCCAATTATTTTCCCTCCAGCTATGGGAAAATAGTAGGGCAGACTGATTTCTTCAGCCTTGGTGAGGCAACTAGTCTAGGAGAAGGAAAACTCTGAATTCAAACCTGTTAAACCCCGCTTAAAAATTGACCTTGTGTCATATCCTGCTTGAGTGGCGGGGTTGGTAAATATGTATATATGAACATATATATATGATTTCTTTGCTTAATGGCATATCAAATTTTGTAGGTTATTGAATGCCAAAGCCGTTCTTGTAGAAGAAAAGCAGTAATACTATTTAAGCCATAGCTGGGAGAAATAAGGGGGTTTGTATCTTTCCTAAGGGCATAAGTCCAAAAGTGAATGTAATAACACCACTGAAGTTTGAACTTGTTAACTTTCAGACCGCAGACCAGCACATTAGTAATTATGCCACAGGCACTCTCCCTGTGTGTATATGTATGTGTGTTATATATTCATATATAATGTATATACATTATGTATTTGTATATGATGTGTATATATATATATATATTTGTGTGTGTATTTGTATGTGTATTATATGTGTTATATAAAAAGTAAAGTTAGCAATCATAGTCAAGGGCGACCCGAAAGGTCCCGTTTCAATAGTTACTACACCCAGGTGTGTGTGAGAGAGGCGCAACCCCTTTCCCTTGATTGCTCCATTTTACTCTTGATATGTACCATATAATGTTGAGTGTTAAGCAGGGAGGTATCAAGTACTATTTTTTTTTTTAATCTTTGGTATGACTCAATCTGGGATTGAACTCGGGTTTCTCACACCATTAGCAAATACTTTACCTACTAGTCCAATGGCTACGATATATATATATATATATATATACACACACACACACACACACACACACACACACACTTAGCAGAGCTTAAATTTGCCTAAAGATGATGAGTATAGAAACAACCAATAACAAATATTGTTGAGTAAAAATGTGTCAACCATTTTTAGCCAGATTATAATTCTTGCTTGAACAATTACAATGTATTGGGAGTTAACTCATGAATATTGTAGACAAAAAGAATTTAAATTTGAGTTAAAACTCACAAAATTCAGAAATGAATTTAACCTGTAAAGCGTGACTGGTGTATTTGTTTATTCTAATTGCAGAAGGAAATGACGGGTCAATATTGGTTGCCAGTTGACAAGGTTCATTGTTCTTTTTAGTTTTTCTCTTTGTTTAACACATAGCTGCCTTTTTTTTTTGTCTTTTTGATGGGTTTTGTTTTTTTGTTTTTTTTTATACTTGCATTGGGATGGTAGTGGGTGGAAGTGTTGGTAGGGGTGGGGAGTAATTAATTAAATCATGGCTGTTCTCCTTCCCTCTTCTCCCTGATTATTTCAGATTGTAATATATTCTGCTTATCAAATGTGTGTCTGTGTGTCCTTAATTGATGGGTCACCACCTCATAGCTGTATCCAATTGCACTTGTAGCTCTATGTGTGTGTGTGTGTGTGTGTCTGCCTGACTGAATATGTCTATATGAATGTACACATTCATGGATGTATTCAGATATGTATATGCACAGACACCTGCTATATGTAATTATTGCACTTATCAGTGTCTCTCTCTCTCTCTATCTATATATATATATATATATATATATATATATATACTCACATTCTGTTATTAATTGTTATTCTAATTTACTCTAGTTTCTTTCAGTGTGTTTACACACAGATATATATATATTGAGAAATAGTAGATTGGAAAAATCCAACAAGTGGAAAAATGAATAAACCGAAACACAGACAACACTTAATATTTCATCAATTGAACCCGTTATCTATGTTTCAGTTTATCCAATTTTCCACTTATTCTTTCACAAAATGAATTTTGGATTACTTAGTTTTTCAATTTTTCTCCATATTGTTGGATGCCTTTCCGTCATTTACTTCCACACAGAAAAAAGCTCAAATAAATTGATACAATAATTTTTTATGAATCAGTTGTTTATCTGTTTTGTTCTAGGTTCAATATGAAATTATGTCACCAAAATAAACACTTCCTCTCAATTGAAATGATTGATTGATTTTAATTGCATGTCAAACTATCTAGAGTTATTTTATGCCAAGAGGTTAGGTTCCTTCTACAAGGATAGGTTTGGTATTAATTAACCCCTGAAAGTTGATATACTGTTAAAAAAACATGTATGTAGGTTAACAGTCTTAACAGCATAATCCAACTGATGAAGTTTCATTCTGTGACCAATCTTGAGTGTCATATAGAAGTCACCCTCAAGTGTGTAAGATAATAATAATAATAATAATAATAATAACATTATTTACTGGTCCAGGGATTCTAGTTCCTAAGCATGGTCCTTCTGGATCATCAATACCGAATCAGGGTTGATGGATCAGCATTTACTGGTCCAGGGATTCTAGTTCCTAAGCATGGTCCTTCCTGATCCATCAACCCTGATTCGGTATTGATGATCTGGACGAACAGTGATGATTTTTTTTTCTGTAGTGTTTCACCTGCTATTGAGTGGACTCTGGATAGTAACTGTGTCATCAGCTCAGAATGGGCAAAGGTTATGGGTATATTTACTATACCTTTTTATACACATTAGAGTGGTGGCTACATGTCCGGTGTTGTAATTTACTAACAATGTCACAAACTGTTTTCCTTCTCCTAGATTGATTACCATAACAAGATTAAAGAGACCTGGTGTGCTCTTTGTGGCATTTTCTTATCAATTTTATTTTATCAAGATCTTTATTCACACTGTTATTTCCTGTACATATTATGTCAAATTAATAAATAACACAAGTAAACAAAAATTAGAGGGAGTCCTCATAGTCGCTAACATGCCGGACTGCAATATCATAGAAAACGAGGTGGAACTCCGATAATGTTATTATATTCACTTTTGGTCTAAAACCCTTGGGAAAGGGGCCTAGTTGGCTGGGGCTATTGAATACACCAACTGTATCTCTGCAGAGGGATAAGACTCCCTCAATGAGTGTCCTAGATATGATATGAAACAATCTGGTGGTGAGGCTTCAGTAAGGCTGGGGAATGTGGAGTACTCCTTCATTGCGATTGCTCCCAAATCCACTCTGGTCTGGAGTGGTAACACCTGATAGGGTCCTGTCTATGAGTCAAATAGAACTAAACTGTGTTGTTTGAAATAGAGCTGTTTAAATGTATAAAAATGGATTTGGCATTAAATAACCTACAGTGGTTGATATGACATAAAACCAAACAAACCCAAACCTTATCCCTTCCTCCAGCTGTGGCTTAAATAATGTCACTGTTATTCTTCAACAAGGATGGCTTTGGCATTAAATAACCAATGAATGTTGATATGCCATTAAACAAAGAAACCAAACTATTTGAACATCATCCACCACCACCACCATTCTGGTTTGTAGTTTCTTTGTTTAATGGCATATCAACCTTTGTAGGTTATTTAATGCCAAAGCTATTCTCTTCAAAGAAGAGTAGTGGTATTATTTAACCCATAGCTTGGAGGATAAGGGGGTTCATACCTTTCCCAAGGGTCTTTGCCCGAAATTGAACGTAATAGCGCAACTGGAGTGCGAACTCGCATTCTATGATTCTGCAGTCCATCGCTTTAACCATTACACCACGAGGACACCCCCTCCACCACCATTAGAATCACGGCTTGAAAATTGAAAATGGTATTATAGAATGCACATACAAAAGTAACCATGAGTGTTCTCAGACAATTTAATAAATGCTTACATTTTCTTATGTTTTTTTTTTTTTTTTTAATGATAATTATAAAAAATATTTCCCAACTATCATCCATACTATGTTTAGGTTTGGTTTCTTTGTTTAATGGCATATCAATGTTTGTGGGTTATTTAATGCCATAGCCATTCTTGTAGAAAAACTGCAATGGAACTATTTAACTAATAGCTAGGAGAATAAGGGGCTTCATACATTTCTTAATCTTTATTGTTATTGTTTTTACAAGATTATGAAGTAGGTACAATGAGCTCCTTAAAGAGATTTAGAAAACTGATATGAGTGACACATTTGTAGTTTGTTACATTTTTTTCCGAATGAAGTTTAATCCTTCAATTGATCCTTAAGTATTAGGGGTTCTAAAAGTTGGCGACTGTAGTTGAGGGCTACCCGAAAACTCCATTTTCAATAGCTACTACACTGAGGTCTAGGAGTGGGCACTACTCCTTTCCCTGGATTGCTTCACTTTACCCTTGATGCGTACCTTATAATGCTGAGTATTAAGCAAGGAGGTATCAAGTACCATTTTTAAAGTCTTTGGTATGACGCAACCGGGGACTGAACCCAGGTCTCCCGGACCATGGGTTCTAATTAAGCAAAAATGCTACCAATTATTGTTTTCTTATTTTGTGAATGTGTTATATTTCATTTTAGTGAGGAGTCCCTGTGGTACAATGATCAAAATGCAGGACTGTGAAATTGTAGTAAGAGAGTGTGAATTCCAGTTTGGCTGTTATGTTCACTTTCCGATTAATACCCTTGGGAAAGGCATGAACCCTTGTTGTTCCCCCAGCTATTGGTTGAGTAGTATCACAACTGGTCTTCTACAAGGATTGCTTTGGCATTAAGTAACTCATGAAGGTTGATATGTCATTAAAAACAAACCAAACCATATATGAAAATGTACAGATGGAAAAAGACAAGGTCTTCAGAAGATTATTTTATCTACTGAATTATTTGCTAACATCAAAAGTTTTGGCTTTTCGACCTTCATCAGGGTGTGTAAGTTGGCTAATAAAACAAAAAGGTTGAGAAAGTTTTAGAATATTCTATTTACATGGGTTGAGTTCTGTTTCAAATTTATCCTATTTACCAACCCCTCTGCTCAGGCAGGATATGACACAAGGTCAATTTTTAAGCGGGGTTTAACAGGTTTGAATTCAGAGTTTTCCTTCTCCTAGACTAGTTGCCTCACCAAGGCTGAAGAACCCAGTCTGCCATACTGTTTACCCATGGCTGGAGGGAGAATAATTGGATTCATACCTTTCCCGAGTGTATTAGTGCTATGTGAAATGCAATCAGTCTCGTTCAGGATTTGAACTTGTGTCGCCGTGTCCATTTCCTCCGACAATAACCATTACACCACGGGCACCTCCTGTTTCAAATTTATGTGATGAAATTAACATTCCAAAATTTAAAAAAAAAAATCCTTATTACATCAGTCTATCTTAATATTCATATTATTTAGTTGGTATATACCTATTATTGTACACACACACACACACACATCTATCTATCTATGTGTGTGTGTACTGGGCCTTTGGCATGAAGGTTAGATTGTTTGCCAATGGTCTTGGAGACCAGGGTTCAGTCTCAAAAGATGGTACTTGATGCCTGCTTGCTTAACACTCAGCATTAGAAGGTTTGGATCTAGGGGAAGTGAAGCAATCCAAGGAAAAGAGCAGTGCTCCCCTACACCTGAGTGTAATAGCTACTTAAAAAGGAGACTTTGAGTCACCCTCGACTAGGGTCGGCCAACTTACTTACTATATATGTATATATAATCAAGTCATACTAAGAGCACAAAGTTCCCTGACTCTTTCTTGCCATCCATTGCTCTTTTACAGGCCTTCTAGGCTGCATCCATTGGGTGTTGCTTGTATGATTTGTTCAAGACAGCACACACCGGTCTGATGTACTTCTCATGTAGCTTTTTCTGTATATGTTTTGCTTGCATCTATGTGGTGCATCTATATAGTAGTATGGACACGGCTACAGCTTGGAAGAAATCCCATTTTATTTTATCAGATAGATCAGACTTCTATATGATTGTTAATCTATGAGAAGCATTCCATGTCTTTGCTAGGCATATTAACAAGACTTTCAGTAGATGAGATATTGCTGCAGCAGTATGTAAGGTGGTCAACATACCTACCCTACCATATATATTCATATGAATCGAGCTCTCGGTAGCCATTAAGTGGATATATATAAACAATAACAATTGTGATTGATAACCGTTTAAATTTTCTTCGCTTGTGCTGGTTTCTTCGTGGCTGAGTGGTAGAATCTTGGATTGGCGTTTGAGTCAACTGGGTTTCGATCCCAGCTTCGGGAATCTAGCCTGCCTGGCCACACTGATGAGTTCGGATAGAACGAAACAGATCTGTCTGTGGATGACATATATATATATATATATATATATATATATATATATATATAGATAAAAAAAATATTCCAAATTTTGATGAATCTATTATGATAGAAAATCAACATTTCAGTTTTAATAAACCTTCATCAGGAATTTAAGATGGTGAAAAATGTTGCTTGAACAGTGATGGATGTTTTCATTAAAAGGAACATTTTTTACCATTTTAAAGTCCCGATGAAGGTCTATTAAACCTGAAACGTTTTAATGTTGATTTTCCATCATAATAAATTCATCACATTTGGAAAACCTTACTATATTCTTCATACTGTCAGATTTATTTCCAAAAATTACTTCTCTCTATCTATCTATCTATCTATCTATATATATATATATATATATATATATATATATATTTGCAAACCCCTCCGCTTGGGCGGGATATGACACAAGGTCAATTTTTAAGCAGAGTTTAACAGGTTTGAATTCAGAGTTTTCCTTCTCCTAGACTAGTTGTCTCACCCAGGCTGAAGAAGCTAGTCTGCCCTTCTATTTTACCCATAGCTGGAGGGAGAATAATTGGATTCATACCTTTCCCAAGGGTATTAGTGCTATGTGAAATGCAATCAGTCTCGTTCAGGATTTGATCTCGTGTCACCGTATTCATTTCCTACGACGATAACCATTACACCACAGGCACCTCCTCTTAAATAGCAATTAGCACCCTAGGAGGGTGCTGTCACAGGGTACTGGGAACAGTTTTCAATTAGCAATAACCACGCCTCAGAAAATCCTCACTGGCCATGGTATCGCCTCTGCGCAAATATATTAGCATGTGTGTATAAAGGAGAGATCTACAGAGACAGAAATATATGTATTGATAGGTGTGTGTGTGTGTGTATGTGTGTACGTATATATATATGCACACACACCATTTGCTTGTAATATTTTGTGGAGAAGGTGGACGAACTGCTGTGTAAGATAAGACCATATTCCCCTTAGAATCACTGCATTTTATTCTACAGTAAAATAAATGTACATTGTTATTATTCAAATGGCAGTATTTCTTTTTTTATATAATGCCACATTTACTCATTGTTTCAGCATGTGACTGTCTCTAACTATCTGACCTTGAAAACTACTTTTAGGATAACTGCAGACGGTTGTTTATCACCAATTGATTCGATTATCTGTGTGGATTAAAGGATTAGTGAAACAGGATCTAAAATATTCTATCAATTTTGTCTGAGGCAATTATATTCAGGTACTTAGATTTACATAAGGGTACACATACATTCATGCACACACAGATATATTCATTTACATAGACTTCTCTGTGTATGTAAGAGTGTGTATATACATAAAAAAATAATTTATTGTAGTAATCTTAAAGATGTAGGTTCAAATCCATTGCTCTCTTTCTTTTGGCTCTGTGTAATAGCTGTTGTCATTGGAAATGGAACCAGAGGCCTAAGTTCTAATCCTGGTTTTTCTTTTAGATGAAATTTATAAATTAGTAAAAAAAAAATGTTATTTTCAAATACTTATACATCTTCATTGATGCATCGGGATGGGTCATCAGTGATATTTCCTTTGGGTTCACGGGGTGTTTCGGGTCTTGCAACATCAGACCCTTTTGCCCAAATGACCCAATTGGCATTGATCTTACTCCAACTCCCATCCCGACAATTAAACTGCATATCTTCCACACAAGACAAATGACTGCAGATTACAAATGCAAATAATTTGTACATCAGTTAGAGAGTATAATGTATTCATATCTAATTCTATGTACACAATTATATAGTTTCAAGTATTCTTATCTAATATCAATAATTTGCAAGTAATTATATGGCTTTAAGTAATTAATGGTAATTATTTATAAATAATTATAGATTCAAGCAACTCTTATTAAAGCAAATAATTTGCACAAGTACATATATAGTATCAAGTTTCCCTATATTGTATGTTTTCAAGTGACTAGTGATAATTCGACCTCTGGCAAAAATTAGAAATTAGAATTCTAAGAAAATTTATTTGTCTAAATTATGGCCTAGTCAGAACTGCTATGAAGTTTTTTTTAATGGTGTGGGGATCTATGCACAAATCAGGATTCATATGTAGCCATTACAAAAAATGTTTGGTTCTTGAGGTAATCCCCTTCAAAGGCACCTCAGTTGCTGGTCAATAAACTCGACCCTTGCCTCTTTTTAGTAAGGAGGCCGGAGCCATTTGAGGTGAAGGTTCCCAGAGATCATGTGATCAACTTTTGAATCACCTACTTGATATGAAAACCTGATGTGCCTTTGGAAGGTGATGTTCACTTTGAATTTTTATGGTTTTCTTAAAATTAATGTCATCATCATCTTCATGTCATGCTGGTAGCACGGATATCCTTGACCCGCTCTCGACACTTTTCCCTATCGTTCATCGCCTCTGGCAGGTCTTTTAGACTACATCCCATATCCTCACATGGTTGCTGAATATATGTTCGTGCTGGTCATCCTGCTTTTGCTCGGCCATATGTGTGGGGTCCATAAGAGTACATCACTTATGAGTTCGTCCCTGCTTCTCCAGCAGTGTCCTGCATGTCTGGTTCGTCTAACTTGGATAGTTTTCGTGATAGGAGGCAGGTCTCTGTACAGTTGGGGTCTTGTGGGGTGTTGCCGTCAGGACTTGTTCAAGATTGCTCGCAGCATTCTTGTGTAATTGCCGTCTAGCTTCTTCTCCAGCCATTTTGTTAGAGTCCATGTAGTGCATCCATATAGTATTATGGATGCGACCGCTGCCTGGAAGAAACTGCGTTTCATTTTATCGGTTAGGTCTGATTTACATATAATCAATAGCCTATGCATCAATTTTTTGGAAATGTGTGCATTGTCTCTGATGGTTAGCTAATCACCTTTTGACAATTAAAATTTTGAAGCAAAGTTTGGGTTCATCAACAACTTAATTAACCACTAGGAAAGAGTATTTAATCTAAATTGACAATGTTCAAAATATTGAACTATATCAGGAAGTTATAAGATATTGAAACCCTGGTATTTTTCTTCAATAAGGAAATGAAACCAGAAGTCTTCTCGAGAAGTCAAAAAGTGTAATGTGTAACTTAAAATGCAAGGGCCTCTAGGGAATATAATCTGTGGTGTAACACAACACCACCTATCTGTAGTCATTTAGTAAACTTAAATTAATTTGGCACAAGATTTATGTTTCTTCCGTTAAATACCTATGTACATACTTAGATAAGTAAGTTAGCTGATTGTAGTCAAGAGCAACCTGATGGCTCCTTTTTCAATAGCTACGACATCGAGCTGTAGGGAAGGGTGCTAATCCTTTCTTTGGATTGCTCCACTTGCTCTTGATATATACCTTATAATGCTAAGTGTTAAACAAGGAGGTATCAAGTACTATTTTCAAGTCTTTTGTATGACTCAGCCTTGGATTTATGCCCAGCCTTCTGGACAATTATTGAACACTCTAACCATTATACCAATGAGCTGGTTACATAGTTATATAAAAAGTAAAGTAAAGTTGGCAACCGTTGTCAAGGGTGACCTGAAGGCTCCCTTTTCAATTGCTACTACACCAAAATGTAGGGGAGGTTGCTACTCCTTTCCCAGGATTGCCCCACTACCCTTGATCCGTACCTTATAATGCTGAGTGTTAAGCAAGGAGGCATCGAGTAGCAGTTTTTGAGTCTTTGGTATGACTCAATCTGGGATTGAAACCAGGTCTCTTGGGCCATTGGTGAACACTCTAACCATTATGCCAATGTTCGGTATACATAGTGAAGCGTAAAGAGAGATAGGGAAGCAAAAAAAATAAAACAAAAACAACAGAGCAACACCAAAGAGATGCAATCCGTCACTGGAATTCAGTTACTTGCTGAACCCTCCTCCGGGGTACACCGTATCCAACCGTCTTTCAAATTGTTCACCAACGACACCTTCACTATTAATCTCTGTACCTCAGGGGCAAAAGAGTTCTCTCACAACCCTCACTATGCCCTTGTTTTATAGTTAGCAAAGCATGGTGGTCACACGTGGTCAATACACATAAATATTGCAGTGCTGGTGCGTACTAGTTTTCTCCTTGCATTAAGACTTTGCACATTAGACAATGACAAGCTCTTTTTTATGGTGACGATAAGGTAAGTCATTATCTGATTCAAATTCCTGACCGTGGCATCTGCGACACATAGTTATATACATATAGTAAATTTTAATTCATAAAGAAGTGATGATGAAATATAAAATCTATAATGATATATTCTGTTAAAAGTTCTCACCATAAGTAAACATAAGTTTTTTGTGTTAAATTAAAAACTTTCTGCTTTTCACTTAAAAGAAACATTGTCGAGTTTCCCCTTAACTTGTCTTGATATATAACATCACTGCTCTTGTACTTTGGGGTCATTATTAAGTCAAATTTTTAAATCATCTCTCGGTCTGACCTAGCTCAGTTGGCTGGGACTGTCAAATACACTGACTGCATCTCTGCAGAGGGATAAGACCCCCCACCACCACCGCTCAAAGAGTTTCTTTGATATGACATTAAACTGTCTTATGGCAAGACTCCAGCCTTGGAAATTTGGGGAATATGGAGTACCCCTTCATTACCATTACTCCCAGGTCCATTCTGACCTGAAGTGGTAGCACCTGATGGAGTCCTATCTATGGGTCAAATAGAACAAAATGTGTACAAACAAATGATTGATATTAAATTGTGACTATCATATAGCAATACTTGAAACCATTTAATTGTGTGCAAAAAATGAACTCAGACTCGTTTAAAAATGTTATCAGCAAAATGTGTTTTAATATTATATATATATATATATATTTATTTATTTAATGTGTAAACAGTATTTGGCATTCAATAATCTACAATGGTTGATGTCATAAAACCCAACCAAACTCAGTCTGACCACTGGTACCTGAAACTATAGATATGTACAATGTCTCCTTTATTCCTAGTATTTCCTAATAGTTTCTGATTAAAATGACTGGTAATAGGACTAGGAGTTTTAGAACTTAATGGATATCACTGTAAGATTGAAATGTTGAAGGTTTTGTTTTGAAACAATTAGTCTTAATTCAGTCACCAATAACAGACTCTGCAGATGTTGTTAGGCTAGCAGACATGATAAATGGAATTTCTTGCCTGTGAACCATTATGGTATATTGTAAAAACAGTTTTTAGATATTTGATTCATGTTTTCTATGCATTTTCATTAGTTCTGTGTACTTTATAATTGAGAACAATACTTGAAGGATAGAATTGTTATTGACAGGGCTGTGATATATTGACCCTTATAGAAATAATTGTATTTTTCTCTCTGTTTCTCTTGATGCTTTCATAATATGGTATTTAAACTGACCCTTTTGATTTGATTAACAATCTTATACCAAATATCCACAAAGGCTTTGTTGTTTTTGACTTTATTTCAAGCAAACTTTCAGGTATTGTCAATCATGTCTGTAAATATGCTAATATGTCTCAAAATGGTTTTGCAAGTGGGATTTGCTCCACAATTGACATCTTAATATCCATCTTACTATAAAAGGTTGTTTGTCTCTTAATCAGTGGGGACTCCCTGTGGGGTAATCGCTAATGTGCTGGACGGTGGCCTTGAAGTACGCAAGTTCAAACTCCAGTCGCGCTATTACATTCACTTTGGACTCACACCCATGGGAAAGGTATGAACCCCCCTTATCCCCCTCCAGCTATGGGTTAAATAGTATCACTGCTGTTCTTCTACAAGGATGACTTTGCCATTGAATAACCCATAAAGACTGATATGCCATTAAACAAAGAAATCAAACCAGATTCACTCTACCCCAGGGTGGTAGTACCTGTTTGTGTCCCACCTAAGGATCAGATAAGTAAAGTTGCCGTCCTTAGTCGAGGGTGACCCGAAGGCTCCTTTTTCAATAGCTATGGCACTGAGGTGTAGGGAAGGTCGCTACTCCATTCCCTGGATTGCTCCACTTTACCCTTGATCCTTACATTATTATGCTGTGTGTTAAGCAAGGTGGCATCAAGTACCATTTTTTTAGTTTTTGTTATGACTCAATCTGGGAGGTGCCAGTGGGGTAATGGTTATTGTTGCAGGAATTGGACACGGCGACACGAGTTCAAATCCTGGACTGATTGGATTTCACATAGCACTAATACCCTTGGGAAAGGTATGAATCCAATTATTCTCCCTCCAGCTATGGGTAAATAGTAGGGCAGACTAGGTTCTTCAGCCTGGGTGAGGCAACTAGTCTAGGAGAAGGAAAACTCGGAATTCAAACCTGTTAAACTCCGCTTAAAAAATTGACCTTGTGTCATATCCTGCCCGAGCGGAGGGGTTGGGTAAATATGATGACTCAATCTGGGATTGAACCCTGGTCTCCCAGACCATTGGCCATCACTCTACTCATGAGGCCAATGGCTCAGATGAAGATGTATGTTTAAGAATTATTTGCATTTAATAGGCCCATGTGCCAACAAAGAATCTTTCGTTACACAAAGAAATATAAATACAAATGTTCAATAAATACAATTTCTTAATCTCTATGCATAAAATAACCCTAGACAGGTTGATATACCATTAGACAAAGAAACCAAACTAGCCATCATGTTCAACATGTAAGTGCAACCCACTCTTTTGATAATCACAATGAGAAGCAGAGGATTCTCTCCTCCCCTATATGCACTTAAACTGGGCATTGAGAAGTGGGCCACATGAGGAGACATATCTCATCAGAGGGTGGGCTGCACAGGTAAAAAATTAGTTGATTTTATGTTGAAGATACCTCAACTATTTTTAGTATAGACGACCATATGCTTTGGCATCAACATTAAAAATAGGGAGAGTTGTTGTTTTTTTTTTTTTAATAGCTCTTCTGCAAAAATATCTTTTTTATAAGAAAAATTGAAAGCTTAGGCAGGTCATTCTGAAATCACAAGTAACCTATGACTGACTTAATCCCACTATCTTGGCCAGGTGTTGAGCTATTAAGGGGAAATTCATATCATCTCAATACCCCCCCCCTCTACACCTGAAACATAACGTGAAATTAATTAGAATATTTATTAATTTTTTAGAGTTTCTTTTTCATCAGGCGTATAGTGAGAGAAATCATGCACATGGCAGCTCAAAGGGTGCACGTATATGTCTGGCGTGTAAAATGAGATCAGGGAGAGAGAAATGGGTAATTGGGAAAATTGAACTCGCATCCTCCTTGATCGTGAATCGTGTTTGACGTCAGGACTACCTACACACTGGCACGCATGTAAATTACCGCATTGTGTGATTGACCTGGCTGTGGCATTTTGGTATGATTATTTAAGTCCTGCCTGAATGTACCGGAGACAGTAGCGTTTTGAGTCTTGGTGACGCATGACAAGAGACGAGCTTGGGTGTAGGACTGCTGGAAAAGATTGTTGAGGAAGAAATTGACTCAACGTGTTCTTTTCTTTCTGTTGCTGAGGAGGCATGCCATCCACCAGCCCCTCTTCTTTAAAGGTGTTTGTTGAACTCAGGAACCTACATGGAACTTTAAACTACGTCCTTTACTGAATCCATGGGGGTCGCCTGTTCTGATTCCATTTGCCATAACCGGGTACAAGTGTTAAGTATTCCTGTATTGTTACCCGCCTGTACTCAGGATTGAACTTGCAACCACTTGAAGGACATAACAGCCAAAATGTTGTAGAAATAAAATTAAAGATTGTCACGTGATGGCTCTCGGAGACGAGGAGGTGGGAATGATACTCTCCCCCCCGTTGAACTAAAATTATCTAGCAGTCAAAAAGTGACCGTTAGAAATGATTGTGGGTCACACAGATGTTTGCACCTAAGTGACCTTGGGTCGCCGGACATCGGAAGGGGAAGGAGAAAATGAAGCCAAATGATTGGTGGGGGGACCCCAAACGGAAGTGGGGTTCCCTTCCCCTCAACGGAAGTAAATACAAAAAAAGTGAGTTTTTGGACAAGTCCCGTGGCAGACGGACGATAGCCATTTCACTCCGGGCTAAAGACAAAAGACTGAGACATGAGAGACCTGAGTCTCTCAAGCCAGCATTAAAAACTGTACAAAGTCTATTAGCCCGTGAAAGAAGAGAAATTCTCCAGTGGAACCCCGTCAAAAAAATAAGATAAGTAACTTTGGGACATTTTCCCTTTACACCCAAATTTTGTTTACCACTCTCTCTCTCTCAGTTTGAAAAAGGATAAAAGCCAAGAAAAGACATTTATATTCATGGACTATCCTATTATATATTTTTGACACTTTGAACATATATATGTATATAACCGTAGTAAAGAACCTACGTATTTTCATTTTACCATGTGGTCTATGTTATTATTCCATGCTTTCCTTTCAGCTTCTATTCGCCTTACATTATCTTGCTTAGAACTGTCCTATTAATTCCTAAAGAATCACACGGGAAATTGAGTTGCCGACTGTAGCAATATTAATATTATTACAACTAAGACCTATAGGCCCGTATTCTTCAATTATCTAAGGGAAAGAAGTTTAGTGGCCTGGTGGGTGTGTGATAGTGTGAAATTTTGGACCCCTTTGCCAGCGGTGGCCAGTCTGGCCCTAAATTATTCCCTCACGTAATATGCCAGTTCTTATCTGCCTGAGAAAAGAACTTTGAACAGGACCTATTTCTGTAGGGGATCAAGTGCCAACCTGCCCCGTCTTCACACGTGCGAAAATAAAGTCCCATTTAGGGATTTTAGACAATTTGCCGTCACAAGATGAAGACAATAGTTTGAAAATCCCTACTTTAGAAAGTATTTTGATTAGAAATTCTCTCAAAACTATTGAAATTAAGTATAATTTTATTTATAAGTGATAAGAACTTATTTAAATAAAGGATATTGTAACTATTTAGGACTAATTTAATTAAATAAAGAGATAAATTGAAAAAACGGGTCTTTGATTGCATTATATTTAGAAATAAGGCTAAATTCTACAATCTTTCTGGGTTGTTTATTATGTATCTTAACTAAAATTTTAGAATCTTTAAAATTAAAAGTGTTTGGTTTCTAAATTGTTTCACTAAGCATCATCATGTCGTGCCACCAGCACGGATATCCCTGACCCTCTCTCGCCACTTCTCCCTATCATTCATCACTTTTGGCAGGTCTTCAGGGTTACATCCCGTATCCTCACATACCTGCTGTATGTATGTTCGAGCTGGTAATACATTCTCGTTATCTCTAATATATTCAAAAATATGTTTTTGATCAATCTTGAAGTCTCATCAATATAGTTTTAATCACACTCCACAAATGCAATTGGGTATATCCGATTTGATACGACTCTTATTCTACATTCTAATTATTTTCTAATTGTATTAAGAGTTTGTAATTGTCTGAATGTCAAGGTTAAGATTTTTATCAAAGATGTGAAAAGTTAAATTATTGGGTACAATAATATATCTATATGATAAACTAGTTAGACGAACCAGACATGCAGGACACTGCTGGAGAAGCAGGGACGAACTCATAAGTGATGTACTCTTATGGACCCCCACACATGGCTGAGCAAAAGCAGGACGACCAGCATGAACATACATTCAGCAACTATGTGAGGATACGGGATGTTGTCCAGAAGACCTGCCAGAGGCGATGAATGATAGGGAAAAGTGGCGAGAGAGTGTCAGGGATATCCGTGCTACCAGCACAACATGATGATAAACTAGATTTTTTTTTATTGCAAACAGCTACAAACACATTATTTTAATAAAGAAAGAAAAGCAATTTTTAAAGAACAATTTTCTAAACCACACACACACACACACATAACAAATCAAAATGTAGTATTACAATTAAGAGTGTCAAGTTTTCACAATAATGGAGGTATTACCACATTCTGAATAATCTTAGAAGTGGGATGAGAGGTTTGTACATAGAAAGCATGGAATGTAAATCTGATTCTGTTTTATGGTCCAAGCTTTGTATGCACCATCCTCACATCACACTTGCAAGATTCTTCAAAATCTAGTAATGGTTGAATAAAATTAAGGTGAAAGAAATACTAGTCAAAAAGGAATAATGGTTGACAATGTTTGATCTAATGAAAATATTACAACAAGTGGAAATAAAACAATTGAAATGAAGATGAAAGAAATACTAGTGAAAAATGAATAATGGTTGATAATGCTTGATCTAATGAAAATTCCAGATAATATTACAACTAGTGGAAATAAAACAATTGAAATGAAGATGAAAGAAATACTAGTCAAAAAGAAATAATGGTTTATGTAATTAATTTCAAGATAAAATTGATATGATGATATTAACTTTATGTTCAGAAAACATTTTAGTTTTTAGCAAACTTCATGAATATCCCATGAAATATGTCCTCTTTTTTGTAGTCACACCATAAGACAGAAGCAGCCAATAATCAAAGAGACATAAGCTTTTAAAAAAGAAAAATCTGTGAGGGTGTAATTTTTCATACAATGAAAGAGGTTATTTTCCCAATGTCTGGTTCATTAATGTTTTTACAACCATCTGGTGCTTGTATGATTCAAGTTACCCTCCACTACCACCTTTTTAACTGCATTTATTCTCCCCCCCTTTCCCTCTTCTACACTCCCAATGGTTGTTTGACTTTTTCTGCCTCCCACACATTTTGATTTGATGCCATTTTTTGGCCTTTAATGACCATTGCCTGAGAAACTGGTAGACAGAATGCCACACAGATTGACCTTGTCTTTTTAAATGATCTGTTCATTTTAACACATGAAAAATAAAATGAAAACCATTATTTTTTTACCCTATTTCATATTGCTTGTGCATTTCTTAAGACCAAATTTTACCATTCCTCTGAAAACATCATATGCATTTATTAGAATTGGTAAAATAGTTTAGGTGGAGTTTCTTTGGCATAGTGGACTGTGACATCATTGCGACTTCAAACTTCAGTTGTGCTATCATGCTCACTTTTGAAATGATATCATTGGGAAAGGCATGAAACCCCTTATTCCCCCCTCCAACTTATAAGTTAAATAGTACTAATACTGTTCTTCGACTAGGATGGCTTTAGCATGAAATAACCCACAAAGGTTGATATGCCATTTAACAAAGAAATCAAATCAGGCAAAAAATCCTATTTTATCATCTGTTTAAATCTGCCGAACTTTGAAACTTGTTAAGCCCAGTCAGCTGGGGAGGGGCTATAGAATACACTGACTAAATCTCGGCAGAGGGGTGTAGAGAGGTTTACCTCTCCCATGAGTATCCTGAATATGATACAAACCATCTGATGGTGAGACTCCAGTCTTGGAGATTTACGGAATGTAGAGTATGCTTTCATTGCCATTGCTCCCAGGTCCTCTATGACCCAGGGTGGTAGCATCTGATGGGGTCCTATCTATGGGTCAAATAGAACAAACTGTGGGCAAACAAATGACTGATGTTAAATTGTGACTTATATAACAATATTTGAAACCATTTAACTGTATGCAAAAAGAGCTCAGGTTCGTTTAAGAATGTTACCTACAAAATGTGCTGACAAATCATATATAGTCCATAATCGAGGGTGACCAGAAGCTCCCATTTCAATAGCTGCTACACCGAGGTGTAGGGGAGGGCACTACTCCTTTCCCTGGATTGCTTCACTTTACCCTAGATACATACCTTATATTGCTGAGTGTTAAGCAAGGAGGTATCAAGTACCATTTTTAAAGTCTTTAGTATGACGCAATCTGAGATTGAACCCAGGTCTCCCAGACCATTGGCGAACATTCTACTCACTAGGCCAATGAGCCAGTTATATATAAGGCATTAAATAACCTACAAGGGTTGATATACCATAAAATCCATTCAAACCAAATCATGTATGTTTAATGTATATGTATAAAGAGGATTTGGCATTAAATAACCCACAATGGTTGATATGTTATAAAACTTAACCGAACAAAACCAAACTTGTTCAGCTATCCTTTTGATGCTACTATACACACACATCCATGTACATAAATACGTACGTACATGTTACTTGTTTTCACTCTCCCATAGAGATATGCAGTTCCGCACATGTATATACATATGTATGTTACACCTCTACACGTTTCTCATATAGATGTACTTGTACCGACTGTTTGATAGTCTTTTACTCTACCATTGCTTGTTCTATGTATATATATTATATGCCCTACACTATGATTGGTCGGCAGGGTGTCCTCGTGGTCTAATGGTTAAAGCGATAGACTGCTGAATCGTAGTATGCGAGTTCGTACTCCAGTCGTGCTATTACGTTCACTTTCGGGCAAATACTCTTGGGAAAGGTATGAACCCCCTTATCCTCCCAGCTATGGGTTAAATAGCACCACTACTGTTCTTCTAGGAGAATGGCTTTGGCATTAAATAACCTAAAAAGAGTTGATATGCCATTAAACAAAAAAAAACAACCTATGATTGGTCGGCCCCCTTCTCACCTCACTTCAGTCCATTCTTTGCTTCACTCATGTAAAATATCGGTGGTCAAAGTATGTGGGTAAAATCCGAGTGATGTTTGTCAATCCAATGGTTATAATCTTATTAATATTTCTATGAAAATGTCGCTGGCTGGCTCTGCATTTATACATTCTGGAACAAGGGGGATAATTCCCTCTTGCCGAACACCTACGCACGATATACGGGAACACTGGACAGCTGTTTCGACTTTATTAGGTCTCATCAGCAGTGTATACTGTAATCTCCACCACTGGAGATTTGGTCATGGTAATTCAATTCACAATATTAATTCCTCTACTTAAAAAATAAATAATATGTACATCGATTTCCTCTTGTTTCTACATCTCTTTCTCTACATGTGCAGGCAAGTTCTTTAGAGCTCTGTGTTATGCCAGAATATCCTGGATAGGGCTTGAAGAATGGTGATATGTAATTGCATCTCATGGGTTGTCCGACTCCTGCTCATCCATTTCATGTTCCATAACTAAGATGTCTTTTGTAGGGTTCTTGCTTGCTTAGCTGAGGTGACAGATATGCCTGCCTCAATAAAAATTCTTTCCTCACTCACCTGGGTCTGATCCTGCCTGCAGCACCATGTAGAATATTGGTGTTTGATGTATGTGGATAAAATTCAAACGACATATATCAGTCCAGTGATGGCAGTTTCAATCGTATTTTTACAAAAATGTAGCTAGTTCTGTTTGCATACAATCCAGAACAAGGGAGATAATTCCCTCTAGTTCTTACAACTTTATCTATTTTATGTTGCGATGCTTATTTGTTAATGAGAAGGGACGATATCATATGTGCATTTTACCTTTTATTTATTGGTGACTTTTCATCATCACTTTCTCAGCTTAAACAGGGAGTTAAATATGAATGGAGATGGAGCATTTTGACCACCCTAGTTAGGTGTTTCTCACTTGTTAACTGACTAACTTATTCTAACTTTAGACTTCTTTTGGTCATCTAACTGAAACCCTCCAATGAGGGCTGTGGTCTCTGATTGACCTCAAGTTTAACAGATGTCCATTGAACTGGTTGTGACATGGTTGTATTTTTCCACTCCAATGCCATACTACATATCAAAAATAGATCTTACTGATCAATTATATAACACTATGTGCATATGCATTATTGCACCTAAGTATGTGCAACCAGAGATTAAAAGAAACTTAGTCGCATGTACAGTATTTTATGAAAAAATGTATGTACAATTTTATGAAAAATGTGTACTATTTTTAGTGGAACTTTATATGATAAGTATTGTGCTAGAAATAATAAAGGTTGGATGAAAATGAACTTTGAAATAAAAAATAAAAAAAGTAGCTGATGCTGTAAACTGTTTCAGTCAAAGAAGCTGACAGAACGACATTAGACTTACCAATACAAAAATGTACAAAAGTCATTAAAAAAGGTGAAATATTGTCTAAGCATTTGGGAGCAAGAAGCATTGTTTACAATTGTACCTTTTTAAAGTAAATCAAGAGTGATGGATCCTTTTATGTCCCAGAAGATTGTCAGCATAACCTTCTTTACTGACTGCTATGTCCACAACAATTTTTTTTCTTTTACCAAAGAGTCAATGTATTTATACTCCATGAACTGTCTTTTTGACTCGGGTTTGTAATGGCAAACCTATGATTAGCCTATTTGTAGAGAATTTTTTTAATAAAATATGCTTCTCTCTACACATCAAATATCCTTCTGTAAATTTCACATTTTGCACTTTTCAACCACCAAGAATTTGATGACAGACCTCTGTTCAAGCCTGAAGCATTCTGATTTTGCTGCCATACTAAATAGTCTCTCAAAAAATATTTTTGGAAGGTTAAAATAATTTTTTTTATAAACCAAATCTAAATGCTGCAAAGTTTACATTTATAGAAAAAAAAATGTATTTTGCTTTTTTTTAAAAAAAAAATTGCCCTTATCTATTGAACAACCTTCATATTTTGGGGGTAGTGGATGAGAGGATAAAAGCATTCATTAATGTTTGTTTAGTTACTTAGCAGTCATGAGTTCAATTCTTGGGTCAAGTAGTTCATAAAATCCTACATGTTCAGTGGAAAAGACAGACAGTTGACATATCAAAGATTTATCAACTAGGAAGACAATAGAATGAGAGTAATCTACTTTTGTGGATTGAATAGAAATTTTGATTATAAACTCCCTGAAGGTTATAAGAAACCTCTGAAAAGATTAGAGTGTACACTCTTTCCCTTGATAAAAGCTTGAAATCACTTAAGACAGAAGAAGAAAAAAAAATTAACTTATCTCCAGTAGAAGTTTGAATCTCAAAGGGTTTTTATCTTATATCATTGTCACTGATATGCTGTTTCATCTTTGGTTGCTTGGTTGTTTCGGTTTTATGGCATATCAACCTTTGTTGGTTATTTAATGCCAAATCCACTTTTATACACATAAAGAGTTCTATTTCAAACAATTCAGTTTAGCATAAGTACACAGTTTAATTGTCAAAAACATTTCTATTTCAAGCTATTTAGTTTAGTTAAACAGTTCTAATTCGGCTAATTCAGTTTAGTATAAGTATAGTTTTTGTTTACACACAGTTAAATGTCAAAACAATTCCATTTCAAATAATTCAGTTTAGCATACGCATGCAGTTTAAATGTCAAAACAGTCCTATTTGAAGCAATTCAGTTTTACATAAGTTCACTGTTTAGTTCTATTTGATCCAGAGGTAGGACTCTATCAGGAGTTACCACTCTGGGCCCAAGTGGACTTGAGATAAATAGCAATGAAGGGGTGCTCTGCATTCTCCAAAGCTCCAGCATTACTGGAGCCTCACCATCAGATTGTTTAGTTGGGAAGAGATCTTACCCTTCTCATTGGGAAGAGATCTTACCCTTCTACAGAGAAGCAATTGGTGTATTCTACAGCCCCAGCGTGACAATATAAATTCTCCTTATTTATTGAATGATCTCATTGATTGATAGATTTCCTTTATTTATTGAATGACCTCGTAGATAAATAGATTAATAATTTCCCCTTATTTATTGAATGACCCTGATAGATAGATTTCCCTTATTTATTGAATGACCTCTCATAGAAACTAATTTGAAGAAAACAAGAAATTCATTTTTCTCTTAGGTGTTTTGGACCTTATAAAATGGCTCCTTTAATCTTTTGTAAGCAAGAGTTAAGGGAGTAGCACTGACATACCTTTGTTTGTGTCTAATGCTGGGAATATCTTATCCACTGTTTAGCTGGAGAACTCCCTTTATCAGCCAGCAAGGGATTGTTGAAGGTAGGAGCCAAGAGACAGAGGGAGGGGGAATGAGTCAATGAGTCAGCCTGGGGGATGCCAACTGCTCAGCTGGACAAACCCAGGTTTTTGCTTACACAACAACAAACACTGACCCCACCCCATCCCAAGGACAGAAAAAAGGGTGAGAGGTGCAGGGGAAGGAAAAATGTCTTTTTTTTATTTTAAGAAAGAAAATATTTGATTTCTCTTTCTAAAAAAAAAACAAAACAAAAAAAAAAAACATCAAATCTAATTTTAGATCATTTAAAGATGTTTTTTTTTTTTTTGTAAAGTTCATTTCGGTCTTTGTTTGTATTTCAACTGGTGGCATTTTTAATTCTAGCTAATCCTGTGTAAAAAGGAAAAAGAATTAATGTCCCCTTTCAATTATTCATTTTAACTTAATTCAAAGTCACTATTATTTTATTTTTAATCATCAACATTCATTTTTTTATTCTAATAAGCTATAATTTTTTTACCTATATTTATTTATTTCAATGGCATCTCAACCCATATCAGGTTATTTTATGCCTAGAAGTTAGAGAATTGCATTCATTCTTTGTTCCTATTTGCACCTTGTGTCGTTATTTTTTAAGGGTTTTTTGTTTTTTGCACACCGTCTTATTGAAGATGAATAATTTTTAAACAGATCTATTTGCCCCTAGATGGGACCCTAACAGGTACTACCACTCATGGTTAGAGTGAAACTGGGAGTAATGACTATGAAGGGGTACTCTACACTGTCTCAATCACCAGAATTAAAGACTCACCATCAACTCTAACTTGGGGTTGGCCCAGTTTGGTGGGGCTGCAGAATACACCAACTGCATCTCTGCAGTGGGGTAAGACTGCCTTAACTAGTGTCCTGATATGATGGTGAGGCTTTTTTGCTTAATTGAATGGTTTAACTATGTATAAACAAATGATTGCTATTTAATTGAATTGTTAGTGATACATAGCAATACTTGAAAACATTAAACTGTGCAAACAGATGAGTAATAAGTAAGTTGGTGACCGTAGTTGAGGTTGACCAGAAGGCTCCCTTTTCAATAGCTACTACACCAAGGTGTAGGAGAGGGCACTACTCTTTTCCCTGGATTGCTCCACTTTACCCTTGATATGTACCTTATATTGCTGAGTGTTAAGCAAGGAGGTATCAAGTACCATTTTTAAAGTCTTTGGTATGACGCAATCTGAGATTGAACCCAGATCTCCCAGATCATTTAGAAATCATATATATTTAATATATATGTTTAAAGGGGACTAGGCATTAAATAACCTACAGGGGCCCGACAATATTTTTCGAACACTTTAGTATTCGACTTTCTGAGTACCATCGAGTGGCGAAATTCCTTCAATAGAATAGCATGAGCATATAAAGACAATACCTGTAATAAAAATGGAAGAAAATCGATTAGGTAAGGAAAAATAGTTAATTTTCATCATTTTTTACAAAACACACGCAACATTATTTTTCGGACATCGTTGAAAAACTGTTAACAGTCTGTAATATCACCTTTCTTCTCAAGAACTTTTATCAATCTCTCTTCATAATGATCAAACATATGCACAATAACATCTCTACATGTTTCTATTAGTTGTTTTTTGGCTCCTAGTATTCATTCCCATAGTTGAGCCTCTTTCGTTATTTCAGGTCTATCATAGACAAGTTTCGCAAGCATTTCCCAAACATTTTCTATTGAATTTAGATCTGGGCTTCTTGCAGGCCATTCCAAAGTAGTCATATTCACTTTAGCCATCCATTCTTTCATGAGTTTTGACACATGGATGCTGCAATTGTCTTGCTGTAGAACAAAATCATTCCCCATCTCTCTTCTTATCCTTGGTAGGGCTTTCTCGTCCAGCAACTGTTTGTAGCTTTCGCTGTTCTGTCGTCCTTTCTACCACTCCAACCATATATTTCCATTAGCAAAGATCATACCCCAAACCATAACTCCTCCTCCTCCCATCTGTCGTTTGTTCAGTACAACAGGTTCACCCCTTCTCGACCAAGTACACCATCCATCAGGCCCATCAGACTTGAAACGCTTCTCATCAGTAAATATAACCTTCTTAAAGTCAACATGCTTTGTTAACCTCCTTTTAGCACACTCCAGTCTTGCTCCTTTGTGTTTCTTTGTTAGTGTAATTTTTTTCTTAGCCTTTGCATACTTCAAACCAATCCTATGCGGTGTTCTTTGTACTGTTCGAGACGTTTACATCCAATTCACATTTCTCCTTCACTTTTCTTGCAGTAACTTTTTCTCCAGATGTCAAAAGCCATGTCACAGTCCTCTTCATTCTCCTTTCAGTTCTCTTGCCAATTGATCTTTTCCACCCTCTCTTCTTTTTCCGCTCGGAGTTTGTCTTCAGCATGTATTCGACCGTTGATTTCGACAGCTTCAAATCCATGGCGATCCTTCTGATGCTGAGGCCATCTTCCTGCTTCTTCTATGCCAAACAAACGACTTCTTTTGAATGCATTTCACCCCATTAAACTTAATTGTTTTGCCAAGAAATGTCCGGACTATTTATGCTGTTAGATTGTCCTATGTTAACATAGTAGTAGGGGTGCCAGTGTCCCAGAACAGTGTACAAGCAGAAAATTTGCATACAGCAACATATACATGAACATAGCTCTTAATAAAATAGGATTTTTTGTCATGTCCGAAAAATAGTGTCGCGCAAGTTTTCGCAAAAATCACAAAAAACTAAAATTATCAAAGCCAAACTAAAAAAAATGATTACACTAGTAGTGGATTTTCACTTCTCAATCACGAACTTACAATCTCAAAAGTTTTTGGCACTAGTGACCACCTTGAAGTACTTTATTCAAAGTGTCCGAAAAATATTGTCAGGCCCTGGACAATGGTTGATATACCATAAAATTCAACCGAATCATATATTTTATATATATATATATATATATATATATATATATATATATATATATATATATAAAGAGGATTTGGCATTAAATAACCTACAATGGTTGATATGTCATAAAACCAAACCAAGGCAAATCATGTATATATGATATATATGTATAGAGAAAATTTGGCATTAAATAACCTACAATGGTTGATTTGCCATAAAACCAAATCAAATCATATATATTTAATATATATGTATAAAGAGGATTTGGTATTAAATAACCTAGAAGGGTTGATATGCCATAAACAAACCAAACCATGCTTGATCTCCTGAATTGAAGCCTCACCATCAGCTTCAGCTTAGTGTCATATTCAGGGCACTTCTTGGGGTGAGGAGTTTTTTAGTCCCTCAGCAGAGATGCAGTCAGTGCATATTATAGACACAAATTTTTGCCGAATTTCTTTGTCCAAAATTAGGAGGGTATATGTTGTGCACTAATAATCATAGTATTTTTATTTTTTGGCGGAATTGGCTCAGATCTGAAAAGTCCACTTTCCTGTGATACATGTTGAATCTAGTAAACAGATGATTGATCGAAAGGATTTCCAAGTTCATATTTTAATGAAAGAGCTTTAAAAAGACCAAACAATTTGAACAATAAGGAAATCTCAGTTAGAATAAAGTGTTCTGTTGGAAACTTTCAGATATTAAACACTCCTGAAGGAAAAGCAATCTGGGTGGAAAGAAAGTGGTAAACATAAATAAAAATGATAATCAATGATTTATTGATTTTAATGATGTCAATCTGTTCAGACTTTTATGCCTAGAGTTTAAGGTACACGATTCATTGTACGTCAATATTCCCATTTTTCAAAATTAAATTTTTTTTTTAGTGTAGTTGTTTGATAAGAGTTTTTGAACAGTTATGTATCAAGTTATTCCTATCTAACACTAATAATTCACATACGGTTGTATGGTTTCAAGTATTCCTATCTAACACTAATAATTCACATACAGTTATATATGGCTTCAAGTATTCTTGTCTAACACTAATAATTTGCCTACAGTTACATAGTTTCAAGTAATCATTTATTTGGTAATGATGATTTATTTGCACACAGTTATATATCAAGTATTCCTATCTAATATAGAGCCCAGTTGGTTGGGGCTGTAAAATACACCAACTGCATCTTTGCAAAGGGGTAAGATCCTCCTCAATGAGTGTCCTGTGGCCCAGTCAGCTGGGGTTGTAGAATATACCAACTGCATCTCTGTAGAGTGGTAAGACTCTCCCAATGAGGGTCCTGGATATGACACTAAACAACCGATGGGGAGGCTCTAGTAATGCTAGAGCTTTAGGGAATGCGGAGTACCCCTTCATGGCCATTGCTCTCAGGTCCACACTGACCTGGAGTGGTAGCTCCTGAAAGGGTCCTATTTATGGGTCAAATCAAACTGTTTGACATTTAAACTGAGTGCAAATAAATTGAATTGTTTGAAATAGAACTGTTGATCATTTAACTTAGTGCAAACAAATGATTGATGCTAAATTGAATTGTTTGAAATAGAACTGTTTAATCATTTACCTGAGTGTAAAGAAATGTTTGATGTTAGTGATACATAGCAATACTTGGAACTGTTTAACTTTGTAAATTTACAAACTGGATTTGGCATTAAATAACCTACAAAGGTTGATATGCCATAAAACCAAACCTAACAAGTACTATCTCTTCGGATGCATCTTAATACCTATTTTGATCCATAGATGGGACCCTAACAGGTACTATGATGCTAGGTCTGAGTGGACCTGGAAGTAATGGCAATGAGAAGGTACTTTACACTTTTCAGATCTCAAGACCTGAAGCTTCACCATCAGATGCTGTGTCATACCTAGAACATCCCTAGAGTGGGGTCTTACCCTCTGTGCTGAGATGCAGTCAGTATATTCTAAGCCACATTGACGGGGCTAGATTTTTAAGAACTTCCTAAATTTAGGAAACAAAGGAAAAATGAATAGTATACATGCAGTTGATACAGTCAGTGTATTTTAAGCCACTCTAAGAAGGCAGAACAAAAGTTGCGATCAAATTATGCAAGATTATACTAATTAGTTTATAATGAATTAATCAATTGACGTATGCTGTCAGTTATTTTCATAGGAAATGGACTCTATAAATCTAGTTCAAATCCTGGGCCATATTGTTTGCGTTTTATTTCACACTAGGTAGGACAACCAGTCTAGAAGAAGGAAAAACTTGATTTAAACCTTCGGAGTATTGTACAGAGAATCTGTGATACTGAGGTACACACCATTTTTCTGTTATCTCATCCAAAACATGTAACTCGTTCTTTACAAACCTTTAGCACTTTAAACAAATCTCTTTGGTAGGTAGTGCATTAGTTCGTATTTGAACTGTGGGATGTTCAGATGTCATGGAGTGAGAGAGAGAGATACTAGTCAATATTTAAAAGTGGAAAAAGATCTTGAGAAATTTCTTTTTAATAAAGAGTGAGGAAAATAAGATGATGTAGTTATTGAAATGAAGATGAAAGAAATAAGAGTCAACAATGAATAATGTTTGACAATGCTTGATCTAATAAAAATTCAAGATAATATTAATACTAGTGGAAATTAAGCAAGTGAAATTAAGATGATAGAAATACTAGTCAAAAACAAATAATGATTGACAAGTGTAGTAATAATAATAATAATAAAAAGAAATGACACAAATAAGAAAAAAGTTTAATAATGAAAATAATATAGAATAAAAAAATTTTAATTATAATGTTTTTAGTCTCCCACCCTTAAGTTTAGAGATAGGTTGGGTGATTTTGAAAAGGTTGAAAAGAAGCAAATTAGGATTTAAAGAGATTTCTCGAGATAATTTTTAAAAATACTTTGCTGCTTTTTGTTCTAAAATAAACCACAATCTTCATCTCATAGATAAAGAACATTGCCATGATAGACATAAAATCAAATTAAAAAAAAAACAAGAAATTGAAAAGGCTGCATAATTCTTCCAAAAAAGCTTCATAAATTCTTCAGACCTTGAAAATTTCTTTTTGAAAAAAATAATTATGGCTTATCTGTGGGATTTATTCCATGGGATTATATGGAATCCATTGTCGTTAGTCATCATCCAGGAACAAGTGTACACATAGTTAGGTGGGTGGGTGCATATAGTTTGAAAGTTCTGCACTGTTAGCTGATAGGGTGTCGACTTCCTCAATCGTTTTTGTGCGTAGGGGTCTTCCTTCATTTCCTTGTCTCCAAATCAATAACCACAGGTGAGTCACTTTGGTAGGGAGACTGACTTTGTCTTCTTATCTGCCCATTTCCTTTGTTGACCCTATCCCCATCTTCATCACCCTCCATCGTCACAACAGTTGGCAAATGCTCATCTCCTTGGTAACATGCCATTGTGGGATGGGAGAGGAAGAATTAACACATTCTCCTCCCCACCTCCATTTACTGTTGCTCCTCTTCCCTTCCACTTTTTCTTTCTTTTCTTTGTCATCCTCTATCCCTTCCGTTGGGGAAACCTGGGATTTCCTTGTGTTGTTTTCCTGTTTGTCTTTATTTGCTTTCCTTCTTCGTTCTTAACGTTTGGGGGCATCCTCCTTCTCTACTTCATTTTTCATGTGACATCATCAATCATTTCCTATTTGCTGAAGAAGTACTTTTTCTTTTTTTTAACTTTTTTTTTTTTTAAATCACTATTTGCAATTAAATTTGTGGCTGAATTTTCATAAATTTTATTAATACAAGACTAACTGAATTTCCATACTGTTGCTGAGACTTAGAACTTACTGACTGTATCCCCTGGTTGTGGAGTGGGGATACCTCCCCTCTGAAATGGCATGTCCTGGGTATGGCATAAAGTTATATCTGATAGTGATATCTGGAGATGTGGGGAGTGTGAAATACTCTATACATTCCCATAACTCTCATGTCCACTCTGACCTGGAATGGTAGTACATGTTAGGATCCCATCTCGGAGTCAAATGAGTCTGTTTAAAAATTATCTTTATTTAATAGGAATGTTAAACACAGTATAACCTTATGTTACTTGTATTAAGAACAAATGAATGACTGCAATATCAAAACGATCTCTGACTTTCTGACATGCATGTATACAATTCATTTTTTCCATTGTTTCCTAATTTAAAAATCAATGGGGTTTAAAATATACTGACTGCATCTCTGCAGAGGGGTAAGACCTCCCCCCCCACACAAGGAGTGTCCTGGTATGACACTAGTCAGGATCTGATGGTGAGACTGCAGTTATGAAGCTGTTGGGAGAGTGGAATACCCTCTACATTGCCATTACTCTCATGTCCACTCTGACTCAGAGTGGTAGTGCTCACTATTTGTCGTATATCCCACTGACCAGATAAGTGTGGCACATAGCCTTTTTTTAGGTGGGTCTGGGTGTAGGGCTGTAGCCTCTACACACCCAAAGGCTCCAAAAATGCCTCGGGCCCCGTCAGCAATCGCCTAAAAGGGGCACCTCAGAGTGGTAGTACTTGTAGGGTCTCATCTGTTTAAAGATTATCTTTATTCAATAGGAATATCTGAAACAATATAGTAAATAAAGTAAAGTTGTCTCCCTTTAGTTGAGGGCGACCTGAAAGCTCCCTTTTCAATAGCTACTACACCAAGTTGTAGGGAGAGGGCACTACTCCATTCCCAGGATTGCTCCACTGTATCCTTGATCTTCACCTTACAGTGCTGAGTGCTAAGCAAGGCGGCATCAGGTACCATTTTTTGAGTCTTTGATATGACTGACTCTACCAGGGATTGAGCCCTGGTGTCCTGGACCGTTGGTAAACACTCTGCTCATGAGGCCATGTTATTTGTATGAAGAACAATTATGTGAAGCTATAATTGTTGACTAAGGATTATTATTAGTTACTTGAAACTATATAACTGTGTTGAAATTAATGACTATTATTAAATAGAAATAATTACTTGAAACCATATGATTATTAGTATTAGACTGGAATACTTAATATCATATAGCCATGTTTAAATAATCCTCTTAAACAAGTACTCAAAAAATATACATGTACACAGAAAGCAATTCCCCGACTTCTAGGTATAAAATAACGATAGACAGTTTGGTATGTTGTTAAGATCAGTCATGAAACTATATTTACAGTGGTGCCCGTGGTGTAATGGTTATCGTCGGAGGAATTGGACACGGCGACATGAGTTCAAATCCTGGACGAGACTGATTGCATTTCACATAGCACTAATACCCTTGGGAAAGGTATGAATCCAATTATTCTCCCTCCAGCTATAGGTAAATAGTAGGGCTGACTAATTTTATCAGCCTTGGTGAGGCAACTAGTCTAGGAGAAGGAAAACTCTGAATTCAAACTCCGCTTAAAAATTGACCTTGTGTCATATCCTGCCCGAGCGGAGGGGTTGGTTAAATAGGATGTAACTATATTTACCAGAATAAATGAAACATGAATCTTCTCTTAAATAATCCTCCCCCTGCTATTTAATACAGTCCTGTGAATTTTCAATTGATTAAAAGATCTTTGAAATTCCTTTTGGTATGGTATGAAGTTGCTGCATCATATTTCTTATTTCTTTCACATTTTACTTAAAATTTCTTCCCTGTTGGCATCAAATAATCATTGAGGCATGCTGACAGCACAGATTCCCTTGAAATTATCTCACCATCCTTCCCTGCCAGTTATTGCTCTTGTTAAATCCTCTAGACGGCATCCAGTGTCTGCACAAAGCTAATATAAGTTTCTGTTAGTTGGTCAATACTGGTGTGTCCATGTGTAGGAGTCCATTGGAGAATGACTCTTATGAGCTGTTCCTTACTCCACCAGCAGTGCCCAGCATGTTTTGTTAATCTTACTTGGATAATTTGTGAGGTAAGTGGCCGTACAGTTACTGCCTGGATTTGTTCAAAACACTATGCAACATCCTTATGTTGTTCCTATCAAGGTTTATCACCTGGCATTAAAGTCAAAGGGGTGCAACCATACAATAATACTGACATGGTCACAGCTTGGAAGAATTCCTGTTTTATTTTATCGGAGAGATCAGATTTCCATATCGTCATTATTTACCAGTGTATTTGTTTACAAGGCTTTGAGTAGATGAGATATTAGTACTGAGGTGTATGAACTGGGGTAATAATTTTAGAGGCTTAGCATTTAATCATGGTATTTGAAATAGATATTTTGTTTCTATGTGCAGTGTTTTTTTTTCTTGTGTCTCTGATCTGAAGTGTGTGTGTGCATTTGTGTTTTTGCTTCTACCCTGATCTACATTGTGTGTGTGTGTGTGTCCTCACCTGATCTACAGTGTGTGTGTGTGTGTGTTCATCCAAATTCCCTACAATGGGAGATGTGACATAATGTCAATTTTTAAGTGGAGTAAAGCTGGTTTGTGTTTAGCGTTTTCTTTATCCTAAATTGTATTCCTTACCAAGGTTCAAGAAATCAGTCTAACCTACTATTTACCTGTAGGTGAGGTGGGTGGGTGAAGAGATGGATTCAAGCCTTTCTCAAGGTCATATGTGTGAGGTGAAATTTAAACAGCTTTGTCCAGGATTTGAACTCAGGGTGCTATGTCCGTTTTTTTAATGATCATAACGACTACATTACATGAAGCTCAGTCGGCTATTAGTGTGTTTGATAGGCCTCCATTCTTCCTATTTCTAAGTTGCATTTCGCACATGTTCAATTTCCACCCCACTTGTTGCAAATTTTCTTTAACCTCATATTTCCCCCAAGACATCTTCATGATTTCACTATTATCACCCCCCCCCAATCTGCTTCTCGTCACTTTTTCCATCCTTGAAGAATTCGCTCAATCGGAATATCTTTTTTTCTTGCTTTATTTTGTTTTTCAGTAAATCATTTCCCACCAAACAACTTTATATTTTTCTTTTATTCTCTCACTCTTCAGTCTCTTTTCCTCCCCCCCACAACATTTCTTCTCTCCTCCCCTCAACGTTTCTTTTCTCTCTTCTCCTCCCCTCAACGTTTCTTTTCTCTCTTCTCCTCCCCTCAACGTTTCTTTTCTCTCTTCTCCTCCCCTCAACGTTTCTTTTCTCTCTTCTCCTCCCCTCAACGTTTCTTTTCTCTCTTCTCCTCCCCTCAACGTTTCTTTTCTCTCTTCTCCTCCCCTCAACGTTTCTTTTCTCTCTTCTCCTCCCCCCAACGTTTCTTTTCTCTCTTCTCCTCCCCCCAACGTTTCTTTTCTCTCTTCTCCTCCCCCCAACGTTTCTTTTCTCTCTTCTCCTCCCCCCAACGTTTCTTTTCTCTCTTCTCCTCACCTCAACGTTTCTTTTCTCTCTTCTCCTCCCCCCAACGTTATCTTTCTTCCTCTCCCAATTTTTTCTCTCCTATCCTTCTTTGTGTTTCCTCTCTCTCTTTTCATTCCCTCAACATTTCCTCTCTCTTCTCTCAACATTTTTCACCTCTTTTCTCTTTCCCTTATCATTTTCTATTGTCTTCTCTCCTCCTCTATCCTTAGCATTTCCTCTCTCTCTCCTCCCCTCAATGTTTCCTCCCTTTTCCTTCAGCATTTCTTCTCTCTCTCCTCTATATTTTGTCTATCAATAATTCCCATATGTCCACATTTTATCTCTTTTTCCAACTTGACCATTCCTTCTCTTTCTTCCTCCATTTTTCCTTTCTGTCTAAACTTCCCTCTTCCATTTTTTTACCTCTGTTCCCCTCTTTTCTGTGAGTCAGCTTCCCTTCCTCCAAAGGGCATTTACAAATGAAAGTTTAAGTTGGGAATAACCCTAAAAATTCTTCCTAATTCCTTGAATCCTAGAAGATAGGTAAGTATGACTCTACAAGTTTTGCTGCTTTTCCTTATCCCCTGTCCATTTCTTCCTTCTGGATTCTACTCATTTCTCCACAATGCTACATAATATGCCATTTCTGCATAGGAACCAATATATATATATTATTTTTTAAACCTTTTTTGGGTTGGATAACAATTTCAGCTACTCAAATAGACCAAATTTGTGAAGGTGATATACAAATTAAGTTCTCTTTACTTGAAAATTTTGATTTGGTTTGGTTTCTTTGTTTAATGGCATATCAACTCTTTTTAAGCTATTTAATGCCAAAGCCATTCTCCTAGAAGAATAGTAGCGGTACTATTTAACCTATAGCTGGGAGGAGAAGGGGGTTCAATACCTTTCCCAAGGGTGTTTGATCGAAAGTGAACATGATATTGTGACTGGAGTACGAACTTGCTTACTATGATTCCACAATCCATCACTTTAACCATTACACCACGAGGACACCCCTGAAAATTTTGGTGTAAAGTGCCTGTGGTTTTAGTGACTAATGTGCAAGACTGTGACCTCAAAGTGACTAACTTCAAACTGGAGTTGCACTATTGCATTCGCTTTTGGATTAATGCCCTTGGGAAAGATATGGACTCTAGCTATGGGTTAGTTTGTTTAGTTTTGTTTAACTGCATATCAACCTCTGTGGGTCATTTAATGCCAGAATGTGGGTTAGAGTACCACTTCTTTCATTCTACAAAGATAGCCTTAGCAACAAATAACCCATGATATGAAATTAAATAAAGAAACTGAGCCTTAAAAATTATGGCTCTTGTATACCCCCAAAAGTGCTTCTTGTTCAA
>OY757941.1:57084520-57109520 GCA_963585895.1 Sepioteuthis lessoniana | reverse complement strand
CCTTTACCGGCTCATTGGCTTAGTGGGTAGAGTGTTCACCAATGGTCCGGGAGACATGGGTTCAATCCCAGGTCGCGTCATACCAAAGACTTTAAAAATAGTACTTGATACCTTCTTGCTTAACACTCAGCAATATAGTGTACGTATCAAGGGTAAAGTGGAGCAATCCAGGGAATGGAGTAGCGCCCTCCCCTACACCTTGGTGGAGTAACTATTGAAAAGGGAGCCTTCGGGTCGCCCTTGACTACGGTCGCCAACTTTACTTACTTTTTACTTATTTATCCTTTTGATGAGAGTTCTGCTATGCTTGTTTTCAAGAAGCCTCCTCATTCTTCTGTGTTAAATATGTGTAAATATAATCTCACATAAATAAGTTCCTGCACTAAGAATTATTTATAAAATGTTAATTTTCTTATAAAACAAAGCTAAGTATTTTATCATTTCTAATAAAACTGGATACAATCAAAACTGATATTATTCAGTATCATTTATGACCAAACTCTACTGCATTGACACTCTAACCAAAAATGCAAATATGCAGCTCTCAAAAAATAAGTACACATACTTACTTACCTTTATGCAGTTTTATTTTTGATCAGTGTTTCAATGCAGTAGAGTTTGATTGTAAATAATACCTAATAATATCCATTTTGATTGTATAATGTTTCACCAGATTTAGGAATATTTTTAGGGTTGTAATTTTTGTGGGCAATACTCAATACGTGAGTGATATATTATTAAGTCATGCTGATTCCATGGATTCCCTTGAGTCTCTCTCACTATTCATCCCTATCGACCATTAATCTTGGTTGGTCCTCTACACTGCTTAGGAATGTAAGTCTTTGCTGGTTGGCCAGCACTGGTGTGTCCATGTGTAGAGAATGTTGCTTACAAGTTCCTTCTTGTTTGGATAGTTTGGGAGATGGGAGGTAAGTGGCCGTACAGCTGCTGTTTTGTGAGCTGCTGCTTCCAGGATTTGTTCAAAACAGCATATAGCATCTTTTTGTAGTGCCCCTCTCAGTTTTAATGATGAAGATAATTTAATGATATTTTTTATTAATACCATACATCTTAGTTGATGCAACAGGATGGGTCGTCAGTGATGTTTCCTTTGGGTTCATGGGGGGTTTCGGGTCTTGCAACATCAGACCCCCTCACCCAAATGACCCAGTTGGCATTGATCTTACTCCAACTCGCATCCCGGCAGCTAACCTGCGCATCCACACAAGGAGAAAAAAAAGAAAAATGACCACAGAAAAGGCTCTATATATAATTTTGCAACAGCCAATCAGAGTTAAGCTCTACTGATGACTTCTAAATCTTTCCTTTAAAAATCGGGAGGCCACTTTACTCTGCTTCTTTGCCACAATGACGTCATTATTCGGCTATTTGTTCACTCCGGTATGTATTTCTTCCTTTTTATTTTATTTTATTTTTTTATATTCTTATTTTTACCCCCCCCTTTTTTTAATACTTACAAAAAAAAAGAAATTTAAAAAAAAATAAACAAAATAAAAAATTTTTTTGAAAATTAAAAAATCTATACATAAATATAGAATTGCGATTAAAACAACAAACTCCTATATAGAATTAACATACGTTTAGTTTAAAACTTATTTCCATTAAACACTGTACATAAATATACAATTACGAACTAAATCAGACTCCACACATTACTATACATTAAAACTTCCATATCGAATGTTTTACGAATGAGAAAAGATGAAAAAAAGAAAAAAAAAACCCGAGTAATACGTTGGAATCTTCACAAAAACATTGTTATTTAAAATGGTATATTTACAAAATGGCTAAACGTCTAAGATATTATTCAATTAAATGAACTAATTTCAAATGAGCACTTAAAGCCTAATACAACCACACACCTTCGCGCATAAAAAAAAAACAAACAAAACAGATAAAAATAAAATAACTAAATAAAATCTTACAAAACATATATATCGTTTTAAATACCTTTTTTTTTCTTTTTTTTTTTTAACCCTCTTCTAATTATCACCTATCTACAACTCCAACTATCCACCCTTCTGATCCACAACCAATTCGTTGCTCTTTCAGCTGCAGTGGTAATATTTTTCAGGGCTTTCCGTTTTACCACTCCTGAAATGCCGATGCTTGATAACGCTTTACTCATTGACCCTGCGTTAAATATTGGACGATGTAATTAAGAAACCTGATTGAAAAATTAAACCATGTTGTTAAAATTAACAATTTATTTGTACAAAACTAAGGAGACTATTCTCAATACCAAATTATAAAACAATTCTTTAATATATCTCCATTTTTAACCAATTTAATATCAACCCTTTGACCCCGTCATGCTGGTACCCTGGTAGTACTTTTAATTAATCATAACACTGGTTTACTCAAGTGGAAATAAAGTAAGTAAAGTTGGCAACCGTAGTCGAGGGCGACCAGAAGGCTCCCTTTTCAATAGCTACTACACAGAGGTGTAAGGAAGGGCACTACTCTTTTCCCTGGATTGCTTCACTTTACCCTTAATACGTACCTTATATTTCTGAGTGTTAAGCAAAATATATCAAGTACCATTTTTAAAGTCTTTGGTGTGATGCGATCTGGGATTGAACCCAGGTCTTTCAGACCATTGGCGAACACTCTACCAACTGGACCAGTGAGCCAGCTCTCAAACTGCAAAGGGTAAATTTCGGCTCAGAAGCTGAAGGTTAAAAGGGTTAATACAAAAAAGAAAATTAACAAATAAAAATGAATTAGATTGGTTGGAAGCTGACATTTCACTTATCAAGAATTATCTTTAGTTATATTTATACTATTAATAATGAATCACAAACATTATTATTTTTCAATAATATTTTATTATATTTTATAGCCATCACGGAACAGGTTTTCAAATACAGAATTTCAAAAGCTTCTAAGCAACTGACGTTAAGTATATTTCCATGACAATTAAGTCAACAATTTCTGTTCTCATTTTGAAAAGTTAAATATTTTGTTATCCGATGACGCAGCATGAACAAAACATGTTACTTGAATTTAATTTCAACAGGTTGTTTAAAATTTCTGTTTCAAGTCATATTTCTTAAATATTTATGCATACTGAAAAATCCTTTGACTAAATTGTAAAATTTAGTGGAAAGGGCAAGACATTATCAGTTGCTAAAGTATTTTTAACCTAAAGATTTGAAATGAGAAAGGAAAAAAAAAAACCATTAAAATATTTAATGTCTAATATATATATATATATATATATATATAAGTTAATGTTCAGAGACAATGTGTTTGGAATGATTCAGGTATAGAATATATGATTAGTTTCTTACAATTCTACAGGTGTGCTCGATGTATGGCTATTAATACATAAATATATCAGAATATATATATATAACCCTCATACTGAGTGAATATATCTGTAATATCAATGAAAGAGAACTCAATAACAAATGTTTGATATCTCTTTGCATTCTGTTAGAAGCCATCTGATGAGGCGGGTAGCATTTGTGACTTGTCAAAATAAATTTCTCTAAAGGCGTAGTAACTGTCCATTGAGTTTTTTTCATTGATATTACAGATATATATCATCACAATTGTTTGATTAAAATTGAATGCTAAAAGCATTTTTAATCGGTAAAATCCTTACAAGCACTCTATCCACAACATTGCAGAGTAATATCACAGTATATTTCAAGTATGGAATGGGATTAAAATTCAGTCTGTTTTCAATCCTCGAGTGAATTCAACATGACTGACTTTTTTTGATTGTGTGAAATTCTGAGTTATGGATTTATATCCTGTTTTGTATTTTATTTTTTATACTTGAAAGATTTCATATTATATATTTCACCAGAAGTTGTAATGTTAGTAAAACAATGTTGCTTCTTTGGTAACACATGGTATACTTGTAGGGGGACATGTTATTTGATAGTTATGCTTAGTTTCCCCAAAGTTTAATGTTAATAAAGTTTAGTTTATGTTTAGAAAGAGGTACAATAGGCATAATATAGGCGCATGGAAAAAAGAAAGAAGTAGTAAATGAAGGAAGCCAATGAGTGAAGGATATGAAACAAATGAGTAAAGAATATGAAACGACGCGGACAAAAGGAACATTCAAAACAAGGCGACGAACAAAAACAAATTTATACACTATAATAAAACAGACATTGATACATTAAAAATAGTTGTGTGTGTGTGTGTGTGTGTGTGTGTGTGTGTGTGTGTGTGTGTAACTAACACAACTAAACTAACAACAAAAAGGATCATTACGGAAATGTCCTATTAAGTTGGATTACATATTTAAATGTCTTTCTTTTTGTGATTCGAAACAGTCGGTTTCTCTGAGACTGAAAAAAGTCTCATAGTCAATGTATATTGAAGAAATGACTGTCTGCGAGGCTTATCCATTTTTTTGCTTTTCACTCCTGTTGATGAATAAGAAGAATGTCACACTGAAGAGAGAGCGTGTATCCACTGCAAGGAATTTGTGTAAAAAGAGAGTGTTTGAAGACGACGTATTTATAGAAAATACATGTCTTGGAAGTGGCTCCAAATGCAGGACGAAATTTATGCACAGACATAGTTTTACGCAGGTCACGTGGTTCTCCTGGCCAATGGTTTCCCGAGACTGAATATGTGTGCGTCCTCCATCTTTGTTGTGGGAACAAGTGGCATACCACCCAAATTAAATTATAGGAGTGTAAAGTCCTATATACTGCCTTCCTTTTGAGGTAAGCAAATGTCATGTTGGCGTGATGATGAAGTCTTTGAAAATCGTAAAAATTTAAAATTTGCATATTTAATAGAAGTAATCAAAGAAATTTAAGTATGTATTAAATGTTAATATGAAAATATGTTTAGTTAATTTTCTTAAAAAAATTAAAGTTAAAAGATATTCGTGGAAATTGATTCCTACAAGAACTTTTCATGGCTAATTATTTGTTTATTTATAAATTTTATGGACATAAAATGTTTTAATGTTTGTTTTTTTTCTCATTTTAATCCTTTAGATTGAAAAAATACTTAAGTTAATGTGAATGTCTTGATTTTTCTGCTAAATTTTACAATTTAGTCAAAGGATTTTTCAGTAGCAAAATTGTGTTGTGTAGCCATATACATATACAAATATATATATATAAGCGGAAACATTAACAAACATAATTTACAAACTTCAGTGAACAAATGAACACACTTCTTTATAAAAATATGTATCTCTCACACTTTATTCTCGAAAGGGTTGATGTTTCTGTGGGGTGTGAGAGATGGGTGGAGACAGGGACACACTGCTATATTGACCCAACTTCTTCTCTTAACCATCACACGCTGGGTTATCTTCAAGAATTCACTTAGCACTTCTTCCGCATCTTGGCTGGAGTTGCTCAACCAGGGGTTGCTGAGGGCCACAGCCCTCAGTCTGCAAGTTGGCCCTCACTCTGGCCTTCCTGTCTCCAACTGACTCAACTGCTGCAGGCACCAGGCTATATTCTTTCATAATGCCCACTTGCTTCCGCTTCTTCTTCCACTTATTTACACAGGTGCATCTCTGATTGACGGCTCTGTCAAGGGTCAATATGTAACAATTGATATTTCTGATTGTAGGTTTGGTTTGGTTAGGTTTTATAGCCTATCAACCCTTATTGGTTATTTGATGCCAAATCCACTTTATACATAGATATGATTTCTAAATGCTTAGTTTGTAGATAACATTTTTAAATGAGTCAGATTTAATTTGTTTGTGTACAGTTAAATGGTTCGAAATATTCTAATGTAAATTGTTCTATTTACAGTTAATCATTTGTTTGTGCTCACATGAATGGTTTCAAATATTGTTATCTAACATAAATAGTTTTATTTGCACACAGTTAAATGGTTTCAAGCATCACTATGTTGCACTAAACAATTAAATTTAGGAACACAATTACAGAGTTTCAAGTATTGCTCATCAACACTGATAATTCTATTCAATATTACTCATTCATTAACAAACAGTAAAATTGTCCCAAGTATTGTTATGTATCACTAACAATTTTATTAAACATTCAGTCATTTGTTTACAGTTAAATGATCAAACGGTTCTATTTCTTACAATTCAATTTAGCATAAGTAATTTGTTTGCACACAGTTTAAATGTCAAACAGTTCCTTTTGACCTATAGATAGGACCCTATCAGGTGCTACCACTCTGGGTCAGAGTGGACCTGGGAGCAATGGCAATAAAGGGGTACTCCTCATTCCCCAAAGCTCCAGCATTACTGAAGTCTGAAGTAGGAATAAAGAAGGCTTGATCTTATATCAGCAGGGCTTACAATATACTGACCATTAAGACTCCCTCGAAAAGAGGTGTCCTGAGTATGACACTAAATTGAATCTGATGGTGAGGCTCCAGTGTGGAGAATTCTTTTGTTGCCACTATTCCCAGGCTAACTCTGCTTCGGAGTCAAAGTACCTGCTATAGGACAAATAGATCTGTTTCTTTGCATTTGATAGGACCATGTTTAAAAAAAAAACCCTTCAGAAACAACTATACAAAAAAGTAAATAGGAACATAGAATGAACACAATTCCCTAACCTCTAGGTATGAAATAGTCCTAGACAGGTTGACATGCTCTTAATCAATCACTTGAACTAACCAATTCAGTCACAGTAGCCTATGTGTAAACATGGTACAAATTTGCTGTCATACAGCTACTTTACACTTAAAATCTTTAATATTTTGAGAGTGTTCACCTAATGGTCCAGGAGACATGGGTTCAATCTCAGGTTACGTCATACCAATGACTTTAAAAATGGTACTTTATACCTCCTTGCTTAACACTCAGCAATATAAGGTATGTATCAAGGGTTAAGTGGAGCAATCCAGGGAAGGGAGTAGTACCCTCTCCTACACCTCAGTGTAGTAGCTATTGAAAAGGGAGCCTTTTGGGTGCCTTCAACTACAGTTGCTAACTTTACTTTTAAACTGGCTCATTGGCCTAGTTGGTAGAATGTTCGCCAATGGTCCGGGAGACATGGGTTCAATCCCAGGTCATGTCATACCAAAGACTTTAAAAATGGTATTTGATACCTCCTTGCTTAACACTCAGTAATATAAGGTGCATATCAAGGAACAAGTGGAGCAATATATATATATATATATATATATGCACACATATATACACTATGGATATGCACAGACATAAGTGTGCATTGGCATAATGGTTAGGTCAGGAGACAAAGGTTTAATGACGCAAAAAATGTTACTATATATATATATATATATTACAAAAAATGGTACTTGATGCAATCAGGATTATAAAGTATAGATCAAGGGTAAGTGGAACAATATAACGAGAGGAGTAGCGCCCTCCCTACACCTCACTGTAGTAGCTATTGAAAAGGAGTTTTCTGGTCGCCCTCGACAATGATCGCCAACAATTTATTAATAGCCTTGAATTTGATTTGCATTTAAGTCTTTTCTGCAGTAACTTTATTTCTACTTTACACTATGTGAACAAGTGGACAGTATTTAATTTAGAAAGTTATGATTATTTTAAAAAAGCAACAAATGAAGCAAAAATTATTGTTGAAGTCTTCAGTTCTTTTGTAATTTTTTAAAATTTTTATTGTCATTCTTCCAAAACCTTTTGCTACATTGTGGAAAAAGAAATTCTGGGAGGTTTTGCTAATTCAGGTTATTTCTCAAAATGCATTTAATCTTGTGAGAAATCTTTTGGTATTTTTAGAAATGTTTTTATCAGAAATGTGGCAGTGTGTTCCCAGAAGTATTTTTTCACCCTTATTATTTTTCTAAACATACAGTATCACCCATGAATAAGAACATCCCTTACAGTGTTTTTAAAAATGTTAATTTTCTTCTAAACCAAAGATAAAGGATTTTATTATTTCTAGTGGAACACTATTAATTTAAAAGGAATATTATTAAGTATTGCCCATGAATGAATACCGCACTAAAAGTTTTTGATAAAAAGTTAATTTTCTTCAAAACTAAAGATGTCAGGATCTTATCATAAAATCAAAATGGATACTAGAAGGTCATATTTCTTAACAAAACCAACAGTGTTGAAACTTTGTAGCCCAAATAAAATTGCAACACTTTTATGCATCCAAAAATAAAATAGCAACACCTTCTATAAACCCTGAATAAAATAGCAACACCTTCTATAAACCCTGAATAGAATAGCAACACCTTCTATAAACCCTGAATAGAATAGCAACACCTTCTACAAACCCTGAATAGAATAGCAACGCCTTCTATAAACCCTGAATAGAATAGCAATGCCTTCTATAAACCCTGAATAAGATAGCAACACCTTCAATAAACCCATAATGAAATAGTGACACCTTCTATAAAGCCCCTAAAAAATAGCCACACCTATAAACCCAAAATAAAATTGTATAAATAGATATAAGGACTATATTTATTTTTGAATTGCAATATATTCATATTTTTGGTAAAACTGAAACTGTTTTTGTGAAGACTTATTAATATGTAAATGTCATTGAAAGCTTAATTGATAATTGGTGGCACAAATATTACTTAGAATTTAAAAAAAAACTGAACTTTTGAATAATAAAGTAAGATAATTTTTCTTTTAAGTAAATTTAAGTTGATAAGAAAATTTCTTTGAATTAATTTGAATATGATTTGATATCTCTCAAATGGCCTCTGTTTTACATAAAAATGTTATTTATTTACTTTTAAATGGTAAGTGACTTTTGTACAAATCTCAACTAAAAATGTAACCATGTGTTTTTTTAAAATGCTTATTTTCCAGTAACCAAAAATAAATTAGTAGGTTTTTTTTTTTTTTTTTTTTTCCTGGTTGGAAAATTTTCAGCTAGATGTCTACTTGGTTTGTTTAAACCAAAAGATAAAGATTCAGTGAAGTCCACCTGTAACAAAGTAACAATCTAGTTTAACAGTATAGTTTGTAAATCAAACTTCTCTCTGAAAAGTTTGGGGAATTTTTAAAAAAGTAGGCATGAATACTCAGTGTAGTTCTGTAAAGTCAGATAAGAGATGGAAGTTTTTTGTAATAATTCAGATAAATATCATTTTAACAAGATTCTATGGATACAAAAATGTAAATGAGATAGAAATACAAGATAAAAGGAATTTTAAACATAAATGAAAAAAAATCAGGGTTTTTTTTTTTTTTTTTTTTTTTTTTTTTTAGGGTTTTTTGTACTTAGTTGTTGTTATTCTTTTATATTTTGCAAATATATATATCTAATTCGTTTTTATTACTTATACATTGAACTATATATATATATATATATGAGTTCTTTTTTATTACTTATATATATATATGAGTTCTTTTTTATTACTTATATATATATATATGAGTTCTTTTTTATTACTTATATATATATATATATATATAAGTTCTTTTTTATTACTTATCTATCTATCTATCTATCTATCTATCTATATATATATATATATATATGAGTTCTTTTTTATGACTTATATATTTATATATATATATATATATATATATATATGTATAGAGAGAGAGAGAGTTCTTTTTTATTACGTATATATATATATATATAGAAAGAGAGAGAGAGTTCTTTTTTATTATTTTATATATGTATAGTTCTTTTTTATTATTTTTATATAGATATAGTTCTTTTTTATTACTTATATATATATATATATATATATAGTTCTTTTTTATTACTTATATATATATATATATAGTTCTTTTTTATTACTTATATATATATATAGTTCTTTTACCTTATATTGCTGAGTGTTAATCAAGGAGGTATCAAGTACCATTTTTAAAGTCTTTGGTATGACATGACCTGGGATTGAACCCCGGTCTCCCGGACCATTGGTGAACACTCTACCCACGAGACCAATGAGCGGGTTTATTATTTACTCTTTAAACTTAGAGATGGCTATGTTCAGAAAACACTGAGATGACCTTGTCTGTCCCACCATGACGTCTAAAAACATTTATACTTCATATCAAAACTTTTTTTTGCTCTGGTTCTTTCTTCCTTTAATGGCATATCAACCTTTATGGGTTATTTAATGCTAAAGCCATCATTATAGAATAACAGTAATGGTATTATCTAACCCTTAGCTAAATGGATAAGAGGGTTCATGCCTTTCCCAATGATATTAATCTAAAAGTGAATGTAATAATGTGACTGGAGTTTGAACTCGCTTACTACAGTCACAGTCCAGCACATTAGCAACTACACCATGGGGACTCCCCCTTTCACTCTAGGGAGAAATGTCACATTTTGCTATTTGATGATCTTCAATGACCTTGAAGGTTAACCTTACATGTTGGTAGCCCTGTCAGTGGTGTTTACAGTATACTGATACCCCTGCAGAGAAGTGAGATTCGCCACACCTACTAAAAAGTTTTGGGGAATGTAGAGTATACCTTCATTGCCATTACTCTCATGTCCACTCAGAGTAGTTGTATGAGTTGAAGTCATATCTATTGGTCAAATCGATCTGTTTGAAAATTATTAGTATTGAATAGGAATACTTGATGCCGTATAACTGTGTGTAAATTATTAACAAGAATATTTATTTGAAGCCATAATTGTTTACTAAGGATTATGTTTATTAGTTACTTAAAACCATATAACTGTGTGCAAATGTTTATTATTAAATAGAAACCATATACTTCTGAATTATTAGTATTAGATAGGAATACTTGAAACTCTACAACTGCATGCAAATGTTTATTATTAAATAGAAACCATATACTTCTGAATTATTAGGATTGGATAGGAATACTTGAAACTCTACAACTGTGTGCAAATGTTTATTATTAAATAGAAACCATATACTTCTGAATTATTAGTATTGGATTTTACTGCTGTACTGTAATCCCTCATTTTTGGATCAAATAAATAAATACCTAATTTTCAAATAGGATTAGTTTTTTACATTAAAATATAACATTTTATTTTGTACTTGTCCAGAATAGTCCACTGAGGAAATACCTTTGGTAATGTACTGGATGTGGCAGAAATACCTCCCATATTTTAAACTGCCCTCTGCATGGTGCAAGTAAATGTAAGCAAGCAGCAATGGTAGCTCCATCTAGCTAATACTTGAAACCTTACAACTGTATGCAAATTATTTGTATTAGATAGGAATACTTCACATCACCTAACTGCATATAAAAACCTCTGAAGAAACTACGCAAAAAGTGTAAATATAAATGTACAATAAATGCAATTCCCTAACCTCTAAACATAAAATAACCTAGATGCATTGACATACTACAGGGTGAAACGATAAAATTGTCGTCCTAAAGAAAACAGCACTACAGCTTTATTTTAAAACTTTTATTGAAAAAATCAATTAAGGTAACTTGATTATGTAGTAAAGCTGACATCTATTCAATGTAGCCGCCTTCAGCCTCAATCACCGCCTCGATACAGATCTGGAACTGGGAGCATGCCTTTTCCACAAGTGCCGGCAGGAGCTCGGTGAATACTTGGTGGATGGCAGCAATCAGGCTGGCTTTGGTGTTGTTCAGGTCAGGGGAGGAGGGGGGCCTGTGAGAGAAGGGTACAAAGTCGTAGCACTCCTTCTGAAGCCAAGCCTGGGTCTCTTGGGACTTGTGGGACGGCGATGAGTCCTGCTGCCACACCCAGGGTCTGCCACCGGCCACCTGATTGCACCAGGGGATCACCACACTCTTCAGCACATCCAGGTACACTTTGGTGTTGATTTTCAAGCCGACTTTGAAGATGTGAGGTGGCATGATGTGGCCCTCACTTGAAACTACACCAAAGACCATAACCATAGCCAGAAACTTTGTTTTCATCACCCTGGGCACGTCCCTGTTATTCGTAGCAATCCAGATTTGCATTTTGAGGGTGCTGGCAATGGTCCTGTTGTCATAACTTGGATCGGTAGAGAGCATGAATTGTACAGCGGCGCATCTCCGATCCTGCTCGTTGAACATTGTGTCACTTTCAGACATGAGAGAAGGCTCCTATCGCTCTTGGGATTTGTACACAACTGGCCAACTAGTAGATGGTCAGCAACAAAAAAAGAAAACCGGTTTTCATTAAACAGAAATGGAATCATGTCATCTTTTCTAGGGCGACAATTTTATCGTTCCACCCTGTATTAAAATCAATCCCTCAATCATTTTTGTTTTTATTACAAAAATAAAAATCTTGGGTACATTTTTGGTATGTGTTCTGGTTCATTTTTTTTTTTTTTTTTTTTTTTTTTTTTAGCTAGCTCTATTTAGTTTTTGTTAATTTGGGATATTGGTGATGCTTCTATTCCCAAACAATTTTGTTCTTAAGCATCAACTTGCTATGTTTCTCTTTCGTTCTAAACACTGCTTTTCAAATTAATTGCTATATCATATTTTTTTGACAAGTACTTTTCTTTGTAATTGAGAAAGGCACTTTATTAATTAGAATTAAATTTACTGCATACTTGGCTACTTAATAATTTTTTACTAGCCTGTTGCCGTGTCGTCATGACTTTTCTTTGTAGTGTACTAAACATTGAAATGTGATTTATTTTTTTTTAATTTCTTGGAGCACTGTCAAATACTAGGGTGAGTGAAAAGTTTCGCAATATTTTAGTAGTTCATGTGAGTTTGCCTAAATATTTGGGTGAGTTAAGTTTTTCAATATTTTGATACATGCTACTTTGTAGTGTGTATATCAAGGAAATTTAACAACATACTGCTCCGATACTGCAACGTCGTATACAATCAGAACATAACAGACAGATGAAAAAAGAGCTGCATACTCCCTTTCCCCAAGAAGGGTGACCTTGGAATAGCCATTAACTACCTACATATAACCCTTACTTCCATAGTAACCAAGATTTATAATGCTCTGCCTCTCAACTGCATTGAACCTGAAATTAAGAACCAAAATGGCTTTCAGAGAAATCGATCCACAGCATCACAAATTTTGACAATCTATCATCGTAGACTCCTCCGAGGCATTTGACTCCATACTCAGAGGAAAGATGAAGCAAATACTTCTGGCCTACGGTCTCCCCAAAGAAACCATCTCAGCATAATGATGCTATTTAAAAACACGAAAGTAAGTTTGCTCACTGGGTGGACACACAGACTTCTTTGACATTGTCGTAGGTGTGCTGCAAGGGGATACATGAGCCCCATGCCTGTTTATTATCTGCCTAAACAACATGCTTTGAATGTCGGTAGATTTAATGAAAGAAAATGGCTTTATGCTGACAAAGGCAAAAAGCAGAAGATACACCTGCCCAGGCCCAATCCTTGCTGCATAGTGGATGCAGGTGGCATCAACCTCCATGTCAATTCAGACAAAACAGAGTTCATGTGTTTTCATGAAAAAGCCGACATCTCCACACTAAATGATAGATCTCTGAAACTTGTGGACATGTTCACCTACCTCAGAAGCAGCATCTCATCTACTGAAAATGATATCAACTCACGACTAGCGAAGGCTTAAACAGCTATCAATAGACTATTGGTCATATGGAAGACAGACCTATCAGATAAAATAAAATGCAGTTTTTTCCAAGCAGCAGTCATGTCAATACTGCTGTATGGATGCACCACATGGACACTAAGCATATGGAGAGAAAGCTTGACAGCAACTGCACAAGAATGCTGCGAGCTGTATTGAGCAAGTCCTGGAGGCAGCATCCCACAAAGCAGCAGCTGTACGGACCACCCATCACAAAAACTATCAAAGTTAGACAAACAAGACTTGCAGGACACTGCTGGAGAAGTAAGGGTGAGCTCATAAGCAATGTACTCCTATGGACCCCCTCACAAGGACAAGCAAGGTTAGAGTGATGAGCTAGAACCTATCTACAACAGCTCTGCATGGATACATGGAGGACCTGCCAAAAGTGATGAGTGATAGGGATGAGTGGTGAGAGAGGGCCAAGGAAATCCATACTAGCGGCATGCCATGATGATATCATGTAACCAAAGCAACTCAAGCCATGGAAGGTACCTGCTATGGTTGATAGTATAGTGTTAGTTGGTGCACTGCTGCAATCCAAGTGTGATTTGAAAACTGCACAGATGAATGTGTAACATTGTCTATTTTGGGAAATGATGCTTTGTGAGGTTAAACTGGGTCACAATGCTGCAGAAACAACCAGAATTATTTGTATGAAAGGCAAAAGTGCTGATGATCACTATATAGAGTGGACCTGGAAGTAATAGCAATGAAAAAGTACTTCATATCCTCCAGATATCAAGAACTGTAGTTTCACCAACAAATACAGTTGAGTGGCATACTCAAAAGCCCTCCCACACACACACATACACCTTTTTACCCCTCTGCAGCATATCTAAGCCCCACTGAGAGGGCTGGGATCATTCTTAGTTTGGTTTTGTGTTACATAAGCTTGCAAGTCCACCCTACATGATGATGGCATGACTGATTTTGGTGAGAACCTTCCATTTAATTTGTGTATTAAAGGTATTTATTCAAATTATAGATCCTCAAAAAAATCAGAGGAAGGGGTCAAAAAGAGATAAAAATGGGATAAAAGAAAAACAATAATTTATGGGATGATAAAAATAATGCTTTCTCTTGGGCATCAAAACAAATATGGATGTGCTAGGCTGCTACTTGTATCATCAATCCTCTTATATGATTTATTTCCTCAAGTGAATTCTACCAACATTATTTGGAACGTTGAAACTTAAGAACACCTCTTGTCTTATCTTTGAAGGTTCTGCTTTAACTACAAGTGTTTCTAATTATCTTGACTATAAAAGAATATGTAATAGTAGATATATTTTGGTTTGGTTTCTTTGTTTAATGGCATATCAACCTTCGAGTAGATATGTAGTACGAGGGGATATTGTGTAATAGTTATTTAATACCTAAATACCTATTTTAATACCTGTTTTCATTTTTTTTCTTTTTTACTTTCTCTCTTTTCTTTTTCTTTCTTATTCTTTTTCTTTTTTACTTCATCTTTTTCTTTTTCTTTTTTATTTCATTTTTTTTCTTTATTGTTATTTTTTCTTTTTCAATTTCTCTTTTTTCTTTCTTTTTCTTTTTCACTATCTTTTTCGTTTTTTTGTTCTTTTAATATTTTTCTTTTTTACTTCATCTTTTTCTTTTTTCTTTTTCTTTTTTATTTCATTTTTTTCTTTATTCTTTTTTCTTTTTCACTTTCTCTTTTTTCTTTTTCTTTCTTTTTCACTATCTTTTTCTTTTTTTTGTTCTTTTAATTTCTTTTTCTTTTTTACTTCATCTTTTTTTATTTTATCTTTTTCTTTTTCATTTTTCTTCTTTTTTCTTTAATATTTTTTACTTCATCTTTTTGCTTTTGCTTTCTTATTCTTTTGCTTTCTTATTCTTTTTCTTTTTCTTTCCTTTTTCACATTATCTTTTTTCTCTTTTTCCACTTCACCTTTTTTCTTTATTGTTTTTGATTTTATCTTTTTCGTTTTCTTTCTAATTCTTTTTTTCTTTTTTACTTCATCTTTTTTCTTTTTCTTTTTTACTTTATCTTTTTTCTTTTTCAATTTTTGCTTCATTTACTTCTTTTTTTTTTTCAAGCAATGATATGGTTTTAAGTAACTATTTTTATTTCATCAGAATTATTTACAAATAACTGTAGCTTCAAGTAATTATTTCTCATACAAATAATTTCTCTTATATAGTTTCAAGTAATTATTCATATTTAGTAATAATCAATTGCACACTTTTTTATGGTTTTGAGTATTCCTATGTGATACAAATAATTCATAAACAATTATATGGTTTTAGGTAACTCATTGGCCTAGTGGGTAGAGTGTTCACCGATGGCCCAGAAGACCGGGGTTCAATCTCAGGTCGAGTCGTACCAAAGACTTAAAAAAAAATCGTACTTGATACCTCCTTGCTTAACACTAAGCAATATAAGGTATGTATCAAGGGTAAAGTGGAGCAATCCAGGGAAAGGAGTAGCACCCTTTCCTAGACCTCAGTGTAGTAGCTATTGAAAAGGGAATCTTCGGGTGGCCCTCTACTACGGTCACCAACTTTATTTCTATTCAATAATAATGATATTGACAATTATTTCAAGCAACTAAATACTTCATACTTTGTTCTGATAAAATAATGATATTACTTTTGCGTAATAATGTCAATCCTTAATTCATGTCAGATAATTGATTTGTGAAACTTATTATTGCCCAGTTGTGTAAATAAGTTTCAAAGTAGTGTAGATGAGTTGAAAAGAATTTTGGAAACAGCTGGGTCAAATAATTGTTAATAGATTCCAAGATTATTTGAGGGTTCAACTTTAATTGAACTAGAAAGTCATGTGATTGAGTGGCCCTAGAAAGTTAGAGATAGATTGCAACTTAACTTGAGTGAGCAGTGAGAACTGCTTCTCTGACTCCAGACATGTGTCCAATCAGTGAGAGGGAAGTTTCTAAAGAAATAGATAGGTGTACATTGACATGTATCTGTATTATTCCTCCTCTTCGCAAAGCAGTATATGAAACGATTAGAGAAGTGTCGCTGAATGAATGAGCTGAGCGAATAACAGCGTGGTAACAGAAAAACAAAAAGAGGTGATGGGTGATATAGTGTAAGAAAAAATGTAAGACTGTAACTTGTGTAATAATAATATTGATAACGAAAGTTAGTCTTGTCTAATAATTCAAACAGTAATAATGTATGGTTTCAATAAATTATTCTTATTTGATAATAATCTCTTGTGAATATTTATAACATGAAGTGATTATTCTTAATCCATAATTTGTACACAGTTATATGGTTTTATTTATTCTTTTTAATAGTAATAATTAACAAATATTCACTGGGTTTCAAGTAATCATTCTTACTTGATGATGATGATGATGATAATAATGATAGTACAAGAAACTGAAATTTGATCATACTACCAAATGGTACATACACAGACCAGAATCTGTCTTGGAAAATGAGAAACACAAAATTCTAACATATCGCCTGATCCTGGCTAGAAGATAAGACCAAATGATGATTAACAAAAAGAAGAGAACCTACCGTATAGTAGCTTTTTGTCATCCCAACAGACCACAGTGTGAAAATCAAAGAAATTGAAAAGAGAGACAAGTACTTAGACCTTGCTGGAGAACTAAAAAAAGGTGTGGAACATGAGAGTAACAGTGATATCAATTGTAAATGGTATACTTGAAACACTCCCCAAAGGCTTGGAAAGGGAGCTGGAAGAATTGGAAATTGGAGGATGAATCAAGACTATCCAAACTACACCATTGTTAGGATAAGCCTGAATACTGAGAAGAGTCCTGGAGACTGGTGGGGACTTCAGTGAAAGACCATCAGCTAGTACTGGTGTAAAAAAACTTGCAAGGAGTAAAATAATAATAATGATGATAATAATTAGTAAACAGTTATATATTTTCAATTAATTATTTCTATCAAATTGCAATATCAATGGTTTAAGAGCCAACATATTAATAATAGGTAAAGTTGGTGACTGTAGTTGAGGGCAACCAGAAGGCTCCCTTTTCAATAGCTACTACACCGAAGTGTAGGAGAGGGCGTTACTCCTTTTCCTGGATTCCTCCACTTTACCCTTGATACAATACCTTATATTGCTGAGTGTTAAGCAAGGAGGTGCCCGTGGTATAATGGTCATCGTCATAGGAAATGGACATGGCGACTCGAGTTCAAATCCTGGATGAGACTGGTAGCATTTTACATAACACTAATACCCTTGGGAAAGGTATGAATCCAATTATTCTCCCTCCAGCTATAGGTAAATAGTAGGGCAAACTAGGTTCTTCAGCCTTGGTGAGGCAACTAGTCTAGGAGAAGGAAAGCTCTGAATTCAAACCTGTTAAACTCTGCTTAAAAATTGACCTTGTGTCATATCCTGCCCTAGTGGAGGGGTTGGTAAATATGGTTAAGCAAGGAGGTATCAAGTACCATTTTTTAAGTCTTTGGTATAACATAACCTGGGATTGAACCCAAGTCTCCTGGACCATTGGTGAACACTCTACCCACTGAAAACTCCATTATTTGAAACACTTTGTACTTAGTTAAAACATTAAAGTTGTAAGAGCAAATATAGTTAATTATTCAAAACATTATCCCAAACTAACCTATTTGACCTTGAGATTGAACCCTAACCTGAACTACCACTCTGGATCAGTGGACTTGGGAGTAATGGCAATAAGGAGGTGACTCCATACTCCTCAGAGCTTGAGGACTAAAGTTTCACCATAAAATACAGTTGTATTGAACTGAAGAAAAGCAAGTGATGGGTTGTATGTGTATGATGCATATAAGTGTTGATGTGTTGGAAAATAAATTTTCTTGGACATAAAAAAGGCCATTACCTCCTTGGGAAGAGGTGCAGTGACCAGAAAAAGAAAGGTGTGTGAGAGGCAATTTCTACAAGTTACTAAATAGCAATAAACCTAACAGGCTGCGAAACAGAACTTTTTATTCATCAAAAAGAATGTGTATGTGATGATAAATGACCATGTAAATTCATTCAAAATGTTCAGTTTGAATAGAAAATAGAAAAGCCCTAATGGTTGGTTGGTTGGTTTTTATGGCATATCAACCTTTCTAGGTTATTTAATGCCAAATCCATTTTTATGCAAATAGTCAACTCTATTTCAAATAATTCAGTTTAGCATGAGTACACAGTTTGTCAAAACAGTTCTAATTCAGTTTAGTATAAGTACAGATATTGTTTACATACTGTTGAATGTCAAAACAGTTCTATATTAAACAATTCAATTTAGTCTAAGTACAGTTTTAATGTCAAAAACAGTTCCATTTCAAACAATTCAGTTTAGCATAAACACACTGTTTAAATTTAAGTACAGTTTAATCGTCAAAAAACATTTCTATTTAAGCTATTCAGTTTAGTCAAACAGTTCAGTTTAGCATGAGTATGCAGTTCTATTTAACCCATAGTTTGGTCCCTATCAGGTGCTGCCATTCTGGGCCTGAGTGGACCTGGGAGCAGTGGCAATGAAGGGGTGTTCTGCATTCCCCAAAGCTCTAGCATCACTAGAACCTCACCATCAGATTGTTTAGCATCATAATCAGGACACTCGTTGGGGGAAGGGTCTTACCCCTCTGCAAAGGTGCAGTCGGTGTATTCTACAGCCCCAGCCGACTGGGGAAAAAAGCCCTAATGATAAGGATGATAATTGCTTATGAAATAACTTTGACTTGGCTAAGAAGAGGAAACCTGAAGAGAAACTGAATCTTATAGCTTTATTTTTACTATTGTCAATGACAATAGTAAAAATAATGCTATAAGGACGAGTTATATCAAAGGAAAATTTGATAATACGTAAAAAAAGGTGTTGGTTATGTGGTGAATGAGATGGTTTGTACATATATCATTTGTTAGCATGGTCAAATTTGAATCTCTTGCACCATTCCCAAAGGATCCCCTTTCTTACCCTGTCATGCCTGGTCTTATTCTGTTTGCTGCACTCACTCACATGTTTAAACATTTTGCCTCTCTCACCACATTATCTTCAAGTTCTTTTCTTGATAATTAACACGAGGTTTGGTTGGCTAGCCATGGTTCAGTGATCTGTTTGTATCCCAGAATCCCTCAAAATTTTATGGGTCTCATTTTCTCGGACAAAATCTGCTTTGAGTATATACCATTTGTTAGTAGGGTTAAATTATTTTAATCTCTTGCACAGTTCTCAGTGGATCATCTTTCCCACTCAACCATGCCTAGTCTTGTATTCCGTTTGTACCAGTTGCTTATAAAATTAACCATTTTATCTTTGTCTCCGCATAACCTACATTCGCTATTTTGTTGCTTATTATCAATTTTTGCTTTGATGTAATTGGTTCTTATGTCATTAAAAAAAAAAAGATTCTGTTTTTTTTTTCTCTTGAGGTTTTCCCTTGATTTCTATTTAGTAGAATTCTTTACTGAGACCTGGGGTAAGGGTGTAATATAATGGCTGAGGGATTTCATTTTGTACCTTTGGGTTTAGTTAGGCTGAGAACCTTTCGGCTCAGTGCATGGGTTAGCTAGGTGCAAACATGAGCACAGGTGTCCACGTCACTCAGAGATGTCACAATAGAAACCCGAGATGGGAAATGGGGCTAGGGAGTGTGAATGACGTCACGCACTGGAAGATTTTGGAGATTTTGAAAAAGTTAGTAGAGTTGAGAACTAGACACCGAACGAGAAGGGTCGACTTTCGGGGCTCACAGAGGCCAGACGAATTTGCGCGCTACGGGAGCCGCACGAGATGGAAGGCAGATGGAAAAGTCATCATAGAAAGATTGTGCATCTCTCTTCCTTATGTTGAAACCTTTAACTCAAAGGTAATAAAAGGTTTTGTACCTGAACTAAGAAGTCGTTATGTGTTTTTCGTGTTTTGGGATTCCTATATTCTATGTATATATGTTATGAACATTCTATGTACGTTTCACATATCCGTATCATGGGTATGGTACAAGGGAAAATTATGAAATATATGCGTTCTGTTTGCACAAATCCCTATGTTAAATGATACTTATCTTTATCATCTGTTTTTACTGGATATCAGGGTGCAAGGTGTGCTCGTAGTGTAATGGTTAAAGCGCTGGACTGTGGAATCGTATTTAGCAAGTTTGAACTCCATTCGTGCTATTAATTTCACTTTAGGACAACTACGCTTGGAAAAGGTATGAAACCCCCTTATCCTCTCAGCTATGAGTTAAATAGTACCACTATTGTTCTTCTAGAAGGATGGCTTTGGCATTAAATAACCTCTGAAAGTTTATATGCCATTAATTAAAGAAACCAAACCAAACCAAACCTGAATATCAGATTTACAACTAATTTTAATCTTATTGCCTTGATCTAATTCGAGTCAAATTGTATTGAATATGATTTTTGGCAATGTTTTGCAGGAATATTATGTTTGGCTTTAAATCATTTAACTAACTCTAATTCAGGTTTTGCCCTATTAGTGACTGTATCCCCTGTTGAGAGATAAGACCCCCCTCCTCCAAACAGGAGTGTCCTGCTTATGACTCTAAACTGCATCTGGTGGTAATGTTTGAGATTTGGAGTGTGTAGAATACCCTTTCATTGCCATGACACTCATGCCCACTATGACCCAAAGTGATGGTACCCTTTAGGGTCTCATCTCTGGGTCAAAAGAATTTGCTCTAGAATTATTCTTATTCAATAGAATGATCGGATGCTATATAACTGTAAATCGTATTAAGAATAATGAAAGTTATAATTGTTTATTAAGGATTATTATTAATTACTTGAAACTATATAACTGTCTGCAAACATGGCTATTATTAAATAGAAATAATTACTTGAAACAATCTAATTATTAGTATTAGATAAGAATACTTGAAACCATACAACTGCAAATTATTTGTACTTGATAGGAATACTTGATATCATAACTGTTTTTTAAAAAATTCTGAAACAGTTACCCAAAAAACATATAAATGTATAATGAATGTAATTCCCTAACCTTCAGGTATAAAATAACATGGAACAGCTTGACTTGTCATTAAAGTCAATAAATCAACAAGCATTGTAAACATTTAATTGTAAGTCTTGATGGAAATTATTGTAGAGCAGTGCTGATCTGCTCTTACTTAGATGGACTTGAATTCAGTTATCTTTCTCCTAGACCGGTTGCCATACCAAGGTTAAAGAGTCTTGTCTGCTCTACTGGTTACTTATAGCTAGAAGGAAAATAGACTGATTCATAACTTTTTCAAAGGTATATGTGTAGAGTGAAATGTAAACAGCCCTGTCCAGGATTTGAATTTGGATCACCGTGTTCACTTCCTATGAAAGTAACTATTACACTATGAGCACCTCTAGTCCAGTGCATATAAGAGAAGCTTACACACTGGGCCTCATTCTCTTTTGTTATTTTCTCTTAGATTAATCGACTTGTGTGTATTTTGTAAATAGATATTTTCTTGAATGACACTTCATATTTTCTTCTTGATGTGATGATACAAAATTACACTTTACAACAGGAATTCATATTTATTTTCATGAGGAAAAACTGTTTCCAAATACGACCAGAATATGCAAACAATTTTGGAACTCTCTTGTGCATACAAATCATGGATGAATAGTGCATGGAGGTTGTTCAAGATATGCTTGAGACTTGAACCGTAGAATCTGTCACTCAGGTGTACTCTCTCTTTCTCTTTCAGCTGAGAACCATTTAATCTATTTAAAGTGATCTCATATTGATTATTAATTTGATTGATTGAGTGGAACCTACTTACAACAAAAGTGATGGCCGAGGTAAAAGGTATTTAATGATTTGACAAAATATCAATTAATCTCCTTTCACTCAAGCGTACAAATTTATTGCCATTATCAAGAATAGATTTTTTTTTTTTTAAATATAGATTAATAATTGCTACACTTTCATTTACTTGACCCTAATTTTGTCCGGTGGCAAAAGCTGCTCGGTAGCGCCAGGAATGGCAGTACCGCCTTGAGCTACTGAAACTGTGTTATCACCCTGGTTGGCGGCTGATGAGGTTAGGGTATCGCACATGCTTTCACAGGTTGTATGAAAAAAAAAAAAATACTTGACTCTAATTGCTGATTGTGCTGTGGGATGGCTCAAGTGTAAAGGTCTTGAATAGGAATTTTAAGATCTGTCGCAGTCATGGGCTAACTGTGGCCCATGGTTTCTGAATGAACTGCTTCACGAGGAAAATAACATTTTTAAAATTGTGTTTGTCTTAATTCATTCTTGTTTTTTCACAAACACACTCGCTCTCTCTTTCTCTCTCTCTCTCACACACACACACAGTCTTTTTCTCTGTTTCTAAATATTCAGTTTTTATTTTAATTCACTGATCAATATCAAATACATTGATTTTTGATGTATGTATTTTCCAATCCTTACACATAAGCAGAATGCAACACTGTAATTTTTTTAGTGGAGTTCAACAGGTTTGAATTCAAAGTTTCCTTTCTCCAAGACTGGTTGTCATACCAAGGTTAAAAATGTCAGTCTGCCCTACTATTTACTCATAGCTGGAGGGAGAATAATTAGATTCATTCTTTTCTTGGGAGTATTAGTGTTATATGAAATGCAAACAGCCTCATCCAGGGTTTGAACTTGGATCATCATATCATTTTCCTCTGATGATAACCATTATACTACAGACCCTTCCGTGATTTTTCAAGTATTCATTTTTTATTTTTAGTTATTCTGTTATGTATCACGGCACTAAATAAAGTTGATGGCCTTAGTCGAGGGTGACGCAGTCTCCCTTTTTAATAGCTACTACAGTGAAGTGTAGGGGAGGGCGCTACTCAATTTCCTAGATTTCTCCACTTTACCCTTGATCCTTACCTTTTAATGCTGAGTGTTAATCAAGGCAGCATCAAGTACCATTTTTGGGGTTTTTGGTATGACTCAATCTTGAATTGAACCCTGGTCTTTTGGACCATTAGTAAACCCTCTACTCATTAGGCCAATGGCTCGCAATGATGATGATATTACATTTTTATAGAAAAGATGTTTTTACCAAAGAGAGGGAAAAAACCCAACTTTTCCTATTTCTAAGGTAGATGATTACGTGCATCATCTTTTGTGATGACAACTGGTTGAGGCACCTTCAACATAAAATTACCTTTAATGTGCCCCACTCCTTCATTGAGGTTGCTCATTGCCTATGCCTGGTTTGTAGTTTAAAATCCTTCTTATTGATGAACTTTGGAAGAGTTAAAAAAAATACGATAAAATAAAAACTTGCAGATTTTACTCTTCTGGAGGTTGGGGTGCATATAATATAATGATTATTGATGAACTTTATAAAATAAAAACCTGCAGATTTTACTCTTTTCGAGGGCATTTGGTTTGGTTTGGTTTCTTTGTTTAATGGCATATCAACCTTTGTAGGTTATTTAATGCCAAAGCCATCTTTATAGAGGAACAGTAGTGGTACTATTTAACCCATAGCTGGGAGGAGAAGGGGGTTCATACCTTTCCCAAGGGTATTTGTCCGAAAGTGAACGTAATAGCATGATTGGAGTTTGAACTCGCGTGCTACGATTCTGCACTCCATTGCTTTAACCATTACACCGCGAGGACAACCCCCCTTTGAGGGCATTTGATGTAATGGTTATTGTCATTGAAAATGGAACCAGCCACGCAAGTTTAAATCTTGAACAAAACTGTTTGTGTTTAACTTCAAACTAATAACCTCGGGAAGGTCATGAATACATCGGTTCTTGCTTCACTTCTGAGTGAATAGTAGGATAGACTGGTTTTTGCTTTGATTATGCAACAAGCCAAGTGGAAGAAAAAAATTGTCTAAGAGAAGGAAGCAATTTCATATTTATTAGGACTGTGTGTAAAACCTTTTTTTAAACAACTACACAAAAAATGTAAATACAAATATACAATGAATGCAATTCCCTAACCTTTAAGCATAAAATAACCCAAGTCAGGTTGATATCCTTATTAAAATCAATCAGTTCTATCCTCTAGTAACTATTCTTAATACAAATAATTCATAAATAGTGATCATAGTTTCAATTATTTTTATGTAACACAAATAACTTTCAAACAGATTTCTAAGCCTCTTCATCGGATGCTTTTTAGTCTCATATCAAAGGCACCCCTTTTTTTTGGGCGGGGGTCTTACCTTTTTGCAGGAGAGGCAGTCAGCATATTCCATGCTCAGCTAACAGGATAAAGCAAGAAATGGTGCAAATTAGAAATAATAATAATAATGTGTTTCCTTTCTGCTTCATGTATGTGGCGATCAGGGTCGGGGAGGTTTATTTACTTGCTGATAGTTGTCAGGCATTACCCAAAATGTTATTCTACACATGAAAAATGCTGTTAAAATTTGGAAAAAGAAAAAAGAAAAAAACTAATGTGGAAAGCCAATTATTCAGCTGAATAAACTCAAGACTCATAGAATGAGTAAATGGAAATATGAAAAAGGCCGAGGAGGTCAACCATTCGGATGATTAATAGCAAAGACTCTTCAAGAAATACCAAAAGTCTAATAAAGTCTATAGGATTCTGGTAACTCCTCCCAAGTCATCA
>OY757941.1:57014520-57079520 GCA_963585895.1 Sepioteuthis lessoniana | reverse complement strand
CTCTACTGTGAGCAGGATGTAATGGAAGATCAATTTCTAAGTTAAGTGCAGCTAGTTTGAAATTCAGTTTTCCTTCTCCTAAACTGGTTGCCCTACCAAGGCTAAAGAACTTAGTCTGCTCTGCTATTTATCCATAACTGGAGGAGAAGAGATGGATTCATGCCTCTCCCGAGATTTAAACTCTGGTCACTAATTTTATATCCTACGCTGATAACAAATGCATAACGCTTGTCTGAATCACCAGGTAATAAGGATCTCTATCAACCATTGTGGTCTGTGACAAGAATGTTTTCGACATCTAATCAGAAAGAATGTAAGAAGTCAATTCATGCCTTCTTTAAAGACATAAGTGTAAAGCAAACACAGCTGGAATTTGATTTCTGTTTTATCCTCTCCACCCCTGCCCTAGTTGGCCAGGGCTGCAGAATTCACTGACTGCATTTCTGCAGAGGTATAAGACCCTCCCCCATTAGATATGACACTAAACAATCTGATGGTGAGGCATCGGTAATGCTGGAGCTTTAGGGAATGTACACCCTTATTGCCATCACTCTCGGGTCTACTCTGGCTTGGAGTAGTACCACCTGCTAGGGTCTTATCTATGGGTCAAATAGAACTGTTTGACATTTAAACCGTCTACTTATGCTAAACTGAATTGCTTAAAATAGAACTGTTTTTACATTTAACTGTGTAAATAAAGAATAAAAAAAGAAACTGTACTTATGCTAAATTAAATTGTTTGAAATAGAACTGTTTATATGTATAAAATGGATTTGGCATTAAATAACCAATAATAGTTAATATGCCATAAAACTAAACTGTCCCCCCTTTTCTCCCCATTCTGATTACTACTCTGCCCAACATTCCTCCTTCTGTTCCAACCATATTAAAAAAAGTGTACAAAGATACCAGTTTGTCATTGAGAAGCCAATTGCTTTAATTTTTTTTTTTTTTTAATATCTAGAGGTTCGTTTTGAAGAATTTGTTGCTGCCATATAGGATTGGTTTAATAGGAGTGGAAATGTGTGTAGAATTACTTGATTTAAATTTTCTATAAATACCACAAAATTCATATTTTTTGTTTTGAATGTTGAAATGAGTTTTCTTTTCTGAATATCTATTAAATTATTAAACTCTGTTTCGTCTCGCACTAACTAACATCTTACATAAGGTCAAGATGACCAAACCACAATTATATACAAAAAAAAAAAAATATTCTAAGGATTTATTTATGTATAATATGCCAATGTTTAATGCTGTTTTTTTTGGCGGGGGGGGGGGTGAAACTATCTTCAGGGGGATGTTAGTATTTGATGTTATAATGCCTCATTCGAAAATTATTTTCAAGTGGAAATATATCAGTGGTGACTCTAGGTCATCAATGTTATTCAGCCTCATATTTTTTATATAATGTAAGAATTTTGACCCATGGTGGAGGGGTTGGGTAAAGACAAATATTTGTTATAATTCTGCTTATTTGTTTAGTAGGATATTCTTTCAACCTCTCGCCTTAATCAATTAGTATATTCTTCTACGTAGATGTTGCTTCTTCAGATCAAACACTGTGTTCGTCTCTGATGGAATTGCCTTTTGTTAACTTTATCGATCCTCACTAAGTAGCATAAAGAGCAAAAAATGATTGCTGCAGATTTGATGGATTCAGAAGGTCCGCTCACTTCTGAAGTTCTGATAAGATCTAATAACATACTGTTGAGGGCTGAAAAAGCAAAAGACCTCTGAAGATTCCTCAGTAACAGCATTGCCCAGTCAGCTGGGACTGTAGAATACACCGACTGTATCTCTACAGAGGGGTAAGACTCCCATCCTCTTCAAAGAGTGTTCTGGATATGATACTAAATGACCTGATGGTGAGGTTCCAGTAATGCTGGAACTTTGTGGAATGTGGAGTACCCTTTCATTGCTATCACTCCCAGGTTTACTCTGGCCCGGAGTGGTAGCACCTGATAGGGTCCTATCTATGGGTCAAATAGACCTGTTTGACATTTAAACTGAGTGCAAACAAATGACTTATGCTAAATTGAATTGTTTGAAATAGAACGGTTTGATCATTTAACTGTGTGTAAACAAATGATTGTGAATTGTTAGTGATACATAGCAATACTTGGAACCATTTAACTGTGTGCAAAAGAATGAGCTTAGGCTCATCTGAAAATGTTATCAACAAAATGTGTTTACAAATATATTTAAAATAGATGTATAAAGAGGATTTGGCATTAAATATTCTAGAAGGGTTGATATGCCATAAAACCAAACCTATCCAAAAATTACTGTTCTACAAAGATGACTTTGGTATCAAATAACCCATAAAGGTTGATATGCTATTAAACAAAGAAACCCAAATCGACCATCTTTTCTTGCTTAAATAACTCTCTTGAGATTTTTCATTCTGTGGAATTTCCATGGATCATGCTTGTTCTTTTTATGATTATTTTCTATGACCAGATGGAAAGGAATGAAACCATTCTATTGAAAATGCATGCTGTATAAATTGTTGAAGGTTTTCTTGGTTTAATTTTTGCCAACTGAACATTGTTGCTTCTCCTTCCACTTGATGTAGAGTTATGCACCGAATATTACTCAATCCCATTCATAATATGACATTCCTCCTAGACGCCAATCAGTTCTCTGGAATTTGGAGACTGACTGGATCTTTACCCTGCTTGTCCATCGTCATCCCTCTTGAAATGCAACTGCTCTCATCACTCCTGCCCACCTCTCTCATACAACTTATTGATTCTCTCCCATCCACCCGCTGCTACTTTAGCTTTGGGATCTCCCCACTCAGCCTTGCTATTGATCTGTTTTGGCTGCAAGAATTCCACAGGCAAAGAATTTGGCTAAACAATGGTTACGATCAGGGCATGTGTGTGTGTGTGGGCGTATGCTATTTGAAAAGGGTGTGAGGAGGGGGGCCTCTTTACATTACCGAGAGAAAATGATCAAGTCCAGACCGCTTTCTTGATTAGGTTCTACTGTGTCACAATTAAAAGAATGTCGAACAGACTTCTTTTTCTTGTATCTGATTGTCATGTCTCAAAGCTATTGAGAAAAGCCATTACAATGTAATTATCAGACCACATGTGAAATATCCTGTAATATGGTTTATTTATTTGTTTATTTTGTATTCGTTGTTAGGGTTTTAATTTATATTTGAAAAATTCATTAATTTGTGATGAGAAAGTAGGATAGGAAACAGTTTTTAATTAAATATTTAGTCTATTTTTATAATTACTTGCTGAATACTCGCGTCCTTTCAGTAGGGCTGAGAATAGACTAAATGTATCTCCTGCAGAGGGGTAAGACCCCCCCCCTCTCAGCCTTGAAAAGTGTTGGGGGTGTCAAGATGACATTAAACTGCATCTGATGGTGAGGCTCCACTTCTGAAGTGGAGGAGAGTCACCCTTTTTTGGCATGACTCTGTCCTGGAGTGGTCCACTCTGTCAGAGGCTGTGGAATATGCCAGCTGCACTTGTGCCGAGGTGTAAGACCTGCCCAATGAATATCCTGGGTATGACACTAAACCATATTATGGTGAGGCTTCAGGCCTGGATTTTCATTGTCATTACTCCCAGGTCTACTTTGATCTGAATTGGTAGTACATCTTAGAGTCCCACGTATGGGCCAAATAGAACTGTTCAATCATTTACTAAAGATTATTATTAGTTATTTGAAACTGTACAGCTGTGTGAAAATTTTTCCTTTTAGATAGGAATATTTGATAAATAGTTATACTTGAAACCATTTAACTGTGTGCAAACAAATGATTAATATTAAATAGAATTATTAGTGTTTGACAGGAATACTTGAAACCATTTAACTGTATGCAAACAAATGATACAGATTAAAAAGAATTATTAGTGTTTGACAGGAATACTTGAAACCATTTTACCATAAATAAGCTTAAACTCCTCATTTAGAAATAAACTTACCTACAAACTATTTGCTTGTAAATCATGTGTGTGTGTGCACGCGTGCACACATAACAGGATTTGACATTAAATAACCCACAGGGCTTGATATGCCATGAAATATTAACCTGTTAAGATCCCATTAATGTGTCAAATAGATCTTTCTAAAAATTATTCATTTTTGATTATGACCATTTGCCAAAAATAAAAACAAAAAGCAACCTCTTAACCCACTGAGCTTATTACACTGGTGATAGCTTTATTTCTCCCTCACCATCGCACTAGTTTACTGGTGCAGAGATCACTCTTAAATGGTGGAGGGTAAATTTAGACTCAAGAGCTCAAAGCTCAAAGGGTTAAGAAATAGCTGCACAAATGTAGATATGAACATATGATGAATGCAATTTCCTAACCTCTAAGCATAAAATAATCCTATAGGAATTGACCTGCCATTGAAATAAATCCATCTTTGCTGAAAACCCATCCTATGAACACAGAAAATTGTTATAAAAGTTCTAATATTTTTTGTAAAACATGTTCTTTTTTTTCTTTTTGTTATTATGTTAAGTCCAATTGAATTTCTTTCCTTAGACATAACTTGATATTTTTAGATTAGGAAAAAAAAAAGGATCTATTGCAAAATATATTCAGTGAATATCCAAAAGTTTTCTTTTTGTTATAATAAATATAATCTCAGCAAGACGAATAATCTATAACAAAATATATGTTGAATATCTAGAAATTGAATTTTCCTTATTGCAGTTTTGTCTTGTTGCTAAGTTATGACTAAATGTTGTGGCCCAGGAAAGGGTCACTAATGAAAACACAAACATGGATATTAGATAACAGATTATATTACACAAGAAAGATAGAGTTACATAGAAAAGGTAAGAAGTCTAGTACTGTTTGGATAACACCGATATTGATCTTCGCTCTGGCAGTGAAATCTCTAGTACTAATAAAGGTGAGAAGAGTCCATTATGATAAGATGGGTAAGGTTCCCACCACACTGAGTAAATAAAAATGCAGTGTAACAAGTTACAATTATTTCTTTTTATGCTTTGACCATTATGACTTTATTATAAAAGTTATCCACAAATATTTTCTTTGGATGATAAAATAAAATTGAAAATGAATAACACAGAATTATATTGAAAACTGCTTTTAAAAATCCTTATGCAAATGAAGTGTCACAATTATTCTGATAAATAATGTTTAACAAATATAATACATTTTTATCACTTATTTGCCCTATTGTTTTCATCTTTGTTCTTATATTCACAATGTTTTGGCTGATGCATCATTCAGCCTTCTTCATGTGTTTCATGTTGGGTTCACAGAACTTCAATCTGAACCCTTTATTTAATCCATGGGGTTAGATTGTTTTAATTCTGTTAACCATGACCAGATACAAGTGTTAAGCTATAGTAAGAATTCATTTTTATTTACCTGTAATTGGGATTGATCCTGCAACCTCCTGATGATTTAACTTTTAACCAAAGAGCAACATCCAATACTAAAGAACACCACCTTCATTATATATCCAGCGGACTATATTTACAGAACAGTTGGGATCCATCCTATTAAAACAGTTTAGTTATAACACAGTGAGTTCTTTGATGTTTAGAGTGTTTGCCCATGGCCCAGGAGACCTAGGTTCAATCCCAGATTGAGTCATACCAAAGACTAAAAAAATGCTATTTGATGCCTCTTTGCTTAACACTCAGCAATATAAGTTAGAGATCAAGGGTAAAGTGGAGCAATCCAAGGAAAGGAGTAGCGCCCTTCCCTACACCTTGGTGTAGTAGCTATTGAAAAGGGACCCTTCGGGTCACCATTGGCTAAGGTCAATTTGTTTGAGGCCACTTTAAAAAAAAATTTAAAAAACGATACTTTGTGCCTTTGAACACTGTTTGATTACTTGTCTGCTCAGACAACCATTGAGTTTGAAGTTTTTCAAAATTTTTTTGTCAAGTTTCTAAATTTGAAATAAGTTTGAATTGAGGTAAGTTGACAGTGATTTGAGCCTTGGGACAAAAAAGGGTTATTGGCCTCTTAACTCATCTCGCTCTACCATCCATTCCATAAAGATATGGACACACTTAATCGGACATTTTTTGAAATTCTATCCCTCAAAATATAGAGAAATATATAGGGACGTTTATATCCAGGGCTTCAGAGTACCACCATTATTATATATACAAAAGACTGTATTCCTAGAATAGAAAGGACTCACCATATTTAAACATTGCATATTGATTTATTTGAGGCCATTAAAAAATGATACTTTGTGCCCTCAGGCACTGTTTGCTTCTTTGTCTGCTCTGTCCATCCCCTAGTTTGAATTTTTAAAAAAGTATTTTATGAAGCTTTTGAGTTGTGTATCTGAATTTGACTGAGTTATGGATTCAGAGAATTAAGTCAGACTCGTTTCCTTTCAAAATATTCAAAGAAAGTAACTTTTTTTGTCAGTTTTAAATTAAGTTTGATGTCAAAAAGGGATTTCTAATTAGATGTCTGTCGGCTGGTTTGGTCGCTATGAATTCCGACCCTCAAGTTTACATCTTGAATTTTTCATATGGACTGCAATTGAAGTCGATAGATTCATCATCTTCCTGCTTTCATTACCTGAGTGCACCTGCTTATTTTTTTCTACCTTACCTGCAGGTGCTCTTATTTATACACATTAACTTATTTCCTGTTTTGTTGTTTTATTCATATTCTTCACCTGTTTTTTCTTAAAATGTGTTTTTAGTCTTTTTCGGTTAAAAGATCTATCGTTTTGGGGTTTTTTTTCTTTGTGTATTAGAACTTTAAAAACTTCATTATTTAGCAACCAAGATTTGCCTTTTGGTATAAACTAAATAAAGAGTATGAGACAGATGCTCTCAGCATTTCAGATTTGACTTGCAAGTCAGTTCAGACGCTGGTGAAACCCATTTTTAGTTACAAAGTTAAGAATTGTTTTTTATTTTCTAAGCAAACAAAGTTTGAAAAATTAAATAAAAAAACCAAAACAAAACTAAACAAAACAAACTGTGACACAGGCAAAGAAATGTAATATTGTTATATAATTGCAGAAGGATTTTTTTTTTATAGTATCAGTTTTCGTTTTTTATATCTTACCTTTCAGTTTAGTTAGGCTGAGAACCTTTCGGCTTAGTGCATGGGTTAGTTAGGTGCACACATTGAGTGCAGGTGTTTGCGCGGATGTGACAATCACAGATGTCACAATAAAAACCCCAGATAGGAAATGGTTCGTGGGTGGGGGGAGGACGTGAATGACATTATGCCCTGAAGCGATGTGCTGAGGATTTTGGGATTTGAAAATAAGGAGTCAGTTGAGATTTGGTCTTGGACGAAGCAAGTCGATTTTCAGAGCTCGCCAAGGCCAGACCAGTACTTTGCGGCGGGGTCAGATGGAAAAGTCAGATGGAAAGAAATTGTGTCTCTCTCTCCTCATGTCAAAAAACTTTAAACTCAAAAAGGTAAATAAAAGTTTCGTACTTGAACCAAGAAAGTCGTCAAGTGTTTCGAATTCCTATGCGTATAAACATTGTGAACGTTTTATGCATGTGAATATCTTGACCGTATATTTTTGGACCTATATGTTACAATATATTTCTTCCTTGTAAAATATTTTTGACTCCCTCCATCAAACATTTAGATTAATATATACAATTTCTTTTATTGCTGTATTATTGACTACAACTTGAATTTGGTTTCAATAAAACTGACTTCTGATGACTTTATATTAATAAATCAATATTTATCAATTGATTTCTCTTACAGAAATACTAAAGACCAACAGTGCTTGAACTGATGAAAATTCCAGATAATATTACAACTAGTGGAAATAAAACAATTGAAACGAAGATGAAAGAAATACTAGTGAAAAATGGATAATGGGTGATAATGCTTGATCTAATGAAAATTCCAGATAATATTACAACTAGTGGAAATAAAACAATTGAAATCAAGATGAAAGAAATCCTAGTGAAAAATGAATAATGCTTGATTATGCTTGATCTTATGAAAATTCAAGATCATACTACTCCTTGTAGTTATTGATTTGAACCTCCTGGTCCCAGGTGGCCATCCCCTCAGGCAATTTCAGCTTTGGTGGAGCCAATTTCCTTGCTTGGTGCCGGAGACGTCCCAATAGGGGAATGCTGAAGGGATCAAGCATTTTTTGCATCTGCCATGCATAAGTTTCAATTCTTACTTGGCCTTCTCATTAAAATGACCTTGTGTCAAATTCTACCTGGTTGGAGATTGGATGAATACCAATATAACTCTTAGTAGTAGCAATGCTCATGAAAAAATCTAAAACGTTATTTTTCTGAAACAGGTGGAATATTTAAGATGTATAGATTGATATAAGATTTTGTGTTTTAAATTCTCAAAAATCCATGTATACTTTTTAAAAATACTAAGCACTTGAGGTAGGAAAAACTGTCTACAAAAAAGGCCTGTATTTTCATGAAAATTTTTGGACAATTATTGTATTTTTATTGAGAAATCTAATTTACAGAAAAAAAAACTATCCAAGATGAAGCAATGAAATTTGGTATATGTAAAATTTTGTGGTGAATATCAGGGAATCATTCGATAAAACATAATTCATAACTTCTGCTTCTTATTGTAGCAATACTCATAGTCGCCTAAATCACTGTAGACATTTGCATTTTCAGTGGGTTCCATCTGAAAATTCTCATAAAATTGCCATAAACCTGTAAAAATCCTGTCAAACCATACAGGAAACAAAAGGAAATTGATTTATCTAATAGTTTATCAAGGTGGTTCATGTGTATTATTTTTTATGACTTTTTATCAATAAGACAGGAGAAAAGAAGGAGAATCGTCAGGCACCTTTTTTTTTTCCTGTATAATTCTTTTGCAAAAGGGAGTGTTAGAATACTTGACTTATTTGCAAAAACTCACAGTAATGGAATCTGGTGAAACTGATTTATCTGACATTCCACCATATCAGAATATGGCACAAGGTCATTTCATCCTGGGCGTTGCACATGAGTCGAATCTGGTCAAACTGAGCTGGAAAAAATTAAATAAAGAATGCTATTTAACGTAGTCTATACGCAGCTTAGATTGGTCAGTTATTATTGTCGTAAACCATTCCCAAATTTTAGTTCCCGTGGCGTCTCAACTTATTGTAAAACTTTTCATTCACAAATCATTGTGAGAGAGAGAGACTTTGATTCATTTTTCATGTATATTATTTTTTTTATAAATATATGTCAAGTAAATGTTCATAGTGGTTATAAAAAGCATGCATCATCTACACAAATTCACTTGAAAAATCAAAGGACAGGGGATTCTCTTTCACCATTTACAGCTTTAATTTAAAATTTTCATTGAGACAAGGAAGATATTTCTGAGTTATGAATGTTGTAGAGTTGCTCGCACCCTTTCAAAACTCTATCAGATGGCCTGGCTTATAGCTTTAAAATAACCAACAGTTAAGGATTTCAACAGTTGATTAATAAATCAATATCAAGCTGATTAATATTCGGACTGATCTTACTTCGTTTGGCTGAACAGCACTTTGACCTTCCTCTATTCCTTGTATGTTATCTTGTTAATTGTTTCTAACTTATTGTCTGTGTTTTTTGTATGTATCCATTAGCACTGGATGCTGATGCTGATTAAATATATCAAGAACTTATTCTTTTGTGTATATCATCCACCTCAACAATACAGGGGGGGGTGTCCTCCTCGTGGTGTAATGGTTAAAGCGATGGACTGTGGAATCGTAGTAAACGAGTTCGTATTCCAGTCATGCTATTATGTTCACTTTCAGGCAAATACCCTTGGGAAAGGTATGAACCCCCTTATCCTCCCAGCTATGGGTTAAATAGTACCACTACTATTCATCAAGGAGAATAGCCTTGGCATTAAATGACCTAAAAAGAGTTGATATGCCATTAAACAAAGAAACCAAACCAAATAATCAACAATACAACAGAATATAAGGACACATCTTTTGCTTTGTGCTTGTATACTAACACGCTCTCTTTCAAGTGAATTATATGTGTCAATTGTTTATATTAGATAGGAATACTTGATAAATAGAATTACTAATGCTAAATAGTAACACTTAAAACCATTAAAACTGTGTGTAAGCAAATTATGAATATTGAATAGAATTATTACTATTGGATAGCAATACTTGAAACCATTTAACTGTGTGCAAACAAATGATTAATATTAAATAGAATTATTAGTGTTGGATAGCAATACTTGAAACCATTTAACTGTGTGAAAATAAATGATTAATAATAAATAGAATTATTACTATTGGATAGCAATACTTGAAACCATTTAACTGTGTGCAAACAAATGATTAATATTAAATAGAATTATTAGTGTTGGATAGCAATACTTGAAACCATTTAACTGTGTGCAAACAAATGATTAATATTAAATAGAATTATTACTATTGGATAGCAATACTTGAAACCATTTAACTGTGTGCAAACAAATGATTCATATTAAATAGAATTATTAGTGTTGGATAGCAATACTTGAAACCCTTTAAGTCTGTGCAAACAAATTAGCTCTAACAACTCGTTTAAAGATAAAGTTACCTACAAAATATTCTCTTACAAAGAACATATAAAAACCGGATTTGACATTAAATAACCTACAAGGGTTGACATGCTGTAAAAATCCAACCCATCATACTCCGTCAGTAAAACTAGTTTATATACTGAACAGTGGTTTAACACCATTCATTAAAATAAATGAATTTTACAAACTTGTAGGCATTGAGGAAAAATAGTCACAAATTGCCTCCTCTTGAGGAAGAGATTTTATTAAACAGATATGCTCAGCGATTATTTATTTATTTATTCAAGATGAAGAGCTGACACAGTTGTCCCTGCAGTGAAAATTCTCATAATCTATCATATTATTTACATACCTCTGTATATTTGTTCAATCAATGTGTACATCAGGAGATGATGTTCTATCAAGTTACAACCATAGATGCTGCAAAGATTGAATTGGTTATGTTAAAAGTTTGGGGACGGGAAGTGGATCAGCTTTCAAAATGCTTCAGATTTTTAACACCTTTTTTATGTGAAGAAACCCAGAGAAAAAGTGCCTGTTGCTGACAACATGACATATATGCTTTTGAGAAAGAAATAGCATATATGTGTCACCTGATGTTGTTTGAAAGGAAATAACATTGTGATCAACTTAAATAGTCAGCATTACTTCTATCTAGGATATGATGGTCATTCAAAAAGCTCTAAGCTTCAACCCGATTTTAGATTTTTGTTTGCTTCTCACTTTTGTAAGGATTTCACCTACAAAGAAATTAAGACAGAAATTAGAATTGGTTTTTCTAATTTTATAAAAAGTGGTAGTGTGTTGCCACAACAAAAATGTTCTGTTATGGTTCTTTTTTTGTGGGTGAGGGTTAGAACCTTCTGAACTACCTTCTCATATATATATATATATATATATATATATATCTCATTATCATCATGTTGTGCTATCAGCACGGATATTTCTGACCCTCTCTTGCCACCCCTCCCTATCGTCCATTGCTTTTGGCAGGTCATCCGGGCTACATCCAGTATCGGCACAGAGCTGCTGTATGTATGTTCGAGCTGGACGTCCTGCCTTTGCTTGTCCCTTCAAAGGTGTCCACAGGAGTACATCACTTACAGGCTCATCCCTACAGTATCATCTTTTATGATCAAGTGCTGTTTTTCACTTTTGATTGATTTATTGATTTTAATGGCATGCCAAGCTATCTAGGATTATTTTATGCGTTGTCATTGGGTTCATTGTATGTTCATATTTACAGAGTTGGCTGGGGCTGTTGAATACACTGACTGCATCTCTGCTGAGGGATAATACGCCCCTCCCCATTGAGTGTCCTGGATCTAACTTTAAACTATCTGAAGGTGAGGCTCAAACCTTGGAAATTTGGGAATGTGGAGTACCCCTTCATTACCATTGCTCCCAGGTCCACTCGGACCCATTAAATAACCTACAATGGCTGATATGCCATAAAACCCGACCGAACCAAATCATATATATCTAATATATATGTATAAAGAGGATTTGGCATTAAATAACCTACAATGGTTGATATGCCATAAAACCCAACCAAACCAAATCCTATATATTTAATATATCTGTATAAAGAGGATTTGGCATTAAATGACCTACAATAGTTAATATGCCATAAAACCAAACCAAACCAAACCATCATATTCACATTTTTTGTAGTTATTCTTTTTGTTGTTTTTTTTTGCACAGTCCTATCAAATACAAATAATTTTTAAACTGATCTATTTGATCCGTAATGCCACATCCATTTGTTTGCTCTAAACACTGAAAATTTTGTGCTTTAAAATATTTTAATTACATAAAAAAAATTCTTATTTCTAATTTGTGTGAATTGATTAAAAAGTTGAACAATAGGTAATTTTACGTTCAATTTAACTGCCATAAATTTTTGAAAGTCAGTGAATATCATATGCTGGATTTCTTTTCTCCAGAATTTCTTAGTCTAAAGTTAGATGTAAATTTTATAAATGAGTGTGTGTTATACTGAAATAATTACGGTATATATAATGACATTCACTAAAGCCAGCATTTTTACCTTGATAACAGAATTCCTTGCAGTGGTGTTTCTTATGTCATATATACTGTCAAATTCTGCTGATAATATAAACCCAAGGTGTTTTAATGATACAGTTTTGTTAAATGTTGAAAAATACATTGACTGATAATAAAATTTTCTGGTAGATCTTGAGTTTATCCAACTCTGTTAGTAAGTTTGCGATAATCTGATTGTAGAGTGGAAAGACCCCTTTAAAAGCGGGCGTCCTGTATTTGACATGAAACTGCATCTGATGGTGATCTGAGGAATGTGAAGAACCCCTTCATTGTTATTACTCTTATTTCCAATGTGACCTGGAATGGTAGCACTTGTTTGGGTCCCATCTTTGGATCAAATAGAAGTAAAGTTGGTGACCTTAGTCGAGGGTGACCAGAAGGCTTCCTTTTCAATAGCTACTACACCAAAGTGTAGGGGAGGGCACTACTCTATTTCCTGTATTGCTCCACTTTACTCTTGATCCTTACTTTTATAATGCTGAGTGTTAAGCAAGGTGTCATCAAGTACCATTTTTTGAGTCTTTGGTATGTCTCAACCAGGGATTGAACCCTGGTCTCTCAAACCATTGGCGAACACTCTACTCATTAGATCTGTTTAAAAATTATTTGTATTTAATAGAAATACTAGATGCTATATAATTATGAATGATTGATATAAAAAATAATTACTTGAAGCCATAATTGCTTACTTTGAATAATTGTTATTATTAGCTACTTGAAACTATATAAATATGATCAAACACGTGATTATTATCAAATAGAAATAATTTGTTGAAATCATATAATCATTAGGATTTGATAATAACATTTGATGAAGGTGCCTGTGGTGTAATGGTTATCGTCGTAGGAAATTGACATGGCGACACGAGTTCAAATCCTGGACGAGACTGATTGCATTTCACAATACCCTTGGGAAAGGTATGAATCCAATTATTCTCCCTCCAGCTATGGGTAAATAGTAGGGCAGACTGGGTTCTTCAGCCATGGTGAGGCAACTAGTCTAGGAGAAGGAAAACTCTGAATTCAAACCAGTTAAACTCTGCCTAAAAATTGACCTTGTGTCATATTCTGCCTGAGTGAAAGGGTTGGGTAAATATGGATTGGAACATTTGAGACCATGCAACTGTTTGCAAATTAGTTGTATTTGATAGAGATACTTCTATCATATGGCTGTATTAAAAAAAACTCCTAAGAAACAACTACACAAAAAATGTAAATGTACAATGAATGCAATTCCCTAATCTAGGTATGAAATAACTCTAGACTGGTTGACATGCCTTTAAAATCTATCAATCAATATTCCTTGCCGAGTTGTTTCTTATGTCATGCATACAGTGAATTCCAGCTGATAACACTCAATAACAAAAAAAAATCATTTGAAATAGTGCAATTCCCTAATCTAGGTATGAAATAACTCTAGACTGGTTGACATGCCTTTAAAATCTATCAATTAATATTCCTTGCCGAGTTGTTTCTTATGTCATGCATACAGTGAATTCCAGCTGATAACACTCAATAACAAAAAAAAAACATTTGAAATAGTGTCGGCACCAAACATCTTTTGTAGTTAATTCAAGGACACTGAATCAGAAAATGATCTTAATTTTTTTTTTTTTTCAGTTAGCTATCGTTTTTGCTGGACAGAAATGCCTCAGTTTTTCCCATTTGTTTTCTGTATATATAGTATTGACTGATGGCAATATTTCTCTAAATAAAATTGTAGAAACCTCTCAATTCATATTTAAACCAGCAAATATTGTCCTGCCTATTGACAAATACTATTTTTGCAATAACAATCCGAACCTAATTCATTATAAAAATAACACAATTGAATATACCAAGACCATCAAGTATTTTCATTGAATCATTTAATAAACGAACTGCAGAATTAAAACCCTCATAAACATGAAGCAATTCATTTTCTCTTCTACAAGAACTATGGTAAAAATTTTCTCTTTCTTGATTGTCAGTCATGTTCAGTTTTATTTGTCCCTTTTGATACTCCACGGGTCATACAAAAGACTTTAAAAATAGTACTTGATACCTCCTTGTTTAACACTCAGCAATATAAGGTACATATCAAGGATAAAGTGGAGCAATCCAGGGAAAGGAGTTGCACCCACCCGTACACCTTGGTGTAGTAGCTATTGAAAAGGGAGCCTTCTGGTCAGTTTCGACTACAGTTGCCAACTTTACTTTTACTTGATACTCTAGCAGTAGTCAGTCATCATTTGTTTGTCGCTCTATTCCTGGTAGAACTCTTCCATTGTTTTGATATCCTAATGGAATAGTTCTCCTTAATCATCACTCATATCACTGCAATTATCTGGAAATATATTTAGATGGCTATATAAAAAAAAAAAATCCAATTATTCTCCCTCCAGCTATGGGTAAATAGTAGGACAGACTAGGTTCTTCAGCCTTGGTGAGGCAACTAGTCTAGGAGAAGGAAAACTCTAAATTCAAACCTGTTAAACTCCGCTTAAAAATTGACCTTGTGTCATATCCTGCCCGAGCGGAGGGGTTGGTAAATATATATTTTAAAAAAAATGAACCTTAATACTCATATAAGTGCCTATGTCCTGTAGATTTTTCAATGGCTTTTCCACTAATTCCTTGTAGTTTTCGGTCCGGCAATTGCCTAAGAAGTTTTTCAACATGTCAACAAATGATGTCCAAGCATGTAATTCCAAGTCATTGATTGAATTAATGAATTCATCATCCTTAATGAGTTTCCTGATGTTATGGTGAAACCATTTTCATGATGTTCATCATCTACAATGGAATAGGTGCATTCAATTGGGATGTCTTTGTTGGAGTTTCTTTCTATCTGTGAAAACAAAACCTTTCAATGTGCTTAGTTTCCTTCTGTAGTGAAGGGACAAAAGTGATGGATGAAATTTTTGAATATCAAACAGAAGATTTTAGAGTTTTATTTTTTGGTGTTTTCTTAATTATCAGTTTTATTGCTGATAAAAATTCATCAGTTAATTTGAATTTTGGCCATAGATGGGAAAAATTTGGTACTTTTATTTCGATTTTTTTTTTTTTTTTTTTTTTTTTTTTTTTTCACTCAAAAACATTTTTTTTTATTATAGAAATAGTTTATTTCAGGTGGCTGACATAAATTGCTTGGCCTACATGAAAATAGATGGGTTTCTATAACTTTTATTTACTAAATCTTGTGATCAGCCAACATCGTAAATTGATCAATTTTCCAAAAATGAACAATTACATTATAGCGGAAATGGTTGCTAATCATGAAAAACTAAGTTCATTTTTGGAATCAGTGCCATCAAATTAACTAAAAAATGTGTTTTGTTACTTGGCATCAGAAATCGGGTTGACCAGTGTAATATAAACCCAATCAAGGTGTTCTGGTAATGCAATTTCGTTATATGTTGGAGAATAACATCCACTAATAATGAAATTTTCTGGTGGATTTTTTGTTTTTCTTTTAAAGAAGCAAGGTTTGAATTTTGGTTGTTTAAGATTTTCTTCTTTCTCACAGATTTGGTCGTTTGATGCTTCGTACGTATTGTGTATATTTCTACTGATCTTTATTTGCAAAGAGCTGTTCATTCTTTCTTTCTTTGCTTTTGCTCTCTATAAGAATTTATTTATTGAATTGATTACATGTAATACTAATTCAACCAACTTGAAATCAATCAAAGAATCAAGATTGATTTCAAGCAAGTTTCTTCTTATTGTTAGTTTGACTTGAGAATTTTTTGTTTGTTTGTTTGAAAGGAAGGGAAATAAAAAAACAAATTCTTGTTAACAGTTATAATTTGATGTTTTTATAAAATGATTTTCTCTTAACCCTTTTAACTTATAAGCCTGATTTTTTTTTGGGGGGGGGGTGATCAATATTTTACTATACATTCTAAGCCCAATATTTCACTATGAACTATCAGCCTAATATTTTTTAGCTGATCAATATTTTACTTTAGACTCTATACCCAATATTTGGGTGGATCATGGCCCACTTATAAATATTTATAAGTGGGCCATGAGTAGATCAATATTTTACTATATATTATCAGCCCAGCATTTTTGAGCTGATCAATATTTCACTATACACTATCAGCCCAATGTTTTACTATACACCATCAGCTCAATATTTTGAGCTTATCAACATTTTGTTTTAAACTATAAGACCAATATTTTGAGCAAAGTGTTATTTTATTAGACACGGTAAGCCTGGTATTTTGAGCTGATCAATACTTTACGATAGAATATAAGCCAGCTATATTTGGCTGATTGTGATTTTTATATTAATGTTTTGAGCTAAGCGATTGTGGTAAGGAAGAGATACACAGTGAAATAATTAACTATTTATTAACTGAAGTGATACGGTTCAACAAATATAAGTCTCGTGCTGTTGGTGTTACATCCAAAGTTAGTCTTACAACGGACTGAGATCTTTCAGTACTGACAGGGCTGAAGAAACACATCTTTTATTCCTCTGAGATGCCGGAAGACATGTGGTATGAGCCACTCTACAATAGCGATATTTCTCTAGATATTGTAATCCCAGTATTTTAGGCTTAGAGAGATCATGTCCGATCTAAATAATAAAAAGCTTGGTTAAGGAACTGTTTACATGGAATAATGGAATGGTTTTAAGTGAAGATCTGAATCATGGAGGGAAATTTGAATGTGTTTTGTACGATTCAAAAAATTTTTTTTAAATTAAAAAAATTTTTTTTTTAGTTTAGTTACCAGGTATCTATTAGCTAAAGAATTGAAGAATAAATTTTTTCATTACATTTTTTTTGTCTAAAGAAGTAACATTTATCCTACTAGAAGATGGATTTGGTGACCTGAATTCTGGATGAAGTTGTGTGTGTTTCACTTTGTACTAATGCCCTTAAGATTTATATCCATTTGTTTTCCTACCCAGTCAACTATGGTTAAAAATTACGACTGGGTTCCTAATCTTTGGCAAGGCACCCAGTCTAGTAGAAGGAATGTTCTTGAATTCAAAAGTAATGTTGGCGACCATAGTCGAGGGTGACTCGAAGGCTCCCTTTCCAATAGCTACTACACTGAATTGTAGGGGAGGGAACTACTCCTTCCCCAGATTGCTCCACTTTACCCTTGATATGTACCTTATAATGCTGAGTGTTAAGCAAGGAGGTATCAAGTACCATTTTTTGAATCTTTGGTATGACGTGACCTGGGACTGAACCCTGGTCTCCTGGCCCATTGACGAACACTCTACCCAGCTTTGCTTTAAAATTAGCCTAGTACTACATCTTGCACATGGGAAAGGGGTTGGGTAAATACATACCTTGTTTTTATCTGTTGTTAAAAAATAAATTGGTAAATTTTAATGAAATATTTTGAGTAACATTTTCCCCTTTTTAATAAAAATTTTCTTGTCAGTTCAATCCTAAGGACCTCATTGTTATGGCCTTATGCCAGACTAAGCTCAGTAAATATTTACTTGAAGTGTTTGCTATAAGACTTTATAATGAACAGTGATAAAAACCAGGGTACTTCAAGTGGCATAATTGTTTGCAAGCTAGACTAATACACCGTTGTTAGTGAGTTTGAATCTCACTAGGTGCTTCAGTTTTGGCCTTGAGCTAAATTCAGTTTTAAAAGGTTAAAGTAGAAAAAAAAATGACATGAATACATTCAGATTGATAGATATCAAATAAATCTGATGAGAGACATGACCTGAAATTTATGTTTTTACAGTTTTACTTTTGATATTTGTTTTGAATATTTTGTCTTTGTTGATTGTTCTTTTTCTGCTTCAGTTGTTGTCAGTTGAAGTATAAATACTAATTTTAATGATTTAGTCAATACTTTATTAATTTGGTATAGTTTACTTTTTAAATTTTTTTTTTTTATTGGTTTTTCATTTTTTTTATTTTTGTTACCCTCTAAATTTAATTTATTTTCATTTCAGGTGAGTTCGATTCATCTTCTCTTGTTAAAAAAATTCATCAGGTTAGTTCTTTTTTCTTTCTTTTTCAATTTTTTCTCTTTGTCTTTTGCTTTTTGTCCTTGTCTCTCTTTCCTTTCCTCTTCTTCCTTTTTCCTTAAAAAAAAAATTCATCAAGTTATTTTTTTTTCTTTTTTCTCTCGTTTTCTTTTTTTCTCTCTTTCCTTTCCTCTTCTTTTTTTCTCCTGTTTTTTTTTTTGTTTTTTTTTACTTTCCTCTTTTCTCCCTTGCTCTCTTTTCACTGAAACAACTTCAAAATACTTATCTTGCTTTCTCTTTTTTTGTCTCTCTTTTCCCTTGTCTATTTTCTTTTCTCTTCTCTCTCTCTCACCTTCTTTTCCCTATCTTTCTCTTATTTCCTATTTTTCTCTTTTATTTCTTGCCCTTACCTCATCCTTTCTCTTCTTTTATGCTTCCCCCTTTCTCTTTTTTATATATGTCCTCTTTTCTCTCTCTTTTAAATCTCCTTTCCTTCCCTTCTCTGTCTCCCTCTTTTTCTTTTTTCTCCTCCCTTTCTCTCTCTTCTTACATATCTCCCCCTTTCCCTCCTGTGTATTTCTCCCCATTTCTCTCTCATCTTTTATGTCTGTTTTCTCTCTCTTTTATTTCTCTTTCATGATTCATCCCCCACTTCTCTCTCTTAAAATTGCCTTAAAATAAAATGTCTATTCAGATAGCTTTTTTTTTCTGACTGTACATAAACAGTTGAAGACATTTTTTATTAAAAAACCACAGAACTGAAATGATATTTAAAAACAAAAACTCAGCATTTTCCCAATTTAATAACATTTATATCTTCATCTCCATTTTAAAAAAACCCAAAAAAACCCAACACCTACTTTCTTGTCAATTTTTGTCTAATATTAGCCCAAGATAATTCAGTAAGAAACATTAAATACCCTATTAAACATTTCTTTTTTATTTTGTAAAGGTTCCTTGTTCACATAAATGTTAAGGAGGAGGGTAGTCTGTTGTTTTAGGTGTTCGTGTTTAATCAAATTCGATAAATTTATGCTCAGGCATATAGAATAGGACATTCAGAGAAACAATTGAGTATTTTTTTATTATTATTACTTTCTTGCCGCAGAGATAGCAAGACAGACAGAATATTTTGATATGAATTCTAATTCTATAATTGAATAATTATATTAATTTCACCATTCGGATTTAATTGACTAATTACACAAGATGATTAAATATTTTCATTCACAGATCTTGGATTATTGTAAATGATTATTATGAAATATTTCCTATTCGAATTGAAGGCAACAATTGAGCCAGAAAGATTAGAATTATAATAAGCTGAACAAATTGTATTGCATTGATTGAAACAAATTATCTTATGAAAACTTAAGAATTTTTTTTTTCTTATTCATTCTGCTAATTTAAACAGAATTCCTTTTTATTTCAAAGTTCCAAGACTATTTCTTAAGACGGGATATGAATTTCAAAAATAACCTGATGTGGAAAATATTAATTACCTTAAGTAATAATAGTTGTGAATTTGTTGATTAGATCAAATAGATTTTTTTTTCTTTTTAATATAGTTTAATTTTCCAATTTAAAGATGTTTTTTATCCTTTTTTTTTTCCCCACCTCATTTCATTTTAGCAAAAATCCAGTAATTTGATTTCGGGTTTCAAGGTAGTTATGATGGAGAGGTATCATCGGAAATTCTTTAATTATTTGTGTATAACACGCGCTCATGTATAATATATACCCATTAATTTGCGGTGAGAAATTCTGGAAAAAAATTCTTGTATATAATACTCACTGTCTTTTTTAGAATTTGTAGCAGCCGTATTTAACCTAAACTTAATATTTGTTCAACTTTTTATTGGTTCATAGTGACTAAAAGATAAGAATTTATATAGTTTACATGATGTCTTAAAACACAAAATTTACACTGTATATAGAGCAAATGCATGGACATGTTTCCACAAAAATGCTACTAGGTTGTAGTAAAAATAAGCTCACATTAGGGTAAACAAAATCATAAACAAACATACATTCCTGTGGATATTTCTCTGTAAGTAAGTAAAGTTGGCGACCGTAGTCGAGGGCGACCAAAAGGCTACCTTTTCAATAGCTACTACACCGAGGTGTACGGGAAGGCACAACTCCTTTCCCTGGATTTCTCCAATTTACCCTCGATATGTACCTTGTATTGCTGAGTATTAAGCAAGGAGGTATCAAGTACCATTTTTAAAGTCTTTGGTATGACAAGACCTGGGATTGAACTGAGGTCTCCCGGACCATTGGTGAAAACTCTACCCACTAGGCCACTCTGTAATGCCATAAAATACATTCCAGTTTGGACTATAGATATAACTTACTTTCAGTCATCCTGTCCTGAATATGTGTTGTATACTCAGAATACAACTGCATGTATACATATACAGTTATAAGCGGAAACATCGACAACAATAATGATGAACTTCAATGAACGAACGAATGCACTTCTTTATAGAAATATATCTCTTACACTTTATTCTTGAAAGGGTTGATGTTGGTTGTGTGTGAGAGGTGAGTTGGAGACAGGGACAGACAACTACATATTGACCCCAAGTTCTTCTGACCATAGCAGTACTTCTTTCGTATTCTGGCTGGGCTGCTCAACCTTGGGTCACTGAGGGCCCAAAGCCCTCAGTCTGCCGCTGGTTCTCACTTTGGCATCTTGTCCCCAACTGGCTCCAACTGCAACTGGAACTGACCCAAGCCGTCTGTTGCACCTGGTTATATAATTGTCTCACGCCCACCTGCTTCCGCCGTTCCTCCGCTTATTTACACAGGTGCATCTCTTGATTGACGGCTTGGTCGAGGGTCAATATATAACATATGGGGAGGCATGTCACCCAGAAAAAATGAATTATATAGCTCTTATGTATAACACATACTCCTTACATTTAAAGAGAAAAATAGTCTTAAACACAATTATGGTACCTTCAATCTGACTGTTCTGTGTAGTCAGTGGGGCTTACAATACGCCGATTCTATTCCCTGCAGAAGAGTAGAATGCTTCCTCTCCAAAAAGGGATGTCTTGGGTATAACGTTAAACTGCATCTGATGGTGCGACTCAAAATCTAGGAAGTGTGGGATACCCCTTTATTGCCATTACTCCCAGGTCCACTCAGACTGAGTGGTAGTACCTGTTAGGGTTGCATCTATGAGTAAATAGATCTGTGGAAATATTATTCCTATTGAATAGGACTGTGTGCAAAAAAACCCAGCAAAAACCTCTTTAGAAACAACTACACAAAAAAAAGTGTAAATACAAATGTACACTGAATGTGATTCCCTAACCTCTAGGCATGAAATAATCCTAGTCAATTTGACTGATTCATTTGAGTGGCATGTCAATCACACCAATAAAAAAATATATGATAAAGAATAATCAAAACAAAAAATATTCCCCAAAGCTCTAGCATTACTGGAGCCTCACCATCAGATTTTTTAGTGTCATATTCAGGACACTCGTTGGGAGCACGGTGGGGGTGGGGGTCTTAGCCCCTCTGTGTATTCTACAGCTGAGGCTGTAGAAGTGAAGGATTCTTTCAGCATTTCATAGTTAACAGTAGTCCATGACGATATTGATGCTTCTATTCAGGAGGAAGTGAAGAATTCTAATTAGTACTTCATAGTTGATAGTTGTCCATGATGATATTAATACTTTTGTTTCCGAGGGAGTGAAAGATTCTCATTAGCATTTCATATTTAAGTTGTCCATGATGATATTGATGCTTCTGTTTGAGGAGGGAAGGATTCTAATTAATCAGTATTCAAGAGTTATCTCTGTTATAGCAAGAATGATTAAAAATGAGATTCAATCTGAACTATAAAACCAAAATATAAAAACATGAGAATTTTGTCAAAACAGTTCTATTTCAAACAATTCAGTTTAGCATATGTACAATTTCAGTGTCAAAAACAGTTCAATTCAAGTGAAAGAAAAAAGTGGGGGGAGGAAGAAAAAGTAAAGATAGGCAGTGTGAATTAAAAAAAAAAATGAATTATTTCACATGTTAATAAGTGAAAAAATAGATAAGGCAATTCTTCTTTCTTCCCTTTTTTTCCCCCTAATGTTCCTCCTATCCTCCTAGAAGCTAAAATTCATAGTTTTAATATATGGAAGCTTTAAAAAGTAAAAAAAAAAAAAAATTATCTAAGATTTGTTTTTCTTCAAGGGAAACTCAGTCCTTGTTGTTATTTTAGAATTAAATTCTAACAAGAATTTTATCCTGAAAAATCTAAACATTTCAATTTTTCTTTTGAACGGTCAGTTTTATATTTTAGTCGACTGTCTTTTTACTTTCTAGCACTGCCTGAAGAAGCTTTTTACGTTGTCAAAAATTTTAAATTCAAAATTAGCAAAATAGTGCATGAAATATTTGGGAACCTTTTTTTTTTTTTTATTTTATTTTTCTTATTTTAATTAATAAGGTTGGTTGGTTGGGTTTTATGGCATATCAACCTTTTTAGGTTATTTAACGCCAAATCCATTTTTATGTAAATAATCAGTTCTATTTCAAACAATTCAGTTTAGCATGAGTACACAGTTTGTCAAAAACATTTCTATTTCAAACTATTCAGTTTATTCAAGCAGTTATATATAACAATTCAGTTTAGTGTATGTACAGTTTTAATGTCAAAAAACAGTTTAATTTCAAATAATTCAGTTTAGCATAAGCACGCAGTTTAAATGTAAGTACAGTTTGTCAAAAACATTTCTATTTCAAGCAATTCAGTTTTGCATTAGTATGCCATTAGATCTATTTAACCCATAGATAGGGCCCAATCAGGTGCTACCACACCGGACCTGAGTGGACCTGGGAGCGATGGTAATAAAGGGGTACTCCGCATCCCCCCAAAGCTCAAGCAACACTGGAACCTCACCATCAGATGGTTTAGTATCATATCCAGGGCACTCGTTGGGGGGGGGTCTTACCCCTCTGCAGAGAAGCAGTCGGTGTATTCTACAGCCCCAGCCAACTGGGCAAAATTAATAAGGGTTTTGCTTTCTTTGATGGGGGGTGGGGAAAAAAGCTTTTTTGAGTTTGATTTGGTTTCTTTGTTTAATGGCATATCAACCTTCATGAGTCATTTAATGCCAAAACCATCTTTGTGAAAGAAAAGCAATGATACTATTTAATGAATAGCGGGGGGGAAAGGGGGTTTGTACCTTTCCCAAATGTTGCATATGGACCCTTGTCCGAGCCATCAATCAAAGACGCACCTGTGTAAATAAGTAGAAGCAATCATGTGGTTTATGGAGAATTGTTATGAAATGATATCGGCAGATGCTGTGTGAGGGTCCGAGTCAATTGAGATAGTTGGAAGCAGTGTAACCCAGACTCAGCTTGCAGTCACTAAGAGTGCCAGTTGGGGCAGTGGCCCACAGGTCTCCAGTTGAGTACCCCTGGTCAAGAAGCAGAAAAAGTGCTAAGTGAGGTCTTGAAAATAACACAACGTGATATGGTCCAGAGAAGAAGTTATGGATCAATATATAGCAGTCTATCTTATCTTCCACCTGCACTTTAGTCATTATATCATGGGCACCCCACCCACTGTTTTGGTGAGATTAACCCCAAAATAAACCTATATAAATAAAATAAAAAAAAACAAATAAATTTGTACTGAATGGGAACAGATGTTGCTCATTAGGAGTTAGCAAAAACTCTAAAGTCAAGTTGAATTGTTTGTAATTTACTTGAAGGATAAAATGAATAAAGAAATTTTTTTAAAAACTAAAAAAGAAATAGAAAGATTTACAAATCTTTAAATGTCCGATTTTTCTTAAATTTGTTCAACCTAAATATTAAAAAAAAAGTTGGAATATTTTTACAATTAAAACTCATTTTTTTTTACTCATTCATCATTGGTACTTACCACCATAGCCACCATAGACTTTTTGTACACTAACAAATCACCAAAAATCTAGGAATTATCTGATTTTAATGAAATACGCAGGACACTGGTGGAGAAGCAAGGACGAGCTCATAAGTGATGTACTCCTATGGACCCCCACATATGGCTGTGCAAAAGCAGGACGACCAGCTCGAACTTAGATACAGCAACTATTTGAAGACACAGGATGTAATCCTGAAGACCTGCCGGAGGCGATGAATGATAGGGAGAAGTGGCGAGAGAGGGTCAGGGATATCCGTGCTGGCGGCACGACATGATGATGATGATTTATTAATGAATGAATTTTATAATGCATGAGTCATTTTATGCAAAAACTTGCAGATTTTTCAGGTCACTTAACATAAGATGATTAAAATGTATAATTATTTCATTGAGTTTTCTTAATTGTACGTTCAAAAACCATGTTAATGTACTTATTTTTCTTTTTTAAGATTAAATATAAAAAATAAACTATTTGCTGATACAATTTTCTATACTTAAAAATATTGAGTTTTTTTTTGTGCAGTTAGCCTTCTGTACTAATAATTTTTATCAGGAAAGTAAAACAACCATTAATTGCTATATTGTTAGGAGGTGCCCGTGGTGTAATGGTTAACGTCGTAGGAAATGGACATGGCAACACGAGTTCAAATCCTGGACGAGACTGATTGCATTTCACATAGCACTAATACCCTTGGGAAAGGTATGAATACAATTATTCTCCCTCCAGCTATGGGTAAATAGTAGGACAGACTGGGTTCTTCAGCCTTGGTGAGGCAACTAGTCTAGGAGAAGGAAAACTCTGAATTCAAACCTGTTAAACTCCGCTTAAAAATTGACTTTGTGTCATATCCTGCCCGAGCAGAGGGGTTGGGTAAATAGGATTAATTGCTATATTATAAAGTGACACAGAAAATCTTTTGTCATTAAATTTGACTTATTACTTGGATTTAAATACCAAAGTGATTTGCTAAGCTTTTTGTTTAGATGTTGTACAAGGCCGAATGAATGGAGCACCCAATGAGACTCAGACTTACTCTTGCAGATTTGCTAATCAAGCTTGCTAACCATTACACTATCCGAGGCACCCAGGATTTAAATACCATAGTAAGTGACATAGTTAGCCATGTTTAAGTAATATTTTTATATAAATCTGTTTATTAATATGTCTAATGACGAATTTTATTCAAAAACTTTTTAAAAGTATCTTTAAAAATCTAATATTTTTTAATTTACATAATCTCCAGTTGGGTAAGGTTGTCAACTTTAGGTGAATTTAAATCTTCAAAATGTATTGAAAATTAATTAGATATGTAATGCTGTTTTGCTTTTGATACTGATTATTATGATGTTACTATCTTTCAAATAAAATTAAAATTTCACCTTAAATAATAACTTAATTTTTTGATTTGTTTTAATAAGGGAAAAAAACAAACGATTTATTTCCTAATTCATCATGTCTAGATAATAATGGTTTAGCACAAGGTCACAAATCTTGCTCTCTGTGTAGATTGAACTAATTTGTAATGGCTGTGCCACTTGTTAAAATTTTTTTCTAAAACAAGACACCTCAGGTAGATATTTATTGAGCTTAGTCTGGTACAAGGCCACAACATTGGATCTATTAAGATTGAATTTAATCTCTCCAGATAGAAATATTTACTCATTGTAGTTGGGCATGTTAGAGACAATTAAACTCACTTCCAATGGCTTGCAGGACTTGCTAACCATTGCTTGTATCTCAATTAGAATTATTCAATCTTTTTACCCTTGTGGACTTCTTAAAATAGTTTTTATATCTCAGGGAACCACATTTTAAAGGAAACTTTATACCATTGTTGATATCTGTCGTTTTTATATTTTTAAACTTACATATATCATATGCAGTACAAAGAAGTTGCTGACCATAGTCGAGGGTGACCAGAAGGCTTTTCAATAGCTATTACACCGAGATGTAGGAGAGGGTGCTACTCCTTTCCCTGGATTGCTCCACTTTACGCTTGATACATACCTTTATATTGCTGAGTGTTAAGCAAGGAGGTATCAAGTACTATTTTTAAAGTCTTTGGTATGACTCGACCTGGGATTGAACCCAGGTCTCTTGGACCAACAGCGAACATTTCACTCACTTGGCCAAAAATTACTTAAAACTGCAATTTGGTAACATTTTTCAGATACATTGATTGTACTCTCCTATGAAGATGAGCAGTTCTGCAAAGTGTAATTTTTTTGTATTTAATAGAGGTTGCAACTGCCAAGTATCTTGTTAATGTGTTAAATTGTCTCTTTCTTGATTATGCCCAGTGCTCCCATTATTACTGGCACAGTGGAAGTCACATTTTCTCAATTTCTATTTCCAGATCTTTGTGTTTAGTTATTTTATTATATTCTTCAACTGATATATTATTATCTGTTGGTACTGACATATCAATTAGATAGCATGTTTTTCTTTTTCTTTTATAGTCCTTAACAACTTATCTAGTCGGCTGGGGCTGTAGAATACACCGGTTGCATCTTTAGATATGACACTAAACAATCTGATAGTGAGGTTCCAGTAATGCTGGAGCTTTGGGGAATGTGGAGTATCCCTTCATTGCCATCACTCTCTGGTTCACTATGGCCCAGAGTGGTAGCACCTGATAGGGTTCTATCTATGGGTCTAATAGAACTAAACTGCATACTTATGCTAAACTGAATTGTTTGAAATCGAACTGTTTTGACATTTAACTGTGTGGACAAAAACTATACTTATACTAAACTGTATTGTTTGAATAAGAACTGTTTGATTAAACTGAATAGCTTGAAATAGAAATGTTTTTGACAGTCTGTGTACTCATGTTAAACTGAATTGTTTAAAATAAAACTGATTATTTGTATAAAAATGGATTTGGCATTAGATAACCTACAAAGGTGCCCGTGGAGTAATAGTTATTGTCGTAGGAAATGGACATAGTGATACGAGTTCAAATCCTGGATGAGGCTGATTGCATTTCACATAGCATTAATACCCTTGGGAAAGGTATGAATCCAATTATTCTCCCTCCAGCTATGGGTAAATAATAGGGCAGCCTTGGTGAAGCAACTTGTCTATGGTTTGGTTTGGTTTCTTTTGTTTAATGGCATATCAACCTTTGTAGGTTATTTAATGCCAAAGCCATTCTCCTAGAAGAACAGTAGTTGTACTATTTAACCCATAGCTGGGAGGATAAGGGGGTTCATATTTTTCCCCAGGGTATTTGCCCAAAAGTGAACGTAATAGCACGACTGGAGTACGAACTCGCTTACTACGATTCCACAGTCCATCGCTTTAACCATTACACCACGAGGACACCCCCCCTCAACTAGTCAAGGAGAAGGAAAACTCTGAATTCAAACCTGTTAAACTCCGCTTAAAAACTGACCTTGTGTCTTATCCTGCCCGAGCAAAGGGGTTAGGTAAATATGGATAACCTACAAAGGTTGATATGCCAAACAACCAAACCAAACCATCCACTATATCTGGTTTATTGCTATTTATTTTTCTATCAGTTTAGATAGCAAAGTCCCAGGGAATAGTAGCTTTTTTAACTTCTGTTATTGGTTCTTGTTCTGTGTTAATAGCATTTTTTTATGTTGTTATTATTTATTATTATTATCATCATGTCTGCATGCAACAAGGATCGTTTCCATTTATTTAGGAATCAACAATTTCTTTTCTAGTTGCTGCCTCTTCTTCCCCACTAAAATTCCAATGGTGTCTGTCATAGCTTTGTCAGCCCAGGCAGCAAAAATGGTAGTGAATCATCATCATCATCATCATCATTATCACCAAGCATGTTTCCCCTCCTCAACCCCAAATAATCTCTTTTCTCTCCTCCCTCTCTGGTTTAATTTCTTTCCTTTCTTGCTCGACCTTCCCTTCATTTTATTTTCTGCTTGCAACACTCCTTTCTTAACAAAACAAAACAAAAACTACTGATTCCAATGTCTCTCTTTCTTTAACGAACACCATTTTATGCCTGTAACTTTTTTTTTTTACTGTTTCCTTCTCTTTACTTGCGTTTTTTTTCTTCTTTCTAACGAAGAAGATGAATGAATGGAAAGCTGAAAAAAGCTTGTGGATTGCCAATCTGCTTTACACATCTGTCTCCCTACCCCACTTTTTTCTCTCAGCTGTCTTAGTTTTTCCCAGTACCTCTCCTAAGTTTCTTTTATTCTTCCTATTTCCCTTGCCCCCAAAGTTGTCTGGCCTGGTAGATTTTGACCCCCCCCCCGTTCCATCCCTGACTTCTGGGCCTAATAATTTTTTCTGCACTATTCAGTTGTACCCATCAGTTCAGGGTAGTTCCTCCCACCCATTTCTCTCTCTCTCTCTCTCTCTCTCTCTCTCTCTCTCTCTAGTTCTTACTCATTCTTTAACCATTGCTTTGTTAAGAGTTCGTAGTTGATTGACGAAGCAAAAAGCATCAACAAAAGCAAACAAAAATAAAAGACAAAATAAAAATTATTTCATTGCTACTACTAAATTTATTTATTATTACTACGATAGACTATTTTATACCAAAATATGAATGTTTAATTGTAGTAATAATGATAATGTTAATACTGAAATAAATATAAAACGAATACAATAAAAATAGTAATGATGAAATAAAATATAAATAAAAAAGTAAGTAAAGTTAGCGACCATAGTCGAGGGTGACCCGAAGGCTCCCTTTTCGATAGCTACTACACCAAGGTGTAGGGGAGGGCGCTACTCCATTCCCAGGATTGCTCCACTTTACCCTTGAACCGTACCTTATAATGCTGAGTGTTAAGCAAGGTGGTATCAAGTTCCATTTTTAAAGTCTTTGGTATGACTCGACCTGGGATTGAACCCAGGTCTCCCGGGCCATTGGCGAACACTCTAACCGCTGGGCCAAAGTAAAGTTGGTGACCTTAGTTGAGAGTGACCCGAAGGCTCCCTTTTCCATAGCTACTACACCGAGGTGTAGGGGAGGGCGCTACTCTATTCCCTGGATTGCTCCACTTTACCCTTGATCCTTACCTTATAATGCTGAGTGTTAAGCAAGGCAGCATCAAGTACCATTTTTTGAGTCTTTGGTATGACTCAACTTAGTATTGAACCCTGGTTTCACAGATCATTGGTGAACACTCTACTCATTAGACCATTATAAGAAATATAAAAAATACATTTAGAAATTATCAATACAATATTGAAAAATATCAATATAAGAAATAAAATGCAAATCTTGGTAAAATAATCTATCATTAAAATTCAAAAAATGATAAAATAAAATTAACGATCCATGAAATAAGTTCGTAAGTAAAGTTGGCGACCTGAGTCAAGGATAACCTGAAGGCTCCCATTTCAATAGCTAACACACTGAGGTGTAGGGAAGGGCGCAACTCCATTCCCTGGATCGCTCCACTTTACTCTTGATCTTTACCTTATAATGCTGAGTGTTAAGCAAGGTAGTGTTAAGCAAGGTAGCATCAAGTATCATTTTTTTGAGTCTTTGGTATGATTCGACCTGAGATTGAACCCCGGTCTCCCAAACCATTGGCAAACACTCTACTCATTAGGCCAATGGCCTGGTAAATAACAGAATAAAAATGATAAGAATAGAATATGAATAAAACTAAAATAAATTAAAACAAAACTAAAATAGATAATAAAATAAAAATAATCTCTATAACTAAAGGGGGTGTCTTCGTGGTGTAATGGTTAAAGTGATGGGCTGCGGAATTGTAGTGAGTTTGTACTCCAGTAGTGCTATTACGTGCCCGTGGTGTAATGGTTATAGTCATGGGAAATGGACATGGTGACACGAGTTCAAATCCTGGACGAGACTGATTGCATTTCACATAGCACTAATACTCTTGGGATAGGTATGAATCCAATTATTCTCCCTCCAGCTATAGGTAAATAGTAGGACAGACTGGGTTCTTTGGCTTTGGTGAGGTGGCTTGTCTAGGAAAAGGAAAACTCTGAATTCAAACCTGTTAAACTCCGCTTGAAAAATTGACCTTGTGTCATATCCTGCCCGAGCGGAGGGTTTGGTAAATAGGATTACGTTCACTTTCGGGCAAATACCCTTGGGAAAGATATGAACCCTCTTATCCTCCCAGCAATGGGTTAAATAGCACCACTACTGTTCTTTTAGGAGAATGACTTTGGCATTAAATAACCTACAAAGGTTGATATACCATTAAACAAAGAAACCAAACCAATCTATCACTAAAATTCTGATATCTATCTGAAACTATAATACAGCAAATACAGTACATTATAGCAAGAATTTTATAAGAGCAATACACTTAAAATGCTTTGAATCAGTATTCATTTCAATTTACAGGAATTATATATTTGTGAGGTCTGTATGATCATGAAACATCATTTGCTAATCATTCACGTTCTCAATATAACAGAGATAACTAATTAGAATCCTTCACTTCTTCCTAAATAGAAGCATCAATATCATCATAGATCATGTTGTTAAAACATGAAAGGGAACCCACATGGATTCATGGCCTATCTAATTTTTTGTATTAAATAAACATTTTTCAAAAAGTACTTGGTTATAAGCACCTTGTATTACTAGAGACAGACTTTTATCATCAAGACATTGAATTAATTGTGCAAATACTGTAGCATTCTTTTCCACAAAACTGGCCCTATTTATATGGTCATGGTTAGAAAAATAACACTATGGAATTTTATATATATATTCTAAAAATTTCATGTCTCATAATTCATTCATTCATATCTACCAACCCCTCCGCTCGTACAGGATATGACACAAGGTCAATTTTTAAGTGGAGTTTAACAGGTTTGAATTTAGAGTTTTCCTTCTTCTAGACTAGTTGCATCACCAAGGCTGAAAAACCTAGTCTGCCCTACTATTTACCCATAGCTGGAGGGAGAATAATTGGATTCATACCTTTCCCAAGGGTATTAGTGCTATGTGAAATGCAATCAGTCTCGGCCAGGATTTGATTTTGTGTCGCCGTGTCCATTCCCTATGATGATAACCATTACACCACGGGCACCTCATAATTCATTCATGGCCATTACAAAACAATCTGTTCTGGGCTCCATAATCTGTAAATAAGTTTGACATTAAAATCCCTAGATTTTGGTGCTATACTTATTTTTCCTCTAGTCATATTTATCATCATCATCATAGTATACCAACAGCACAGATTCCTTGGATTTTCTCTTGCACTCCATCCCTATCAGCAAGTCCTCTAGATGGTATCTAGCATCAGCGCAGAGCTAATGAATGTAAATTTTGATGGCCTGCCAACACTACTGTGTTCATGTATAGGAGTTCATAAGAGAACGTTACTTATGAGTTCACTCTAACTTACTTAGTCTCCAGCTTGTCTTGGATGGTTTGTGAGATGGAAAGTAAGTGGCTGTACAGCTGCTTATTTGTAGGGTGTTTCATTTAGGATTTGTTCAAAACAACATGCAACATCCTTGTGTAGCTTCCTTTGAGTTTTTTCTCCAGGCATTACTTGCCCAGTTTGCTGGGGCTGTAGAATACACCGACTGCTTCTCTGCTGAGGGGTAAGACCCCCCCCCAACAAGTATCCTAGATATGACACTAAACAATCTGATGCTGAGGCTCCAGTAATGCTGGAGCTTTGGGGAATGCTGAGTACCCCTTCGTTGCCATTGCTATCGCTCCCAGGTCCACTCTTTCCCAGAGTGGTAGCACCTGATAAGGGTCCTATCTATGGATTGAATAGGATTAAACCGTGGTTTCTTAATTTTACTGTTTTTGCATTTAAATTGCATATTTATTCTAAACTGAATTGTTTAAAATGGAACTGTTTTGACATTTAAACTGTGTACTTATGCTAAACTGAATTATCTGAAATAAAACTGTTTTGACATTAACTCTGTGTATTGCTCAGTTGGCTGGGGCTGTAGAATACACCGACTGCACCTCTGCAGAGGGGTAAGACCCTCTCCTCAACGAGTGTCCTGGATATGACACTAAACAATCTGATGGTGAGGCTCCAGTAATGCTGGAGCTTTGGGGAATGCAGAGCACTTCTTAAATTGCCATTACTCCCAGGTCCACTCTGACCCAGAATGATAGCCCCTGATAGGGCCCTATCTATGGGTTGAATAGAACTAACTGTATTCTTACACTAATCTGAATTGTTTGAATTAGAACTGTTTGACTAAACTGAATAGCTTAAATGGAAATGTTTTTGACAGTTAAACTGTACTTACATTTAAACTGCGTGCTTATGCTAAACTGAGTTGTTTGAAATGGAACTGTTTTTGACATTGAAACTGTACTTACACTAAACCGAATTGTTTAATATAAAACTGTTTTTGACATTTAATTATGTGTTAACAAAATCTGTACTTATACTCAACTGCATTAGCTGAATTAGAACTGTTTGAATTAACTGAATAGCTTGAAATAGAAATGTTTTTGGCATATAAACTGTGTACTCATACTAAACTGAATTGTTTGAAATAGAACTATTTGCATAAAAATGGATTTGGCGTTAAATAACCTACAAAAGTTGATATCCCATAAAACCCAAACGACCATCCAACCATCCAGGCATTTCATTTGTTCAAGTGGTGCAACCATACACTAGTACTGACACAGCTAAAACCTGGAAGAACTCTGTTTTATTTTATCAGTCATTCAGATTCTCATATGGTCGATAACCTATCAATCGCAGTCCATGCTTCTTCCTGTGCATGAAGTGAAGCCTCGTCATTCAATATTATCAATTTTGTTTTGTATTTTCTTTCATCTTTTGATTTTTTTTTTTTTTTTTTTTTTTTTTTTTTTTTTTTTTTGGTTTCTTCCTTTTTCATTAAAAGATGAAAGAAAATAGTATAAAATTAATAATATTGACTTGAAAAATAATTGTGCTTTAAAAAAATGTGACCACAAAGAGATTATTGATGATATAAAAAAACAAAAATTCTAACGATGTATTTAATCAATTTATATCAAGTGTGAGTAGATGTGTAAAACAATCTTGAAATAAGTTGTGTGGGGGGAAAAAGAGAAAAAAAAAAATATTGAATGAATCTTCCTATGTCTCTTTTTACTTTTTGGGTAAAAGTTGATAAATAAATAAAAAAAAAATTTTTGATGATTTTTTAAAAAGATTTTTTGTATTAAAACTCTCTCAAAACAATAGTGAGAAACAACACAAATTTTAAATAGTAAGGGGAGTCTCCATAGCATAATGGTTTAAGTGAGTTCAAACTCCAGTCGCGCTATTATGTTCACTTTCAGACTAATATCTTTGAGAAAGGCATGAACCCAACTTATCCCCTCCCCTCAGCTATGAGTGAGATAGTACCACTACTGTCATTCTGCAAGGATGCCTTTGACACTAAATAACCCATGAAGGTTGATATGCCATTAAACAAAGAAATTAAACCAAACCTTAAATAATAATAAAATAACCTCTTAGTAGGGCTTAGAATACACTGATTGGATCTCCTGCAGGGGGTAACCCCTACTCCCCTAAAAAAAAATGTCCTGGATATAACACAAAACTGCATTTGGTGGTGAGGCTCCAGTTCTATGATTCTGGGGAATATGGTTTGATAGTTGTGTTGGTGTTGGATTATTATCTTGGGTATTAGACATAAACACTTTCCTGTCTGAAATAAATAACCGTTAACATTGGATTCTGGGAAAAATGAATCTTTTCGTTGATATAAAAAAAAACTAACTCATATAAGCCATTCAATCCGTTGTCTTCTGCCAGAAATATTTGGATTTATGTATTTGGAACTTTACCTTTTCTGGATTTAATACGAAATTGGATTATATAATCTTTGATTAAGGACTTGATACCAATCATATGTGAGTTAATTCAAACAAAACCCTTCTAACAAGTTTATTTTCTGTATTTTGTGATCCAATTTAATATGTCATATCTTCCAACTGTTAGATATGGTTTATTGTTAATGCTGAAACATGTTCTACTACCTAGCATAATTAGTTGCATATTGCAGGTACTCTCGGGCAACCCTAAGTTTGGGCTATAAAATTCTGGGGAGAAAAAAAAATTCTTACATTATAATATGCACTGCCTTTTTTAAAATTGTTGCAGCTAAATTTACCAATTATTCAATGTTTCAGCCAATTTGTTTTGGCTAAAAATAAAATTATATATAGTTCACTTCTGTTTTGAAGCAAAATATTTATACAATATTATGAGCAGACGCTCTGACACATTCACAGAAAAATGAAACAAACTTGTAGCAAAATAAGCTCACGCTTGGAAAAACAAAATTATGAATATTATTATTTAGAATATTTGGACTATTGACCTCATCTTTATTGTTATACATACAATGTTTCAGTTGATATGTCCTTCAGGTGTTCCATGTCAAACTTGGGAGGCCACACAGAATCTCAAACTAAATCCTTTATTTAATCCACAAGGGTAGACTGTCCCAATTCTGTTAAGCATGACCGGATACAAGTGTTAAGTTATAATAAGTATTCCTTGTTATTCTTACCTGGAGATGGGATTGAACCTGCAACCTCGAGATGATTTCGCTCCGAAGCACCTTCCAAATGCCTTATACACTGCTCCATGTTACCTTGCTGGATAATTCAGTGAGAATTTTGTGGACTTATAAACCTAATGTCTCCATCACATTTTTTTCTTCTTTTTACCATAGCTCATATTGCAATTATCATTATTAATAATTTTTTTTTGTTTGAAAGATTCTTCTGCAGAGAGAAATTTAATCCTGTATTCTTGTTTTAGACACCGTTTTTCTAGACAGCTGCTTAGATAATCTGTTTCAAGGCAGAAAAAAGTATGGTTTATTGATGGGATGGTTCAGTGTCTATTGCAGTACCACCAACATTATGTGATAGCGTAATGAAATAGAATATAATGGCCTCTCACTTACCACCATCACTTGCATCCCATGAAAATCTAGAGGTTTGATAGACAAGTGAGATTCAAGGTAATTTTTGCTTGAAAAAAAAAATAGTGATGAGAAAGTTTGCATTTTGAGTTTGAGCAGTTGGGTTATTGATGCACTGCAGAGTGGATGTGTGTTTTTGAGTTTAATGTTTTAAACCAGATAAAAAATTGAACAAACATTGAATTTAACCACTACAAATTCTAAAAAAATCTATGTGTATTATAGATGAGAATTTTTTCTCTAAAATTTCGCAGTCAAAAGTTAGGGGGTGGTTATAGATGAGTGTGATACACAAATAATTGTGGCAATAAATTGATAGTAGTAGTAGTAATAATAATAATAATAAATAATAATAATGATTGACAAGGCTTTATCTAAAAATAAAAAAGAAGTAATTGAGGCCATATTTTTGCGGATTATTAGTCTGAAAAGGTTGAAGTGAAGTGCAGATGCTTAAAAAGATCTACTCAGCTCAGAGTTGATGTAATAATTTATACAAAAAAAAACAAACAAACAAAACAGAACTGACATCAAAGAGATGCAAGGATTTTTTTTTAAAAAATGTCAGAAAGGATAAAATTATTGGAAAACTTCCAACATGGTGACTCAAAGATATTTGCTGATTACTCCACAAATTTATGGGTGGGTGAAAGTGTGTGTCTACCCTATTTTTCCACAAATAGGACACACCCTAAATTCAACATGAAATCTTTTTGAAAAATAAACATACAATAAATTAAGTTGATGAGAAGGAACACTCGTAGACCTTAAGCTTAAACTTCATTATATAAGATGCAGATGGGTTTTAAGGGTGAGTTTGTTTTTTCTCCAGGGGTGAGGCTGATTGCAAAATATATCTCTGCATAGATAAGTATACAACATAAGACAATCATTCAATATATAAGGTGAATTTTGCCTAAGGAGATTGCAAATAGAAAGCACTTGTTACACTTGCATCTTTTTCTAAGAAATCATTACTCATAGGTCGTTTTGTGTCTCAGAAAAAGCTGTAAGCATGAGTTTCTTTATTGGTAGTTGTTCCTGGAATTATATTTTTTACTGGAGAGTCAGGGTTTTTCCACCCCATGAACTGTCCTTTTTGGCTCGTGTTTGTTGTGGCAAACCCATGTTTATCTCATTTGTAAATATTTTTTGACTAAAACATCCTTCTCCGTACATATCACATATTCTTCTGTAAATTTCACATGGTTTACACTTCTCAGCCACCAAAAATTTGATGACAGACCTCTGTTCAAGTCTGCAACTCTGTGTTTGATTTGGTGCCGTTTTGAATTGCCTTAAGAGATTTTAATGAAACTTCAATGGATTCAACACACATAGGAAGTGATTATTTCCATTAATTATAGTTGTCAAAGTTCCACTAGTTGTTACAAATGTTATTAGCAAAGGACACATCACAAACTAGGATATCAAATCAGGGAAAGAAAAACTTATTTTCAGAAAAACTATTATATATATATAAACAGGATTTGCTTTAAATAACCTACAAGGGTTGATGTACCATAAACACACCCAACCAACATATGTGTACACATAAACATGTGTATGTATATATACACACGTAAATGTACGCACCCATGGAAATACATACATATAACACATAGACACATATGTATACCAAGGTATACAAACACACACACACACACAGACGCACATATACTTGCACACACTGTCAGCAATAAATAAGTATGCCAAAAAATTTTCTTATTAAAAATTTTGATTTTTCACAACAACTAAGGGAACGTTGACAACAAGAAAATTGTATGAATATATGTATGAGGTGTTTTTTTTTTTTTTTTTTTTTTCTTATTGCTGTATATTCATATTTTTTGACTCTTGAGTTTCAGTGCTGTAGAGTTAGGTAATAAATAATATTCAATGATATCTGTTTTGAATGTATAATGTTTCTTAAGAAATGGTAAAATCCTTTAGAAGAAAATTTACATTTTATAAAAAAAATTTTGGCATACTTATTTAGTGCTGACAGTTATGTGCAAGTATATGTGTGTGTGTGTATGGATTTGTATACCTTGGTATATATATGTGTCTGTGTTATATGCGTGTATTTCCATAGGTGTGTACATATATATACCCACACACACATGTTTATGTATACATGTGTGTGTGTATATGTGTATTTTTTTCATATACCTCCACTAGTTTGAGGTTTGTACTTATGCTGTCAATTTCAGTATCCATTCTTTCTATACTCTCAGATCTATGGAGGTTTTTGATAAGCAAACAGATTTTTTCCATATCAATGGTAGTATCCCGTTTTATTTGAAAAGAGGGTCATCATATCAGTCTGGTAAATTGGATAATTATTTTATTTAAAAAAATGATCTGAAACTGAGTCAGTGTAAAGATGATGATGTTCACTCTTGAAATTTTTAGTAACAGCATCTGACTTAACATGAGTTTTTTAGGCCACAGAAACAAACACACATGCACATGCACACACACACACACACACACACACACACACACACACACACACACACACACACACACACACACACATATTACATGAAAAATGGAGGGAAAAAAGAACAGAATAATATTTTATTTGCTCCTGTTATCTCAACAAGCATCCATTGCTGTGCGAACAATTCTCATGATATCAAAGTCCTGATGAAGGTTATCAAAACTGAAACGTTTAACACTGGCTTTCCTTCAAAATAAATTCATCTAATTTGGATTACTTGTTTTTTTTTTTGTTTTACTTTCTTCATACTGTTGGATTTAGATCCATATTTACTTCCCTATATGTATGGCAAGTCTCTGAAATGAGACCAACAATTTCTCATATACTGAAAGTGATGTCAGCATATGTATGGGTGAGATGTAGTCTGTAATTGACAGGATGTCAATCATGGAAATCTGATCTCTCTGATAAAATAAAACTGGATTTCTTTCAAACTGTGACCAGGTCAGTACTACTGTATTGTTGCACCACCTAGACTCTAACAAAATGCTTACAGAAAAAAACTAGATGGGAACTACACAAGAATGTTACATGTTACTTTGAACAAATCCTGGAAGCAACACCCCACAAAATACCAACTGTATTACCACCTGTTTTTAATTTCACAAAACCTCCAAATAAGGTCAACAAGACATGTTGGGCATTGCTGGAGTAGTAAGAGCAAACTCAGAAGAAAGGTTCTCTTGGGAATTATTTTATATGGACACACTAGCATTGGCTGACCAACAAGAATTTGCGTACATCAACTCTGTTCAGACACCGAATGTAGTTTGGAGGGCTTGCCAAGAGCGATGAATGATAGGGATGAATGGAAAGAGAGAGTCAAGGGAGTCCATGCTGTTAGCACAATTTGATAATGATGTATATCTATATATAAAAATTAGCCTGCTTGTGTTTGAAAGCTCTTGAGTATATGTGTTTATGCACACCACTGATTTTTATCAAATATGTCGGCTTAAAAAATTCACATATGATTAATAGCTTGTAGGGTAATCTGATTCGTTGATCATCATCAAATTTTGTTATTTCAATGTTTTGTTTTGTTTTGTGTTTCTTGTTTTCCAGATACAAATCTTGAGAAAATTCTAAGTTTCTATAATTTCTTAAAGTTGTTAAATATTGTCTGGTTGATGTTTGCTTTTGGTTGTTTTTTTTTTTTTACAGTGTGTCAACCCTTGTAGGTTATTTTATGCCAAATCCTGTTTATACATATATATTAAATATATATGATTTGTAAACAATTAGTTTGTAAGTAACAATTATTAAATGAGCCTTGATTCATTTGTTTGCATACAGATAAATAGTTTTAAATATTATAATTTATTGTTAGCACATAGTTAAATAGTTTCAAGTATTGCTATTTAACACTAGTAATTCTATTCCATATTGCTGATTTGTTTGCACACAGTTAAATGGTTTCAAGTATTACTACGTAATACTAATAATTCAATTTAATATCAGTCATTTGTTTTCACACAGTTAAATGGTTTCAAGTAAACTGTTCTGTTTGATCCATAACAAGCACTACTGTTATATACTCATTTGCCGTATCATAACGACTCAATTATAGTAAAGACAGATGCACACAGAAAGACGCATGAAGAAAGGAAGACTTCTTTACAATTATATTTACCTCTCACTTTATTTGTAAGGTTTGCGTGTGAGAGGATGCTGGAGACCGAACATAAACTTCATATTTTGACCCCACTGTTATGACCGTCACGTCGTGTCTTTCTTGTTCTCCTGATGTTGGTGTCCACTCCATCGGGGGTTTTCCGAGGGCCCCCTCGGTCGGGTGTGGCCTTCCCTACCACATCTGGTCTCTACTGTCTGGAAGTCTGCTGGCAACTGCTTTGGCACCCGAATTCAACTGAGTTAAAAAATAATTCAACGCCCACACGATCGCCCACTGGATCTTTGAAATTGGACGTTTAATCGTCATCAAGCGGAAATAACTGTCATGCAGTTCAGAGGTTACTCTCTTCCGGTGCATCACTGTAGTGGCACAATGGGACCTTCACCTTGTCCCATATCATAAGCCTTAATCCGCCCACGCGATCTCTTTCGATTACTGGCCATTGGAATGTGTCACTTCCTTCCGGTGTATCACCTTGGAATAGCATTTTTGGGCTGGGGCGAGGGTCAAAATATAACATGCATCCGTTAATTATTTTTCAAAATTCCACATGTGGAATTTTCTTCACGTTCGTCTCCATCAACCTCACACATATTTTACAGAATAATTTACAAAGGACAATAATGGCTGAAAACAGAAAAAAGAATCACTTGAACTACAGCAAACAAAATCTTACTTAGAGGGCGACCTTCTCTCTATGTAACACTTGCCCGGCTAATTATTATCTAAATTTCTCTTACTATCTTTGCATGGTTGGCCATCTTGACATGTGTGCATCAAGGTACCATACGGATGCATTTTTTATCTTCTCAACACAACGGGCCCTCCATAATTCCTTGAAGAAATTTCAAAACCCTAAAAGGACCATACTCTGGTCCCAGATCCTGGTCACAAACTTAGTGACCATGGTCATTCCAGCAATACATTTTGCCTGGATTCCTCATGACCACACTCCAGTTCTTTGCTCAACAGGTTCCTACCTGGAGTAACCGGAGAATTTCATAAACTAAAACACAATATCTTCAAGGCCCAAAGCATTCCACAAAAATCATGGCCCAAAACAAAGTATCACAATACATCCGAATGTATCACAATCTGGCACGCACGCTGTAAACCACCTAAAATAGTCCATGCAAAATACTAATTAGCAATGTGTTACCCATTTTTTTTTTTTTCGTTAGGTTTCTGTTTCCATGCCATTGGTTTGCAAGCTCTTGAGGAACATGCCTTACCTGATCAAACCCGCGCCGGGTTTCTTTTCAATTTAATCAGGAACCCTCTTGGCTACCAATATATAGGCACCTCGTCTTTCGCAGATCCGTTTCACTTTACCAAATCACACACGAATCCAAAACACCATCGTGACTGAAAGACTCAGACATCATCCACAAAATTTTGGAGTAGGCCACGCCTTTTTTCTTTTATTCCATTCTCAGAACTCCAAACTAAAAAATAGAACAGCTTCATGGGCCGGCGAATTCTTCGATAGAATTGCTTTCTTTGCCATCTACCCATCAACAATCTGAAACCAATTGGATGAATGTCTGTCCTATTCTCGCGTCAGCCACCGATTCCTCAAAACAGAACCCCCCCCCCAAAAAAAAATATTTCCTATTCCACGAAAACCCCAAATTCTAAAAAAAAAAAATTTAGAATCAATATAATTACAAATATTAGTAAACCTAGAATAAAATCCTCTGTTAATGGTTTTCGTCAAATTTTATAATATGAACAGGAAAAAAAAATTTCTAATGTCGCCTTTAAATACAAACTCAAAAATTTTCACTTTACAAGTCAAAACAATGTTACAATCACAGTTCAAAAATGTTCAGTTTTCTTTTCTTTTTTATCAATCTATGTACTGATGTACTGTCTATTTTACTAAAAATGTCTGTTCTTTCTTTCTTTTTTTTTTTTTTCCATATGCTGTGTTCAACAATGTTCAAGTTTCTTCTCTTTCTTTTTTTTTTTCCGTCTTTTTTCTATTGTCCTGTACGTTTTTGTTTTTGTTTTCATTTTCTTCTTTTTTTTTTTTTCTTTTTTTTCATAATAAATTGCTCATTCAATGTCCCTTTTTTTTTCAACCTTATATCTACCTCTCTGTTTTTACCTTAACACGATAACTATAGGTTCGCTTCCCAGTTTATTCAATTTCAGTCTATAGTACCATAAATTAAGCCTGATTTATAATACAACTTTTTCAATAGCTTACGAGCATTCTTCTTTTTTTTTTTCTTTTCACAAAATATCCCAGATTTTTTTTCTAAACAACCCAAACTTTTATAAATTCTGCCAACATTTTCCAATTCAAAATATTTCCGAATCTGCGAATCTTCGCCACACTTGGTTCCGTCAAAATTCAGCGCATCTCTTAATTACATCCAAAACCCTGTTTCAAAATATCTTCCCCAATAACAATCTCAAAGTTTCACTCCAGGGGGAACTCACAAAATACCTGTCTGCCTCGTCAGACACAAAAAACATCTGTCTCTTTGTTACTCTGTCTCCATGGCAAGACCGTTTTCAAGACAATACCTATGTCTTCAATAATTGATATCAACAATTTCCACAGCAAAACAACCGGCCTGATTCTACCAGCGCCGAAAATATTGATTCTCCCAACTTCATAAATATCGAAAAAGTATATGCGCATTCTTCAGACAAACACCAATGTGAGAAATTCATGGACAATCCCATTAATGCCCCCAAGATTCCATCTCCCGGATTAAAATTCTCATTTCCAATCCACAAGTTCCAAACATGAAAACCTGAGCCAAAAGGTCTTAACTACAGATATGCGGGATTCCAGATCTTGGACTGAAATTATAATTTTCAATCATCACCTGTGTGGACCAATGAAAAGTTACAACAAATTTTTCTTACAAAGACCTATTTACGATAAAATTCCCATTGATAAAATTTGTTGTTTACGATGAGCTGTCTATCAAAAAACGGACAGCAACTGTCCCCTAGTCATCTTTTGTTTTCCCTTCTTTTTTCCTCCCTCACTTCGATACAATATTACACATAGCAGTAATTTCAATTTTTATCTAGGGACCACACATTTTTTTTTTTTTTAATTATTTCCAATTTTATCCTTCTAGAAAGGCCCTTTTCATTAAAACTAATCTTTCACTATTATAATCAATTTAAATAACAGAGAGAGATAGAAGTTACATGAATGAGCAATCCACTTACATTTCCTGTTTTTTTTTTTTTCTGTTGCTGGTTTGTTCTTGGTACTTGTTTTCTTTTTTTTTCTTCTTCTTTTCTTCCAGCACGTTGCATTGTTTTCTTCTTTTCTTTCTGTTCTTTCCGCGTCGGTCCGTTCCTCTTATTGTTGATGGTTTGTTCTTGTTTTTATTCCTTTTTACTTCTTTCAATTCCAGCATTTTTCTTTGTCCCTTTCGTTGATGTCGTGTTGTGATGCTTAAGACTGCCGTTTACGGTAACCAGGTTCGTTTTGAATCCTTGAAGAACTCTGCTGGCACAAGCACCAAATCAGACAAATCTTATATGGTCATGTGCCGTATCATAACGACACAATAATTACGACGCAGTGACAAAGACAGACGCAGGAAGGACTTCTTTAACAACATTTTACCTCTCACTTTATTGCAAGGGTTCAAAAGGGTTATTCAAGGTTTGCATGTAAGAGGTGCTGCAGACCGAACATAAACTTCATATTTTGACCCCACTGTTATGACCATCACGTCGTGTCTTTCTTGTTCTCCTGATGTTGGGGTCCACTCCATCGGGGGTTTTCCGAGGGCCCCCTCGGTTGGGTGCGGCCTTCCCTACCACATCTGGTCTCTACTGTCTGGAAGTCTGCTGGCAACTGCTTTGGCACCCGAATTCAACTGAGTTAGAAAATAATTCAACGCCCACATGATCGCCCACTGGATCTTTGAAATCGGATGTTTAATCGTCATCAAGCGGAAATAACTGTCATGCAGTTCAGAGGTTACTCTCTTCCGGTACATCACTGTAGTGGCACAATGGGACCTTCACCTTGTCCCATATCATAAGCCTTAATTCGCCCACGCGATCTCTTTCGATTACTGGCCATTGGAATGTGTCACTTCCTTCCGGTGTATCACCTTGGAATAGCATTTTTGGGCTGGGGCGAGGGTCAAAATATAACACTACCATGCAGAGTGAAGCTGGGAGTAATGGCAATGAAGGGGAATTCCATATTTCCTAGATCTCCTGCTCAAATAGGCAAAGATGAAAATAAATTTTGCTTACATGACCTGCCAAATAGAAATAGTAAACATCAAACAGATTTTTCACTCAAGAACAGTCTTCCATGCCTAAACATTAACAGTCTAATTTGGGAACTTATTCTTTGAATTTGACTTGAGCCATGATGCTGTGGAAATGGCCAAAAACATTTATTAGGTGAAAAGGTAAGTTGCAGTTGATCACAGTACAATAACCAGATGGGTCAAAAAATTTTGCAAGAACATTGATGAACAGGCAAATTCAGTATAGATAAAAGTGAAATCTGCCAAATCAGAGGCAAATCTTGGGAGTATCAGGCGAGCATGGCATCATACAGTCCAGTGTGGTTCATAATCTTCACAACCTCAGCAAAGGCATACTGAACTGCCAAATTGTGCTTCACATTACCAAAATATTGCAAAACTTTTGATTCAACCTAGTGTGTGTATATATATATATATATATATATATATAATACTAGAAGCATATATAAGATCTCAAACTGAGGATAGTTTGAGTGTGAACAAATATAGAAAATGTAATATTAATAATTCAAGTTGATCATTTAATACTTACCTATTATCTACTAGAAAATATATTATTATTAATTATTCATCCTGTGTGCCAACTCACTTAAATCAATTGTAAGCAATTTCCATCTGTCCGCAGCTTCTCTGGGGGCCATTTTGAGGGTCATTTCTTTGCACTTCAGTTCTCTATCTTTTGTTCATAGCCATGTCTGTTTCAGTCATCTCCACCTTTCCCCTCCCTTGTTTTGTCCTACATGAAACTGTGCTGGGTAATGAATTGCTGGAGCATGTGATAAATATATCCCAACCACCTTCATCTGCATATCTGGATTGTCTTTTGTATGGCCACCACTGCTGTCCTGTTCCGGAGATCATCATCGGTGGAGATTATGTTTAGCCAGAGGCTTGTTCTGGAAAGACTTCAGTGATTGGTAACGGTGGTCATCCAGCATTCTGAATTAAAGAAGACGATACTAAGGATATTAGTCTTGAAATTCCTAAAGTTGATATGAATACTGAAACCAGTAAATCTTTGGATAGGCTTCTGCTTTCCAAAGACTTGGTTGGCTTTTTTGATTCTAGTATTGAATTCTTGGATATAATTGCTATCTGTTGAAACCTTATAGCCCAGATAGACAAACTTCTCTCCCTCTTCCAATGGCTCACCCTGTGGATTGATGCTTAGAATATACCCACTGCTTCTTCTGCTGAAGAATAAGACTCCTACTACCTCAAAGAACCCATTCTGCTCTATAATTTACCTATAGTTGGGGAGAGGAGATTATTCACACCTTTCTCAAGGGCATTAACATAAAGTGAAATGCACCAGCCTGGTTCAGGTTTTGAACTTGAGTTGTTAATGCCATTTCCTACGGTGATAACAATTATACAAAGAGGACCTCATATTATCATAAATGAATTGCCACTGCTGATTTTATTTTAGAGATACATTGGAAATCATGAAGGAAGGGATTGTCAGTGGTCAGGAATTTGTTATTCATAAATAAGACTAGTCTTTCTAATAAATGTGTATGTTGTGTGATTTAAAAAAAAAAAAAATCCTGGAAGCAATACCCTACAAAATATCAGCTCTATAGCCACTGACCTCCCATCTCACAAACCATCCAAATAAGATAAACAAGACATAATGGGCACTGCTAGTGAAGTAGCAACAAACTTGTAAATGATATTCACTTATGAAGTCTTATACGTGAACACACCAACATTAACCGATCAGCCGACTTACATTCATCTGCTTTGTGCAGACACTGGATGCTGTCTAGAGCAGCACTACTCATACCAGTACAGGTACACAAGTCAATGATTGCTGGTCCATGGCAAGTTTCTAGTTTCACATTATCATTATATATATATATATATATATATATATATATATAACAAATAATGTAAAATTTTCATTTAACTTTTATAATATTAATTATATTTTTATAATATGGTACAAATATGGAACTGGTCTATGGCACATTTGAAAAATATCCTGCTGGTATGCCACATCAGATAGTTTAATTAGTTGGTTATGTCTTAAGGCATATCAACACTTGTAGGGTATTTAATGCCAAATCCTATTTATACATGTATATTAAATATATGACTGATAAACAAATAATTTGTGGGTAACATTTTAAACAAGTCAGAGCTCACAGTTAAATGGTTTCAAGTATTCATATCAAACACTAATAATTCTATTTAGAATTAATCATTTGTTTGCACACAGTTAAATGGTTTCAAGTATTGCTCTGTAACACTAGTAATTCAATTTAACATCAGTCATTTGTTTGCACACTGATGGTTAAACTGTCCTGTTTGAGCTATAGATAAAACCCCTATCAGGTACTTCCACTCCTGGTCAGAGTGTATCTGGGAGTAATGGTAATGAAGGGGTACTCCATATTGAAGGCTCCACTGGGTAGAAATAGTTTAAGAAGCATTACTTCAGAGGATTGGCCATTAATGATGTCTGATAGGGACTGATGATAAGAGTGAGTAAAGTGAATCTATGCTGTCAGCATGGCCAGATGGTGATGATGTTTTATATAAAATATATAAAAATGATATTTTAGATAAGAATGAATTGTAAACAAAATATAAGTATTTAAGACTACAAGGAAATGTTTCTATTTATAGAAATATTTTGATAGAAAATAATGTATTTGTGTAATTAGAATGTGTGTTTATAGATACAAACCCATACAGGAAAAGTAATTACTTTTTTTTTTTTTTTTTTTTTTTTTTTTTTGGAAATGGCAAAAGAAAAAAACTGAATCCATTTCCCATTCTTTTCACTTTTGAAGGCTTGAACAAGTTTCTCTGATCTTGAATAATTTTCCTTTCTTTTTAAAGAATCTTTAGTTTGATGTCTTTTCAGAATGGATATAATTGTAAAAGTTCTTTTCCTCTGGGTGTGATAATATGTTGTCAGATAATGTTAACTAAAAATACTCTGTGTAGCAGACTTTCCTCTTGGGATACTGAAATACACCAGGTCCCTGAGCACATCTTTTCCACCTTCAATAGTAGGAGAATTCCACAACTTAGAGATGCTTTTACCTTTTTTGTTTTTCCTTTTTAGTTTTTTTCCTTCTTTTTCTTTTCTTTTTTAGTTTCTTTTTCTTTCTCCTTTTTTCCCTTTTTCTTTTTTCTTTTCTTTCCTTTTTTTTCTCTTTTTCAATTTTTTCTTTTCTTTCTTTTTTGTTCTTTTATCCTATTTCCTTTTCCTTTTCTTTTCTTCCTATCCCCTTCTTACTTCCTTTTTCTTTCTATCTACATTTTCTTTGCCTTTTTCTTTCATTTTCCTTTTCTTTCTATTTTCCTTTCCTGTTTTTCTTTTCCTTTTTTGTTTCCCTTTTCTTTTCTTTTTCTTTCTTTGTCTATCCTTCCTTTTCCCCTTTTTTTCTTTTTCTACTTTTCCTTTTCTTCCATTTCCTTTTGTTTTTTCTTTTTCTTTTACCCTTTCTCTTCTTCCCTTTCTCTTCTGAAATAATAAGAATAGTTGATAGCTTATTAGGCAGAACTCTAACCTGATACAGTCCATGATAAGGTTCACTTAAATCAGTTCAAAGTACCATATTTCAAAACAGCCACCCCCGCCTTGTTGCCCAGTTTGCTTAGACTGTAGAATACACTGACTGCTTCTCTGCAAAGGAGTAACCTCCCCCCCAACGAGTGTCCTGGATATGACTCTAATCTATCTGATGGTGAGACCCCAGTAATGCTGGAGATTTGGGGAATGCGTAGTATCTCTGTTGGGTCCTATCTATGAGTCAACTAAACTGTGTACTTATGCTAAACTGAATTGTTTGAAATAGAACTGTTTTTGTATGTTAAACTGAATTGTTGGAAATAGAACTGTTTTGACATTTAACTCTAAAAACTATGCTTCTACTAATCAGAATTGTTTTAATTAGAACTGTTTAACTAAACCGAATAGCTTGAAATAGAAATGTTTTTGACAATTAAACTGTGTACTTAGGAATTGTTAGATATAAATCAGTTCATTTGTATAAAAATGGATCTAGCATTAAATAACCTACAAAGGTTGATATGCCATAAAACCCAAACAAGTAAACAAACCACCTCACCTTGGGAAAGAAAAAAAAAGGAATTCTAAATCTGCTAGCATCTCATTGACTAAGGTCCATTGCTGTTAATCATTTTGTACTGCAAGGTCACCCTTTTTATCCTTATGTACAAAGCATACACCTGTAACACAAGCTTGTCTCTATTAATCTTTGTCACATGCTCAAACAATTAGCTAAAAATTAAAATATTTACCTAGAAATTATTTGTTTCCATATCATATATACACTCACCTTTGCAAAAAAATCCTCTCCCAACATTCAGCATTAAATAACCCACAAGGGTTTGATATTCCATTAAACAATGACCAAACTTAATATCTCTCCTGAGGATCATTTTCACACTGAAAATAAGAATATGTCTTGCACACAGTAAAATATGGTCTATTTTTTTCGTCTGAAGGATCAAGAAAAAATTTCAAATTTTTTTTGCTAGACAATGATCGTTTGAGACAATCAGTTAAAAATTGTCTCAAATTTTGAGATAACGTTGATTTATTAGCAATTATATCTTGCTCTTTTTTTTTTCTCTTCCTCTCTTTTTTTTATTTCTTTATTGGTTAACTCTTCACCTTCATCAAATAATGTTCCGATCTTATTCATTCATTTTTATTGCAATTTTAGTCATCGTTTCTGTTATGGTACCTACCTTACGGACTATAATGAACTCTTCCTATTACTGTTGTAGAGTCTCATAGACCCAACCAAAAACATATGCAAATATAAGCGGAAACATAATAAAGGATAATGACAAATGAAACACACTTCTTTATAAAAATATATATCTCTCACACTTTATTCTTGATGTTTCTGTGGTGTGTGAGAGATGAGTGGAGACAGGGACAGACTGCTATATTGACCCAAGTTCTTCTCTTGACCATAGCTGCACTTCTTCTGCATCTTGGCTGGGGTTGCTCAATAGGGGATCACTGAGGGCTACAGCCCTCAGGCTGCATGCTGGCCCTCACTCTGCCCTTCCTGTCTCCAACTAACTCAACTGCTATTGGCACCAGCCTATATTCTTTCATAATGCCCACTTGCTTCCACTTCTTCTTCGGCTTATTTATACTAGTGCATTGACAGCTCGGTCAAGGATCAATATACAAAATTACTATGAATACCGAGAGAATATTCATCTCGGTGTTGAGTTAACTCTAGCCTAACACTTTGGCAGTCAGACTGACGTTCAACACTCTTTTACCTATGCTGTATTTATACTTTCATTCAATATACTTTGTTTCACATTATCCCAAGTTTGTGTCTTTCTTCCGGACCTTTTGCTGGTCCACGACAATTTCTATGACAGTACCAAATAGCCCTTATCAGAAGTAAGATTTAAAAAATAGCCTCCCCGTGAGACTCAAACACATTTCTACTCTTTGTCTTGGTAAAGATTGGTTCTACATATAAGGTGCTTTACAATTTAATCTATGAGAGTATGGATTGTATCTCAGAGGTGGCTTTATAGGTGCTACTTAAACATCTGTGATGTGCTCCAAATTTCACGACCCTAAGAAGGAATTGCATGGAGAAATTCTAAAAAGGAAGTGAAAAAAGAATGAGAAATATTTTAAGTTAGTTTCTTGTTATTCCTTTTCAGAGAGAAAAGAAGGAATGTATGTAGAATAATATTAGTGAGAAAGATGAAAGAAATACTTTTCTTTTTTTTTTTTTTTTTTTTTTTTTTATTGCTTCCCCCCAACCTCTCTCATCTTTTATCTATTTATTTATTCTTATTTATTTATTTTTTTTTGGAAAAAGAGAGAAAGAAGCCACATAAAATATTGGTGAGAAAGATGAAGGAAATTCTTTTTTTTTATTATTGCTTCCCCACCTCTCTCTCTCTCTCTCATCTTTATTTATTTTTTTTTTTTAAAAAGAAAGAAGTCACATAGAATATTGGTGAGAAAGATGAAGGAAATTCAAGGTTGCATCCTTCTTTTCCTTCTCAAAGAAGAAAAATAAATGAGAGAGAGAATATAAATTGGAGAAAAAGAAAATAAGGGAAATTAAAAATGTTATAATGCATATAAAATATTAATGTAATTAAATTTTTTGAATTTTTTTTACATTTAAGTGAAACACTTTGAATCAGGAGGATTCCAAAAATGGGTTTTTTGGTTTGACAGGGATTTGCAGAAAAAGAGGAGAAAGGAAATATTGGATTCATAAAAGAACTTAGGAATTATCTCTTGTTGAATCTGGCTTGAATAATTAGGGATTTAATTGCTCATTATTTAAGGCAACAAATTGGGGCAATTTTTTGCTTGGAGTGATAACATTTTTTAAGTCTTATTTTCTCTTTATTTTATTTAATAACAGGCCAAAAGTAATTTTTATAATTTTTGTAAATTAAATTGGTTCACAAGTGTCATGTAACAAGAGATTGTATTCCCCCCTTCCCCAAAGAAAAGAGAGAGAGAGAGAGAGAAAGAAAAAAGAAACTAGATACTATGAACAAATTGGTTTAGTATTATCAAGTAATGAAAAAAAAAAAATGGAGAAAGAGAAAAGTTGCTTGGAATTTAGGACGTGAACCAATAATAAATATTCTTTCTCTTGTATTTCATAAAATTCTCAGTTTTTCAATCTTGCCAGGCATTAGAGCACCCATTACAACCTACTTAATATCTTGTTCACTCTCTCAGCAAGAGATACAATAACAGTTGTTGCCTTACACACACACACACACACACATATATATATATATATATATATATATATATATATTGCAATGGCTATCACTTGTTCACTTGGGGAGTTAATGGTAGTATTATTAAATATTGCTCAATATCAATAATAGAGCTTTTATACATATATATATATACCTTTTCTCCATATATAAGCGAGTGTGTACATATATATATAATCTACTTTTTCTCCATATATTAGCATGTGTGTACATATATATGTATATATTACATGGTGGTGTCTGTAACCCTGGTTTTCATATTTTATACATTCATCAGACAGGCACCACTGTGTGTGTGTGTGTGTGTGTGTAAGATTCCAGGGTTTTTTAAATTTCCATTGGAACATTATACAATCACAAAAAATATCATTAGGTAGTATTTTTTACCAAACTCTACAGCATTGAAACTTTGTAACCAAAAGTAAAATTATAATAACTCTTATGTATATTACGCAATTTTGTTTTTGATCACAGAATTTGAATGCTGTAGTGTTTGGTTATAGATAATACGTAATATCTGTTGTGATAGTATAATGTTCCACTGTAAAATATAAAATACTCGAATCTTTCATATCTATCTATAAAAAGAGAAAAATGGAAATATATCCGACAGTATATAAAAATGAAAAAAAACATGATATTCAGGGGATAAATATATATATTTATATATGAATAATATGCCAATGTTTATTTGTTTGAGTTTTTTAGACCATCTTCAGAGCAATATGATATCTTCTTTAAGAATTATTTTCAAATGAAAATGAGACATCACATAATGAAATTACCCAGCAGATGGTCTAAAAAAATTGAAACAATAAACATTGGCATATTATTCATATATAAATAAATAGTTTTCCTGAATATCATTTTTTTTTCCTTCATATTTACATACTGTTTATTTCTGTATTTCCATTTTTCTTGCCCAGTCAGCTGGGGCTGTAGAATATACCGACTGCACATCTGCAAAGGGGTAAGACCCCCTCCCCCAATGAGTGTCCTGGGTATGACACAAAACAATTTGATGGTGAGATTCTATTGATGCTGGGAGCTTTGGGGAATGCGAAACACCCCTTTATCATCATTGCTCCCAGGTCCACCTGATAGGGCCCTATCTCTGGGTTAAATAGAACTAACAGCATACTTATGCTAAACTGAATTGTTTTACTAAACTGAATAGTTTAAAATAGGTTTTTGATGATTAAACCGTACTTACATTTTAACAGCGGGCTTATACTAAACTGAATTAGTTGAAATGGAACTGTTTTTGACATTGAAACTATACTTACACTAAACTGATTTGTTTAATATAGAACTGTTTTGACATTTAACTGTGTGTAAACAAAATCTGTACTTATACTAAACTGAATTAGTTGAAATGGAACTGTTTTTGACATTGAAACTATACTTACACTAAACTGATTTGTTTAATATAGAACTGTTTTGACATTTAACTGTGTGTAAACAAAATCTGTACTTATACTAAACTGAATAGCTTGAAATAGAAATGTTTTTCACAAATAAACTGTACTTACATTTAAACTGCAAAACTTATCCTAAACTGAATTATTTGAAATAGAACTATTTTCATAAAAATGGATTTGATGTTGAATAACCTCCAAAGGTTGATATGCCATAAAACCGAAACAACCAACCAACATTTTTTCTCTTTAAACAAGTATAATCTATCCAATAAAATTAAATGGGGTTTCTTCTAAGCTGGGGTGGTATCGATACTACTATATGGATGCACCACTTGGATACTAACAAAATATGAAGAGAAAAAGCTTGATGGGAACTTTACAAGAATGCTATATGCTATCTTGAACAAATTCTGGAAGCAATATCCCACTAGACTGCATCTGTACGGCCACCTGCCTCCAGTCTCACAAATCACTTGTGTAAGATGGACAAGATAAGCAGGGCCCTGCTGGAGAAGCAAGGACAAACTCATAAGCGATTTTCTCTTATGGACTCCTGCATATCGATATGCCAGTGTTGGCTGACCTACAAAGACTTACTTGAATCAACTCTGTGTGGACACAAGATACAGCCTAAAAGACCTATCAGGAACAATGGATGATAGGGATGGATGGCAAAAGAGAGTCAAGGAAATCTATGCTGTTAGTGTGATGATGATGATCATCATATTTCTTCTAAAGTAAAGTTGGTGATCTTAGTCGAGGGCGACCGGAAGGCTCCCTTTTCAATAGCTACCACACCGAGGTGTAGGGCTGGGTGCTACTCCATTCCCGGGATTGCTCTGTTTTACCCTTGATCCTCACTTTATACTGTTGACTGCTAAGCAACATGGCATCAAGTACCACTTTTTGAGTCTTTGGTATGACTCAACCTGGGATTGAACCCTGGTCTTCTGAACCATTGGTGAACACTCTATTCATTAGGCCACAGACAGAAAAGTGGGCAATTAGTCGTAATTATTTAGTAGTGTAAAATTACATATCATATGAAAGTACACATAATACTCATTTGTGAAAAGGCACAAGTACATACATACATACATACATACATATTCTAATAAGGCTGTTCAGATTGTAGCGACATCAAGCACTATTCTTGCTAACTTTTTTCAGTTGCATTTATCTTATATATATATATATTTGTGATATGACATGAATACTGACCTAAAAACTATTTTGAGTTGAAGGCTTATTTAAAAGGAAATGTCAATGTGATTTTAATGTCTTAGATAAAATATTTATAAAAATATTTTTAAACACAAAATCCAAGATAGTGTTTTTATGTATTGCGTCTTCACAGTCTCTATTGATTTTTATTTAAAATCTCTTTCAACAAATATATATATATATATATAGAGAGAGAGAGATACATAAATATAATGTTATTACAACAAAAATTGTGAGTAAAAAGATGAAACTCTGTGTCTTATAACAGCTATAACTGTTGGTAAAGAAATGGCAAAGGAATTAATGGCTGCCACTCGCATAATGCAAAGCTTTTCATATGAATTGAGTACTCTGGTATCCGATAAGGCAAAATGTAAACAATCGAAAGCTACTAGATAATGCCTTATAATTCCTGAGTGGACATTTGTTGACTGATGGCTGAGCAGTATGATACTAGGTCTAATGTAAAGTTGGGCGGGTTTCAATCCCAGCTTGAAGCGTCCTATGTGTCTAGTTACACTGAAGAGTTGTGATACAATGAAATAGTCTGTGAATGACAAATATGTATATATAGATATATATATATATGAATACAAGCATGTGTATGATATATATGTGTGTGTGTCTATGTATGTGCTTCTATATGTTTATATATTTCTATGGGAACACCATAAAATCAAAAAAATATTATAACCAAACTCTACAACATTGAAATTCTGTAATAAAAAATAAAATTGCATAAATATATACAAGATGGAGGTGTCCATGGTGTAATGGTTATCTTCACCGGAAATGGACACAGCGACATGAGTTCAAATCCTGGACGAGACTGATTGCATTTTCACATAGCACTAATACCCTTGGGAAAGGTATGAATCCAATTATTCTCCCTCCAGCTGTGGGTAAATAGTAGGACAGACTAGGTTCTTCAGCCTTGGTGAGGCAACTAGTCTAGGCGAAGGAAAACTCTAAATTCAAACCTATTAAACTCCGCTTAAAAAAAATTGACCTTGTGTCATATCCTGCCCGAGCGGAGGGGTTAGTAAATATGATAAATATATGTATATATATATATTGGTAGCACCTGACGGGGTCCTATCTATGGGTCAAATATAACTGTTTGACCTTTAAACTGTGTACTCATGCTAAATTGAATTGTTTGAAATATAACTATTTTTACATTTAACTGATGTTTGATTAGATTGTTAGTAATACATAGCAATACTTGAAAGCATTAAAATGTGTGCAAACAAATGTCTAATAGTAAATAGAATTATTTGTATTAGACAGAAATAAGTGAAACCATTTAAATGTGTGAAAAAACATGAGCTCTGTTTAGAAATCATATATTTAACATATAAGTATAAAAAGGATTTTGCATTAAATAACCTACAATTGTTGCGCACCTCTCGGCCTTTTGGCTGGGTAGGCACGCAATGGCCATTGACCAGCTAGTATAGCACTGGACCTTGTAGTCCAGTTTAAGCTATAATCAGGAATCCGTACCTGGATCCTTGTTTAGGTTCATGTCCAGTTAGGCTCATCAGGCTCACATTGCAGTAAGTGAGCCAATGACCAGCAAACTCCTGCAGTGTTTGAGTCTTGGCTCATGCCTGACCTTCCCCTCCCCTAATCCCCACTATAGGCTGACCTTCAGGTCTTCAAGTCTTGTCTGATGGAAGGCAGAAACAAATAAAACCTACAATGGTTGATATACCATAAAACCAAACCCAAGAAAGAAGAATAAACAATATTTATATGTTATACATGAAAATAAAAAAAAATAATTCAGTAATGATTGGACTACAATTAATAATACAACGTGGGGATTGTTAAAAATCATCTGTGAAAATAAAAAAAACAACTTTTGACTCAACCTTGTAGCTTGAAATATTGCAAAACTTTTGACTCGCCTGAGTAAATAACCACTAACAATATCTGTTATAATAGTTATAAATAATATTATCATAAATAATCATCAAGTCATACTGCCAGCACAGATTTTCCTTACTCTCTCTCTCTCTCTCCATCCATCCCTATCATCTATTGGTCCTGGCAGGTCCTCCACAGGACATCCTGTGTCCACACAGACCTGATGTAGATAAGTTCTTGCTGGTCAGCTAGCAATAGAACATTCATGTGTATGGCTCCTTAGAAGAAGGTATTGTTTGTCTTACTTGGATGGTTTTTGAGATGGGAGGTAAGTGGCCGTACAACTGCTATAAATTGTGACTAACAATATCAATTTATAACATTCCACTAGGAATAAAATCTTGGTATATTTGGTTTAAAAGAAAAAATTTTGTTAAAAATAATTGGCAAGGGTGTACTTAATGAAGGACAAGACTGTATTTACAAATCTGAATCTGGCACATGGTCATTTACGTATGAGCAATGCAGAATATGGATCATATGTTTGTTTAATCTTATCATTCATTTTCATGTTTACTGGCAGCAGATGGATGGATTGATTGTATCAGCTCGACTTGTACTGTATTATTCTTTTCTATTTCTCTGTAACAGCACATCGTGGAAGTAACTTAGAAAAATATTGTCGCAAATTTGTTTCAGCAAAACTGTTGAAGATAAATCAAACATTAAAAAAAGGAAAGGAAATAAATTTGATTGGGAAACGGTGATAAGGTATGTTTCTGTGCTAAAAAGTGGGTACTTTTGGTCAAAAACAACTTTGTTGACTAAAATCTGAGGTGTATTTAAAGGAAGGAAATAAATGAACTCTGATTTAAAAATAAAAAAGGGGGGGGAGTAGGATAAGTTATCTTTCCAAGACCTCATCAGACTGAACCAGTAATATCTTTATCTACTTAACTGACATATTTTATAAGATTGCCATTAAAATGTTAAAAGTGCTTTTCACTTGAAAATAGTGCTATAGGATAAAGACAACATAGAAAAATATTGGACTGGACACATTGAAATATGACAGAATGAGGATATATATATATATATAAGGTGTATTCATGTAACAGTTTTTCTCTTAAAAGTTATCATTGAAAACTGCAGATCTTTTTAAGTTTTTATTGATTTTAAAATTTTTATTATCTTACAAGATCTCTTAAATTTGATTGAGTTTTATACGAAAAGTATTCAAAATGGTCACATATATAACGTATATTCACGTAGCAGTTTTTCTCTTAAAACTGCAGTATCAAGTTCTTTTCAACAGTTTTTTTTTCTTATTGATTTTAAAAACTTTTTAGTGCTTTAGAATATTTCCTGTTATTGATTTAAAAGATTTCTTCAATTTGGTTCAATTTTATACATGGTTTGGTTTCTTTTTGTTTAATGGCATATCAACCTTTGTAGGTTATTTAATGCCAAAGCCATCCTTCTAGAAGAACAGCAGTGATGCTATTTAACCCATAGCTGGGAGGACAAGGGGGTTCATACCTTTCCCAAGGGTATTTGTCCGAAAGTGAATGTAATATCACGACTGGAGTTCGAAATCGCTTACTACGATTCGACAGTCAAGCGCTTCAATCATTACACCACGAGGACACCCCCTCAGTTTTATACAAAAATGATCTCTAAAGGAAATGGGGGAGTCTCCACGGTGTAACAGTTAATATGCTTGACTGTGACATCATTGTAATAGAGTTCAAACTCCAGTTCTGCTATTAAGTTCAGTCTTGGACTAATGCTCTTCTTATCCGCACCCAACTATGGGTTAAATATTACCACTACCGTTCTTTTACAAGTATGGCTTTGGCATTAAATAACTCATGTAGGTTGATATGCCATTAAAAACAAAGAAACCAACCCAAACAAAAGAACCTATATAAGGTTGTAGTTATTGAAAGGTTAATGAACATATGGGAATCTGATCTCTCTGATAAAAGAAAACAAGATTTTTTCCAAGCTGTAGCTGTACTGTTGTATGGCTGCAACACTTGGACATTAATGAAACGCCTGGAGAAAAAGCTCGATAGAAAGTACTCAAAGATGCGGGAATAAATCTTGGAAGCGTCACCCACAAAACAGTAGCTGTACAGTCCCTTATCTCCAATCTGACAATAGCATCCAAGTGAGATAAATAAGACTTGCTGTGCCCGAAAGATGAACTCATAATTGACGGTTCTCTATGGACTCCTAAACATGTATATACTAATGTTAGTTGACCTAAAAAAACTTAGATGCATCAGCTTTGTGCAGACAGTGCATATTATGATAGAGGACTTGGCATGAGTGATGGCTGATAGGGAAAGATGGTAAGAGAGTCAAGGGAATCAGTGGTTCAAGCATGAGTTGATGAGGATAATGAATGAAGTGACAATTATTCTCTTAAAGAAATTTTCATTAAAAATCACAAATGTGGTTCTTTTTTTAAAAGTTTTTGATAGCTTTTTTTAATTTTCATTTTCTTAGAAGATTTTTAAAATTTAATTCAGTTTTATAAAAATATTATCCATAACTTTTCTCCCCAATCACTTTCCATTATTATTGTTCATTTTGAAGAATTTAATTATGTTATATTTCTTTAAAATTTAGTGAATGTTTTGTCTATATTTTAGAGGGATTTTGAATAAAGAGGGAGAGTCAAAAACTATTGCTTTTTTCTTTAGTATAGGAATAATTATCAGCACAGAAACATGTATCATACATCAAAATGAAGTTGGTCCTTAGTGGATCACATCCCAACTTCTCAACATTGTCACTATTTCTTTCAATAGCAATGTTTCACCTTTGAATGAGAGCATGTATCCCAGTCTCATAAAATTCTGTTGACTTTTCTTTGAGCCATTTCATCACTTACGTTTTTACTTCCTTATCACTGGCATAATGTTTGCCTCTTAAACCCTCTTTCATGGGGCCAAAGAGATGATAGTCTGAAGGTGCTAAATCTTGCAAGTTGATAATCTCCTCCTGCATGATAATGTTCGACAAACAGAAGCATCAGGACGAGGGAGACAATCGCCTCATTTGGGTAGACAACTTTACTGCCTACTCCATACTCACCAGATTTAGTTGTAATCTAACAAAAGGTTACTGAATGAGAAATAACCGAGACAGAGGTTGGAAATGAAATAGAAATCTTCATAACATTAGCCAAATACAATCATCATGTCATGCCACCAGCATGGATCTCCCTGACCCTCTCTTGCCACCCATCTCTATCGTCCATCGCTCTCAGTAGGTCTTCAAGGCTACATCCTGTATCAACACAATAAAATACAATACTTGCCAGCAGTGTGAAGAAGGTAAACCAACGCTAGTGGTGACTACTTAGTTAACACATTACCCCTCTCACAATAGGGGGTGTCCTCGTGGTGTAATGGTTAAAGCGATGGATTGCAGAATCGTAGTATGTGAATTCATATTCCAGTCGCGCTATTGCGTTCACTTTCGGACAAATACCCTTGGGAAAGGTATGAACCCCCTTATCCTCCCAGCTATGGGTTAAATAGTACCACAACTGTTCTTCTAGGAGAATGGCTTTGGCATTAAATAACCTACAAAGGTTCATATGCCATTAAACAAAGAAACCAAACCAAACCTCTCACAATAGTATCTAACATTTATGAGGAATGGGACATACCCCTTAACATTCATAAGTAGAGTATATAACAGGGTTTAAGAGGCAAACATTATGCCAGTGATGAGGAAGTGAAAACTGCTGTGATGAAGTGGCTCGAAAAACAGTTGACAGAATTTTTCGAGGCGGGGATATATGCTCTCATTGTGACTATGTTGAGGAGTAAGGATGTGATCTACAGAAAACCAGGTTCATTTTGATACATGCTCCTGTGTTGGTAATTATTCCTGTACTAAAGAAAAAGCTATTCCATTTTGACTCACTCTCACATTTCAGATTTTAGTTTTTTTATAGTGCTCTTCTCATTTGAGAATTTTTTTTTTTTTACATTAGATTTTAAAAATTTATAATTATATGTTCATAATAAAATCCAGTTCATTGTATGTTCATAATAGAATGATCATGAACAATATTTGCTCTTAAAACATTGCCACTATCAAGTGTTAACTTGTTTTAAAAGGATTTTGAAGATTCTGTTTTGTAGCATATAAACATAGATCATTCAATAAATAAGATGAAATATTGCCAAAGGATTTGGCAATAGGAAACACTGTTTGCAGTCACAGGTTTTTTAAAAAAAATCCATAGTGATGGGTCCTTTCCTGTCCCAAAAGATGTCAGCAAAATTTTGTTGGCTGCAACTGGAACATTTTTTTTTTTTTAATTTTTTTTTTACTGAAGAGTTGGTGTTTTTCCACTCCATAGACTGTCTTACTGACTCAAGCTTATAGTCCTAAAAATATGTTTAGTCTGTTCATAAACATTGTTTTGACTAAAACATGCTTCTCTATAAATACATTGTTCTGTAAATTTCACTTGGTTTCATCTTCTCAGCTATAAAAATCTGATGACGATCCTCTGTTCAAAACAGGGGGACTCTTTTTGAACCTCCGCCATTTTGAATTGCCTCCAAATAAATATTTTTCTGAGACTGAAATAATTTTTGCTATAAATCAATTCCACACAGTGTTTACATTTATGGAAAAAAATTATGTAAAAACAATTTTTTTTTTTTTTTCCAAAAGTTCCCTATATTAATTGAATGGCTCTTATAATTAAAAACCACAATTGTAAAACTAACTTTGGTACAGAATAACCCAGTAAGAGCTGACATGCCATAAACCAACCAACCAAAGATGATTTTAAAATGTGTAAAGGTATATGTAAATACTTGTCATTTTATATAAAACAGTTGAGCATCTTTTGGGTGTTTTGTGGTTTCTTATGTGGAGACCAAGGGATGATTTAATGAATACATAAATATTAAAATGTACCTGAGTCCATGTTTATATGAATGTTTGGGGAATATTTTATCTTGTAATTGTGATTCTCTTTTTCTTTTTTTTTACTGTCATTATCCAATTGGTCTGGGGTAGAAAGTGTATACCTATATAAATATTTATTTTAAATGTATATTTAAACGGCAGATTCTCTTTTAAGCATTCTTCAATAAAAATGACAGACAAGGATTGCTTATAAAGTTTTTCTTGCTAGTTAGAAAGAAGTGGAAATGTGAATCAAAGTTGTACAAAAACTGCTCAAAGCTTTTTTTATATGTAGTCTGGCAACTTTTGACCATCGTTGCTGTTGATCAAGAAAATGTTGTGATGTTTATGAAATCCAAAAAATTGGGGTGTTACCAAGGAATTTTTAAATAGGAGTGTTTATCTTCTGGTGATATGTGTGACTGGGATAAAATATACCTATGTATATATTTAGATAAATGTTAGGGAGAGATTTTATCTGATGATGAATCTGGGTCCTCGGTAAAACACTAAACTGCATGTGATGGTGAGAATTGTAGTTGTGGAGCTCTGGGTAATGTTGAGTGGTTCTACATTGCCATTACTCTCAGCTCCACTCACCCTGATTTGTTTTCAAATTATCTTTATTGGATCAGAATATTTGATTCCAAATAATTTTAGGCAATTTAATTTTTTTGGTTAGGAATACTTGATAGCATATCTGATTCTGATTTTCTCTCTTTTTTTAACATCATAAGTAAATCTTACTAGAAAAGTAAATATCAATGTACATAGAAACAAGGTGGCTGATTCTCTTTAACCCTTTTACTGTTCAAGGTCAATTACAGATGTCTGCTCACAGGTTTTTACAAGATTCTATCCTTTATTTTAGCAGCAGTTGCAGAGCCACATATGACCACCCTAAAAAATCTCTCAGAAAATGATAGTCACCTTGGGCTCTCAGAACAGTGGAAGGTTTAAACTTTTGGGGATTATTGTTTACCTGTTTACAGTGGTTATGGAAATATATTTTTGTAGCATATTTAACGCTATTGTTTAACTGACTCTGGTATAAAATAACCCAAGAAGGGTTGACTTGCCATAAAACAATCAACCATCTGGTCTTTGTTTTCCATTCTGTGGTGTTAGAAATAAAAGGATGAAAATAATAAAAAGATGGATAAAAAAATCTCCCCCCCCCAACTGACATGGATGACTTTTGGAGTAATGTTCATCAACTCATATATAAAATTTAGAATGAAACAATTTGCAATCAAAATTTTGACCTTCTTTTCCATTCATTAAAAAATATAGACTCACTTCTTTAAGAAAAAGCAGCTTCTCTTTTTTTTATTCCATGAAAAATTAACTAAATTTATTTGATAACCAAACTTTCTTGCTTCATAGAAGTTACCTCAAGTTGATTAGAATAATTAATTTAATTAATAATCTAGATTTTTTTTTAAGAGTGGAATGTTCATATTTTTTACCTGGGTAACATGTATGTGTGTGTGTGTGTGTATATATATATATACACACACACACACAAACACAAGTTTGGTTAAAAAGAACTACTGAGGAAGAATGAATGAATGAATTTAAAAATAAAAAAAACTTGTTAGTAAAGCAAAGATTTTTGTTTCCTTCATAAACTAGAAAAACCTAGAATAAAATTTTTACATTCTTCCTTGTTTTTACTTTTTAACCAAACAAGCATTAATGAAATACTGCATCCCAAATAATTATATACATATATATGTATATATATATATATATACACACTACCAGTCAAAATTATTTGGTCACCCTAAAAAATTCTTGTTTCTCATCTTAAAAGTGTTATTTTTAATGAAACAGGTTAAGCACCATAGTGGTTTTGTTTATTATTCTAAATACAAGTCTTCCAGAGCCACATTAAATACAAATTAAAACACAAAAAAACTTTGTGAACCTTTGAGTCATCAAAATGACCTCTTTTGGCTGCTATCACTGCTTCACAGATTCTCTGCATTCTTTCCACCAAAGACCAGTGGTAGACTGAAGATAGTTCTGCTCAGCTTTCCTGCAAGAGTAGCTATGAGTGAGCCATACTTATAGCTTGTTTAGTTCAGTCAAGCTCATCTCACACCAGTTCAATAGGATTTAAGTCTGCTGATTGCACCATCCATGACATCAGTTGAAGGAAGTGCTGTTCCTCTTTACTTTTTAATGTACTTTTGGCAGAGTTTTATTTGATGAGCCAGACATGCAGGACACTGCTGGAGAAGCAGGGACGAACTCATAAGAGATGTACTCTTATGGACCCCCACACATGGCCGTGCAAAAGCAGGACGACCAGCACGAACATACATTCAGCAGCTATGTGAGGATACTGGGGCGATGAACGATAGGGAGGAGTGGCGAGAGAGGGTCAGGGATATCCGTGCTACCAGCGCGATATGATGATGATGATTTATTAGTATACTTTGGGTCATTATCTTGCATGAGTACAAATCTTTGACCCAGAAGCTGTTTTCCAGATGGGATTGCGTGATGCTACAGTATGCATTGATAGCTGATCTGATTCAATTTGCCCTTCACCTAGTGCAATTCTCCAATTTTGCAATTCACAAAAGCACTCCCCCACACAATAACAGAGCCTTCTCCATACTTTAAGGTTGGTTTGATACACAGGGGATTACAATTCATTCAACAAATCTTCACTCTACATAGACCCTCCTATTTGACCCAAAGATTTCAAACTTTGATTGATCAATTCAAAGGACATTATTCCACAGTTCTATTGTCCAGTTTTTGTGTGCCTTGGCCCACTGAAGACATTGTTTTGCTTCCTCAACAGTGGTTTCTTGATAGCAATTCTGGCATATAGACCAGTTTCATAGAGTCTTCTCCTCACAGTGAATATTGAAACATTTTTCACAAGATTGGTTCAGTTGTGCAGTGATATTTGGAGTAGTTAACCTTCTGTCACCTAAGCTGGTGACTCTGATGAAATTGTCCTCTGCATAGGTAAAACAGGTTGTATTTAGCAAGTTGTAATTTATCACAATAGAGTCTAATGTGAGTTCAAGTGGTGGCATAATGTAACTTTTGGAAAACCTTTTATTCATGTTCAGTACTAAAGAAAAATATCTTCAGATCAGTTTTTCAAAAGACATCTGGCTATATGAAGGTCAAAATTATTGAGAAAGACATATATTCATAAAGTGTGTTACGTATATTAGTGAAAGAGCATATATGAAGGTTATTTCAATTTTTTTTTTTTTTTTAAAGCAAAATGATCTTTTTTTTTTTCTTTCAAGAATTTTTTTTCATAAGATTGGTTAAAAGCAAAAATTTTAATCTCACGAAAATATTTGCCACCATTTTGAATACCCTCAAAACAAATATTTTCGAGAGATTAAAATTTTTGCTTTTATTCAAAATGCTCACAACTGAATTAGCTCTGTTTGAATAAACTGAATAGCTTGAAATAGAAATGTTTTGACAATTAAACTGTGTACTCATGCTAAACTGAATTGTTTGAAATAGAACTATTTGCATAAAAATAGATTTGGCGTTAAATAACCTACAAAGGTTGATATGTCATAAAACCCAACCAGCCAACCAATCAAAATGGTAGCAAATCAAACAGTGCTCCAGTCTTGAACAGAAGTTTGTCATTAAATTTTTGGTGGCTGAGAAGTGCAAACTATGTGAAAATTACAAAATATTTTTGTGATGTGTATGGAGGCGCATGTTTTTGTTAAAAATATCTTTACAAATTTGCTAAATAGATGTGCCACTATGAGTCTGAGTTGAAAATACTGTCCATTGAGTGAAAACCTACTCTCTGGGAAAGAAGTTCTTGGCACAGTTGGTCAGTAAAGAAGGTCATGCTGACAATCTTTTGGGACATGAAAAGACCTATCACTGTTGATTTCCGAGAAAAGGGTGCAACTGTAAATAGTCTTTCCTATTGCCAACACTTGAGGCAAATTCACTTTATTTATTGTATGACTATTATATATCTGTTAGGATAGCATAGACACAGTCAGTGATGATGGCTAATTTCTTGCCAATTTGATCATTGTACTATATATATATAATGGAACCATTTTGGTAGTGAGTGTTTCCATTTTTCTAAATTGAATGAAAGATTAAGTAAAGAGAGAGAGAGAGAGAAATCTTAGGATTTATTGATATGAAAGATTGTTTGAAAGAATTTCCAACGTTGCTGCTGCCATATGGTATTAATGATTTGAATTTGGGCAACAATCTACAAATCCTTATCATTTATCAAATCAAATGATTCAGACATCCAGAAGTTGTTCACATGTCAAAAGTATTTGGCATAGGGACAAAATACCAGCTAATTTCTAACAGTTTTCCAAACTCCACTGTCCATTATAATGTGGGAACTTATCAATTTAAAAAAAAATCTCTTAGTTTGCTAAGTTTGTGATTTCTGTGAAATGATGGACTAAATTAATCTAGCTTTTTGCTTGGTTTCATATATGTACTTAACCAATCTGCCACAAGCAAGATGTAATACAAGAACAGTTTTTTTAAGTGGAGTAAAGCTGGTTTAGATTCAGAGTGTTCCTTCTCCTATACCAGTAGCCATACCATAGTTAAAAAGCCCTGTTTACCTTACTAAGTTTCCTATAGTTAAGGTGTGAATAGTTAAACTCGAGCTTTTCCCAAGTGTACTAGTGTTATGTGAAATGCAAACAGTAACATATTGACCTCCGACCTGGCCGAGCTGTCAAATAAAAAATGCACCTGTGTAAATAACAGGTGTATCCGGTTAAAGATATCAGGGGGATAACCTTGACTGTGGATGGGTTGAATTGAGTGAAAATGTGACGCTCACTGAAGCAAGTGGGCGTCAAACAATTATATTACCCGGTGCTACAGGAAGTTCAAGTTAGTTGAAGATCAGAGTTTAGAGTCAGTTGTTGCAAATCAAAGCAGTGAGAACCAGACCCAGCAGAGTGTTGGGCCCTCAGGGCC
>OY757941.1:57001000-57014320 GCA_963585895.1 Sepioteuthis lessoniana | reverse complement strand
ATTTAGGTTTGTTTTTATTATTATTATTCTGTATCTGTTTATATTTGTGTTTCAAAATAGTCTGCAAGGGATTTAGCATTTTCTGGTTGATTTTAATACGTTGGGATATTAGGTGATTTGTGATGATATTGATTTTTGTGTTTATTTTTTTGATTTCCTATTTGAATTTGTTTTTCTAAGTGTTTTGAGTGTTTCTTCCATCGTGTTTTTTCCCTCTTGAAAGTCTGATCTGATGATTGCATAGTAAGAAACTGGCACTAGGACTCTTAATTCTGTCTGTGTTCTTTAGATTGATTAATTTTAATGGCATATCAACCAGTATAGGGTTATTTTATGCTTAGAATTTATGGAATCATATTCATTGTATGTTTGTATTTACATTTTTTGCATTGTTATATCTGAAGAATTTTTAAAAATTTTTGGCACACAGTCCAATTGAAAATAAATAGTTTTTAAACATAGATATTTTACTTATACATGGAACCCTAACAAGTAGGCTTTCCATCAGATGTTTAGCATCATACCTACGATACCTCTTTTTGGAGGGAGGTTCTTACCCCTCTGAAGGGGAGATATAGTCAGCATATTCTTAGCCCTGATACTAGGATGGTTTAAACTTATATAAATATATCCAAGTTCATTTGGGTGAAATAAAATCAGAGATAAATATTTGTCTTAGAAAAGATCTGCCATATTTAAAAGAGGATGCTGGGTAATTGTTTTTTTAAAAAATTTTTTATATTTCAAGATATTTTTATGGTATTATAAAAGGATGGGGATGGGAAAGCATATCTTATATTCTGCTTCATGTGGTGCATTTAAGGACTTTGTGCATTTAGAATAAATTCTTGTTTAATGAATAGGACTGGCTTTTCTTATAAATAGAACTTGGCTCTATGTAAATGTTGCATCTGATAAACGCAACTTGGGTGTTGTTAGTGGCTGCTGTAAGGAAGAAGAGTCCCATCAGAATTGAATTTTTGAACAAAAGAACGCCAGATCAAGTGTTGCAGGGATGAATAAGTAGAAAAATGTTGAGATATATATATATATATATATATATATTTTGTTTATCCATGATTCAAGCTTTTAGATATTATGACTGGCATAGAGAAAAGATTTGAATTTGATTCTCTTTTAAAAAGCTTGAAATTTCAGTTATTTTAAACAAACTTTATTTGGAGGTAGTTAGATAATAGTTATCATCAAAGGAAGTAGACATGATGATCCAAGTTCAAATCCTGGACAAGGCTGTTTGCATTTCACATAGTGCTAATACTCTTGAGAAAGGTATAAATCCAACTATTCATCTTCCAGCTCTGAATAAATAGTAGGGTAGGTTGAGATTTTTAACCTTGGTATGGCAATGAGTTTAGAAGGAAAACTCTGAATTCAAACCTGCGAAACACCACTTAAGAAAATGGCTTTGTGTCACATCCTGCTTGAATGTAGGAGTTGTAAATACATACACAAACTTTATTATTAATGTTGCTTTATTTTTTTGTGTTTTTTTTTTTTTTTTTTTCTGTTTAACAACATATCAACCTTTATGAGTTATTTAATACAAAACCCATTCATGTAGGACAGTAGTGGTACTATTTCAGCCATAGCTGTGGGAATGGAAGGGTTCATACCTATCCTGACTGTATTAGCCCAAAAGTGAACGTAATAGCACAACTGGTGTTTGAACTTGCTCCTTACAATGTCACTGTCTGGCAAGTTGGCTATTATACCACAGACTGCTTGACTAAACTGAATAGCTTGAAATAGAAATGTTTTTAACAATTAAACTGTACTTAGATTTAAACTGTGTTCCTATGCTAAACTGAATTATTTGAAATTGAACTGTTTCTTACATTGAAACTGTACTTACACTTAACTGAATTGTTATATATAACTGCTTGAATAGTTTGAAATTGAAACGTTTTTGACAATTCATCTGTTTACTTATACTAAAGTGAATTATTTTAAATAGAACTGATTATTTCAATGAAAATGGATTTGGTGTTAAATAACCTACAAAGGTTGATATGCCATAAAACCCAACAAACCAACCTTATCCTCCCGGCTATGGGTTAAATATTACCAGTACTGTTCTTGTAGAAGGAGGGCTTTGGCATTAAATAACCTACAAAGGTTGATATGCCATAAAACTTAACCAACCAACCATTATACCACAGGAACTCCTATTAGTCATCTACTAACTTTGTGTCAACTGATCCTGAAAGGTTGTGTTGTGTCTGAATCTCTAATGTGAAAGATTATCCTCTTTATATACTGATAGTCTCAGATAACTCTTCATTTTCCTTGTTATAGTCAGTGTTCACCTAACTTTTTACCTATGGACAAGATGCAACATGAGGTCAATTTTTAAGTAGAGTACACCTGGTTTGAATTCAAAGTTGCTTTTCTTCTAAACTGGCCACCATACCAGCGCTAAACACTCATCTGTTATACTATTTAACTATAAATTTTTTTCAAGAGAAAGAGAAACAAGAATAGGTTTGGTTGTTGGTTGGCTTGCTTATTTGTTTAATGGTGTATTAACCTTTGTGGGTTACTCAATGCCAGAGCTATCCTTGTAGAAGAACAGTAGTGTTACTATTTAACATATAGTTGGTGAATAAGGAGGTTCATACACTTCCCAAAGGTATTAGTCCAAAAATGGAAAATAATAGTTTGAATTCATTTTCTTTGATGTTCCAGTCCAACAAATAGTAAATTTAGGGTAAATTTAGCTGTTACAAATTCTCAAAAGTCGGTGTGTATTATACACGAGAATTCCCTGGCCACCAGAATTTCTTAGACCAAAGTTGGAGGTGGGGGTGCTATACACAAATAATTACAGTGTTTTAAGAAACAAAATGGAAATCTGTTTGCATGTATCAATTTTTTGTTTGATAAAACTAACTTCTATTTTAGCCTGCATTTCATTTGTTGAACTTGTTTCTCATCATTCAAGTTCTGATTTTTTATTTTTTCCTCTAAATGATACATACATTTGAGCTGTTCTTATAGGCTGGGGCAGATTTTAAAATTTTTCATATTGGTTGGGGTGTTTTTGAAGTCTTACACATATTTAGAAAAGACTGTGCTGTATTCATATTTCTTATCAGTATCTGAGATATACAGCATGTTTTTAAAAGGAAAAAAAAATGGTATCATTTGGGATGTAAATATCTGAGTAAGTACATAGATTAGGCAAATAAAACTGAAAAGGTTTAATTAAAATGGTATCAAGTTTTTCTACGGGAGCAACACCATGGTATAATGGTGAAAATGCTCACCTCTGGCCTTGAAGTATACGAGTTCAAACTCCAGTTGTGATATTGCATTCCCTTTTGGATTAATGACCTTTGGGAAAGCTATGAAGTCTCTTTTCCCTCCAGCTATATGTGTTTAATAGTACCACTACTAGTCTTCTACAAGAATAATATAGGCATTGAAGAATCCACAAAAGTTGATGTGCCACTAAAAGAAATCAAACCAACTTTTCTGAAACATATATTTAAAAAAGAAAATAAGAAAATCAGCGAAGGAGAGAGATCTCGATATAAAGAGGGGAAAGAAATACAATGCGAGAGAGAGAGAGAGATCTTGATATAAAGACGGAAAGAAATACAATGCTTGACAGAGAGAGAGAGAGAGAGATCTTGATATAAAGAGGGAAAGAAATACAATGCGAGAGAGAGAGAGAGAGAGAGATCTTGATATAAAGACAGAAAGAAATACAATGCTTGACAGAGAGAGAGAGAGAGAGAGAGAGAGAGAGATCTTGATATAAAGAGGGAAAGAAATACAATGCTTGTGAGAGAGAGAGATCTTGATATAAAGAGGGGAAAGAAATACAATGCTTGCAAGAGAGAGAGAGATCTTGATAAAAAGAGGGGAAAGAAATACAATGCTTGAGAGAGAGAGATTGATATAAAGAGGGAAAGAAATACAATGCTTGAGAGAGAGAGAGAGATTGATATAAAGAGGGAAAGAAATACAATGCTTGACAGAGAGAGAGAGATCTTTATATAAAGAGGGGAAAGAAATACAATGCTTGAGAGAGAGAGAGAGAGATCTTGATATAAAGAGGGAAAGAAATACAATGCTTAAGAGAGATAGAGAGAGAGAGATCTTGATATAAAGAGGGGAATGAAATACAATGCTTGAGAGAGAGAGAGAGAGATCTTGATACAAAGAGGGGAAAGAAATACAATGCTTGAGAGAGAGAGAGAGAGAGATCTTGATATAAAGAGGGAAAGAAATACAATGCTTGTGAGAGAGAGAGAGATCTCGATATAAAGAGGGAAAGAAATACAATGTTGGAGAGAGAGAGAGAGAGATCTCGATATAAAGAGGGAAAGAAATACAATGCGAAAGAGAGAGAGATCTTGATAAAAAGATGGGAAAGAAATACAATGCTTGTGAGAGAGAGAGAGATCTCGATATAAAGAGGGAAAGAAATACAATGCTGGAGAGAGAGAGAGATCTTGATATAAAGAGGGAAAGAAATACAATGCTTGACAAAGAGAGAGAGAGAGAGATTGATATAAAAAGGGAAAGAAATGCAATGCTTGAGAGAGAGAGAGAGAGATCTTGATATAAAGAGGGAAAGAAATGCAATGCTTGAGAGAGAGAGAGAGAGAGATCTTGATATAAAGAGGGGAAAGAAATACAATGCTGGAGAGAGAGAGAGAGAGATCTCAATATAAAGAGGGAAAGAAATACAATGCTTGAGAGAGAAAGAGATCTTGATATAAAGAGGGAAAGAAATACAATGCTTGACAGAGAGAGAGAGAGAGAGAGATCTTGATATAAAGAGGGAAAGAAATACAATGCTTGAGAGAGAGAGAGAGAGAGAGATCTTGATATAAAGAGGGGAAAGAAATGCAATGCTTGAGAGAGAGAGAGAGAGAGATCTTGATATAAAGATGGGAAAGAAATACAATGCTTGTGAGAGAGAGAGATCTCAATATAAAGAGGGAAAGAAATACAATGCTGGAGAGAGAGAGAGAGATCTTGATATAAAGATGGGAAAGAAATACAATGCTTGTGAGAGAGAGAGAGAGATCTCGATATAAAGAGGGAAAGAAATACAATGCTGGAGAGAGAGAGAGATCTTGATATAAAGATGGGAAAGAAATACAATGCTGGAGAGAGAGAGAGAGAGAGATCTTGATATAAAGATGGGAAAGAAATACAATGCTGGAGAGAGAGAGAGAGAGAGATCTTGATATAAAGAGGGAAAGAAATACAATGCTTGAGAGAGAGATCTCGATATAAAGATGGAAAGAAACAATGTTTTATATTGAGAGAAAAATCTTGATAGTGTTATTTGCATATCTGCACATATTCTTCAGAACCTGTCACTCTATGTATCTGAATTCACAAAATTAAGCAAAAATCTGTCATAGACCTGGAGACGGTGATTTCTCGCCAAAATACACTATTTGAGGCTATCTCCACAACCAAACTATTTTATGAGACCAATGAAAAACAAGATACTTTAAATATTTTTAATTTTAGATTTTTAGATTTGAATGAAGAATTGTACACAGCTGAAGAACTTTAAATAAAATATGATGTGTTGACATCTCAGCTGATGTCTTCATATTTATTCAAAGTTAAAACAATCATATTAACCAGGAAAGATTCGAACCCAGGTACAACAAAGCAGAAAGGCAGAGGTTTCACAGAAAAACCACATTGTCAACAGTGTTTTGTGCATTTCAGCCATCTCCGACGCGCCCTTTCTCTACCCATATGTGCATTTCAGGTAATAAAAAAGAAAGAAAGCAGATTCCATTTTTGTACATCGGTGTTGTGTCTGTTTCTTAACTGTATACAATATGACTAATAAACAGCACAATGCCCAGGGATGAACCAAATCCCTAAATAGATCCTACAGTGAAGAAAGTATGGATCTTAAAACTGACAACATGACTGCAAACCTCATTCTAGATGATATATGAAATATGTTCGAAACCAATTGGAATTGTTTAAAGCTATCCCATCATTCTTTTAAACAAAAACCTATCAATGTTTTGTCTTTTATTAATATTTGAAGTGATTTCTGAGATTGGAATATTGTGCTTGCTGTGAACAGAAAAATAGTGCTCGGCACAAAATATTGGTCATCATCAAGATGTGTCAACAGTACAGATTCTCTTGACTCTCTTTTGCCATCTGTCTTGAGAAATGTAAGTTTTTGCTAGTTGGCCAACATAAGTTCATCCTTACTTTATTTGCCCAGTTGGCTGGGACTGTAGAATATACCAACTTCACTTCAGCAAAGTGGTAAGACCCTCACCCCAATGAATATCTTGGATATGACACTAAACAATCTGATGGTGAGGTTCTGGTAATGCTGGAGTTTTGGGGAATGCAGAGTACCCCTTCATCCTATTTACCAACCCCTCCGCTCGGGCAGGATATGACACAAGGTCAAGTTTTAAGTGGAGTTTAACAGGTTTGAATTCAGAGTTTTCCTTCTCCTAGACTAGTTGCCGAACCAAGGCTAAAGAACCTAGTCTGTCCTACTATTTACCCATAGCTGGAGGGAGAATAATTGGATTCATACCTTTCCCAAGGGTATTAGTGCTATGTGAAATGCAACCAGTTTCGTCCAGGATTTGAACTCGTGTCGCCGTGTTCATTTCCTACGACGATAACAATTACACTACGGGCACCTCCAGAGTACCCCTTCATTGCCATTGCTCCCAGGTCCACTCTGGCCTGGAGTGGTAGCACCTGATAGGGTCCTATCTATGGGTCAAATAGAAGTAAACTGCGTACTTATGCTAAACTGTATTGCTTGAAATAGGTCTATTTTGACATGTAAACCACGTACTTATCCTATACTGAAATTTTTGAAATAGAACTATTTTTGATATTTAAACTACTTAGGCTAAACTGAATTGTTTGAAATAGAACAATTTTGACATTTAAGTGTGTGGACAAAAACTATACTTATACTAAACTGAATTGTTTGAATTAGAACTGTTTGACTAAAAAGCTTTAAATAGAAATGTTTTTGACAGTTAAACTGTGCACTCATGCTAAACTGAATAGTTTGAAATAGAACTGATTATATATATATATATAAAAATGGATTTGGTATTAAATAACCTACAAAGGTTGATATGCCATAAAAACCAAACAACAACATCTTTACTATACCAGTGATACCCAGCATGTCTTGTTTATTTTATTGTGGTTTTGTGAGGTGCTGCTTCCAGGATTTCTTCAGAATAGCATGCTGTATATTTCTGTAATTTCCATCAATCTTTTTCTCCAGGCTTTTCAGTAGAGTTCAATTGATGCAACTATACAATAGTACTGATACTGATAGAGCTAGGAAGAATTCCTATTTTATTTTATCAGAGATAAGATTTTCATATTGTTGATATGCCGATAGCAATCATGCCTTTCCTATGCGTATGTTGACATTGCTTTCAGTTGATGAGATATTGCTGCCAAGGTGTACTAATTTCAGAGGCTGACCATTTAATGAGGAGATGGCAGCATCTTGATTAAAACACTTCAACTCTGTTTTATCCGAGTTCATGTACACATCAATGTCTTTTGCTACCTAGTAGATAGTAAAATAGTATTCGCAATATCAGATTGACTGGTTAGTAACCTGCACAAACATCATTACTTCATAGTGAAGTGCCTACATTATTTACTAAGTCTAACTTTAATCTGGCACAAGGTTGAGTGTGGAGTGCCGGGTGAGGATCAATCTCACTAGTCAGTAATTTAAAAGAGTAAAAACATACCTGTTTTTGTTTGGATTTGGTTTCTTTGTTTAATGGCATATCAATCTTTGTAAATTATTCAACCCCAAGCCAATCCTTGTAGCAGAAAAGTAATAATACTTAATACCAGGTGCCTGTGGTGTAATGGTTATCGTTGCAAGAAATGAACACAGCGACGCAAGTTCAAATCATGGATGAGACTGTAACATTTCACATAGCACTAATACCTTTGGGAAAGGTAGGAATCCTATTATTCTCCCTCCAGCTATGGGTAAATAGTAGGGCAGACTAGGTTCTTCAGCCTTGGTAAGGCAACTAGTCTAGAAGAAGGAAAACTGTGAATTCAAACCTGTTAAACTCCACTTAAAAATTGACCTTGTGTCATATCCTGCCCGAATCGAGGGGTTGGTAAATATGATAATACTTGATACTTCAACCCATTGCGGAAATATAGGGGGTTCACACCTTTCCCTAGGGAAAGTGAATGTAATAGCAAGACTTCAGCTCAAACTCATTCGCTTGAAGGTTCTAGTCCAGCACTTTAGCCATAGAGACTCCCCTTACATTTTTTTTGTAAGTAAATGTGTATGCATATGTATGTATTTACCAACCCCTCCATACAAGCAGGATATGATACAAGGTATATTTTTTAGGCAGAGTGTAACAGGTTTGAATTAAAAAATTTTCCTTCTTGACCAATAGCCATACTAAAGTTAAAGAGACCAGCCATCCCGATTATTTTATTCATAGTTGGAGGGAAAAAACTTGGATTCATACATTTCCCAACAGTTTTAGCACCATATTAAATGTGAACAGCATTGTCCTGGATTTGAACTCGGGGCACCATGTCCGTTTCCAACAGTGATAACCATTACACCACAGGCATATATATGAGTGGGGAAACTCTATGCGTGTACAAGGGTCATTCAAAGAGTCCTAAGCTTCAGCCAGATTTTAGATTTGTCACACATCTCTCCCATTTTTATGGGTCTCACCTGCACAGAAATTGAGACAGAAATCTGAATTATTTTTTCTAGTTTTATAAGAAGAATTAGTATGTTACCACAGTAAAAATGTTCTGAGTGAGGCTTAGAATGTATTGTATGACCCTTGTATATTTTTGACCAAGTGAATGCATTTGCGTGTGTGTGTGTGTGTTTCCAAGTATGTATTTATCCAATTCCTTTGCTATAACACTCAGCAATATAAGGTACGTATCAAGGGTAAAGTGGAGTAATCCAGGGAAAGGAGTAGCACCCTTCCCTACACCTCAGTGTAGTAGCTATTGAAAAGGGAGCCTTCTGGTCGCCCTCGACTATGGTTGCCAACTTTACTTACTTACAGCTAGATTAGATTCAGAGTTTTCCTTTTTCCAGATAGGTTGCTTTACGAGAGCAAAAGAATCATGTCTGAACCATTGAAGTTTTATTCAAATTTGTGGCAAGAATAGGAGAATGTTCAGTTCTTTCACTGTCTGTTTTTGGTTTTTAAAAAAAAATTTTCTATATCATATAAAGAATTAAAGATGAATGTTTTTACATGAAAAAAGTGCTCAGTGCTATTTTGGGAGAGCAGCTATATAGCCCCAAAATATTAGAATTATTACTCTAAATATTAGATTTAATAGAATAGACAGAACCTGGAAAGAAATATTAGACATGCATTGTTCTAAGATTCATATGGAGTCTATTATCATTAGAGGGAAATTTCCACACTTCAAGTGTACATAGTTCTTATACATATATATATATATATATATATATATAAAGAGAGAGAGACATACACATATGGAACCCCTCTACAAGAGCAAGATAAGGTCAATTTTTAAGCGAAGTTCAACAGGTTTGAAATCAGTTTTCCTCCTTTGAGACTGGTTGCCATTCCATGGTTAAAGAACACAGTCTGCCCTACTATTTACCTATAGCTGGAGGGAGAATAGTTAGATTCATACTTTACCCAAGGGTATTAGTGCTATGTGAAATGCAAACAGCCTCATCCAGGGTTTGGACTCAGTTTGCTTTATCTAGTTGTCTGAATTTTTTAGATGAAGCTTGATGATTTTTATCATTCAGGGTTTTCGGACTATTGTCTTCATCTTTATTGTGATTTCCACAACATCTCAGCCAATATGTCCTCTGGCCTTCTTCAGGTGTTTGTCGAATTTGGGAACCTACACGGAATTTGGAACTACATCTTTTATTGAATCAACAGGGGTCGCCTGTTCTGATTCCGTTAGCCATAACTGGGTACAAGTATTAAGTATTCTTGTATTGTTACTCACCTGTAGTGAGGATTGAACCTGCAATCTCCAGATGATTGTCTCCTTAGAAGCTTAGGGAACCAACGCCTATAACTGTTAGGCTATGTATCCTGCTGTATCTATTTCCAATAACAATAACCATTATACTACTAGATTTATATGTGTGTGTCTATATATATATATATATATATATATATATATATATATATATATATATAATCTGAGGAAATAAGTTTAAGGATTAGGCTATTAAGTAATAATCCAAGGAGAGTAGGAATATCCAATTGAGTGCTCAGTGTCAACAGCTACTGAATATATAATTCATTTCAGATTAAAAATGTCCAAACTCACATGCAGAACAAAAATATTTTTTTATAAAATTAAACAAAAAAAGAATTCAGTCTTTTAATTCCATTATAAATTTATTTCAGCCATATAAAATGACCTCATTCAGATGGATGAAAGTACAGTTATATATTTGAATATAATGTATATATATATATATATATATATATATATATATATATATATATACACAATGACAGAAGAGTTAAAAATAAGAAATGTATTTCCATGAAAAAGAGTGCTCAATGTTGCTATGGCAAAGCAAGTAGGAAACATGTAGATTTTAGCCTGCTAGAAAAAGATATTATTTCCACATTTGAATGTCATGTATAAGTAGTTGTTGGTGACCGTAGTCGAGGGCAACTAGAAGGCTCCCTTTTCAATAGCTACTACACCGAGGTGTAGGGGAGGGCGCTACTCCTTTCCCAGGATTGCTCCACTTTACCCTTGATATGTACCTTTATATTGCTGATTGTTAAGCAAGGAGGTATCGAGTACCATTTTTAAAGTCTTTGGTATGACTCGACCTCGGATTGAACTGTGGTCTCCCGGACCATTGGTGAACACTCTACCCACTAGGCCAATGAGCCGGTATACTGATATGTAATCAGGTCATTTTTTTGTGTTAATGTCACATAAACTTATATTTTATCACATGACTATTCTTAAGGTTATATAAATGCTTGACTGGTCACTTTTTTTTTTTTTTTACACTTCATCTGAAAATTGTGTAAGAAACAGGAAACTTAAAGTATTGGACTTTGTGTCTATCTATCCATCTACTCACACACACACACACACACACACACACATGTATATATATATATATATACACACACATATATATATACACACGCACACACACACATATATATATATATATATATATATATATACACACACACACACACACATATATATATGAGAATTCCTGCTAAGCCGTACCCATGGAATTTCACTATATATGTACATTATTTTTTAAAAATCTTACTTGTCTTTGGGAATTCTTACCAAGTCCCAATTCTCTATGAAAATACCAAAATATTTTGTTTCCCCCAAGAAGATTTGCCAAACTCTTCACTCAAAGATAGATACTAAAATATTGTTGACTTTTATCTTTTTATTTTATTGTCCAGTTTTTAAAGTTTTTTTTTTTTTGTTATTTTCCCTCCCAACTCCTTTGTTGGCCTTCCATTTCATTTTGGCTTGGGCCCTTCTGTTGCTCGTCTGAAACTTAGAAATATCAGTATTGTCTTGAGACATCTCTGGGTGTGCAAAAAAATGATTCTATATGTTGATAAGGAAAGAAAAGTGTTTCTTCCCACGTAACGCTGTAGCCCTTCTTCCCCTATGCACAATATCCACCCACACTAGCCACCTCTTTCACTTTCCACCCTAATCTTAGTTTTCCTCTTCTTCCCAACTGAGACAAGTAAGTATAAAAGAACTTCTTAAAGGTGATCACTCAACAGCTTGGCTCAACATAAAATTATTTTTTTCTTTTGATTGTCATGTTTTTTTCTTATTTCTGTTATGCATTAAGAAACAAACGGTGGTGGAGAAATGCTTATTAAAAATAGGGTGAGTCAAAAAATTTGCAATATTTTAGTAGCGCTTGTTTGTAGTGTGTATATCATGGGATCAAAGCAGTTAAAAATTTAATTGTTTTTAAATGTTTTCTTTTGTGAAAATATGCTCATAAGCATCAATAATGATAGCAAAAAGATTCTGATCTTTTTTGTTAGAGCCAGATCATTGGTTCACTTAATTGACCCATATAGGGTCCCGCAGGTAAACTGGGACTTTTTCATTTCTTTTGAAATTCCCTGATTTAAAGAATAAAAGAGGTATAATGACCATTTTAACATTTATTTCTGTAATCTTTACAATCTATTTAACATAATTATTCAATATGATCCCCCTTTGCGACAATAATTTTGGAGATCCTCTGGCAAAACTTTGAACAACTCCTCTTCACTTCATCAGCATCTAGATTCCGGAATGCTCTTCGTATAGATGCTTTCAGAGAGTTAACATTAGAGTGTGGATTAATGTTAGATTTTCTTTCAATCACGCTAAATAGCCAATAGTTGCAAACATTCAGATCTGGAGAGCTACTGGGCCAAATGTCCTTTGGGACAAACAAGGGAAGATTCTCCTTCAGGTAAGTCTGGACTTGTTTTGCTCCATGCGCTGGCGTAGAGTCTTGAACAAGCATTATTTTTGTAGCATCGTAATATCTACGAATCCAGGGCAGCAGAACATCATTCAGAATATTCGAATACTCTGCCGTGTTGATTTTAAGTCCAGCTTTGATGAAATGAGGAGGCATCACCCTTCCATCACTTGTCACAGCTGCAAAAACCATCACAGAAGCAGGATTCTTGCTCTGCATCACAGGACGAACATCTGATGGATCACAGGCAATAACTCGCGTATTCTGGCGGTTGGCAACCTCATCCACAATGAACTTTTTCTCATCAACAAAAATGCGAACATGTCCTCCTTTGTTCTTGAGATGATTGAGAAGCTTTGCACATCTTTCAACCCTGATGGCTCTTCAGTGGGCAGTGAAGGAGTTGTGGCGTCTCCTAATGTAAGAGCTCATCCCAAGGTCTTCATTGACTGCTCTTCTGATGGTTCTGTGGCTAACATTGCGGTTTTTGGCCAATTTTGACCTTTACTGAGTTGGGTCAGCCTTTATTGACCTTTTCAATCCTACCAGAAAAGTTTTAGTTCGCTGTCAATCATTGCGAGGGCTGTGGTGACTTCGTTGAACTTTACCCTTGGCATCCAGCTTGGCCAGGACTCGATAAACTGTCATCTTTGCATAGCCAGTAATCTTAATTATGTCTGAATGAGAGTTTCCAGTGCGTCTCAATTCACATATGGTCATCCATTGTGCTAATTCCGCCATGTTTAAGGAAACCTGTCCAAATCCTATTGAAATATCTTCTAGAATAG